>OZ007572.1:10798712-11480456 GCA_963931925.1 Onchidella celtica
AAAAAATGTAATCGATTGAGCTATCAGACTGAGAGACCTGTCCTTGAGCGTTACATTTCTCTTTAAGCAAAAATATAAAAACCACCAATGGTGGATCTACTATGAAACTAATGAAACCTGAGTTTCATATTCCCTAATCGGTGGGGGGGGGGGGGGGCTGAAGAAACGTTTGTAGTGGTTTTGTCCTCAGTATCCGCTCCGCTCCACCATTTTACGGAAAATGACGTATGAAAAAGTAAAACACTCTCTGCCTCTATAGCTATAAGGAGCGGAGCGGAACGGGTGCTGTGGACAAGTATACAGAGGCAAAGAGTGTTTTACTTTTTCATACGTGGTTTTCCGTAAAATAGAGAGCTGATGCTGTGGACAAGACCACTTAAGCAGAGAATTTTACATGTTGCCCTAATAGCTCAAGCTTCAGGGTCCCAAAACTGTAGGTCCGCCCTTGAAAGCTACGAAAACCTGCGGGGTTGCAGCAAGATCAATAGATTGAAAATATGACTTGTCTTTCGCTTACCTACGTTTTATTGTATCGTTTCTGTACTATTTTTTTCCCAAGGCTTTGTTACATACAAAATAATTTTTCTTTTTGCTGCATTCTGACTTCCTCTTTAAGTGTAAAGTAGTGAATTAAATCATTCACTTCTTTGCTTTTTTTTTTAAATTAAAATAAATACATAATGTTGCAGCTTACCGTTAACAAGCATATCTAGTGGATTAGCAACTTCGGCTTATTGTGTTCCCTGCTAATGGGTAAGTCAGACCAAGGCTGATGCAGACCCCACACTGGTGGCTCACCACCAACTGCACCATTCTAAAACATTCCTCACAACCCAGACCGCGGCGGTGTGGGCAGTTCGCAGTGTGGTAGCGTGATGCATAATAATTAGGTGGTGAGCCACCAGTGTGGGGCCTGCACCAGCCTTGGTCTGGCTTCCCCCTAAGTGTGAAACAAAGTATTACCTTAACAAAGAAAATTATTTATAAATTGTTATAGGCTGGCGAAAGCATTGCATATAAGTCTTTATCCCTCCACTGTCAATATCACAGGTTTGTAGAATCCACTGTGCCATACCCTGCCCAAAGACCACCCGCCTTTCACCTTTCATTCACCTTGACAGAAAATTTACAATCAATATTATTATTATGGTCATTAAAGCTGACCTAAGAGTGTGAGTGCTGTAGCACTCGGTAAAGCTTCATAAAATCCATAATTTGACCAACTTGGTATTTACTGCAGGCTGTTTTTGGTTTTGCTAGTACTTAGGGGCAGTGTTTCTCAAACTTTCCTGTCCTGTAACCCACTTCGATTTTCCAAAATTTGTGTACCCCATCATGATCAGACGAAGTTAGAATACAGTATACATTCCTCCAATCCAATCTGAAGTCCTATGCCCCACCGAAATATTGCCATGAACCGCCGTTGAGGTGTGAGCCCCCACCTTGAGAAGCAGTGACTTAGAGACTTTATCAAAGGATCTCAGTTCTTCACCAACCTATCATTGCTTTTTTTTTTTAAATATATATTATCGAGAGTATGGCATGGCTTACTGAAAACTTTGAAATTAAAAGGGAGACAGCTGAGACCACGGGATATTCAAAATTAGAATGTTGTTACAAAATATCGGGTGGTCAAAAAAAAAATAATAACTGTCCCAAATTTGAAGCTTTATAATTCATGAACCGCTTGTTCGATCTCAATGATATTTCACATGATATGGGTAAATACATAATATGGTCTGCATACGAAAATTGAATGAAATAGCTACATTGAAAAAAAGTTATGAAGTAAAGCTTTAAGATAGGTCAAAATGCAAAAAAAAACATGATATACAATAAAAAATCTGTACTTACAATTTAGTGATTCACTTGGCATCTTCCTGCATTACCCATCGCAATCTTTTCCTCCAAGCAGATATTGCTTTCTTGATTTCATCAAGAGAAATCTGAGCCCAACATTCCAAAATTCTCTCCCGTGGCAATCTCTCTGTAAACGGTTGGCATTGATCTGCGTAGACCTTTTCTTTCAGCGCATTTCATACAAAGTAATCCATTGGATTAAGGTCTGGAGACTTTGGTGGCCACTCATTTTTATTTATGAATGTGATGTTCAATGATTGAAAGTAATTTTGAGCTGTATGACTAGTGTGTGCTGTTGCTCCATCCTGTTGGAGAATTAAATTCCTGTTTGGATGTAAGCGTTCACAGTATGGAAGCAGGTTTTCTCGCAACAAACGAATGTACTCCCCGGTATTTACTTTGGTGTCTATGAAATGAATATCAGTTTCACCATTCCATGACACTCAGGCAAGGACCATAATCTTCTTTGAAAAACGGCTTTCTTCATGATAAAGACGCTCCGAAGGAATGGAGGACTTATCAGTGCCATACACTACATCATTGTGTCTGTTTGTGCGTATCTCCAGCGTGAAATCCTTCTCATCGGTAAAGACGATATATACGGCTTTTATCATCCTTCTTAATTTTTTGTAGAAGCAATCTAGACCGTGATTTTCGTTTTTCTCTCGCATTGACATCCTTCCTCGAGGTAACTATTCTTTAATAGGCTCTAGATCTAAGTTTTAAGTCATTCTTAGCAATCCCTGCTACTGAACTTTGACTACAATTTAGTGTTCTAGCAATGCTTCTCTGGGACTGATGCGATCCAGGATTTCCTTTTTGTGACAGAATAAGTTCCTCGACCTGGTGAATATTATCATCTGTTCTCACAGTTTTTGGTATAGGCCTACCGCTGCCTTTCTTTCTGTCTGAAGTTCCTGTTGCAATGATTTTGCTAATTAATGAATTGACGCTTCTTTCAGACCAGTTCTTATTGGGAAATTCTTTCACAATTCGAGCACCCACCCCTCCCTCCCTTTTCCATGTAGAGAGTCTCAATAACAATTCGATCCGAGGGACTAAAAATACCATGTTAGGCCTAGCTGAAAATAATCAAATCAAAAACTAGATCTAGATTTAGATCTTAATCCAAGAATGTTACCAAATGATGATTATGACATCAAAGGAAAGACAAAACAATCTTTTTAAGTTGAAATACTACTGGATTTCACATTAGTTGGAGTACACTGGACTTGGAGGTGAGTGTCGTCTGCTAAACTTAAATCTACAAAATAAGGTTGGATTGGAAAGGTGGACTGGATTTGATAAAAAAAAATTGGAGAAAAAAAATACTCATCTGTTGTGCGCTGGATAGCTGAATTTGCGTTAAAATCTTCATCGTTCTTGCTCAGCTGGCTTGTTTAATTAATTTTTGACGGACACTCGCTTAATCTAAAATATCGTTAAAAGTAATGATTAAATCTTGATGAAATTTTAACATAATAATAATAATAATATATACATTTATATAGCGCCAGGACTAAAACATTAAAAGCTCTAGGCGCTGTACACAGTAAAAAATCATAAAAGCACATTCAAATAAACTTACACACACACAGACAAACTAGTTTTATACATCCATAGCAAGTTATAAAATTCAGTTTTTAAAAAGAAATGTTTTTAACCTGTTTTTAAATATGTTTAGAGAGGCAGAATTTCGAACCTCTTGTGGTAAAGAATTCCACACACAGGGACCAAAACAACTAAAAGCTCCATCTCCATAATTTGATGTTTTACATCTGGGAACAACCAGTTTGTTTTCTGTAGTAGATCTTAAAAATCTATCAGACTCATGTTTTTTCAAAAGTTCCGAAAGATAGGAGGGAGCTGAACCTTCAAGACATTTGTAAACCAAAACTGCAGCTTTAAATTTTATTCTGTTTTCAACAGTAAGCCAGTGAAGTTGGTCAATAAGGCTTGAGGCAGATTCTCTTTTTGGTTTTCTAAAAATCAGTCTAGCTGCATTATTCTGAATTATCTGAAGGCGTTTTATTTTGTTGCTCGGAATTCCAAAGAGCAGAGAGTTACAATAATCAAGCTTTGAAAACATAAATGAAGTGATAAGTATTCGAGTTGCCTCTTGGGACATGAATGGACGAATAGAGCTAATGTTTTTTAATTGAAACATTAATGATCGACATAATGAACTTATTTGATTTTCCATGCTGAGATCTGATTCTAAAATTGTGCCTAAGTTTTTAACTTTATTCACGTTTGCTACAGTGCTTTCACCAAGATTTAATTTTACATTTTTAATTGCAGTAATTTGTCTTTTCTTTCCAATAATCATAACTTCTGTTTTGTCTTCATTTAGCTTTAGTTTGTTTTGGTTCATCCATTCTTTTGTGTCCATAATACACTTTTCACTATCTTTTATAACATTGTCAACATGACCTAAAGTCGTACCAGGGTGATATAGTTGGACATCATCAGCATACTGATGGTAATAAAAACCATGATCTTTAAAAATATTAGACAGGGGCCCAATGTACATAATAAAGAGAGTGGGACCTAAAACTGAGCCTTGTGGAACACCATATATGGCAGTATGTATTCTTTTGATTTTATATTATCTGTTACAACAATTTGTTTTCGGTCACATAGATAGGACATAGCATTACACATACCGGTAATGGACATAACTCTACCAAAATTTCTCACGGATTCATCAAATGGATTGCGAGATATTTGGCGCCAATGTTGGGGCCGTTTTGTTGTTGTTTTTTTTATCACCTGATACATACGGACCCCAAGTCTTTTGCGCTTGGTTGATGTATTTTAAAGCCTTTTGTCACTCCAAACCTAGAGAGCTCCTCCCGAAATATTCCTAACAATTACAGCCTTAATCAATTATTCGTTCAGATTTTCTTTTTGTTTTCCTCTTGTTTGTTTGTTGTTGTTGTTGTTGTTGTTGTTTGGGGGGGGGGGGAGGAGGGGGGTTGAAATGGTTAGGGGCAGGGTTAGAGATTCGATAAGGTTTAGGGTTGAGGATATGGACAGGGTTAGGGGGTAGGTACGTTTACATACACACCCCAGCGCAAAACGCTTGGGCCACGTACGTACAAGTAACAAAGTCTTAAATTGATATTGTGTGGAAGATCTTTGCGACATCAAAGGATTTACTCTAGACTGGACAAACATGTTATGTTACCTAGTGTTATCTAGAGTATTCGAATGATTTGTTACTTTCAAAGGGATTTGGGCACTTTTCAAAGACCTCGGGCCTTGAATGAAAAAGGCAAAAAATTTTATTTGGTTTTGTTTTACAAACTTCAAATTGCAACTAAAATCCTTGAGGAGTCATCGGGGTCGCCTGGCGGCCTTATTCATTGCTCGTGATGATTTCTCCCAGAACATGTTTACATTGTCCTCTTATTTGAAGAGAGAGTGATGAGAGAAATGGTGCGAAAGACAGAGAGAGACAGACAGACACAGAGAGAGAGAGACACACACACACACGCACAGAGAGACAGAGAGGGAGACAGAGAGACAGACAGAAAGAGGGGGGGGGAGGAGGAGGTGTGTCTCCTCTTTCTGTGAAAACCCAGTGAAAAAGAAAAACAAGCCTAGAACATTCACAACATCAACACATTAGATCTAGTCTGACAATATTCTCTTTGTATGCGATAATTATTGTGTAAACCCTGTTGGACATATTCAAGTGTTTATCTTTGTTTGTTGTTTTCCATTTGATTAATTGCACGATTATTGATATGCCACTTAATCTGTGAATCTTCTTTATTTTTTTCGGCGCCCCGAGTGGGCATTTAGGCTATACGCCCACGTGCAACCTGTTATCGTGTTGCTGACGTGTGTCATCTTCATGTTCCCATCGGCTTTGCAATGTGCCCATGTTCCCATGTGTGTGCATCTCCATTCATTAGCCTGGATTTCAAAGGATGCGACGTGACTGCAACGCAACAATCGCAACGTATTTCTGCTTATTTCGTACAGGTTGTATGGCAAACCGGTTGGTTCAGATAATTATTCTTTCTCTCTTCCCTTCCCATTCGATGTAAATTAATCAGGAGATTATTTTGGGTCAGTGCCTGATTTATCATTAGGCTAGGTGGGCTGAAGCCTGGAGCCTCAAAATCGGGGGGGGGGGGGGGGGCTCGCCGCCTCAGGTCAATCTGCGTAATATTTTGTGACACGCGTGGCCTTTTCTTTCGCGTGACAATGTACTGTCCGTCTCTAAACAAATTTAATCTTTTGTAATTTTTCCCAGCTTACGTCCTTTCGGGAAGGCATTGCCAAGTGCGGAATTTTAAACACCTATCGTCATTACTGGCGTTACTCGAATTATTTAAAACCCTTCCATCTTCCTCTAGGCGTGAAAGTGGGGAGAGTGGGGGGGGGGGGTACTTAGGGCCTCTCTTCATCTAAATCCGGCCCTGTCTTGTATAGGCTATACCAACAACAACACCTGTAAAGTGTTCGTAACACATCCGAACTTCTTGATCTGTTCGTGGCAGCGACCGCCGCTACAGGAAATAGCTGTTGATTCTGGATCATGTGGTGTCGGTAGAGTAGATTATAAACAATCCAATCATAAGTTACAAACAATCCAATCATAAGTTACATGATTTAGTTTTAGTGAAGAGCTTTCTTAATTATTTTTTTTCTTTTTTTTTTCTCTAGCATTGAGAGGTGGGGGGAGGGGGCCGTTCGTTCATCTTCGCCTTCAGAAAATTGTTTTGTGGCACGTTATATCTGTTATAGTTGTATAATATAAACTTGCCTGGGGTCAGAATGGATGGAGAGTACTGCGCATGGGGGCCATCGCATGAATATAAATATTACAATTTTATACAAAGATGATTATCTGCTTAGGCTACATGTCGCGATGTGGGTTAGATGGGGAGAATTCGACTGACACTCTTTCGAGGTCCGCTCCCACAATCGACGAACACACAAAAAAAAATACTTGCACTCTAAAAACTAAATAAATCAATTGCTTTGATTTTTAGCAGAACTGTAGGGCAGTTTAATTACAGGAATTAATGTAACAAATATAATTATAAATATAAATATCAATTCAAAGGCAACTGAATCTAACTAATGAAACTACAGCTTTCTATAAAGACTAACTTATTCACTCTAACTACTTGCAGGTCATATGAGTTAGATGCCAAATAGAATCCGCGCACGTGGCGACGGATATAACAGTTTAAATTCTATTAATTCAATGAAACATGTTATGATATGGACATTTCCTCTAGACACGCCAAGGAGAATGCTTGTACAACCATGCGTTGTCTGGCGGTAGCTCTGAAACTGTCTTCAAAAGTAAGTAGAACGGTTCACTTTCATCATTACAAATTAGTATGGACTCTCACCATTAGGCCCTCACTGGGAGTGAGAGCGCTGGATGTAAACGCTGTGGGTTCATATCAAACCAAGTAGCTTAGGCTCTGGAGCTTTAAATCATGGCACTCCTCACAATATGGACTGCTCAACTGCGTCTTAAATGTCTCTCATCTGGCTGAGGACTATCGCCGTCCACCTCGTAAATGGATTGTCTACATGTGGCCTCTATCTAAGCTCTGCACGGGTTTAAATACTAAAGCTATGTCTCGACCTTCCGTCCAGATTCATACATTTGATTGGTGCAGTCGCTTCAGCTCAGCCTGCAATATTAATTTATGCTTGTCATGGCCTTGCGCCAAAATCAAGGTCAATTTTACGGTCTAGACAAAATTTAAAATGCGAAACATTAACTACTAAAATCTTCAAACCCCGTGCTTTCTACTCTTATGCACGAATTTCAGAACGCCAACTAAGCGTCTAAATAAACTACCTTTACTCGCCCCTTATCTATGTTAATCAAAATCACGGGGTCGAGAACGGCTCTGTCATTCCTAGCTATACATTTATTCTGTCTCGCCCCTCCTTCTCTCCATCTCTAAAACAAAAGTGTTTCAAACAAACTGTTCACGAGAACAGCTCAAGGACAAATTACGCTGGTTAGAATTAACAAGTCGTGAAAATTTACTCACTGAACGTCGTGACCTAGCACGGCATTTATGATCCTAATGTGATCGTGACACTACATAATATCGTCATATCGATAAAGAAGACTTCATTTTTCGTGCAAATGTGGCATTTTGTTAATTTCAAATCTGCGAATTCGAACACTTCTATCCCACGATACATGAAAATACCACCTAAAGATCTAGAATCTACATACACACAAAGAAGAATTCAGTTTCCAGGCCTCACCCAGGAGAAATCACAACGCGGGATTATAATTGCACTCGGTATAAGTATTACAGTATGTGAAGCTTGATGAAAGCAGTGGTTCATTTTATAACCTTTATCTGTTTGCTCTCAATATTTCGCCGATATATACGCGTACATATTAGCCTACCTCCGCCGCCAGAGCCTCACGCCGGCCTTCTTCCTTGTACCGGTTCGTGAAGTTTCCACGGCTATTTTTGGCACCCCCCGACTGACCGGTCGGTCACTGACCTGGCTGACGTCATGAGATATTTATGTCATACACACAACCAGGTGCTAGTCTGCTGCATATTGATTATCCTTTGAGACAGTTTGACCAGTGTAAAAACCAAAAGCATTATCCCCATCCCATTTCGAGCCTATTGACGAGCGCACGGACACAATTATAACTCTTCTACAAGGAAAAACAAAAGAATTAGTGGCTGGGGATTTGGTAAAACCGGGATTACATTGATCACTTCCAGTGTTGTTGATATCGCCATCATATTTTGTACCCAATTACTTTCTTGGTGGTAATTTTAACGTCGTGTACAGCATACCACTGTTATTATAAGAACGTACGCACCTCAAGCATTTTGCGCTTGGGGCGCGTATGTATACGTACCTATCCCTAACCCTTTCCTTATCCTTAGCCCTAAATCTTATTAAATCCCTAACCCTGCCCCCGCCCCCACCCCCTCACCCATCCTTTCAACCAAAAAACAGGAGGAAAACAAAAAGAAAATCTGAAAGAGTAATTATTACATTAAGGCTATAATTATTGTTAGGAGTATTTCGGGAGGAGCTCTTTGGCTCTGGGGTCCCTAAAGGCTTCGAAATACAAACCCCTAGCGCAAAAAAACTTGGGGGACGTACGTACTTGTAACAACATTCTACCTGAAGAAAGAAAGATTTCAGAAAAGATTGTGTTAATACATCTGTGAGTGGGGAAATATTCCATCTCCCATCCGCTTTCTACACCCCCTCATCCTTTTCCTTTCCTCTTTTTTCCTCATCTGTACTTAAGCTACTTATGTCTTCCCGGCCGTGCCTTTCCCATGTCCTCTCCATCTCCCAACTCCTATCTTCTCTCCCTCTCCTTCCTCTGTTGTCAGTTATCTCTATCACTCTCCGCTCCCTCAGTTCTCCGTTTTTCATCCTCTCCTCCCTCAAGCTCTGTTATTCTTCTGTCCTCCCTCGTCCCTTAGCTCTTCTATTCCCCCCCCCCCCCCGCGTTTTTGTAAGAATTATTTGGAAGTAATGATTTTGTTACAAAACAACACGGTCACTGTCCAGTGGCGAGTAATGAGGTCGTATATTCAGCAATAGCGTGTAACATTTGTAACGCTTAGGAATTGTTATGTGTTCTCAAGACAATGGTAAAAAGAATAATTTTGTTACTTGTTGTCAGAGTTATAATTGAATTACGAATTTGAATTTGCGCAGTAAAGCGTGTGTTTAGGTCTTTATTTTAAGGGGTTCGCTGCACTTTGCATTTACACTTCACTTTTCTTGGTTTTATTTTTCTTGTTCTGGTTTCTGTGTGATTTTGTGAAAGGGATTAGTTTTTTTTAGAATTTTTTGGTCGGGCAGCGGCCTTGTTCGGCCTGCTCTTCTCGACTTTCGACTGCTAAGGTATATATATCTGTTGGGTGAACTACGAGTGGCTAATGTGGTTACTGCGTGGGTTCAATAGTAACTCCCTTAAGGATACACAGGATTAACAAACACAGGGTTCTGCTGGCAATCTTATTTATTCAAGAAGCCTAACAAAGGTATCACTACCAAACAAAAGGCATAGGAGAACCCTACCAAGCAAAAAAAGCCCCACCAGCCATAAGCTGGAACAAGAGAAAAAGACAAAAATATGATTAGGATATAATGACAACATTAATCAGGCAATCAATGGTGGACATACATGGTAATAGTATTAAGTATTAAATCAAACAACAACAACATAATATAGAATTTAAGCAATAACCAACTGCATATGTATGCATGGAATAAAATAGCGCTAAAGTTAATGAATAACAACTACAAGTGGCTATATCATATACACAAGGAGTTTCCTAGTACACTGGCAACATAAACTAATGTACTAATCAAAGTATGAAGGACATAACAAATGAAGGGGCAAGAACACAATAGTTTCGCTCCACTGAGCCGGTGTACAGCACATCCAGAGTGGCCATTCCATTTAATAACGCAGTGGCCAACATGGCCCACTGACCGTCCATAACACAGACGCTGCATTCCAATGCAGGCCATCCTCATTCATAGGCTCACTCCCATTATTAGTACTAACCCGCCCCAGGGCTATTGTATTGGTTACTTCCCTTCCCAATCGATACTGAAGGGTCATGCCCTTTGACCTTAGCCGCGGAGCTATGCCGCCAGGCTAACATGCGTATGACACACCACTAGATACATAAAGTAGTGTGTACATTCGGAACTATGTCCTTCACACAACCTACGAACTCAATGAAACACAGCACGTCTGTAATATCCATAATCTATAATAGGTAGATCTATAGGCGGGACTCATTGCAACATGTGCAAACTCACTGAAACGTTCATCCACCGCCGCACATAGAACAATCCTGGGGCTCACCCATGTGAGGCCCAACTAATATACATCTCCAATACATGTAATTAATTACACATCTTAAACACTAAACACGCAATCACAATCACACTGCTCTCTATAGCATAGTGGTACTGGCAAGGTACACAAATACCCGTAATACAATCAAGTGTATGGTGCCGCTCGCTATAACATAAGCCATCCACATTAACATGTCAGGAAATCCTCACTGCCTACCACAACAAGGCAATGCTACACATACACTATATATATTATATGCACACAAGCAAATCGTGATAGCTTGGTTAGCGAGCCATCATTATCATCTAGCACCGCAAACGTTGACAATAAAGTCACAATATCAAGACACTGCACTGCACCGCGCATCTTACACGTCTAATGACAATGGCAATTACCGTTGAGCCGGACTCATAATAGTCTCTGTAGATCAGCATTCTCTACGTGGCATCCCCGAAAGGTGGGGGGGGGGGGGGTGCGCAAATTAAAGTAACTTCTAATAATTATAGTCTCCAACTTACCCAAAGTCTCTCTGCTACTGGCGCAACTGGACTAGGCCATGTTTTGGGCGAGGCGCGCCACGGCAGGCCGCCGCCGGTCTATTGTACTGCAAGTGCAAGGTCCACTTGTGCTTCCTATTGTTGCGGCGTCTTTGATGGAGTCTACTGACCACTCGAACTGGCATCATCTTTATGAGCCAGCGCGGACGTCCGAGAGGGCTATTACGTAGTCCAGTGTTGGACAAGTGAAAGGCTCGGACATTTGAGTCCAGCCGAACAACATAACCGGTTAGGGTCCTAACACAATCGAATTTACAGTACGGTTAAAAGGGTGCACACAAAAGTCAATTAGATATCCCAGTAAACTGTAGAAATTACTCTAACAGCAATAATTGAATAAATTTGACCCAGGTTGGATTTATCGGGGATAACATGCGTCTAACTCGTGGTTTACTTTAAATCCGAGATCCTCTTATTAATTATTTCAATAGGATATGTGCATCAAAGTACAACAAAATTGGTACCAATATAAAGTAGAAACGCGCTGCTAAAATTCTAACTGACTACTTTTACCAGAAACCCGGTAATAATTTTAATATAAATTTTCAAAGTGTCAGGACTAACAACATTGGACAAATTTGTGCGGGACACTTTCGTCCATTAATACCACGTATCTCCATTGATACCAAACGTTATCATGAGTACCTATTTTGTACCGATAGGGTATTGCCTACTCTCAACAATGAATTCGGGTTCCCGTCTTTCTGTCGGTGGATAACAACGAAGGAGCGAGTTGTAAAAAACTTAAAGCCATGATATAAGAGTTGGAAGCCCGGTGGTCAACATTTCCAACTGACCAATCAAAATGCGCGCTTTTCACCGTGATGTGAATAACGGGTCCCGCGCTAGTATTACAAGGGAAATAATCCAATTAATGGTACTCGGCCAAGTGTCCATAAACTACTATGAGTGGCCGTCCCTCACTCACGCACTAGAGTTACCATGAAAGCACATTAAAAATAGAAAGTCGTTCATCCTCTCACATATCACATCAGGAACATGCACATGGGCCCTCCGAATTTTTCGTCCTTATCCGAGAAGACCAGGTACTCGATCATAATTACCAGAAAATCAAGGACAGAAATATTTTTCCTCTGAAAAAATAAAAAATCGAATATGCGCACTAAAGCTTCGTTGTTGACTTTTAAGTCAGTACATCTGGGGTGGGACTGGTGGGGGTGAAGATCTTTGTTTCTCTGGGGCTTCAGCCATTAGTTTTGCTGGTCCTCTGTTCTTGATTTCTTCTGAGTGTTTTAGTCAATTTTCATGCTTGTTTCATAATCGTCCTTTGTTTGGTAGTTATTTCTTGAGTTTTCTCTTGATCTTTCTTGTTGTTTCTCCGGTGTTCTTTCTGGCTGTTGGTAGGCCTCACAGAAAAGGCAGGTTGAGAAGAGGAGGGAAAGAAGAGAGAGAGAGAGCGAGGGAGAAAGAGAGTGGGTGAGAGTGAGAGGAGAGAGAGGGTGAGTGAGAGAGAGAGTGAATGAGTGAGAGAGAGAGAGAGAATGAGAAAGACAGAGCGTGAGTGAGTGAGAGAAAGCGAGAGAGAGAGAGAGGGGGGGGGGAGATGTTTTATCGAAGAACCATGCCATAGAACTTGCGCAGGGCTCCGAATTTTTAAACTACTTTACCTCAAAGTAGCCACAGAGCAGTGCATGACGGTCTGAATTTCAAATTGGTGTCGTAAGTGAAATACAGCATTAGTTAAACCAAAGTTACCAGAAACAATAAGCTGAGACACTCCCTTCTTCGAAACCTCTGGAAAAATCACGCACACAATTTGCGTGCTGATCGGGGTGGGGCGGGGCCCATGGCGCACAGTATGAAAAGAATGTTTGATATCATGATAAATTAATGATGCTCATTAAATTTGTTACGGTGCTACTGCGAAAAAAAAAAAGTTTTCCCACAGCGATTGAAGTTAAAATTCCACAATAAGTTACGTCAATCAAGGCCTACAGAGATGGCTGAACACTGAACTAAATTCAATATTTTCCCTATCTGGCTTTGTAAAATATCGCATTGTTCACGCCTTGCGCGCATTCTCCCTAGGTGGCGATGCAAAATATGTGCACGCTAAATGCACTAGCTGTCTCATCTTACAGTATCTAGTATCTTTGGTTAAACTACTGCCACCGACACGTTGTGTTTTAGGTCACAGAAAATGTCTATTGGCCATTCCCTGTAAAGTGCAAGAATTCCTATGGTTTCTGTATGAATATTTATGTTATGGAGATTACACATGGTCGAGATCGATATACAGAGACCTTTCAGCTCATTCCAGTCTTCAATAGGGAGGAAGATCACCCAATTCGTTTGACGTGCACTTCCTGCCAGATGAAAATTGTACCTTTAATTGATTGTATTAAACTTCGTGCATATCGCGGCCCTGGTTCTGGTTTGTTCCAACTCCAGCTTTTGCACAAGTGAGAAAATCGACGTTAAACGTTTGCGGCTTTAATATTGGGATAAGGAGTTAGAATAAAATTGGAACTACTGCAATGACCATTACATCCGTGGGTAGGACATGTTTACTTCATATTACCTCAAACTTGTCATATATTTAGAAAAACATTTCTAGACGAGATCATTATAAAGTACGCGGCTGCAGATTCAGCAAAATTTTTTGTTAATTTTTATTTTTTTCACAGGTTTGTTATTTGTGGTGAAGGTGGGAAGGAAGTAGAAACTAGTGGAAAGGGGGGGGGGGGGCATGAGATGGGAAAGTTACAACATAAATATGTAATATTATATGCTACTTGGTCAGAGCCGGATTTAGATGAAGAAAGGACCTCCTAGGCTATTCTAGCTGTGAGGCCCCTCCCAATTCCCCAGCTTCCCGCACAGAGGATGATGGAAGTGTTTGAAAACATTTTTTAATAATTTGAAAATCTGACGATGACGATGATGGATGTTTAAAATTCAGCACTTAGCAATTCCTTCTCCAAAGGACAGAAGCTAGGTATACCTAAATTACAAAATATTTCTTCAGAAAACATTGTGCATTGTAACTTCATGTGTAAGAAAAGGCAACGGGTGTCACATAATTTGAAAATATCAAGCAGACTGGCTTGAGGCAGCCAGCCCCGCCCTCCCCCCTCCTCCACCTGCTTATGAGGCCATAGGCTTCAGCCTATCTAGCCCTATAGTAAATCCGGCGCTGTAGTGTACGTGCTGTGTACAGTATTTACTCTGAATGATCAAGAATGGGTCATGTTAATTTCCAACGGCTTTCAAATTCATTCTCTGAATTCTCATTTCGACACTAGATCTACCTTTTGATACCGGACGCCAGCTTCAAGTTTAGTGAGACTTTCCACATTATTCCAGGTCTGCGGGTTTATCTTGGTGGTCTGTAACGAGGAACGTTTCGCTGTTGTCTATGGTGTTCCAGGATAGTTTGGGGGGGGGGGGGGGGAGAAATGCAAATATTATGGTTATTCCCAGAAAAGACTCAATCTCAGCCCGAAAGTGGCCCCACTGAAAACAATAATACATAAAGGAAAAATTTGATTTATGCACAGGTGAAGAGATGGATCATGTTAACTTTTACAACGTGTTCTGGTATTTCTAAGGTGCCCGAGTTATTGGCATTGTCAACAACAATGATATTTAGACTTATCGTTGTTGTCCAACGGTAACCCTGTTGGCGTAAGATAAGGAAAAATTAAATTCTGTTGGTTAAAATTGAAGAATAACACCATCTTTGTCGTCTCCGTTAAATTCATCGATTTACAATATTTGAGTGTGCTCGCCATAGAAACATGTTCTATTTTGGGGATTTCATTCTACAAACGCGAGTACCGCAGAATACTGGCGGTATATTTTAAGTATTAATAATAATAATAATGGATGGCATTTATATATCGCATATCCATTGCCATCAGAAACGCTCTATGAGCATTACAGAAGCTCTCTCACTCGCTCTTTCTTTCTCTCACCCCCTCTCTCTCTCTCAACCTCTCTCTATCTCTCTCTATCTTAGTAAGCTCAGAGCAAATTGTAACCGCAGCCTGTTAGGCGCAGTTCACAACTCACAACTTGTATTCTAAAGTATTATAATATCTGAATATCTATTAATATTTATTTAATAATGAATTATAAATTTCTGTTGGTGGGGGGTGTCACGAGTGGAGTGAGCGATAGTTAATAATTACGGGGGGAAAGGAGGAGAGTAAAATTAACGCACGTAGACAAGTAAGTTAAAGCGTGCATGTTGTGAGTGGTGGGGGGTCTGAATGAGGCGAAAGCGCTGTATTACTATCACTGCAAGTTAGAAGGTCCTACTGAACGGACGCTAGTAAGAGCCCAGCGGGCGAACATAAGGGGAGCAGTCGGAAGACGGATGAGAGTGTTTTTTCCAGTGATGACTGGTAGGTAGAACGTTGATTGATAATTATGATTGATGTATTATATTATATTCGTCTATTACCATGATGTAAATAAGTATATGTGAGGAATGTGGAAGTCCTTGATATTGGATATAGCAATGTGCGCCATGAGCGATAGATGAAAGTGAGTTCATGGATTTGTAGCACGAGTGAGTATTGTGTACTCCGATGGAGGTGTGTTACCGTAAGATGTTTGGTGAGTGAAAGGTGAACTATTGTGTGTACGCTTCATGGGTTGTAAGGAGAGGTGGAGTGAATAGAAATGGTAGGGTATTATACCAATGTAATGTTATTCTTGTAGGTGTCGGGGACGGGCCAAAGAGCCACCTCGGTGAGCCCAGGGGATAGGCCAGCATAGGGCCGGAGGCCACACATAGGCCAGAAGTGAGGCTGTCGGTGCAGGACAGTAGAGGCACATAAAGTCGTGGCAGTCAGGCCACGGACAGGGACGTAGATATGAGCGTGAATGTGATAATGTACTATTGCCATGTTGATGGGCTATTGAAATGATAATGTGCTATTGCCATGTTGATGGGCTATTGAAATGATAATGGGCTATTGCCCTGCTGAGGTGCTAGTGGAATGCTAAGGTGTATGACAATAGGAAGGTGATATTGAGAGACTGCGGTGCCAGTGAATTATTAATGTGCTATTAAGACCCTGAGGGGAGAGGCTGAGGCCGAAGTGCCTTTAGGAAGTAACTACCGGGTTGTGGATCCGAGGAAGAGTGCATGTGAGAATAAGGCCGTTGTACGGCCGTTAATTTCAATAATATAATGTATGTACTTGCGCTATTATCTGTATGATTATGTTTAAATAAATGTGTGAGTCTGATGGGTTGTTCTGTTAAGTGTTAAACTTGTTTGTTCGTGATTGTTGTCCTGTCATAAATTATTACATCTCCCAGTCTGGGATTTGTGACAGGGGGGTGGGGGTGATGTGGCTAAATTTTAATCTATTGATTTTAATTTTAATTTTGCCCGGGCAGCGGGCTGTACGGCCTGCTCTTTACGATTTCCAACTACCAAGGTATCTTTAACGTGCGCAACGTGCACACGAGCCCTCCGAATTTTTTCGTCCTTATCCGAGAAGACTATAGGTACTCCATCCCACCCCCCCCCCCCCCCAATAGGATCAGGGACACGAAAATATGAGAAAAATCCCAATTTCCAACATGCCTGCACAGCCCGGGTTTTGAACCCGGAATGCTTGGCATGAGAGGCGAGCACATTGCCTCTGGACCACCTTGTCCCCAAACATGAATATATTTGAATACATGTATATATATTGGGCCAAACATGACTTGTACCGGTACATAATTATTATGTCTATACTAAGGGTATGCTTAGTTCGTCCCATGACAAGGGAAATAATTGGCAAAACTGCAAGACCCCCTGGTAAATTGGGTCACGGATGTGAATAGCTCGAACTTTGTGTACTGATAACCCCATAGCCTCCTGGCGTTACCGGTGCAACAGTTGCTACGAACACATCAAGTGTATTTAATTATTGGTTATACATGTGTTTGCATTCCTCTTTACATTAACTAATATAAGGCATCTCTCTCTATCTCTCTCTCTCTCTGGTTTTCTCTTACAGATATGTAGATCTAACATTGGGCTCATGATAATTGGGTAACTGTGTTTCATACAAACATCCATTTCTGCAATGAACACCTCATTTTTTGCTAAATTCCCGCCAAGTTATAGGAACACAATGAGCTTCTGTATCAGTGATTCTCAACGTGGGAGATATCACCCCCTGCGAGGCGATTTTGATTTCCATGGGTCGAAAACGAAGAAAAGGGTGACGTAGGGGTGATTTGGGGAAGGGGTGGACATGAATGGAGGACGGTTTTGGGGGCAAATACAGGCAGCCACGGACTTGTTGAACAGCACGCACCGATGGATTTTATGGACAGAAAAGACCCATTATTTTAGAGAATGCTTTCTATTTTATAATGAATAGTAAACACCCCTATTGTCATAACTAAAGCTTTGAGAAACGTAATTTGTGTGCAGTCTGTCTTCTTGTAAAATGCATCCATTAGGTTTGAGTAGGAATTTTTTTTAGGAGGGGAGGGGGGGGGATAGGGGAGGGTGGTTGGGGCAATGAAAGAAAATTTGAAGTCGGGGGGGGGGGGGGGCGCGATTGCCTGGAAAAGGTTGAGAACCACTGGTTTGTATGATATACGACTTGTTTACGTTATGGATGTGCAAACAGTGATGGACAAACGATTTTTCTTTCTCACAAAGACACCGCTTTTGTTTACTCTCTCTCTCTCCCTCTCTCTCTCTCTCCCTCTCTCTCTCTTGTCTGACTGACTGACTGACTGACTAATCGAGTGGCTTCAATTGAAAAAAAAAAAAAAGTCTATCCCTCTCTGTCCTTCTCAGGTACGCATACACATATATATACACACACTGTCACACACATACTCATTCTCTCTCTTTCTCTATCTTGACTGACCGACAAACGCCAATGAAAGAAGCAAGTCTATATCTCTTCCTAAGCCTGCCTGAGCTATACATGATCTGAGATCCATGTATTTTCTTCCTTGATGAACTCAAATTGACTAGTTCTATTCGTCGCTCTGTATCCCTGTTTTGTAATTTTTTTTACATGTTGTGATGTTTCCACTTTCTCTCACTAACTTTCTTCTGACACCAGCCGTGATGGGCCCGGCACAAACACACTAAATAATCGACTATCTCTCTTCTATAAGTTATAACAAATGATATCTGTATTGCTTATATATATACAATAGTTATTAATTCATTCAATAATAATAGGAACATAGGTCATACAATTTCATGTGAATTTCGATGGAATGAAATTGATGCAAATCAGTAGGCCCTACATGATAATTAGCAGGCTTCGTAATATTCAATTTCTGGCACATTTTATAAAACACACGGGTACATTCAGCTTAAGGAAACCTCTCCTTTAGGGGTGTATGGCGCTATCTGGGCACTGGTTCTTCCTCTCTACTCTGGCTTGACTGCGCAGTTAGATCAACAGGTATCGGCAGGTACCAATAGGTCGGGAAGCCAAGACGCCACGATGTCGTTAATCAAAGGACAAGAAGTTGAGAAGCCAAGAAGGTGTTGTTCTTCCTCCTCTGTAGAAAAACAATCGCAACTTCCTAATCTACTGCTGGAAGGCATGACTTCCATACTTACTCCATGACGGATATTCATCATTAATACTTTAAACTGCCGACACTGTTATAAGTCAGGCTGCAGCTCCCATACTCCATAGGCTCCCATATAGGCAATAGAATAAACGATCAATACAGTTTTAATGATATTCACACGTTCCCCACGAAGAATAACGCTCTCTCTAACAGACCCCATCCTATAAGGTTTCGTAACATATATGTAACGGCGTTTCCGTGACTCTCTCAGAGGCAGTAGTTATACCAAAGTAAACCCACTAGATTTAGGTTCTACAATCATGAACATTAAGTAAAATACACATACATCGTACAATTAACTTACCACCCAGCAACAGCTCAAATGCCGACAAGATACCAAAGATACCACGCTCTGACAAAGGATGTTTGCGGGTTCCCTGACCCTCCCCACTCACAAGACTAGTACGAAGTTACAGTTGCAGTGGTGGTCTCCTCTTCGGCACGAAGCTGGTGAGTGCTCTCAGCGGTCTGAAGTTGGAAGGAGCGTTCGGGGATTTATACCCAGTCAGGTAGCGTCCCAAGACGCTCACCGAGTGTACATTAGTTATCCTAATAGCCACCCCCGTCGACTCCACGTCAAATACTATTGAAGCATCTCTACCCCCCAAGCAATTCCCAGGTGATCTGATCGTCAAGTACGGCGGTCAAGTAAACACTACCCATTCCGGGTGTCAAAACGCTTTCCGTTGCATCGGCTACTTTCCCCCTCTGGCCTACAATAACTCTGTCTCCCCGCCGTTAACTATCTTCCCACGCTAGTTATACCTTGCCGGTCTGTCACCCTGTTACACATGTATAATGAGCTATGAGGTTCAGTCTGACCAAATTTTGCCAACTTTTGCGACCGCGATTTGCCAGTTGCGGCAAAGGCAACTTTTGGGGCCGTAAAAACCTCCGGGTACAGAGCTTCAGATATCCGACGTGTAAGATTGACGTCAAGTTTGCACATAGGAATGTCATCGTTGCTACGTAGATCCGCCGGTTACGACATCCCCGTCGGTGGCGGTTTGATATGGGGAATTTGCCCCTACCTGGCCTTACGGAAATCCTAAACATATCTACGTCGGATTGCCGTAGGAATTCTGGCTGGGATTTATGAGCCAAATTTGTACGTTTCAAAACTGGTAACACACGAGAAATGGAGTCTGACAGAGACAAAAACTGTTTCATACATAGAGGGGAACCCTTGCACTCAATCCCAGTAGAACTTTCCTGTTCCTCCAATTCTGACCGCACCCGTGAGATCGACATATTATACAAGACATCACCCGAAGGTATAGTATCGCGTAAATCAAACAGACAAAATGTTTCTCAACTCACTAGCCGATCTTGATTAGTCAATTAGTTGAATGATGACGCTATGGCACTGATGTCTAAAGGCAAGTTGCTCGCCTCTCATGGTGAAGGTACCGGGTTCAAATCCTGGTTGGTGCAGGCATGTTGGAATTTTTCATATTTTCCTGTCCCTGATCCTATGGTAGGTGGGATCGGGCACCTAGTCGTCTCGCATAACTACGAAAATCTCGGGGGGGGGGGGGGGGGGGGGGGGGCGTGTGCACGTTACACACGTTAAAGATACCTTGGCAGTTGGAAATCGAAAAGAGCAGGCCGAACAGGCCGCTGCCCCAGGAGAAATTAAATGAAATTCATCCCTAATACACTCTCCCCCCCCCCCCCCCCAAAGCTGCACTGTGGCGTCGACGTGGCTGCTCCAGTTGTAACTGAGCTGCAATGATACAAAGCAAATTTCCAAACAGGATTAAAGAAGTATACAAAATACAAAAAAAAACACACACACAAAAAATACAAATGTTCCAGAAGATCTCGCGCAACAGTTGGATCTCACTGAAATTGATAATGTTACATCCAACTGGTTGCCCGATCAAAATCGGCTCGAGAACGTTAGGCCTAACAACAGTGGAGCTCGTAACAAGCCATCTACGGACACAAATCTTTGTTCGCATGTGGTTTATGTCCACCTGAGTCATACAATAATGTCGCTCATAGTCAAAACTATAGCACCGAACGAGTCATTAAGCTAACAAGAATCCGCGACACTGGCATATCGGTAGATCCGGATCTGCAACTTTCATCACAATGTGATATCATGGGACCGTCTGTCCATTGTGTGTGTGTGTGTGTGTGTGTGTGCGCGCGCGCGCGTGCGTGTGTGTGTTAAAGGCCAAAACATCTAATAAAAGAATCTACTCTTCCTCTGAATATCTTCATCTGTCTCGCTAGACCTGAGGGGTTTCTTACCACTGTCTTTCTTGCAAGAATGCAAACCCTGTTTGAGCAGAGAGTAAGCATAGGTGCCCACTAGAAGATTTTGATTGGAAGGTGACATTGCGACTGTTTCCATGAGATCGAACTCGCAGGCTAGTGCGACTGAAATTCAGAGTCCTGGCGTCAACCGTCTAACGAGCAGGTGGGTCAAAATCAGCTGATGCGCGCTGGACTATTTTGTACTCTAAAGGCCGATGAAGCCGATTCTGGACCACATAGTTCAAGCAGTAATCGCCTTAGATGATTTCTGGATTTGGTCCAATCAAGGGTATTATGACTGAATACTGATAAAACCCAAGCAGTGTTAACGGTCCCTGGGATTTTCCCCAAGAGCTTGGGATTTAGGAGGTTTCCTTAGGATCTTGGCATCTTTTTCAAAGATCGTGGGATATTTCGGGCTTTTTTATATATATATATACTAGTAGAGTGCCCGCGATTTCGCGGGCAAAAAGACTCAGTTAAAATGGTAAAGGCAGGAAGAAAGAGAGTAAAAGCACAACATGTTATCTTGAATACTGAACTCACCAGACATTTCTACTGGATCAGTGCTGCATGATACACCACATTATCCGTGTGGCAGGGTAGCCTATATACTCTCACGAACGGATTGATGTCATGAAGAATTGTGGATATTTTGGTGACAATGTTCTGTTGTAGGTGACTGAACCAGTGGAGTCTGTTTTCAATTTCATTTTGGGTGTCATGAATGTAAAGTTGTGAAAACTTAGGGTGACGATGGCTTGGTTGTATCTGTCCGATTCTGTGGCATACCGCACCGTTTATACGAAATGAGTACACTCCAGCTGGCAACACATCTTCATTGACGCCTAGAGATGCAAATGCAAATGAAGAATTGTAAGAACGAATACGCTGTCGAAAATTTTTGGATTCTTCACTGTCTCCTGTAAAGTAAAAGAGCCTCATAAGTTCCTCAGGGAGAGGCTGGAGAGGGGGAAGCATAACCTGGCCATTAGCACAGCACATTGAACTACTTTCATCCTTCCACAACTTTGCTGTGCAAAACTGACATGGCCTTGTCATTGCTCCGAGATGATTAAGTTCTACGTGCTCATGATCTGCATCGCCATCGGGGTCTTTGACTGGATCTAAACGATAGATCTACTACATGATGCGGCTCTACAGGCTCACCTTGATTTAGAGCTACATCTGGGTCTTGAGGTGGATCTAAATGTAAATTATTGACAGAATAACGTAGTCGGCGTCTTTTTCGCGTTTGCTCTGCTCTGGTGGGCATTTTGGCACTCTACACTCGTAGCATGGTTTGGACTAGCCGCCTCGTTTATCGACAGGAAGTTTGCAAGAAATTGGGATTGTCCACATTTGGCAGTGTGCTACGATGATTTTGGTTTTGTTTTTTTTGTTCTTGTTGTTGTGGGTTGCGATTCTTGATTACTTATTTATTTTTGTAACGGGGATATTTATACAGGAAATTTTGATCGAATAGTTTTTGTTTGTCTATTTCTTCGATGCAAATATTAGGGGTTTTGAATTTTTTTTTTTTCTTGGTTGCAAATATGACTGGTCAGCGAATAAATCTGGGTTTATCAAAGGGAGCCAAAAAGAGGGTCCTTGTATTTCACATTTTTACATATTTTTAAAAAGACTGTCTGAAACTTGAATAAACTCAATGGATCAATACCAAAGCGATTGCACTGGATTATAAGCCACTTGCGAAAATTAACTTCATAATTTTTGAAACTTTCATTTAGGCTGCAGTTTTGAGCAAAAAAATGGCTAAAATTGTACCACAATGCATTACTCCCGCCACTATTTTTTTTTATAATAGATATACATGTATTTAATATCATTTATCTATTTGAAAAGAATGATCATAAAGAAAACCGTAAAAAAAAAAAAAAAAAGTCTCGAAATGTCTTATCCCAAGCACCGACACTGTTCCCCTAAAATGACGTAACAAAACTGCCTTTCTCCTCACAATGCTTTAACTTGTGTCTTAAAAGGGTAAACTAAGGGACAGTTTGAGATTGCCTTATGTGAGGATCTTTTACACAACATGATCTGCCAGGTATTTTTCAATGTATTGTGAAATTGTAAATTTTAAACGTAGGTTTTGGGTTGACAAAAAAATCTTGCGGCATTCTTGGGATTGTTGAAAATTTTCACTGGCAAGGCTGAACCTGAGAAAAGCGAGCTGCAGGGATGTCCTGTGAAATGATCACTTCATTGTGATCTTTAGGTCTGCACACGGCAGTTTCAGGTCTCAACACCCACTCTTCAATTGGCTTCTCCCTCACTCTCCGGATTACAAAGTGTAGATTACATCCAGTTTTAGATCTGAAGTGAAAACCTATCTCTTCAGAAAACACTTTGATGTGTAGTCTGATATGTATTGGTGTTTTGTGCGTGTGTGTGAAGGAGAGAGAGAGAGAGAACGAGAGAGAGAGAGAGGAGGGAGAGATAGTGTTTGTGTGTGTTGTCAGTTGCTAGGAATGAGATTTGTTCTGTTTCTGCATGTTTTGTAAAGCGCATAGAGCATCTTTGGATATGCGCTATATAAATGAACTTTATTATTATTATTATTATTATTATAGTTTTCTTGAGGTCATGACCATAGGTCACGTGTATGTCTTATTTCTATCTTTAAAAACAATTGATGCCACGCATTCTGAGTGTGCAGAAAGTGCAGGAACTGAGTGGGTGAAAAGAATCAACAGTAAAACTCAACCACTTGTTTTTTTCTGGTTGATTTAGGCAGCGAGTTTAACGCTTGTAGTTTTCACCTCCCGATCCCTTTTAGTTTGAAAGCCCTGACTGCCGAGTGAGAACTTTCTCCAAAAATAAGAATAGAGGAGGCGGGCGGGGATCATTTAATATTATTATTTGCTCAGCTCGCGGCCGGCCTGGGGGTCGGTCGAACCCCCCCCTCCCCCCTCCCAAGTTCAAAATCTCTGCTTTTAGAGAAAGGGAAAATGTACACGGACACCGACATGCTTGTACTTTTTGCAGTGTCTTGTACGACAAGGCTGATGCACCAGTGGCACAAATTCAGTCACTAACCTGACTAACCGGGTTTTCAGTAGCGTTGCCTTGATTACTGACTACATTGATTACATGTACGATGATGTAGTACTGACCGTTATTGAGAAGACTGGGCAGCGACCGCTTCATCCCTTAGATCGATATATGGACCCACTGCCTGGAGGCTTAATCAAAGGCTATTGTTCTAGTTATGTCTGGCATATTCGTCACATACAATCCATGATCTCGATCCTGACCACCTGCCCCAGCATCCGTGCACACATCTGATCCATTTTGGCCCCAAAATCAGGCCTGAGAACATCAACATCTTTTATAGCCAATGCCACTACATATTCCCAGTAATTACCAGCATCATTTTCTTCAATACTCCCTCAACAAAAGAACAGAACATCTCTCTCAGTTTTACATGTAAAGATCAGCTGCAGTTCGATCAGCTACAAGATGATCCAGCACATAACAATACTTTTTACTAGACATGAATCCAGGTTTTAAGGCCCTTACAACAACATAATGGTACTGATAATTCTCAGACATGCTAATAATCCAGACTGCTGTCAACCGTTTCCCATGTTCTGACCGAATTACGTCACAGTCGTTCTGATGCAGGCTGTCCAAATGGCTATTGGTGTGAATTACCCAACTTTTCATGCATTGTGTAAACAGGCCCTTTTTTTGTGAAGCTTTAGATTTTGAATGCACATAGATCTACATGTTATTGATTCACTACATTGTTTGAAGTGAAAAAAAAACAAGCAAAGCCTATTTTTATGATGCCACACACTTAAAATGGAAAATAAAAGAAAACGACAGAAATAAACACAGAAATATAGATATTGCATGTTGATTTTATTTATTGCTTGCATGAAATCGCTTATGTATATTGACTTTGGCTGAACTCAACAGTGAAGTTGAGTGATCCATTTAGAATTATATCATGGGACAACAAAAATTGCACTGTGACTCTGGAGAGCACCTTGATCAATTTTACATTTCAAGGTTAACTCAGATGTTTATGGCGGTATGATGAAGCACTCATTGGTCCCTCAATATCAAAAGTATTTTGATGTAGCACCTGGGAGTGGAATGGCATTAAATAAATACAAAACCTCAAGACACCCTTACAAACTTCTATACACTTGAAGAACTAATTTGTTTCAGATTACTGGTTGGCCTCAGGAAATATATAAATGTGATTTTTAAAGTTGAGTTTAAATCACCAATGTGTAAACTGAGACACAGAACGAAATTTCCTGCCACATGTTTTAATTGTACCCGAGGAAAATATGTCTTTTTGTTCCAGCTCAAACTGTTGGAACAATGTCTTTTTTTACAAGTCAGTTGTGCCTTAAAATTAACGAAAGTATTGGAAATATACCAAACTTCAAGATCTTTTAAAATATGCCCACATACATATTTATGTCTTTCTGGGCATATAATACATGTATAATATTTTATAGAATTTAAGGCTCGGCACTTAATAAGTCTTTCATGATTACATTGGAGGCCTTACTTCCTTTGTAATATGATTTCATTAACTCTGAGCCAGGCTCAGTGATTGCCAATATGAGTATGTTTTTGTTAGAACCTCATACCAACTTGACCATTTATATGTTACCCCTGCCACATAAGTCTTTTAAGCAATCATGATTATATAACAACCCCTTTGCTTAGCTATACACAAGAGTTTTGCATGTAATGCAGGAGTATGTGAAAAATATTTCATTTTATTAAAAAATGACATTGTTCATCAATACCAAATGTGAATGCCCTGTCTGCTCTCAAAGTATCTCAGTGAATTTCCCTTATGAAAGTTTCACAACAAGGAATTTACAAAAAGAACTGCAGGGTCCACGGGAAGAACGGGCTCGGTCACAGATTTCATGTTCAGAGAAAACTGAGTTGTTAACTTTGACTGAGATCTTTCTTTCAGAGACTCCGTTATTTTTAGATGACAATTTTAGCTGTCTGAGCCCATTTCTGTCAAAGATACAAAAGTAGGTTGTACAATGGAATATTAGCTTAGGCTTGGGCCCAATAATCCATAATTTCCACATTGGGACTTAGCCCATTTTACCCGTGGACTATTCAACTGTATAATCACAATCAAACCAACCAAAGGAAAAATGCCCAAAGACATCAAGTCAATATATCAATATCGTCATACCTCACAATAAAAGTTTGCAATGTGTCACACAACAAATCACAACATAATTTATAATTCATGCTCAACATTTTAAAATCCAACAATGAATGACTCCATAATATACTGGTTCACATGGATTGGTTTCAATGACAAATTATTTGGTCAATCTAAAAGAGAAAAACCAAGATGAACCAAAACTTAAACTCAACAGTTTACAATAATAATATTTTGCACATAAACCAATGAAACTTGATACATTAAGATAAGACGGCTAGAGCGTTTCAGCGTGCACAGATTTTGCACTGCTACCTAGCGGCAAGTGCACAGAAGTCATCAACAATGCCGTATTTTATGAAGAAACTAACAGGAAAATTCTGAATTTTGTTCACTGTTCGGCTTTCGTTGTATGCCTTGACTTTAAGTCACTTATTTTGTAACTATAACTTCCATCGTAGGAAAATTGCTACTTTTTTGTTTTAATCACAGTAGCACTGTAACAAAACCACATCATTACTTTATCATAATATTATATCAAGTATTCTTTTCATTCTTTGCCCCACCCCCTCCCCCCCCCCGATCAGCGCGCAGACTGTATGCATGATTTTTTTTCAGAGGTGCGAAGAAGGGAGTGTCTCATCTTATTGAATCTAGTATCATTGTATAAACTAGTGGTCAGATTAAGGCAAAGATAACTTATACAAGCAGTTACCAGTTACAGCACTGAGAATTGCACAGGAAGACAAACCAGCACCAAAAAAGAAATACATGTATAAATGAATGAACTAGAGCATTGGCATTTAAAGCAGATTCTCATTCATTCATTCATTGAAGGTCACTTGCAATATGTTTTAATTACTGCAGATAAAATGTTCCAGCTCTTGGAGTCAATGACAAAAGCCCATACACTTAGTCTTGTGCTCTGATCCCATTAATTTAAAGTGTCCAAATGGTAAGTGAGATCTACACAAAAGTCAAAGTTAAAATATGGCAAAAAAAGAGAAAATATTGTCCGTTACAAAGCCTTGCATAAGAAACAAAGAAATGGAAAGTATTTTAAAGGACACACAAGCTTTTAGTCTACCAGGACCTTCATCACACACAAAAAAAAAAAAAGCAATACTGTTAAAGGAGAACTGGAAAATAATCTAACTTTGTTCGAGCAGTGTTGCGACCTGATCTTCTGTGGGCTTTCTAAGGAAAAGACAGTGCAGTAAAGCATGAGATGCTCATAATTTAATATAGTATAAATAGTGATGCCCAAGAATACCTCTGGAGGAAGATCTCAAATAATTTGGCCTTTGTAGAAATGATACAAAAAAATAGCAAACCATAGAAGATCTTGACTCATTTCTGGTTCTGATATTTCCAGTAACAAAGTCTCAAATCAAGAGTCTAAAATTTCACTACAAAAGATTGGAATCTCAGCCCCAACTGCAGCTCAAGTTTCTGCCTGATGTTAATAATTTGGCTGGCGTTGAGACTTATTATCCCTTCTAATTGAGTTGTAACAGTATTGTATTTTAGTCCTCTTTCTTTCCCAAAAATCTACTAATGGAGAAAAAAGAAGAAAATCTTGTAGGCCTGCAGCTTATTCAGGCAAAGCAGCTTCCACTTCAATGAAATACATATTTTATTTGTCCAATTCTGACATTTTGTGGTCGCAGCAAACTCAAACTAATCTAACATCCTGCTGGAAATTTCTAAGCCATAATAAAATAATCAGAAAGTCACAAATTTTCCTGTGCCCACACCCAGTGACCAGGATGTAAATTTTATCTTGAACATGAGTGTAGTGGAAATGAAATATCATCCAAAATTAATATACTTTATCTGTTTTTCATCTGTCATCAAATTTATCAACACAGCCTTCTTATCTCAAGAACAGCAAGTCAAACTTTTCATCAATAAGATAAATTTAGCAAACTTGTGCATAGTAAAAATTATAAGAAAATAATTGTATATAATAAAATAATAAGATAATTATCATTGTCATTTTTTTTCCTGTCAGCCAGAAAAATTACTGAGTAAATCTATAAACTCATGGCATATCTGAAATAAAGTTTGCTGCAAAACAAATACAATGTAAGCACTGATAACTTTCATTATATGCTAAATAAAAAAATCCATTGACGTAACAAGTACAAAGTGCGATACTGTCACAGACTGACATTTGTTACAAAATGCAAAATATACAAAAAATTCTTCCCAAAACCAACTAGATATATTCAAGCCTACAAAAAGGGAGCATGGGTGGTTATTAGCCTATTATTAGCCTATTACTGATACTAACCAATTTTACCAATCAATTGCAATGGTTCATATTTTTTTCACAATCCTCATTCAATTGCCCTTCCAAAAATGTATAGTTATCAAGGGCTTAAACTTTATTCAAAAAAGTTACAGCCATTTTACTATACCACCATTATTCTTTAAAAAGCTCCTTAGCACTGGGGAAATGTGTATTTATAAGTGATGGGGTTCAAGGTATTGAGAACTTAAACGTGAAGCAATTAACTTCAATCAAAATTATTATAATTTAATTTTGTCAAGAGGGCTAGAGCACACCGATTGCAACCTCCAATTCAATGCAGATCGCAGAAAGAAAATGGGGATCCCAAGGGTCAGAAATTATGTTTTTCTTACCTTAAGCATATTTCACAAGTTTATCTTTATTTTGTGGGGCAAAAGGGGGACAATTTCCAAGGTCAAATGTGACAAATCAATCCTTTCACCACAGCACTTATCACAACAATTTTTATTTCATTGAATTTATTGGTGTTTGATTTTTCTGTTTCACTAGACTTCTATCTTAAAGCAGCTTATTTCATACCAGGAGCAAAGCTCAGACAGATTATTTATGGATATAATACATCTTGAAAAATTTCAGTGGTTTGAGGAGACACTGCATGGCTTGAAGTCATGGTGTGAATCAGGAAAAAAAACATAATGGTGACAATACAAAACAAGTTCAACAGTCTGGGATTGAGCAGAAGGAAATTGCCAGAATACAAGGGATGAGAAAAGCCAATGGTTTTCACATGAAACTGATTTTCATGAAAATCTTACATCCACAACATTTAAATTTCAGTAATTACATCTGACACGTTTTGCAATTGCTTCAAATTCTCTTGAAACTGAAATGAACTGTATTTGGCAATTACTACATACACACTTTATTTTCCTGTTTCCAATGCTGTATAAAAAAAAGTCAGACAATTTCACTTCTGCATCATTGATGTGAGAATTTGTGCCTTTACCATGCTGTTGTCCTGCCTGTAAACTCAAACTCAAACTCCCCTTTACATGGCCCAGCTTTCAGGAGCAGCTCATGTATATATATATGTCTGTATGTCTATCGTTAAAAGCAATTAATGCCATGTACACTGACTACACGGTGTGAGGAAACTGAGTAGGTGAAAAGAATGAACAATAAAACTCAGCCAGTTGCAATAATTTTGCAAATAAGAGCAAAATAAGTGAGACTGCTTACAACACAATTTCTGCACTTTCTCTACTGCAGTTCAATCATATAAAAGTTTATATTTGTAACTTATTCTGAATTAAACTATATAATACTAAAAAACAAGAACAAATCATTGTTCATGTAAAAAACAAAGTCACATGCATGGGTACTTCAGTGGTCTTTATAGTTTTCCATGTCTCATTCTGAAGCATCAAAGACATTTCATAACCCTTGATACCAGTCATAAGGTATCAACCTAATACAAAAAATCTGCGTCAGGGATCTTTTACACAAAGGTAAAACAGTGAAATTCAATAACAATTTCTACATCAAGGAAATAAGCAATCTTTAAAAATTTTTGGGTAAAATGGCATAACAACCCTCTTCTTGTTTTTCATCAAACAATGCACTTGAAACAGAAAGAATACATGGATTACAGCCTGAAAAAAACAATATCCGTAAATGATATAAACTCTTAAAAAATACTTTGACCTTTTGTGTATGAATGAAAGAAGCATGGCCAACAAATGATGCAGCCATAAGTAACTAGTAGAAATATTTTAAATTTCCCATAATAGAAATAAAATCTGACTTTCACCACCTGATGTGTCATGTTTCGTGAGTATGACCAGGAATCAAATCCTGTGAAAAAATCTGAACATGTGACATTCTGGTAGGGGTGGTTATTCCTTTTTTACAAACCAAACATCATTTGTTCTGCCCACCAGTTTGAAAGGTGCATCATAGCCCACTGTATAGTAGAAGTCTGTATGGTACTTGGTGGTGTCTGCAATGGCATCTGTCAATAGTCTAGCATTAGCAATCCATTTCTCATCATCAGCAAAGCCACCAAATGTCCTGTAAAAAAAAAAAAAAATAACAATTGAAATAAAAAATCGAAAACAACAATTCGCCCCGTTCTTTCTCTAGGTATAGTTGCTTGATATCCTGCCAGGCGTCTGTCATAAACCATACTCACACAGAATGGATCTTTAAGGGACCTGAACAGAAAATGCAGAGCTATGTAGCCCTTTTCATTAAAAAAAAATGTATACACATATTTACATACAGTTCTGTAGCAACAAGATCAGCTAATCCTAATCGGATTGATGCAAGAAGACAAATTTTCAAAGAAAGCTCCATCCCTAACAAATGGCAATATCTTCAGATGAAATACTCTGAGACGTAGACGTATATATATGTCCCATAATAGTTTTGTGTTCTCATCCAATGATCAAACTGATTTTCATCACATTTCACATTTGCAATGATGTATGCTGTCTATATTCAGATTGTAAGCTCATTCACTTTTTCCTGATACTGAATATTATTTCTATGATTGAACTGTGACAATTAAACTTCCAAAAGTTATTTTTTAACCATACCTTTCTTTTCATTCAGGACATGAATCTGCTACACTGTCTGGTTCATGCGAAGTTAAATGATTAACCAATTACTCAAAGTGAAAAATACCATTATGTGCTCTGCACCATGACAGACATACATAAATTTAGATGACGATGGCGCAGCATCATTTATATGTCACAGCCACCCAAGTTGAGAAATTAAATAAAATAATGGTTGAGGCTTGAAACATCACATTTTGGATTTTACGTCTGTCTAAAAAAATGTACTATCCTGGTAAAAACAAATTTTTGTCCCAATATTCATTTTGCTCCATTTTGTTAATTTTGGGCAGCCGCAACTTAATATTGTTTCTCTGCCACTTTCTCACATATGTCATTTTGGCAGCTGCTTTTTTTCTTTCCATTTTCTGGCAGCTGCTTTTTTTCTTTCCATTTTCATAAACTAGTGCTGTTTTGCATATCTTACGTCACATAAACTGTCATTTCTGGCCTCTCCTCAATGAAAATATCAGGATTGGTGGGTTTGGGCGTCTTCTCCACATGTGCAGCAGGAACATAGAACCCCATGGTAAACGTGCTCTCACAATTGGGTCCTTCACCAGGTTCAACTTTGATGGTTACTGGAGCTGTCATGTCAATGGTCACTTCTGGAAAAGAATTCCAGCGAGAGTCACATAACATTTCAAACAACACTGAAAAACAAAACTTTAAAATTGCAGCACTTCATTTCCTGTCACATGACAACTTATTCGACGTTACAGAAACTGTGTATCACATTGACAGAATTCCCATGCCTTGAAAGTAACTACAGATCTGAATCTCTATTTCTCTCTGCTAACTCAAGTCTGTTATCAACTTAGCTATATGAGACATCTCAATAACTGAATGTTGACAACCTTAAATAAACTGTGTCTCAATACTCACGGTATCAAACTATATCAATGATGTGTTCTCTTCCTGATCAGACTGAGTGTTGCCAACACATTGACAGTAAGACATAAGAAAATTGCTAAATGGAGTAACCTTTCTGTGATCATGAAGTATAATATCCGAATGCTGTAAGAATCCAATGCTGTCATATACATGTATAAATAAGGAAAGCCTTTGCACCTATCAAACCAGAAAAACGACAAAGAAAAAAATGCAGTGTCAAAATACTAACGAATTACGTCCTTCTAGAGTGGGAGATCTAAAAATTCAGATTTTTGCAAGAAAAATGAAAAATACTGTTTTTTCAGTTGTACTCTTGTTAAATACATCATGCATTTCACAGTTAGCTTTTGAATGTACAACCATTAAGGCATGGAATCCATGGGGCATCAATTCACAAGTATGAGATTTTTCTACACTGATCCATTGAGTCCTGTATTTTGGCAATGTGGAGTCACTGAGTCTAAGGAAATGCCGTGAATCTGCATATATATCACACTTACTTTCTTCATTCTCTCCTTGAATGTACTTGAAAAGACGTCTGAAGGCTGTACTTGATCCTTCTTTGTGAGAAATGCTTTTCACGGATGAGCATGCCCACTTAGATGGTGGGTACTTTCTAACTTCATACTTCTGTAATCACAAATAAGGTAAGCATGCAGAGCAAAGAGGTATGAATGACCTGGACACTTGAAGACCAAAGTTACAAAAGACTACAACTCTTTATGTAATTTTGAATATCTGTTTGACCTCATCATGGACATGGCCTGTTTTAATACTTGACTGTAAACAAATGATTATTAACCGAGAAGTAAAAAATTATAAATAACTAATGAGATATCAGAGTATTATGAAAATGTATTTGTTTTCATGCTACATCCCTGAAAACTTCTCATGGATATGTAAGTGCCACTGGGTAAATGCCTCGGGAAAAAAATAGGGTCTATACTTTAGAGATAAAATGAAATGGCAGCAAAAGACATGGAAAAAAGAAATAAAGACAAAGAAAATAATTTTTGCACATTATAATAATAACAGAATACATAAAAGCAAATGTAACTGATTAGAACTAATTTTCCAAACAGATTAAAAATGTTTTGAACAACACCAAACTGACTTTGAAAGTAAGAATAAAAGTAACGCCATAGTTTACCTACAGGCACTGACTAAATAACTTGCAGAAGTACATAATGATATAGTCTTATTCTCTTACATTTTCAAATCATCAGATGATAAGGAGTTTGATCTGCTGTCCACACTCTTTCATTCTAAGGAATATGCTGGAGCTACTGTTGTTGTTGTTTTTTTCAATTAATATTATGTTATTTGTCTTTCATGTTCTGAATTTGTTAAAACGTTCCTAAAAGGAACAGCTTTATATCAGGGGCAAAGACTGTCTTCTGCAGGAATCCTGGCTTCCCTCCCATGCCACCAAATTTATCAGATGACAGTGATTATACCATGGCATTGCTACTCAAAGGTGTTTCCTTATGCACCGATGCTTCTTTATTGCATACTGAAATCCTGGTATGAAGAAATGTACGTCAGCACGAAACTTAACATTCTAAATATTTATCAGGAAATGTCATATTCCATACTGTGAACTATGGCACTTATCTGACTGTACAGTATCTTAACATTACCAGACAGCAAAGTTACAATACACCACACAAAGAGGTTGATTTTAAAATCAGACTGCAATATCAAATATGAAACTTTCATTCAAATACATAGGGTAAAATATTTTTAATACTTATTATTATTATTCCTTTCGGGTATTACTTTCTTTCAAGTTTGTTTCTGCAAGAAAACTGACTTAAGGAGCTTAAGTACCATTTAAAATAATCACTGACACTGACACCCTTGGTACCACTGCTCTCTGTCTTGGAAATAGAAGTGAGGCTACCACTCAGCACAATTTGTATACCATACCTACCTCTTCTGCTTGGACTACTTCAAATTCAGGCTTTTCAAGTCCTTTCACCAAAGACTTCACGAGACTAAACATGTTTTCTGGAATAAACAAAAAAGAAAACAAGCAGCTCAACAAACCGTACCAGTCCGATTTCTTTATAATGATAGTGTATCTGAAATTGTTCCGAAAAAATTAGTGCTCCTGGTTTTAAGCTCCATTATACTGTGAGTAGACGAGCTGCAGACGGAGCCTCCCAGTGACTGTCATTTTATGATACCTTCTCTCCATCTAAGTGCCATCTGAAAATCGCACCGATTGTGAGCAGATGAAGATACTGAGGTGCCACCTATAACCAGAATGGTGAAGGCGGGATACCAACAGGGCGAAGGGAGAATGTGCGACAAGTCCAGACAAACCCAACAAATATGGGGCCACTGAGACAATTAGTAGAAAATCCCTCAAATGGATATTGGAGTGGGGAGAGGAGCACTTATAGGGATGCCTGGTGTGCTAAGATTCTGATTCCTGTCATCAAACAATCAATTATCAGGCACATCCAGGTGCAACTCACACAGCTGTATGAGGCTGCATGACTTATGCCGTTGAGAACAGATCAATCTTAAGAGCTATTCAGCAGCAGGATCCAGCATGTATGTGATACAGCAACAAAATCACAGGAGATCACTGTCTGGCATGTCAGTAAACTCATGCTAAATGCTATTGTGATAGTTGGATCAGAAAAGTCAGTTACAATGCTTTTCAGAAAAGTCAGTTGCAGTGATCTCCACTTTGCTTGATCGATGATAGCATGACAGGCTGGTTTGACCAAATTATTTGGTCCCTGCTACTTTCTCTCTTTTTCTTTGTACTGAAATCCCAATTATGTCCATTGTCCATTTGGTCAATTCCCTGCTTCACTTGACAGGGCATGTCTGCCAAATGCAGTTTTCTACCTTTTTGGTATTACATTACAAATTTAAATTACCAGCACAACACATGAACTGAACAGAGTATACAATTCTCATAATTAAGAAGGGGTGAGGTCGGTGAGAGCATGTGGCTTGGGGTGGGTGTCAATACTATCTAGTCCCAACCCCATTGCAAGGTTGAAGCATAATAGCAATGGTGTGACCATCCTTAACCCTCATCCCGCATTTAATTAACTCGTCCACATAACGCCTAGTGCAGGATCGAGGATAGCCAGCCAGCCACTCGCTCGCATGTTGCCGCTAGCCTCGGCAACCGGGTCATTTTGAACCCTTGTATCGTGTTTACTTAAGCATGCAATGACAAAAATATGCTGGATAAATCATGTGCATAGGAGACCCCTATAATACCTGTGATAAGATACACTAGCTTTTGCTGTTAAACAGAAGGCTCATAACAAAGAATGTTCTGCATTTACATGCCATTTAAAACATGTTTTACATGTAACATGTTCCCTAGAGGTCTGCTTTGTTTTTTTGTCCCTAAGTTAGGCTATAGTATAGGAGAACAAATTATTTTTTAAGCTAGTCTTAAAATACTAAGTACATATACCTATATCATAACACTGCCTTCCCCCTCCTCCACTGTTTTAAGGGCCAACCTCCATTTCTTTTGTTTTCTAATTACAACCTTATGGCAAGAGATTTGATTTCCACCTTGTGCTGTCCATACATGCACTAAAGCAGTTTAACCAAAGCAACAGAATTGAGAATATCTTTCAAATAACATCAAATGAAGACAATGAACAACAAAAAAGTCTGTCATTTTCTCCCAGTTTTAACCGATGAAAAACCTGCCAATAGCATTTCCCCTAGTATTAAATCGGAATTCATATTTTACATGGAATGGCTTCTCAAATAAGCAGATGGCCCCCTTCTCATCATATCACATGTAGATGAGAACCAGCATCAAAGTCAAATGTTTCCCCTAGATTTTCCCCACTTCAAACTTCTGACCATCAGCACTGTTACATGAGTATGACGAATAGTTACTACATTTCATCGCAATCGGAAGATACCATTTTGATTTTGTTGGACATAGAAGAAATACAATGTCAAGAACAGATTTAATTCATAAATGTTTCCACTGACTAAATTTTTGTGAGAGAGCAGTGAGTAATTTTTACAAACGTAATTATTGTGCGAGCCAGCATAACGTGGTCTCGTAAACAATTTGTTTTGAACATGGGCCAAAAGCTGATAGAGTTGATTCAACAACTATACAGCAAAGCCACCAGTGCAGTCCTTGCCCAAGGGAAAATAGGAGAATGGTTCTACACTACCGTCGGGGTCCGCCAAGGTTGCCTGCTATCACCTACCCTGTTCAACATCTTCCTTGAGCAAATCCTGACTGATGCCCTTGAAAATCATACGAGCACAGTCAGCATCGGTGGAAGAACAGTCAATAACCTTAGGTTTGCCGATGACATTGACGGTCTGGCAGGAAATGAAGAACTCGCCAGACTGGTGAAACAACTGGATGAAACATCAACCAGATATGGCATGGAAATTAGTGCCGAGAAAACAAAGATGATGAGAAATAGCGATGAGCCCATCAAAACCAAAATCACGGTCAGTGGTCAACAGCTCGAAACAGTCGACCAGTTCAAGTATCTTGGTGCAATCATCAGCCAAGAAGGATCCAAGCCAGAAGTCCATACAAGAATTGCACAAACAACAGGGGCGCTTACAAAATTAAGACCAATATGGAAAGACAGAAACAGCTCAGTCAAATCCAAACTCAGATTACTCAAATGCCCTCGTTATCCCCATCCTTCTGTATGCTTGTGAATCATGGATCTTGACGGCAGAGCTGCAGAGGAAGATCCAAGCAGCCAAAATGAGATGCTTTAGACGACTCCTTGGCATCTCATACACTGACCACGTCACAAATGAGGAGGTGCGCAGTAGAGTGAAACAACACATGAGTCATTATGAAGACTTGCTGTCTACTGTGAAAAGAAGAAAACCGAAATGGTATGGCCACATAACAAGATCGTGTGGCCTATCCAAGACCATTCTTCAGGGAACTGTGCAGGGGAAGAGAAGACGAGGAAGGCAAAGGAAGAGGTGGACTGACAACATTGCGGAGTGGACCGGGAAATCCTTCACCCAAACTCAGGCGCTCGCAAACGACTGCAAAAAGTGGAGGCACCTGACGAGGCTCTCTGTCATGCAGCGCCCCTACGATCCTGGTGGATTATGGGATCAGTAGCAGTAGTGCTGGCAGTATACAGATAGATATATGCGAAACAAGTGAAACTACCGCTGAAAAAAAAAAAAAAAACAATCAGCGGGAGCAACCTAATAGACAACAGAAGCTGCATTGCTATGCAAAAAAGTGGTCTCAGGCACAACAGAGTTTGCACAGTGAGGGTACAATAGCTGCCTCTCGCAGGACTAGGGTTAATGATGTAATTCTAACATAACTTTGCAGGCTGTAAAAGATGCTTCATGGGAAAATAGCACTGCTGCAAGAACTGGCCCCTTGCATTATCAGAGGTCAGCAGAGGCACAAATGTGCGTCTATGGAAAAGACAGCCAATAAAATCCTTCTGATTGGCTCCCAGACTCAGACAGCCCTAGAAGATGGTCAGTATAGAAGACATCAGATAATATTGCAAACATGCTGAGCCATTTGTCCATGTTTCCCCTTTTGGAAATTAGTCTTTGTGATTCCGACCACTGGTTCACTGCTTATCATGTTTTCGTCATAATGCCTTTGATTCAGAAGAAATAAAGTACTCTGACAGGCAAGCAAGTGGCCTGTATGGCCATTATTGCCTTGTGAAGCATTAGGCTATATAATTATCTACATCTACGGTAGTAAGTCCCCAGTGCAGCCAGGTCACGAGCACGGCCAAAAATTTTAATCGTCTATAACTTCCTAATTATTGTATTATTAACTTTCGTCTTGCAGTCATCCTATTCTGTTGCACTATTTTGTTAAAAAGGCGGTTTTTATGAGAGTGGCCGATCCTTGTTTATTTCCTGGCCACTATGTGCTACTGAAAATTTTCGCAGAGGAAACAATTTTCTTACGATCTCATGGTAAGTCTACCAGAAATGATCCAATTGCCTTCTCGTGAATTGACAATGCCTATTTTGGTGGCTAGAGAGGTGCAAAGAGGTCAATCAGTTGTTTGAAAAAGTAGTAAAAACAGACTTCTAAAGAAATTATGTGGGTGGCTGCACTCAGGACCACGAATTTTTACCCTTGTCCAGAGCGAGGCCACTGGTGGTCACGTTGGGGTTTTGATGACTTTCTGATGGTTGCGAGTGCGGCCAGCATGGATTATCACCAGAGAGTAGGAATCGGAGAAAGGGATTGGTTTAAAACTCTTGACACAATATAAAACATTTTATAAAAGAGGGCTGTCAAACCAAAACATTACGAATGGAAGCAACCAGTGAAACGTATTGTCCACTCAGTAGAAATGAATGAGTCATGCACAGTCGACTTCACATAGCTTGCAGTCCGTTAAACATGATCATTCTTTAGGTTTATGTTGTTACTTTATCCCTTCCCTATATCTATTGCCTCATTTCTGTGCAAAACTAACTTTTAGGTCGACATCAACATATCAGACTTAACTCATTTGAAGATGTCATTTTGAAGACCAACAGATAGGAAAACATTTCTAGATTTTCTTGACTGACCCGACCAAATGACATTAGCATAATTATCCACCTGATAAGCTACCTGATGCTATTCGAAAACAAGGAAAATAGCAGAAAATTGTTGCTGATGATTTCCACCATTGTATGATTGTGAAGTACGAAGAACGCTACTGGCACTATTTCTCAGGACTAATTAATTTATAGATATTATATCCACACAGAGACAATGAAGAGCAAGACATTACATTTTTTAACAACAATCTCAGGCAAACCTGATACAAACAAAAATACCCCCCCTCCTTCCAAAAAAGTCGCCCGCAAGTACAAAGTGAAGCATTTTATGCAGGGATACCTTAAAGAATGCTTAATGTTGATTTGATGGATATAAAGTCAGTGTTAGCATCGACCTTTGTAATGTCAATGCAGTGGGATCCGTTTAATGCGAGATCTTCGGGAAATGGATTAGACCTTGAAATGACAGTCGAACTCTTTGTTTTAATTTGATTCCTTCCCCAATGCCCCATTTCTGCGAAAACTAACGTTTATGGCGATATGGACGTATTGGACTTAATTCTTTTGCCGATATCATTTCGAAGGCCGCCAACAGCAAAAAATCGTATAACTCCTGACTGACCCAATCCAGTTACGCTAGAATATCAAGCTCGACTCTGTACAGATACTATCTCCAAGGCCTAATTTGCTTTCATTATGTTTTTAAAACAGTGAAATGTGACAAGCATGCCACTAGCCTTAGGCGTTGATATGTGATATCGGGTCACATAACGGGGAATGCGCGTGTTACATGTAGTAAGTTTAGTGAATTTTCATTTTCCCGAGACGGCGACTGTCCACGGCAAGATCAAAGGGATGCAGCCTTTCACTTTTTTGGGGTCAACTTCCACTCTACTGTTGGGAGAGGGGGGGGGGGGTTGTTGGTCGGTTGTTGTATTTGAATCAGTCAAGCTAACGCATTGGTGGTCAGGGAGTTAACAGCGTAAACGAAGACCCCGAAAAAAATAAAATCATCTACAGTGTTGTTCGGTAAGGATGAGTCACAGTCATACACACCATATATTGTGTTTTATAAATTATATTGATGGTTTCTTTTGTCTTTTTTTCTGTTTCTCACCTAAAGTTCCCTATCACCCTACTAAACTTCCTGCTCTGCCTGTTGTCATGTAGGCCTATAGAAAAGGGTGCTCGTTTGCTCGAGAAAGAGAAAAGGCCACTAATTACAAACTAGACTGAAAAATATCAGTGTAATTCTGCAGTTACACAGGGGTGGTCGTGCTTTGATCTAGTGGCTTTGCTTATATGACCAGTCAGTGGGCGTGCTTACGACCAGTGGCTGTGCAAGTGCCTAATGAATTAGCTCGGGTGTTATTGCATGTGTTGTTCTACAACTGATTGCAGGGGCTCTAAGTCCAACAACGGGAAGTAAACAAAAGCGGTCGCACCATACTGAACGGGTCGCACACTCAAGCTCAACCAGCTACTCTAGCTGCTGCTACAGAATTAGCAGACAGCATGAAATAGGCCTACGTATTTGCTGTAGTCTGCTGAATTTAATTTAGATCTAGATCTAGATCTAGAATAAGTGCCCTTGATTGATTAACACCAAACCACCACCTATTTTACCTAATTCTATGGCAATGCCTTTGTTGAGGTCACTACAAGAAACAGCTTCGTGTCACAATTCTGTAGCTTGGGAGAGATAAAATTGCATAACAAATCATAACAAAATGGCTTGACAGCCACACGCAATGTGAAAAGTTCAAATGAATCTTAATGATTTTCAGTTTTAATATTTTCGCATGTGCTGATCGTTATAATGACTTTTAAAACATAAAAAGCATATATATATTTGTAACACCATTTATACACAGATTCAGACGATATGTTGTTGCTGCTATTGATATTTAAAATTTAACTGCAAAAATCACAACTGGCAGACTAGATAATATCCTGTTTACAAGTAGTTCGAAAACGAAAGTAAACAGCGCCGGTGTGACGTCATATGTTTTTGTCACGTGACCGGACAAGTGCATCTTGTCCATAATGGCGGCTGCTAATGTTGGTAAACAGAGCGATGATTGTGCCGATGTCGGCAAAAAAATTGATTTGATGGACGAACCTGATCAAATGAGTCGAGCCGTTGCCAAAGAATCTAGCGATGTGCCTCTCGAACCGCTAAATACGCCGTGGACATTTTGGATCGATAGGTAAATGACAATAAGGAGAACAGTAGGCTACTGTAAATAGAATCTATTCTGGAGAGAGATTCTATTCTAGTCTAGATAGATCTAGAGTCTAGATCTAGAATCTAGATCTAGGTCTAGTCTAGACTACATAGATCTGGCCGAAGTAGTCAGAATAGCTGCTCAAGAACATGTGGCTTATGAACATGGACTGGCTGCTGAGTGATTTTTCTTTCCCTTCGCTTCATTTATCAAATTCACATTAACAAGAATCATGTCTGGCAGCCCTACAGTAAATTTTGCCTAAGATAGGACCAGCGCGCAGTCAAACCTATAATTAGGTGATCCAAACTGCCCCGCTAACGGGCGAAATCCCATTTTGGCATAATTTTAGGCCAACAATACAAGGCTATTAGTACTCTGTAGTTATGTTAAAGGGCATGTATCCTACATCAAAATAAAGTTCAATCCATCCTCTGACAGAATATACTTCCTTTCGTATTGTTTAATGTGTTTAGCTGTGTGCTTTTATAGCTTGAACAGGACATAGTCTTGCCGTTTTGGCTCTGAGCTGCGTGTACCGAATTGACCCCCTCGTAACAAAGGGTCGCAGTGCATCATGCGGTTGTAGTGCACGTGTTTGAAAATAACTCAGAAGGAAAACCAGATAGGGCCTAAATGAGGTTTAATTAAAATGTATTTTTCATCGTGTTTTAACTTGAAATTTTTAAACATCATTTGTTGAAAAGTTTATTGACCGAGAAACTGTCGGAAACTTGGATAGATCAGGATAAAAATTATACGTCAATAAATTTCAGCCTTTGTATTAGTACAAGGGTATGCAAAGATCAGACATGGGGCACCCAATGCTTGGTTTCATCACATTTGTTTGGCACTCAGTGCTAAGTCAATAGTGACATGGTTGACCTCCTTTTTAATTAACCCTTTCAGTGCCGGCCCATTTTCCAAGACTTTTCCCTCAGTGCCAGCCTATTTTCTGTGATTTTTCCCTCAGTGCCAGGCCTTTTTTGCAAAACTTGTCAGAACAAGGGTGTAATAGAAAAAAATTCATATCTCTTATGATATTGGGAATTTTATAAGTCTGTAAGAAAGAAACTTTTAGTACATTGAATACCGTATCGCATAATGAACATATCAAAGTGGTGGTGGTGATAGTAATGGTGGTGGCAGCAGCAGTTTCAGCAGCATCACAAGAATTACAAAAAAAACAAAAAAAACATTGTAATACTAACATTCTGACTTTAATTTGGCAGCAAAACTGCTAAAATCATCAAGACTAATTATTGAACATCATCAATAATCAGCTTGACAAAGTCTAGAGGTGTGGGATCAGTGTTTATAAACGCGTTCATTACTGGCTACCGAGAAAATGCACTCATTTCATTCTTCGTAACTTCTAGATCTAGATCTACACACCCGCCTTCGGCTAGATCTAGATCTACATTACCAACTGGAGCGCACCTACGCAAGTCAACTAAATCAATTGTGAATATCTTCTTGGTTGATGTCAAACCCATCAAAATCGCTTTCAGAGTCGGAATTTACAAATAAATCCCCGATAATTTGATCAACATCGTCGTTGTCGGACTCGAAAGACGCTATTTCGCAGTGAATAGAGTATCCGCACAAAAAAAGCGAATAAAAAATGAACCGATCGGCCGATCTTTATGATCCAGAGATCAAATTAAAGCTTATCCAATCAGGAATTAGATTATTCGACTTTCGGAGCCCTAATCACGTTTTTAGGGGGTGTATTTCCAGTTTACGTTAGCTCACCTCAGATCGCCCGAATTCGGGCGATAGGCAGTAAGAGGGTAGTTGAAGACGTCGCCCGAATTCAGGCGATAGGCATTAAGAGGGTAGAAGAAACCATCGCCCGAATTCGGGCGATAGGCATCGAAAGGGTTAAAAGAAAAAAAAACAACATTATTTTTGTCTCCCTGATAAGAGTTCACAAAAAACTGAGGTCTGACGAAGTTTGCTAACTAAAAAACGTAAAATGAGAGTATTACAATTGTACTCCTCGAAAAAATTGAGCGTAATGTACATCCCCTTGTCGTGGAAACTAAGAATTTTTAATGTCGTGACTCAATAAACTGTCACTTAATTATGGGCGGTCAAAGTTGGGCTATCTTGCAATTTACAAAATTTAGCAAATTTGAGGTGTTTTTTCACTATTGATAATGCCATAACTTTCAAAACCTTTAAGCCAGAATAATAAATTTGGTATCAAAATTCTTGGAAAAACAAGCTCCATCAGATTTGACAATAACTGGTGAGATATGATAAAAAATAAAAAATCAGTTTGGACTACCTACTTTTATAAAAATAATGTCATTCCATTACTCTATTCTGCCACTGAGAACCGGTAAAGTGATGGACGCTGCATGAGCGCTGACAGGAATGACAGAGCAAGTACATTGTTCGTTGATTACTGGTTGTTTCTAATCCATTTTGCATTTTTATATTGCTAACCCTGGTTCTGCACAAGGCTATTTTAGTGGCCACCTGCCTGCAACCCAGGAAGTGGGTGGGGTCACTTTATTGTTCCTCACCTTGCAACACTAGTCCTGTGTGAGGCCACTGTTGCAGCATAGCAATGCGGTGTCACAAATCCCAGACTGGGAGATGTAATAGTTTATGACAGGACGACAATCACGAACAAACAAGTTTCACACTTAACAAAACAACCCATCAGACTCACACATTTATTAACCATAATTATACAAATAGGCCTAATAGCGCAATTACATACATTATATTATTGAAATGAACTGCCGTACAACGGCCTTATTCTCACACACACTCTCCCTCGGATCCACAATCCGGTAGTTACTCCTAAAGGCACTTCGGCCTCAGCCTCTCCCCTCAGGGTCTTAATAGTACATTAATGATTCACTGGCACCGCAGTCTCTCAACATCACCTTCCTATTGTCATACACCTTAGCATCCCCCTAGCACCTCAGCAGGGCAATAACACATCATTTCAATAGTACATTCTCCCCTCAACATGGCAATAGTGCATTATCACATTCACGCTCATATCTACGTCCCTGTCCGTGGCCTGACTGCCACGACTTTATGTGCTTCTACTGTCCTGCACTGACAGCCTCACTTCTGGCCTATGTGTGGCCTCCGGCCCTATGCTGGCCTATCCCCTGTGCTCATCGAGGTGGCTCTGCGGCCCGTCCTCGACACCTACAAGAATAACATTACATTGGTATAATACCCTGCCATTTCTATTCACTCCACCTCTCCTTACAATCCATGAAGCGTACACACACTAGTTCACCTTTCACTCACCACACATCTTACGGTAACACACCTCCATCGGAGTACACACTACTCACTCGCGCTACAAATCCATGAACTCACTTTCATCTATCGCTCATGGCGCACATTGCTATATCCAATATCAAGGACTTCCACATTCCTCACATATACTTATTCACATCATGGTAATAGACGAATATAATATAATACATCAATCATAATAATCAATCAACGTTCTACATACCAGTCATTACTGGAAAGACTCCCTCACTAGTCTTCTCGACTGCTCCCTTTTATGTCCGCCCGATGGGCTCTTATTCACAGGTCCGCTCCGTAGGACCTTCTAACTTGCAGTGATAGTAATACCGCGCTTTCGCCTCATTCAGACCTCCCCCACTACTCACAACAGCACGCTTAACTTGCTGTCTACTGTGAGCCCTTCTTACTCTACACCCGCTCTGTAGCAATCCCCTTAATTGCACTCACTCCACTCGTGACATCATCCCCCACCCCAAAAAAATTAATGCAATTAATTTCAAATCGCATCAAGATGACTGTCAACGAGTGAGCGTGAGCAATACCTACACTAAAAAAATGACCTAGCAGTTCCCCTAGTATATAAAATACCGGAATCAGGGGAAAATATGGGGATCAATATGGCCTGCAATATGCATATATGTGTCACATCATGAATAGCTAACTAACCACAATACTTAATACAGAATCAAAAGCCAATCAACCTATCAACCATTCTTCATATCATATTTATAATGTCAATATTTTAAAGTCGACTCATTCACACAGATCCTGTCAATGTTCCTGTCCTCCGATGTATAAGCTCCTGAAATCTTCCCCTAGGCTCGACTAAGGTAGTCGGCGATATGATTGCTGGTTCCTGGAATTGGTTGAATAACGAAGGTATACGGCTGCAAAGCCAATGCCCATCTAGACAAGCGTGGGCTGGACGAACGATTCTTCGACAAAAATGTCAGTGGCTTGTGGTCTGTCTGGATACAAAATTCTCGTCCCATGAGATAACGTCCCAATTTCTGGACGGACCACACAATGGCAAGACACTCACGCTCTATCACAGAATACTTTCTTTCTCTCTGCAATAACTTCCTACTGACATAACATACAGGATGGAGACATTCGTTCTTCTCCTGTAGAAGACAAGCGCCGACACCAGAGTCCGACGCATCCGTTCTGAGGATAAAATTAGATCGAAAATCGGGTAATATCAGAATGGGTGACGATGATAATGCTGTCACCAAATTATCAAATGCTGTCTGACATTCAGACGTCCACTGGACCTTATCGGGTTGTCCCTTCTTAGTAAGGTCAGTAAGAGAAGATGACAAGGAGGAAAAATTTGGAATGAACTTTCTGTAATAATTTAAAATTCCCACTAAGCTTCTGACTTGTTTCTTTGTTTTAGGGATTTGCAACCCTACTAACTTGTCAATTTTTGTTTCTTCAGGTCTCTGAACACCTCTACCCACAATATGTCCTAAGAATACTATCTCTGGACATGCCAAATCCATCTTTGCGGGTTTAGCAGTTAACCCAAAATGACGTAATCGTTGAAAAATTACTGTTAGTGTCTGAATATGATCAGACCATGTCGACGTATGGCATGCTATATCGTCAAAGAATGACACGACATTAGGTATGTCCTTCAACACTAATCTCATTAATCGTGCAAACGTCGCTGGCGCGTTTACCAACCCAAATGGCATGACCTTAAATTGGAATAATCCAATGGGCGTTTGGAACGCCGTGTATTGTTTAGACTCCTCAGTAAGCGGGATTTCCCAATACCCTTTCGTCAAATCTATCTTGGAAAACCACGTGGACCCGGCCAATGAAGCTATTAATTCCTCCTGAAACGGAATAGGCTCCCTATCGCCTACCGTAATAGTGTTCAATCTTCGAAAATCAATACAGAACCGCACCGATCCATCAAGTTTTTTCACGAGGACGATGGGTGATGAATACGGCGATGTTGATGGTTCTATCACATCTAACTTCAACATTGACTCAACTTCCTTTATGACTCTATCTCTCGAAGAAAAAGGCAGCGGATACGGTCTAAGAAATACTGGCTTATCCGAAGTCAACTTTATTTGGTGCTGGATCACCGTAGTGCGACCCGGCAAATCCGTAACAACGTCCGGGAATGACGCTAACAGGGTCTCAAGTTCCCTACTCCTTGAACTCGTAAGGTCAGGGTTAATTTTTACGTCCCTGTAACCTTGTGTCGCAGTTAACTCCGGCAATTGAATTTGTAACTCTTCCTGCGCCTCGGTGTCGCTTACGTCACAGTCCAACTGGTCTACGACCCCCGTACAAGCAGTAGAGAAGACAGTCTCCTCTGGTCTTGTCTGTGCACACAGATACTGTGGTCTCTCATAAAATCTCTGTAGCATATTAACATGGAAAACCTTACTCGTTCCATCAATGTGGATAGCGTAATCTACCTTTGAAACAACTCGCTCAATAACATAAGGGCCTTTCCATGTCATCAATAACTTATTATGGTCCGTAGGTAACAACAACAGAACCTTGTCTCCTGGCTTAAAAATTCTCAGTTTGGAACCTCTATCTTTATAGTCTTTTGCTCTTTTCGAAGCGATACCAGAAGCTTCTTCTGCTATAGTGCGCGCTGAAGATAGTCTTTCTCTTAAATCAACAAGGTACTGAAACACCGAAATCTGCTCATCGTCTCCCGATGATGGCGACGTCATCATGTCCCGAAGAACGTCAGTTGGGCCCCTAGGACTACGACCGTACATCATTTCGAACGGCGAGAATCCCGTTGACTCCTGCCGTACCTCTCTGTACGCGAATAGCACTGCAGGGATATATCTATCCCAATCTTTAGGGCGATCAGCAGCTACCTTACGCAGCATCGACTTCAACGTCGAGTTCAATCTCTCGCACATGCCATTAGCCTGCGGATGATAAGGGGTGGTAGTGATGGGTTGTATACTGAATAAGCGGAACAATTCCTTCATCATCTCCGACGTAAATTGCGCGCCCCTATCAGACAGAATTTGCTCTGGTATTCCTACCCTAGCGAAAATTGCAAACAACGCTTCCGCGACTGCCTCAGACGTTATGGTCCGCAGAGGAACCGCCTCTGGCCATCTCGTAGCATTACATATGACCGTTAAGAAAAATCGATTCCCCCTATCGGTCGCTGGGTGAATGGGGCCAACAAGGTCTATCGAGACCTTTTTAAACGGTTCCGAGACCGTGGGGATCTTCTGAAGAGGAGCCTGGGGTGTACGACCCTTATGCGTCGTCTTTTGGCACGCACTGCACGTCTTACAATAGACCTGCACATCTCTGTGGATCGATGGCCAGTAAAAATTTTTAAGAACCCTTTCTTTGGTTCTAGCTATCCCCATATGACCCGCTAATGGGACATCATGTGCCAAATGCAATACTGTTGCGATCAGCAACGCTGGCACAACGACCTGCTTTAAAATGGAGGACACCGTTACATACTTACGGAACAGAATGCCCGCCTGAACAACAAAGGAGGATGACCCGTTCTTATATCTCCTCGTTTTCTCGGTTCGCGCTTCCCCAAAACATGGGTTTAATGATGGGTCCTCCCTTTGTAATCTCGCCAAGCGCTCTGGCGTGATATCTAGGTTGACCGCTGGCGTCGCCAAAGGTCTAATCTTATCTTTATCAGCTACCCGTCGACGTGTTTCGACCGCGGCGCAAAAGTCAATACCTTTTGATTGCGACCATGCTTGCACGTTCTCATCGGAAGGGGAAACTACCCGTGATACATTCCCAATGATGAGCTGGGCGCCTGGAAAACAACCAACGACTGCTTCGACTTCCCCGCTAAGGAAAGGTGTATCTATCACTATTCTTGCCATGGGTAATTTCTCAATGGCCCCCGAAAATTGGATGCACGGGACAGTCTCACCTGTAAGCTGTGAATCCCGAATGCAGTCTCTATGCACTCCCACAACGGTAGATCCTGTATCTCGTAAGACCGAGACCGGTTCGTCCCCAACAAACCCCGGATAAACCCTAAGACCACCTCCTGTATGACATGAATTTATAACGGGGATCTTTCTCCCACAAGGTAAAACACCGGAAGATAATAACTTCTCACAACTGGGACACTTAGAATACTGTCCGCCTCCGTTGTCCGATGTAACACACGCAGCCGCATGATGAAATTTATTTGGGGAACATGGACTGGAGCTACTGTCCACGTTCGCCGCTATTCTACCTGCAGGGCAGTTCACGCTGATGTGATCTGCTCTTCCGCAGTTCCAACACTTCGCGGCCCTACACTCGCGTGAAAAGTGACCCACGCGTCCGCAAGTCCAACACTCCGCTCCCTGTGCTGTACTAGGCCTGGGTCCCCGTGACCCATCGCGACCGGAACTAGAGTCCCTATGCCGTCGGTCATCGGCAAAGGTCACAATTCGCCCCCGGCCATTACCGCGACCTAGCCCTCCTGCTCGGTCAAACTTCCCGGATCCATATGCCGGTGATTGGTGATAGCCCCTACGCTGCCCCTGGGCTTGCCCGCTATAGGCACCACGCTGACGCGACCTGTCCCTAAGTCCTGCCGGCGACCCCTCGACAACGGCGACGTACCCAGCATCTTGGACGTACGCCCTGGCGACTGGTTTGGACGGATGTGCCGTACGGTATGCCTCCGCCAACTTAGACGCCTCCTGCACCGTCGCGGGTTCGTTCTCTTTCAGGAAAGCCACCAGATCTTTGTGGCACGACGCGTACAGCTGGTCACGGATCATTAAGTCTTTCAGTTTAGCAAAATCCGCGCCCACATGCGCCAAGTCTACCCAGTTCGCGAAATACTCCGTTAGTCTCGCGACGAAGGCAGCAAAGTCCTCCCTGGTATCTGCACGTGCCCGCCTAAACTGCTCCCGGAAATATTCCTCGGTACGCGCAAACCGGCGAAGCAGCAAAGCCTTCAGCTTATCGTAATCTTGCACGTCTTCGCGCTGTAGCTCTTTAAAGTAGGTTAACGCTCGCCCCTGCAATAGAGACGCCAGGTACGTGGCCCATAATTCCTTATTTTCCCCCCATTGCAATTGTGCGTTCAGTTCGAACCTGTAAAGGAAGGCGTCTATGTCGTCCTTCCGGTCGTCGAACGTAGGGAGCTTAATCCTAACGCCACCCTTATTGTGTACCTGCCGCTCAGCCGTTTCCGCTGGCGTATTCTTCTTGAGTTCTAACTCCGCAATCTTTACTTGCGCCTCTATCTCCTTTAACCTTATCTCTTGCTCCCTTTCCTTAGCCTGTCTCTCCTGTTGCTGAGCTTCTAACTCCTTTAACTTAAACTCCCTTTCCTGTTCCTTATCCTTAGCCTCTCTTTCTTGTTGCTGAGCCTTAGCCTCTCTTTCCTCTTCTCTCTGTCGCTCTTGAGCCTCTTTTTCTCGCTCTCTATCCTTAGCACGCTCATCGCGCAAATCCGCCTGCTGTTCTTTAATCCAGCCGCGTAGCTCCTCTCCCTCCAGGCCAAGTTCCTTACCCAACTTCATTAGTTGTTGGAGTTCCGCCATTTCACAGATTTATGGTTATGGTATATATTTTAAAAAAACGGCTAACCTGTCGGTATGATAACTAACGACACGACCAGAGACCTGAGATCACACCAGATATAACAATACCCAATTGTCCCAAATACAATTCAGAAATTTACCTTTACAGCACACTAATTCTATATCTATAAAATGTATAGCACTATTAATTATAAAAGAAACTAAAAACGACAAGAATGAAGAAATACAGTAGAAGGACCACAAGTACGTCAAGGACAACGAACCAGACTAGGACAAAGCTTCTACAAAAAAAAACTATAATGGAAAAAAAATGCAACTTACTACGCCGATTACACAACACGGTACGAACAAGAACAGAGTCTGAAAAAAAGGAACGTATCTACAGATAGGGAGGAGAAGGACAAGAGAAACGTCTTCCTAAAACAACGAGGAAGATAGAACGCTACAATCTAAACAAAAATACTGGTCCCTACAGAACTGTTCACTGTGATGAACGAAGTTCCAAATTTAGCCCACCTCCCGAAGAGGACAAACTACGCTCACCACAGCAAACCCGCGCCACCACCCGTACAATCAATTACAACGAAAACAGCAAAAACAGAGAAAAAGACAGAAGAAAAGACAGCCCTTAATCCAGGGTACAAAATTTTTGACTTTTACTTAACTTTCACCCTTGATTTCAATTTCTCCCCTTCCTCGGAGCTCTGGCCGCTTGACTCCTCAGGCTGGCACACACACTCTGCAGAAATTTAAGTACACATTAATACATATTCATCAAAATACATGCATCACTACATATTCATAAATATACATAAATCCTATCATGAAAATTCCATTCATCCCACGAACAAAGACAACAGCATGAATTCCTAGCACAACAGAAAAACAACTAGATATAACGAATACACAATGTCAAAATGACCACAGGTAAACAGGACGAGCCCCCAGTGTCACAAATCCCAGACTGGGAGATGTAATAGTTTATGACAGGACGACAATCACGAACAAACAAGTTTCACACTTAACAAAACAACCCATCAGACTCACACATTTATTAACCATAATTATACAAATAGGCCTAATAGCGCAATTACATACATTATATTATTGAAATGAACTGCCGTACAACGGCCTTATTCTCACACACACTCTCCCTCGGATCCACAATCCGGTAGTTACTCCTAAAGGCACTTCGGCCTCAGCCTCTCCCCTCAGGGTCTTAATAGTACATTAATGATTCACTGGCACCGCAGTCTCTCAACATCACCTTCCTATTGTCATACACCTTAGCACTCCCCTAGCACCTCAGCAGGGCAATAACACATCATTTCAATAGTACATTCTCCCCTCAACATGGCAATAGTGCATTATCACATTCACGCTCATATCTACGTCCCTGTCCGTGGCCTGACTGCCACGACTTTATGTGCTTCTACTGTCCTGCACTGACAGCCTCACTTCTGGCCTATGTGTGGCCTCCGGCCCTATGCTGGCCTATCCCCTGTGCTCATCGAGGTGGCTCTGCGGCCCGTCCTCGACACCTACAAGAATAACATTACATTGGTATAATACCCTGCCATTTCTATTCACTCCACCTCTCCTTACAATCCATGAAGCGTACACACACTAGTTCACCTTTCACTCACCACACATCTTACGGTAACACACCTCCATCGGAGTACACACTACTCACTCGCGCTACAAATCCATGAACTCACTTTCATCTATCGCTCATGGCGCACATTGCTATATCCAATATCAAGGACTTCCACATTCCTCACATATACTTATTCACATCATGGTAATAGACGAATATAATATAATACATCAATCATAATAATCAATCAACGTTCTACATACCAGTCATTACTGGAAAGACTCCCTCACTAGTCTTCTCGACTGCTCCCTTTTATGTCCGCCCGATGGGCTCTTATTCACAGGTCCGCTCCGTAGGACCTTCTAACTTGCAGTGATAGTAATACCGCGCTTTCGCCTCATTCAGACCTCCCCCACTACTCACAACAGCACGCTTAACTTGCTGTCTACTGTGAGCCCTTCTTACTCTACACCCGCTCTGTAGCAATCCCCTTAATTGCACTCACTCCACTCGTGACATGCGGTACCTCCTGTTTGTTTACTCGGTTGCTCCCACTGATCTTTTTTCATGCTAGTTTGGCTTGTTTATCTGAAATTATCTATCCTTTCACCCCTGCTATATCTAACAAAATAATATTGACCTATTATGCTTATTGCAATGAATTGTACTAACTATTTGTCAATTCATATAACAGTGCTGACGGTCAGAAGTTTGAAGTGGGGAAACTCTAACAAAGGGACACCTTTTACTTTGTCTGGTGCTGATTGTCATCTACATGCGATATGATAACTGGAGAGGGGGGCAGATGGGCATTCGCTTATATTCGAAGCAGTTGTATGTATAATAATGAATTCCAGTGTAAGACCAGGGGAAAAACTACATAAGGGTTTCTGTTAGGAAGTTTTTCATCAGGGAGAAACTGGGAGAAACTACAAACTTTATATTGTCTGCAGTTGGCTTTATTTGAAGTGGTAATTAGAGAGATATTCTGTTGCTATGGTTAAACAGTTTTAAGTACATACTCTACGAGCTGGAAATCAAATCTTTTGCCAAAGTCCTTAAGAGGGTGAGCTTAGAAAACAAAAATAATGGAAATTGAGTTTGAAAATAGAGGAGGAGGGAGAAGGGACTGTCATGATATATGTAGCCAGTACAAGTTAAGTGCCTGGCTTAAAAATAATTTGTTCACCTGTAGGGCCTGCCGTAGGGGGAAAAAAAGGGCAGACCTCTTGAGAAAAGGTTAAAACATGTTTTAAACAGTGTGTAAATGCAGAAAATTCTTTATGATGAGCCTTCTATTTGTCAATGAAACTTATTGTATCTCATCACAGGTACTTTATCCAAATGTTTTAGGGGTCACTTACCTTTATCCAATATACCTTTGTTATTGCATACTGAAGTAAACACGATACACGTTAAAAAAGATCCAATTGACCCGACTGTTGAGGTCGGCGACTACCTGCAAGCAAGCTGTTGACTGGCCATCGACTATCAACAAGCTGGCCGTTACATGGATGATGAGTTCACAACGCAGGATGGGGTTAATATCGGTGGAGGGCAGTCCCAATGATAAAACAACTATTGACCTCATCATGATGACATAATGAAGCCTTTCACCATTGGCATGACAACTGATTGACGGACATGTTTCAGTTTGTTAGGGAAATGAACTTTACACATTCTTACATAAGGATGAATATTATCACACTGAAATTCAGCTGTGAGTAGAACCTGCTTTCAGTTGTACCTCCTGATAGTTGTATTCTTAATTCTGGATAAGTTTGCTGCATTTTAAATGAAGCAGTACTGATAGTGATAACAAATGTGTGTGTGTGTTTGTGAATTTATATCACAGTTAAATTTATTTTGAATATTAATGTAACTGTGCTCAGTGATTCCTTTCTGTTCAGAAAGACTTTTCAGAGCCTTCCTAAAATTGAATTTGGTTTCCTATTTTCCATTGCAGATCTGTTCGAGGCACCACTGCAAAAGAATATGAGTCGTCTTTGACCAAGATATACACAGTAGACACTGTTCAAGTCAGTACCACAGTTTGTAAATCACATTTGTAGTGTTTTATGTCAGACAAATACTCAAGTGCAGCATTGCCACTGAAACTGAAAAATGTGATGAACTTTCAGTGACAGTAAAAAGGGAACATTTGTCCTCACAGAAAAGTATTGATATGCCAGTTCAAGAATTTCATATATTCATTCATTGATCTGTTGATGACATGAGTGATATTTCTTTGTCATAGCGTCTTATTAACAACAGTCCAGTCCACTTATCTCGACATGGCTTTTGTCAACATTCTGGGTAACTCGACACAATTTTTAAGTCCTGACCTGTTCCTTCTTTAGTGCAACTAAATATTTCCCCGTAATCGACATGTTAACTGTTATTCCATTCCGAAAATGCCCCCACAACTCCCTGCATGTAAGACCTCTTTATTTCTTTTTATGGTGCTGATGAGGAGGGGTGGGAAAGCGGGTGTGGACAATGAGCATGACCCTTGGCTTCAATAAAGTGAGTATAGTGTGCCATGCATAAGCGCACAGCAGTGAAGGTACAGAGTACTACACACTGTGTATTTTTTTTTACACAAAACATTCGTGCGCCATTGATACTAGGCCTTGACCTAGATCTCTTGGTTAACTGCCGTAATGTGTGTGTATCGGTACTATCATTTCTTCTGGAGAAACAGACAGGTCGAGGTTAAAAGTAATAGTAAAACACTGCGAATTTGATGCATAGCTACAGCATCTCGCTGATATCGGCACATGTTTGCCACGCAACTGCTCCACACAAGAATGATATTGGAGGAACGGGTGACAGTATGCCGATAATTAGAAGAAAAAGGGACATAATTGCGTTATTTATTGGACACTTTTCGTGTAACGGTTGTGTTTGTGTTGTTCTTGAGCTATTAACAACAGTCAGTTATGTGGAATGCAGGTTGGGGGGTGGTAGATTCTTCGATATAAGCGTGCCAACTGCTTTGGCCTTGATAAACTCAGGTGCTGTGATAGTTTTATTACTAGGAATGAAAAGAGTAAAGAATTGTGACAATGAATATACAGTTTCCTAGCAGATTGACTATTATAATGGTTATAGACCTGTAACAAACTCCAAATTGCAATATTAGTATGATGGTGTTAACTGTGAGAGACGCAGTCTTCATTTCCTTGGTGAATACCAGTGATAAATATATCAGCATAGTTTAGTCATGTTCCACACTCTGGATATACTGAAAAACAGGCATATTTGAAATTCCTTGCAGTAAAAGACACCACAAAATTTGAATTATAAGCAATGCTTTGATAGTGTATATGTTACAGTCAGACCGTGAAATCAGTCATTTCGTGAAATGCCTAAAAACTTTAGCCATTTCATGAAATGACTGTGAGGGTCAGTCACTTCATGAAATGGCTAAAATTTCTAGTCATTTCATGAAATGACTGAAATTGATGACCAGGCATTTCATGAAATGACTGAATGTCTTCTTCGTGTTTTATTTAAAGTTACATGTTAGCTGTTTATCTGTTATTTGTTGGGTAAGTTGCAGAATTGATAGTAAATAATAAAATGATATAAAATATACCTTTAAGCCATACTGCCGTTGCTTTTCTAGTCAATAATCCAGAGCATCCATAGTATCAGCATTATAATCCAAATATCCTGTGCAAAGTTCTTTATACTCCATTGAAAGCTGTTGAAGCATTGTCACTTTAAAAGTCTCTTAAATAGAATTTAAAACTGATGACTGTAACTTTAAAAACTTCTAAAATCAATGTTAAAATCAATATAAAAAATGTTATATTTCACCTCTTATTTGTTAGAACAGCTCAAACTGCTGTGGCACCGACTGTTGCAGAGAAGTTGCGCTTTAAAACATTTGCATCTCTTAGTTTGACATTTAGAATGGCCATTGCAAGAGCATTTCACAAAACCTTGTCCTCCACTGATCGACGTCTGAATCACAGCATGTCTTAGAGAAATCGCAGTGTCCAGGTTGATGTCATTCTCGAATAAAAGCCGTTCAGGACAAATGTCAAATTGATTACGGGAATATTTGCCTTTAAGAATACCACTCCTTGTGGCTATTCTGTAGTTATTGCTGTCATCACGATTTACAATGATACCAAGAATATTTCGCGGATCACCACGTCCTCGATCAACTAGTGGAATTGGCACAGCAACATTGTCTCCTATTTCACCAGCAACAAGTTCAATTCTGCTTCGCTTTACCATTCGTTCCGCCTGAACAATTTGTGACGCAGAAGCATCTAGTCGTTGGTGGACAATGTCAGCTTGTCGTTGATCAAGTTGATCAGTTGGATGAGGCAGGTTTGCCGGTGATGTTTCCTCAGGCGGTTGGTCGTTAATCGATGCTAGCAGTTCTGATTCGTTACTTCTAGGTGGTGTTTCTTCAGATTGTGTCGTTTCTGGTGGAGCGAGAGTTGCGAGCAAATCATGTTCTGTTTCTAGTCGGCTAATCACCTCAGCTGGTAGCGATGTTGATGTTAGTCCTACCCGAGCGCTGGTCCCAAACATTGCAGCATACGGGCTTCTGTTGATTCCAGCATGGTGCGAAGAATTCTTTGCGAATTGAACAAATTTGATCCCCCATGTCCAATCTGTAGAGTTGTTATCTGACATCCAAGCCACAAGCATGTCTTTGATGTCACCGTTAGCTCTCTCGACTGAACCCTGGCTCTGGGGGTGTCGGGGTTTGCCATGAATGATCTTGAGATCCGGCCATAAAGTCACAAGTTCTGTAATAACAACGGCGGTAAATTCAGATCCGTTGTCCGATTGTAGAAGAACCGGTGCGCCTATAAGAAGAAATATGTCAGCAAGGTGGAAGGCTACCTCTGTAGCTCGTTTTGATGTCAGTGGTCGCAGAATGCAGAACTTGGTCAAATGGTCTTGGTAGACCATGATCCATTTGAAACTGTTGTGGCTCATGGATTGCATGTCGATCAGATCAATCTGTCCTCTGGACGCAAACTCCGTTGTCAGTATTGGTTTCACAACTACTCCCTTGGTCATTGGACGTTTTCTCTTTTTCTGGCATTCTTGGCACAATGATTTGAATAGTTCGACATCATCCCTCAGAATGTTAGCATACTTCAATGACAATTCCTTCATCATTCTATCTCTACCGCCATGACCAGTTGCAACATGGGCTTTCTTAATGATGTCAAATGTGTCCTCTATGCATGCGTAGTAGACTGGAAGTTCGTCGGATGTCTGGCGTTTCTTAATAAGTTTCTGAACATCACCACATTCAAGAATTTCATACCTGTTGAGAAGATAATATTCATGGTGGGACTTTGTTTTGGAGGATTCACTGGCAGCCTTGATCTCTTCAATTATGTTGTTATAAACATCCTCTGGAATGAGATATTTCGGACACTTTTCATATTTCTCAAGCAAGTCATTTCTAAATCTCATCTCAACACTGTCCGTCATTTTTATTGTATTTTTTGTTGTAATTCACAAAATAACAGCAAGAACAGAATGTTTCAACACACGTTCAAGTATTCGAGCTGTGACTGATTCAGTGTGTTCAGTGTTCAGTGTGTCACTACAATTACTCTCTCTCTCTCTCTCTCTCTCTCTCTCTCTCTCTCTCTCTCTCTCTCTCTCTCTCTCTCTCTCTCTCTCTCTCTCTCTCTCTCTCTCTCTCTCTCTCTCTCTCTCTCTCTCTCTCTCTCTCTCTCTCTCTCTCTCTCTCTCTCTCTCTCTCTCTCTCTCTCTCTCTCTCTCTCTCTCTCTCTCTCTCTCTCTCTGATTTTAATCGACAAACAGGACGGGGGGAAAATCTACTTTCGAAAGGTTGCCGCGGGTAAACGGGAAGAAGATGTTTGATAACCCCTGCTTTATACAGCATGAGATAGATTTCAACAGACATCTCTCATCTTCTACCACCCCCAGCTTTGCTCCACGCACTTCCCGGCCACTCCCAGGAACATAATGTAGACGTTTTTAATCAAAACATTACATGTCAAAACAATTATGACAACTCAGACAATTAGGTCCATGAATAGACCTGAACTCACCCCTAATCGACAAATAGTTGTTGACACCACTAATTACACACATACTGACAGCACATAATGAGACCATGGACCACATACCACTTTGGCTTGAAAACAAGTTCAGCTGTGGTTTCTTTTGAATAAACACACCGAGTTACACAAGTTGACTGATATCAGTCAAACTGTGAATTAAATGCGACTAAATTTCAGTCATTACATGAAATGACTAGAAATTTTAGCCATTTCATGAAGTGACTGACCCTCACAGTCATTTCATGAAATGGCTAAAGTTTTTAGGCATTTCACGAAATGACTGATTTCACGGTCTGACTGTAACATATACACATATTGATACTTCTGGGTTTTCTGGTGCTTTTTAAACAACAGGTGTTTTTTTTGGGGGGGTAGGAGAGGTTTTTATTTCAGTACCTCCAAATTTGATACTTGCTCAGTTTGCAATTGGCTAAGTTATGCAATGCCAATGGTAGATATAATGGGAAAGTGATCCTGGATTATGTCACTTACTGTGTGGTTTAGAAACATGATGTAGAGTATCAGTTCTCAGGAACTGCAAACATTGCATAAATGTAGAATGCTACTGCATACAGTGCTTAAGAAGCAGAGCACATGTTACCAATTGTCCATGTTGATTTGGTTTTAAAAAAACAAAAGCAAATGCAGTTCTGGGCTGGGTTTTTTTTTTTTTTTTTCATGTTTTATATATCATAATATATAATAATATATATTTTAATGTTTTTGTTTTTGTGCACTGAAGAAACAGGAGATAACCATACTGTGTGTTGTGAGTAAAAATATCTTACCACAGAACACAAAAGAAATACTAAAATATACGTTGTGATCAAATTATGTCTCAGTTCACTATTTTTAATCAATTTTTTTTTTCTCAGTTGCAAAGATGATCGGTCTAAACTTGGGTAGTGTGTGCACAAGACTGCTGGCACATTGCTTAAGCTTATGCCCTTCTTCAGTTGATAATTTGAAATTGATGCACTTTGATGCCCCTTACCATACCAAGGATTTTTATCTTGTGTGTATTTCAGGGTTTCTGGAGTGTCTACAATCACATACCAGAGCCTTCTAAACTAAGCATACGATTCAGTTACCACCTGATGAGAGCTGAGAGGCGACCTGTATGGTCAGTGAAATAATTTACCATTTTATCTTGTTTTGTCCTCGACAGTTGTTTTTTTTTTTGTTGTTGTTGTTGGAAAGTCGTGATAGAAATAATGACACAGCTGATCTGTTCTGTGAAGGGAGTAAACATTCTTAACACTCACTCTGCGCGTTACCCGTAAAGCCCGCTGCCCCGTCAGTGACCTTACTCACGGAGAATCTTATCTGGGGTCACTGACCTGTGCCGCTAGACGATGACCACATACGCTGTCCACGTGGTTCGGTTTTTATTGATCGGTATGAAAACATTCGCTGCTATGCCTTATCACGCTTCATGATGAATTAACCAGCAAAACCTTAGTCTGACAGTCTCTAACCAATGATCTGACTTATGATTCCAAACTGACAGCTGTAGTTTTCGTGAGAACAAAGCATGATAACTAGCCACGCCCTCCCAAGCCCTACACAAATGGTTTCATCCTGATTGACACATACTAATAAACCAATGTGGGCATTTGGGGCAAAGATTATTTCAGAGCTTGTTTCTGATTGGTTCTTAGATACAGACAACTCCAGATGGTGGTCAGCTTGTGAGAAAATGAGATAATATTGCAAATTTGTTGAGCAACAGTTCGCATGTCGATGTTACATCTTTTGAAAGTGTGGGGAGAGCCTTTGAAAGCTTAGTCTTTGTAATTCCGACCAGTGGTTCACTGGTTAACATGTCCATGTCACAATGTCTTTGATTTAGAAGAGATACAGTGAACAATAACACGGTGGTTACGTCTCAAAAAGGTCAGTGACCCGACGCCTGAAAATAGGGCTTGCGCGTGGCGCGGTCAGCTTGACCTGGGCGACTTTTGCCGCCTGTGCGGCGTGAGTGCTTGCAAGTCAATACCGACTATTGCCGCCCCGCGCAGGGTGAGGGTTAAAGCCAGAAATTCAAATTATTTTTTGATTTCATGCTTATAAGGGCTTTCTTTCACCTTTTAATTTTGAAGGAACATGGTTATCGCCTTTGGCTGATGCATACCTTAATTAATGAATGAATGGTGTGAGTTGAGATTACCGCTATTAGTTTTGTTCTGGTGTATCTCATCACAGTTCCCTAAGACTATAAAGTCAAAATTTGGCAAAAAGAAAAAGTTGTATGGAGCAAAGCCTCGCGTTAGAAATAATACCCAAACAATACAATGAAGTGCAAGCTAAAAGAGAAGATAGAAAGTGGCCTATATTTCGGCAAAAGCCTTTTTCAAGCAAAAAAAGAAAAAACAATAGAAAAATAATTGGAAAAGATAAAAGAATCGAACAATATTCTGTAGCTGTGGTTGAACAGTTACATACAGCTTTTTCTTTTTGCCCAGTTTTGACTTTGCATACAGCCTTGCTGGGACCCCACAGTTTTTCTGTGGTTTTTATAAAATTTCCTAAGACTGTAGTAACGGAAAAATTCAAAAAATTCATTTTTGTATTATATTCTTCAAAGCCATATAGAAAGATCTTGGTTGTAGACGCCGACCCCAACAAAAAAAACAGAGCAAGCAAACTTTCAGAAATTCATCATAACTAGAACAATTGTGCTAAAATAAAAGAGTTTTTTGCTTTATCTGAAAAGTAGCCAAAAACCGATTACTGCAGTTTCAGAGGACGATGAGGATATGTGATGCAGTTTTTTTCATTTCATTATGTTATCTGCTGATCACAGACAACCACAGGATTATCTTGTTCCTTTCTTTTCTATCTTTTACAGGGAGGATGAAGAAAACAGTGAAGGGGGGAACTGGACATTAAAATGCAAGAAACAAGATACAGTATGCTTTCAATTTCATTGTTGTTGTTGTTAGACTGTTGTAAGAAAACAGTTTTCATGTTTCTTGTTCTCAGCGACTGCAGAATTTTTCTGATCAGTAGGAAGTTGACTTAACTGATGTTTTTGTGATGCTGCAAGTCCTATTCTGTGTTGTTATGTCTGTTTCTGTGCTGAACCCATTGGTTAATTTAAAATCTGTAAACGCGAAATTTATTGAGACACCCACAGTCGGATTGTCACTTGATGAAAAGGCTTTTTCTATTGGTGGGCCTAAAATGTGGAACAGCATTGGCGGTGACACCAGGAATAGTGAAAACCTAGACACATTTAAAAATAGGCTCAAAACTGACTTGCTTAGGACCGTTTCATTGAAACTGAATGACGTCCCCTTTTGATATCAGAGGTTTGAGGATGAGGATGGGTCAAGTGTTTGTTAATGTATGTGAGTGGGAGCATGATGAATTGATTTCATGTTAATCCTGTTTTTTGATTTTAGGTCAGCGCCTTAGAGCACATCATTTTTTTTCGGTGGATTTGAGCGTTATAGAAGTTAATTATGACATTACATTACTTGGCTCAGACAAGGAAGTGGTCTCGGTGAGAAGAGAGATTACACACTGACAGACTCCATCAGAATTTAATACACAAGAAGTTGTTGTTCAGATAGGAATGATAAAGTTTTGTGTATTTCATTCTTCCTGCTTACTGTATTGCATTATGAGACATGTTCCATTTCTAGTCTGTAAGCACAGGCAGGCTGTTTGGATTGGAAATTTCACATTCAGGAAGATTTGTTACACAAGTTGACAGCTTGCAGTGGCTCATAATGTAAACTTTTCTAATGAAATAACAGTAAATTGGCACTCTTTCATGATATGTAATAGGCACATTAATATGTTAGGTAACCGCACAAACTCTACCAGATGGATGGTTGGTTAATGAAGAAGTTTAAGAACATAATAAATCTAAATTGGCAAAATTTGAAACCTCTGTATTTAGAGTCCCAGCCGTCATTTGTTGTATTTTCTCAGCATGGGCAACTGTAACATATCACCAATTCTGCACCGTTGTGTCATTGTGTCACGTATGTGTTCTGAGTGAAAATTTACTTATGTGAACATAATGCTGTTTCTGAACATCTTGTAGGAAGACGTATGGAGACATCTTTTGTTGGCAGCCATCGGAGAACAATTATCTGACTGCATGGCAGAGGGTGGGTACTTTTCATCTCACTGACCAGTCACCCAAAACATCACACTGTGATATTTAACTAAACAAGATCATATTAAAGACACCAAATATCTAGAACTGGAATAGTCCAGTTATGCAAGTCCCCATGAAACATTTTATCCGATTCTGATGATCACAGGCAGTTTCTCTTAGTGACTGACTCATGTGGAGGTATCATTGAAATATTTCATAGAAATTACTCTTACAACACTTGTATTCAAATATAATACTTTTTTATATTGTAAATTAATTTCACATCAGTTCAGTGGTTATATATGAAATCTAGTTTCGGGGATTTCATGGCAATCTGCTGTTTTTGGGCCATGTGCAAGGTATGAGCGCTTGATTCTATACAATTTTGTCTATATTTGACACCACTCCATACTTTTCATAATATGCTGTCCTCAGACCCCCCCCCCCACCCCCCCCTCTCTCTCTCTCTCTCTCTCTCTCTCTCTCTCTCTCTGTCTCTGTCTCTCTGTCTCTCCCCCCCCCCCCCCCCCGACTGATGAATGTCAATGATAAGGCCTTGATGTTTGAAAACTTGAAATGGCATTTTTCATTATTGATTTGACAGTTGAGATTTGACATAAAGAAATGATTTTTTAAATAACTTAATTTGCTAGAGAGAAAAAAAGATGACCTAACCCTTTAATTTATTATCATCTATAATCGAAAAGCTTATGTCCATTCCCAGGGACATTTTCCCCCTTCCCCCATGCATTTTTCTTATGCAAGCTGCTACAATCTCTCCTCCCCCCCCCCCCCCCCCCCCATTAGAGCCTGCATACTTTATGGCTCTTTCAGCTGAGTAAATGATGGCAGATGTAATAATTATTATCATTTTGCACCTCTTGCAGATGATGACGTGATTGGAGTAAGTGTCAGTATTCGAGACAGGGATGACCTGATCTTAATTTGGAATCGCTATGCACGACTGAAAGAAGAGTCAACCATTATACAGAAAGTGAAAGAGCTTTTACCACACATTGTATTTACTACTTTCTTTTACAAAGGTAAAATTTTCCGAGAATCCCCAAGACGTTCTTGAATGTTCCATTGTACATTTCGTTTTATTTTGACTTTTTGTTGTTTTGCAGTTGTAATCTTTTTTTTTTTATGGCCTTTTTTTTTTTTTGGCTTTTGTTTTGCTTTTGTGCGTGTGTATGTGATACGATTTCATTTTTCTCAAGATATGTATACAGGATACCAAGACGAATTAATTCATCTTATTGCGTCTATCAACTTGCATGTGTCTTATCGATGTCAACAGTGCAACAACTTGCAGTACACCCGTTCATAATTTAATGAAAAACAGTAATAAGCTACTCACCCTATTTGTACGCACACAATTTCTGGACATATAGTGGGAGAAGGAATGGTCCGCCTTGGTATTCTGTGTCTTGGGTACCAATAAGACATAGCATTTCAGGATATTTGTTTTTAGAGATGCAGCATGACAGATTCTGCAGTGGTTCATGCATCTGGACATTCACATAGTTTTGAGCTTGAAATCGCACATCAGCAGTTGGGCATATTAACTCACTGACCGCAGATGTCGCCAGAGTGTGGCGATCTATATTTGGGAACGGCTCACCGCCAATGTTGCACCCCTGACTTTCCAAACCTTGGAATTTTTTTTACCGTACAAAGGATGCCACAGTGGTTTCAACGGCTACGGAATTCGTTTATCTGGTTATTTGTTTTTGACCAGGTCATAATTTGAACTCTCTAGCGCTGAAAGTCAGTTTTAGGTGAATTTATTTCCGTGATCAGTCTTCAGTCAGCAAAATGGGGTCTTCCAGCAGATCTAGTCGTGTTCGCAAACAAGACAATGGTTTTACTATTTTTGATGATCACAACTCAGACAGCCCAAATTATTCCAACTCAGACTTTGAGCCTCCTACAAAAGCAAGTGGGGGGGGGGGGGGGGGGGGGGAAGGCAAGCAACTGGTGATTCTGGGTGGGTAATCTTCAGCCACTTACCATTTTTCGGTCATCAAAATTTGGGTCAAAAGTGAAAATTCACCAAAAAAAAAAAATTTTAGAGGAAACAAGAAGCTGTTTGTTGTATTACATTTGTTATTATGTCAAGCAATAACATAGAAAATTTCAAAGCTTTGTCACAGTGATTTTTCAAAAACACCCTCAAAACGCCAGCTGTGGGTGACGTCCACCGGCCAAATCCCTAGCACTGAGTGAGTTAAAGTATAACATCAGTTTTACTATGATTCTGTCGATTGAAAAAGTATGTTTTCAGGCGTTTCTTGAACATTTCAGTATTTAATCTCCTAGGTTTGGATCCAGGGAACTTCAGGTCTCGGAGCTACAAAAAGAAAAGGATCGTTCACTGAGTGATCTGACAGACAGCTGGAACTTTTAATTTTGTTCTATCAGCTGAAGCTTGTAGCCAGCGTGATGGAGCATAAAGATTTAGTAATTTGATAATATAAGATGGTACATTGTTATATATCTTTGACATAATGTAGCCATCATGTACAAAAAAATGTACAAGGGCTTTGCACAATTCAAAGAATGAAACCAAATTCAGATTCACACTGTTGGAACAGTCTGCGATTTTAAAAATTTTGATAAAATTTGCAGAAAGGATGTTTTTTTACCAACTTATTGAGTCACAATAACAGGTGACAAATGGAATACTCTTAAAAAATAATTAGCTGCTTGTGATTGTTGTCCCATGTTTAGTAGGGTCTTTGTATTGGTGAGTTGAATGTGATTGTGAAGCAGTTACAGCTTGCATCTGATGTGATGAATGGGTATATAAATGCCATGTATTATTATTATCATTAAGAATGGCTTACTTGAAATCAGCTGTGCTGCATAAAACATTGCCATAATGCTTATTATTTTTGTTTCAGCATTCAATATGCATGAGGCCTTTGAGGGCAAGAAAAGTTATGGCCAGTCCCGATGACGTGTCACTGGCTTAGTCTTTCTTCAACTGATATAATATATCTGACCCAGGACGCCTGCCCAAGAACTGTGTGCTCTGTGACTGATCGGAAGAGAAAGGGAAAAGTATTAAATTTATGCGTCAGTGATGTCCAGTGGCCTAGGAGCTTCACCTGTAACCTCTCTGTTGTTTAGTTTCTCTGAATAGTCTGCCATTCTTTGGTATAGCTCTTTGCTTGCTCCATGAGACTGCTTCCTGTAAGGTTTACCGTCTGTCTTTTTGTTTTATTTGTTATTGTTACTTGTATCAACACGATTATTACAAGCACAGGTAAGTGCTTCAGTGTAGCTGGTGATTTTTAAGAAGCGTTTAGAAATGAAGGTAAGAAACATAACTAAAACATGATATAAATGTGCAGTGAGGATGAGTTTCAGCTTAATCATCCCATTCTAGCTTCTGCAATATCAGATGTGTAAGTTTTATCTCATGGAACCTTCTCTCTCTTTCACTCTAATTATTTTTTTCAAAGAACCATCACTTTCTTTCACTCCCGTCTGATTGGTAATGTATAGCAGATTCTTACTGACAGCTATCGCGCTCAGATTATTTCATATCCACATATAGGACATCAGCATTGGGAATATAAGAAGACGACTCTAAAGCAGTATGTCCGAAGCTAAATGTTCTACTGCCATATCATTGTATAAAAAAATCTTATTTTAGAGAAATTTATTCTTTTTTTTTGCACGGAAGGTTTGCTGGTGTTTGAGACGGTCAGTAAGATGATTGAGACGGTCAGTAAGATGATTGAGAGGGTCAGTAAGATGATGCTGCCCCTGTTGAACAAAATCTTATCCCTAAGACGCTCCTCTTTTTTCTGGCCACACATCAGCCTCTGTGTATGATTTTTTGTGCATGTATTTTTGTATGACACAGTTCAGTAATGTTAAACATTTATTTGCATCCACCAAAGAGTGTTTATTGTCAGTGGTCTACTGTGTCTTTGCATGGATGTTGGGATAACCCCCCATTGGATTCTTGTTCTTGGTCATATTTTGATAAGACTTACATTTTTTAAATTTTTTTTTACTATTTTTGTACTGCCAGTGATTTTACATTAATTTGTGGCCTGTAAATTATGTAATGCGATAATAATTTCCTGTAAAGAAAGTGGCTGGAAGGAGAGAACGGCCACACAAATACCATTGGATAATAAATCTCAAGTAGGAACAACGATCGGATGAGGAGGAGTAGATTTGTCTTGTGATTTTTGCAAGCCATAATTGATATTGTTTCATTTACTGAAAAAAATTGCAAAATTTCATCAATATTCAATCTTCATTGTCATGTCAAGTTCCAGTGTGAGTACTGGATGACTCCAGGTGCTCAGAGTGATTGGTAAAAATAAAAACATTATTTTATGTGATTTTTCCCATATTTTTTATGCTTCGAATATTGCTTGTGTTTATCGAAAGTGGGAACTGGAAAATCTTCAATGGACTGAAAATGGACTGAAACTATTTGTCAGGCCTGAACCAAGCTATAAACATGCACACTTCATATTTTTATGAAAACATGACGATACATATGAATTTGTGATTGGAGCTGACAAAACCGTGTTGAAGTGTATACTTACATCTGTCAAAAGTCAAAATACTTTTAAGACAGTTTCAAGTAAAATATTTTAACTGAATGCAGAAAAGTGGCTAATTTTTTCACATTATAAGCAAATGTCAATTTCCATAACAAGATACTTTTTCCCCCTTTGGAGAAATTTTCTCAGGAATTTGGTCTTTCACCATAAGCCTGATTTTGTCAGATCCAATCACATTTACTCTGGCTGAGGGTGGACGGAAGTCTCAATAGGGCTTAGGCCAGCCCAGAAGGGGACAGTTATTACCTGCATATTTATGATAAAAGGACTGGTAGTGGCAAAAATTGATTATTGATTTATCAGTGACATTGAAGTGAACAGTGTACCTAAACCTGTATATTTTCACACAAATGTGTCTCCAGTAACTGAAGCTGTGAGAATGGTTCATTTCTCAAAAGGGCAAAACTTTTCTTTGTTAGAACATGTAATAATATGTAGGCCAGTGGAGAACTGTCAATAATGGTCATTTTGGAAATGAAAGCTGAAAGGTTTAATTATTTTAATAATTGGTCCTCATTTTGTATTTGTATTTTGTATACTTTTTTAATCCCGTTTTTGGGAAATTTGCCTTAGTGCTATTGCAGCCCAGTTAAAACTAGAGCAGACACATCATTGCCACAGTGCAGTGCCTGTCGGCGGTTGTTTGGGGTTTTCTTTTGGGGGGGGGAGAGGGGATAAATCTATGTAATTGTGCCCGGACAGCGGCCTGATCGGCCTGCTCTTCTCAATTTCCAGCTGCCAAGGTATCTTTAACATGTACAACGTACCCTCTGGGTTTTTCATCCTTATCTGAGAAGACTAGGTGGGTGACCATATGATCAGGGACAGAAAAATACGAGAAAAGTCCCAAAATTCCTATAAGCCTCACTGACTGGGATTTGAACGTGGTACCTTCAGCATGAGAGGTGAGAAGCTTGCCTCCAGACCACCGTGTCTCCTAGTTTCATTCATTGAAAGGTCATGGGATCTTTGCTTGAAATTTCCTTACGAACTGGTTCTGACTTCATTTACTAAATGGCTGTAAGATCTTTTTTAAATAAAACAAAATTTGAATTGCCATAGTTGAAAATTTTATATCTCATTAGGGAGATTGTTCAGAATTGCTTAATCCTTGCCATGAAACAACTGTGTTCTGTCCTTTCATAGTGGATCTTCAGTGGCAATGTTAATTTAAGAAGACTCAAGTTGCCATATAAATTATTGTTTAATGATGGGAAAAGACAATCACTTTCGCTGTGCACTTTTACAATATTGCTGCCAGAGCTCAAAGATCTGTTAGATTCAGTCATCAACCATCAGGCTGTGAGACAAAACTCTGCTTGTTGGGCAATTCTATGCAAATGCACATGTGTGTGCGGTAGCGACATTAAAATGACAACAACAATTCTGCATGTCCAGTGTGACTAAAATACATCAGCAGTGATATTAAGTCAGAAATTTTAATGCATGACATCCTATTATTGTGTCTGATTGGAATACTAAATTAGTTCAACAAAACAAGGAATTGAGTCCCATGTGTGATACTGCCAGATAATGTTCATTTGTTGTCTTTCACATGTTAGAGAGGATCAGCACAGAAGTTAATCAGTTGAGTTTATGTATGATAATGTTCATTAAAATTTGTGACTATTGGTCTTTCACATTTAAAGGAGGCTAAATTTGAACTTACATTTTAACCTCTCAACAGTTCTTAGGGGTTAATGATAGTTTTTGCAGTGATACCAGAGGAAACTGCAGAGCTAGCTTATATATGAAGATATTGCATTCAAAGAACAAACAAAAACAAAAGAAAACAACATTGCAGAGATATGGTGGTGTTATGTTTTGGGCTTGCTACAAAGTGGAAATGTGGAGGAAAAAAGAAAAAAACAAGTTGTATTGTGGGAAGCCCTACATCAGTTACATAAAATCAATGTTAGATAAATTTTAGTGCTCTTCACAAGTTCTGATATGGTTTTTAAACATTTTCCTTTCATCTTTGGCATCTAGTTCTCCCCTGGCATTTCATTGACATCCTTTCCATGCGGCTGTTTATTTGGAATTTGTTGTTTTTTTAGGATACATTAGAAAAAAAATGTACATTTTCATAACTGGTTTTTTTTTTGTCATTTTTTTTTTTTTTGAGATACATAAAAGAATGCCTTGTCCAAAAGTGATTGTGTTTGCTTTGGGGTGAAATTTTATTATCTGGATGTTGTTTCAACTGATTGCTTTAAAAAGGTTTTGTTGTTGAGGATGATGATAGTATTAAATATTGAATGACTGGTAACGTTATCACATAATTTGTTCAGGCATTACCTGGGATAATAAGCAAAACCACTTCTGTGCACACACAAAAAAAAAGTTCACTAACACATAGTTAAGCAGACTGAAAATACAAAAGTATCTCATTGTTTATTCTAGGTCGTTGTCAGTTCTACAACAAACAATTTAAAAAAAAAATTTTTAATGATATTTTCTAAGAAAATTGATAGAACAAGAATAAATTGATCCATTGACTGGTGCTCGATGAGATGGAGGAGGAAGAAAAAGACATGAATCTAAATGAGAACTTCAAAGAACAATAATAAGAACCTACATCCAGCAACAAAGCTGGTGTTAGGGGCAGTGAGATAGCTGATCTACTTGCTGGCAACGCTGCTGTCCGAGGAGACCTGCAGCATGACAGGAATGAGCTCATGCAGTTACCCACCAATTGTGAGCAGATGAAGACACTGTGGTGCCCACCCCACACCAGAATGATTGAAGTGGGAAACAAACGGGGCGAAGGAAGAATATGAGGCAAAGCAAAGCCGGACGAACGCAACAAATAGTAGAACAACCCTCAAATGGATCTTGGGAGTGGGGAGAGGAGCTCTTATGGGCATGGCCGCTATGCTAGGATTCTGACTCCTGTCATCAGTCAGTCAGTCAGCCAGTTCAAAAACAACATTCTCATCATCAACAACTATAGCAAATGCATTAATCCAACAACAGTGACACAACAGAAGCCACACAAGCTATAGAAATAGATAGGTCATTGTCAACAAAATTAGCAACAAGAATACCCAAAACAAAATGCTTTTCTTCTCACAAATGACAAGAATTATGTCCTATCACCAAGTTAAAAAGAATTGTTGCCTGAGACCTATTCAAAATTAATTTATTTACATTTAAGTAACAAAACATTATGATTAATCAAAAGTTAAAATAAAAACATAAAGAAACATCTTCATATTCATAGCCAAAATCAAACAGATCATCATACTTAAATTGAAAGTCTTGCAATCATAAGTCTATTAAAATTCAAGGGCAACAAATAGATGTAAATTATATTTAGCAAGAACTTGGCAATAAAGAATCAATCAACAATCAAGAATATTTCCATAAATGCATGCATTCATTCTAAGACAGACATTATACATGTTAATGTTATTATGCAGAACACTGTCTTCATTTTCATGATACAGTTCTCCATACTTTAAAGCCACAATAATTACCAGTAATAATATGCATTTTAATGAATCTTGTCACAGAAAATTTGTTCAGTATCATTATCTATCAATCCAATACAAATCAAGAACTCTTTTTTCGATCTTTATCATCAAGGTCAGGCATGGCAATTTTTGTTATAAGTATCTTGCAGGGTAACTTTCTTCATCCTATCAACTCCAGCAATATTTTCTCCTTTCTACAAGCATATTCTTTATCAAATAGTTTGATACGGCAAGGTATTTTATTCTTGTCTCTTAATTAATGTTATCAAAATTAAACTGCATTCAATAAGGTGGTGAGCGGTGGAAAAAAAAAAAGTATTAAATATGCAAATAGACAAAAAAAGAACACAGCCGAATATGCACATGAAAAGTCTATATCCATAACTGAAATAAGTAGTCTAAATAACATGCAAATGAAACGTATACTATTTTACATCTGTGACAGTTTAACACACCCAAGAACAAATCTTTCAATGTCCAGACAATGAATTTTTTTAAAATTGTTTTTTGAAGCCTCAGTGAATTAGTATATGTAATAATTCTGATTCTGGTGAGCAACACAGGTGAAATGGTCAGTGAGTTGTACAAATATACATTTAAGGTGTATATCACAAGAATTTGTCCCAGTAGATCTATTGCTAGACTAAATTGCCCGTAGTGGCCACATGTGGAAACAATAAAATTGTCAGAGGTAATCTGCCAAAATGCAGCAACGCAGTTATAAGCCCCAGATATAGTCAAAATTTCAGATTCAAAATTTTTAACACTTGTTTCGGAAGTTGAGTTCAATACTTTCAGGGTGTATAGGATTTATTTCAGTTGAGTGTGCTGCTGTTTGAATGCCAAAATTGTTCAAATTTTTGTGGATTGATGGTGTCAAATGATGAAATGGAAATGTAGAATTGTGAGATTAATTTTGTGTATTGTTGGCATTGTTTCATCATGTTTTGACTGTCAAATTTTGTGATGGTATAGTTGTAGTTCCTATATTGCTGTTTAGCATTTTAAAAAGTTTGGAATCATAATGGCACAAAAAGGAGCATATTTTGTAAAAATTTACATGTCACATGTGCATGTATTGAAAATACTGGAGGTGGTAAAAGACAAGTTGTAGAAATAAATGTAAAAGAGGTCTGGAGCTTGGGCTCCCCAGTGGAATGTCGACTTCACCAGTCTTGTGATTCTCATTCAGATTAGGGCCAGATACAGTTTTTTTGTTTTGGTTAAATCATTTTGTAGGCGTGGACTGATTTCTGCAAAGTCCAATAAATTCTTCATCAGAATTATTTGCTATCAATGTCAGGCCATGTTAAGGCTCACATATTGGAAGAAACATGAACTGATTGTCTTAGTAAGACTACCGTCAATCAAAACTATCAGTCATGCATTAAATTTTAAATACATGTACAGAGATTTGAAGATCAGTTAATTGATTTTAAACCATTTTTTCATTTGTATTTTTTGCCCAAATGATCAACTTATTTTGTACTCTTCCCATGTTTAATTATTCACATACGCTCTTAAAACCCACAAAGAACCATGATTGGGCAATGAGGAAGATTTCCGTTGACTGTAAAATACATTAAGTACAACAGGAAAATAACAGGTTAATATCAGTATAAAATTGTAGCTTGCATATGATTATGAATCATGATCAAATGTCTTGTTGTGGTTTCAGGAGTTCCTCAGATTATCATACGTAAGCTACGCATATCCTTTAAATGGTGATATCGAAAGAAAGGGGGAGGGGGGGGGGGGGGGGAGCCATGCTGTTAACATCTCCACAGACCCAGATTCAAACTAACAAAGGTGAAAACTTTCAGATCAAATATTTTTTTATTTTTTTTAAATGATAAAGATCACATTGTGTGAAATAGAATAATCTAATAGCAACTTTCTTTGATGTTTGTTTTACTTTGTTGTCATAGTCACATACAGGTGTATGTTAATGTTTTCAAGGCTAAGAAACATGTTTATATGTGCAAAATGGGAGCCATCCAACTTACCGGTAAGCCACTTTTTATTTTTTAGATTTGTCACTACAATTTTTGGTACTGTTTATATTCATAGCGTACAGATTTTTATAGATGCTTTACCTGATTTTATTAAAGCTTTAGGAGCTTGTAGTTCATGTACTGATTGATATGAATGATATGGAAATAATTCCTTTTCTGTCTCAATGTTTTACTCAACCTAATCACCTAATTTTTATTTAGAAAGAAAAAGACACCAAAAAGAAAGAGATTTCTCTGGGATAATTTTGGAATTGGGTCCGCATAAAATGTGTATGTTTAGCTGGAAACAAATATTTGGGGGAGGGGAATGATATTGCTAGAAGATGTGGGGGGGGGGGGGGGGGGGGGTTGGTCTACATAAAATGTGTATGTTTAGCTGGAAACAAATACTGACATTTGTTGACAATTATGTACACATGTACATACACTAGATGCATAAGTAGACAGCTTTGGGATAAGGAAGCAGATATAAAAAAAAGTATTTTAAAAATTCAATACTTGCAATTTTTTTTTTTTTAATTAGATGAAAGTTCTGTTTTTTCTTGCAACTTATTATACAAATGTATATGGGCAAAAGTTGCAACAAAAATGAAGCAAAAGTTGTTTATAATACTTTTTTTTGTTTGTTTTTTTTAATGTTACCTGTTTGTGTTCAATGAAGATAATGCTGTGGTTTAAAACTGTAACCTTGTACTCAATCAGTTTACGTACATGTAATTATGGCTGAGCAGAATTTTTAATGTTTCATAGAAGTGCTTAAGATTTAAGGATCTATCACAAAGCTCAACAAATGTAAGAAAAGAAATAACCATGTAAGTCCCGCTGAGAACTTAATGGACAAATTTGCACACATCACCAAATTGATAACTTACAACTCAAAAACTCATCATGTCTATGATGTGACATGTCATGAATGAGGATCCACTGTCATACACGTAGTTCATGCATGATAAGGCTTTGCACTGTAGTTTGTTAGAAAGAAATGTTAATTTAAAAAATCAATGAAGTGGAGAACACAGAAAACTTGCTTTTGTGCTTTGAACTCTATGTGATTATCGAGTAGGCTGATACATGGAGTATTTGTGTAATTTGTATTTGTAAACTTCTTTAGTTTAATCCCATTTGGGAATTAAATTTGCGTTAGCATCATTACTGCCCAGTTACAACTGGAGCAGACACGTCATCACCACTTACAGAACCAGACGGCATTTGGTTGGTTTTTTTTGGAGGGTGTGGGGGTTACAATTTTGCCCGGGGGGGGGGGGGGGGGGGGGGGGGGGGGCAGGGCCTATTCGGCCTGATCTTTTTGATTTCCAAATGCCAGGGTACATGTATCTTTAATGTGTGCATTGTGCACACAGGCCCTCCGAGTTTTTCGTCCTTTTCTGAAAAGAATAGGTGCTCGATCCTACCTACAATTGGTACAATAGGATCAGAGACAGGAAAATATGAGAAAAATCCTAAAAATTCCTACATGCCTGCACTGACCGGGAATCGAACCCGGTACCTTCAGCATGAGAGGTGAGCACTTTGCCTCTTGACCACCATGTCCCTCAGTAGTAGTTGATGTCTGAGTGAATGTGAAAGTGAATGAAATTTATCTTTTATTTAAAACAACACAAAAAGCTGTTCTATGTGCATTAAGTTGAATGTCAGCTGTTATATCATAAATTGGTGTACTGTTTTTGAATATACTTTGTTTGATGAGATTTTAAAAATAAAAAGTTTTTCTGAAATAATCAAATACATACATGTATAGTTGAATGCCATGACATGCCTTTTTTGTTGTTGTTTTGGGGTTCTGAAAGATCAAGAGTTTGGCCAGCCATTGCCAAGTCCTGCTTTATTCATCTCCTGTTTTCACATACAAACAAAATGAGATGAGGCCATTATGTGACATAAGTACAGTGTTACTGTGAATATGGGAGTTAAAAAATCTTGTATGACACAAATAAATGTATTCTCTCATTCCTAAATATTCCTTAAATAGTCAATATGTGGAACGATAGCAACCAAGTGCAAATAATCTGGCTGACTTTTTCAGCCGCATCGGAATGTTTTTGTTTTTTTTTGTTCTTTTGTATATTGTTTAGCCTATGTGCAAGATTGAATTACAGTATCAATGAAACTTGATGTCATAGTCAGTCTTGTTTTGCAACCATTTAATTACCAGTATTTGTACTTGATCTCTGTATCAAAATTGGATATTATGCATCCTTAAATCAATCGAATGAACACTAGATTGAGAAAAAGTGTATGTATATGTGTCATTACAGACTCACCAGCAGACAAAAATATTGTAGAAAGTCAAACCATTTCAGTATGGCAGTGATATTGTTTCTTTATGGTCAGGACATCATAATGTTAACTTGATTGTTGTAGCAACATGCGTAGACTTCTTTTCAGAGAGCTTTATGACATATTGCCAGTACTGGACCATCGTACTTTGAAAATCTCATGTGATATTGCAGAGAAAGAAAGCTGTATTGTTTTGACATGTAAATTTCTATCCTTTTTTTCTGTTTTGCCCCAGAAAGTGGGAGCACTGAAACTGCATACCCAGACATGTTTTAGATATCAAAATGAGATTGTGAGATGTTATGGTGTTAGTAATGGTATACAAATCACGAGTTGAATGGTACTGTAATTGCACTAATATTTCAAATGGAGAACATACGCATACTATCAGTATCAGTAGGGGTATTGCACAGCCATTTTAACTTTTGTGTTTTGGTGGAATGTCAGAATTATAGAGATTTGTGGGGTTATTACGAGAACTGGGAATAAATACATTACATGTTTAACTTTTCATTATTGAGTGTAGTGTGTAAACTGCAAGGCAGAGAAATTTGTTTCTGTTAATGAGGAAGATTTATTGTCATGAGACAGGTATTGTGTCAGTGTCACGAGAGAGAGAATTGACAGATGTGTGAGAGAACTGTGACTGTGACAGTCTTAGTGGTGAACAACGCATGCTCACAAGTACATTGTACAATTACACACCAGTTCACTTTTATACATGTACTACAAAGAATGAAGAATGCAAATGGTCTGTGTTTTCAGCACAACATTTATTAATCATATAACCTTCTCATTACTCACACCAGCAAAGGACAACTTAACTAAAATCTAAATGTTCTTAAAGTTTCTTTTTTATACTCAATAATAAGACTACTCACCACTGAAGAAAAACCATGGGAATACAAATGCACTGACAGAACAATAGTGTTTTGCATTGAACTTATTTTGTTTAGTTAAAAGTTAGAAAATGACAATTGCATATGAATATGTATAAAGGGAATCTTGCACATAATAATCTTGTGCTAGGATTTGTACCCTCCCCACCCACCAATAGTTTGTTTCAAATAAGTTTACTGGAAAGTAAAATGCTAACCCACCAAAGCTAGTGCTCAAACTTAAATCAGCAATGAAAAATTGTCTTGACAAAGTCTAGTGAAGTTGTCAGAGTTCAGTTCCTGCATAAAAATAAATAAATACACGTACACTCCCATTAGCATTTGTATCTCAATTTAGTTTTTGTTCACATTAACCAACAACAGACTTAGAATTCACTGATTAAGCATGCATTCACAGTTCTGCATCTGGTACAAATCTTCATGGAAGTTAAAAAAAACAACTATGTAACCAGAAGTACATTATTGGAAAGGACTTCTGTATAAAAAAAATTTTTTTTTAAATGTAAAGGATATCTTTAAAATTTAGTTAATTTGACATAGCTGTTTCAAGCTGAGCATAGCTTAATACCTGTAAAATGAAAAGTGAAAACACTATTGTTGCAGTTGTTACAAGAAAATACAAAGACAAAGAATCTAACTGCAATGACTACAATACAACCAATTAGTTTACAGCAATGTAATACATGCCCAAGAAAAAGTCTGTCAGTAAATACAGTGACCAAATCGTGCTTTAGTCCTGGCTATTATAATGTCTGTATTTGTTCGTTGAAATGAAATTAAAAAGTGTCAAAGAACTAGAATAAATTCCTTCTGAATGGAAGGATAAACTCTGCTTACTTGTTTATGGGCAGAAGACTGCTCCATACAAGTCAACAATATCCACATTTAGTTCTCTGCTCTATGTTAAACTTAACGTTTTCTTCTCTGCTAACAATTTTCTTCTGATGACCTTACATTTGTGTAAAACTTGAAATAAAATTCAAAAAGATAACTTCCACTGCATGCACATTCTGAGTTAAATAGTAGTTTCCTCATGCCAGGGCTTCAAAGCTGTAAGAATGACAGATATGCAAGTATAAAAGCAAACCCTGCTGGCAAAAACTACCTAGTTCTTTCCAATCCCAGCAAGCAATTAAGTTGCTTTTATTCAATTACATAAATTCACATACCAGGGCAGACTCATTTTTCTCCGAATCAGATCTAGTAGCCTTGTCATAGTCATCATGAATTTTTGTCTTTACTTTTAATGTGAAGCCTTACATAATGTTCCTTGAAACAGAGTGACTGTAAACAAGATTATCAGCTTACATTTGAGCTCTTGTCATGAAAGCAAATGTTGGGACATTGCTACAAGCAAATATTATCTGGCATCGGAAGACAGCTGAGACATCAGATGTGCCTTATGGAAGGTTTATAATGTAAGTCCTTAATAGTATGCCAATAATATAAAATCTGTCAAAAAGTTAATTCTTTAACCCTCATCCTCCAAAAAAGAGGGGGTTTAAGCACTCTCTGCCGAGACAATCAGTGACTGGGATGATACACCCGTGTTCAGACAACTTAAGTTTGATGTCAAGGAAAGCATCACATGCTGGTCTTCATTGGGATGCATAAATACACTGTTCCTGAACAGCATAAGAAGTGAGATCCCAGTATTCACACAATGCTTAACAATTCTGGTGGCCGGAAGTCTCCCAGGGTTCATACAAAGACTTGAAAACTAATTTTAAGGACTTTTTAAGGACTCACAGTAAACAAATTAAGGACCTGTGTGCCTGTGACCAAGAAATATTACAACTATACAAGTGGTGTCCAGAGTTCAAACATAGTAAAGTCACTCTGAAAGGTTCAGTTATTTCAAAGCACCAATTATCCAGTGTGCAACTGGAAGATTTGAATCTCAAATGTTTCAACTGAAATGCAAATTTTAAGGACTTTTTAAGGACTTTGGCATCATTTTCAGAATTTAAGGACTTTTTGAGTACTTATTTTTTCTTTTATGAAAATTAAGGACTTTAAAGGACTTTGAAGGACCTGTGTGAACCCTGGTCTCCATGAGTCATAAGTAGGGCACACTTGGAGAAAATAATGTATTCACACAATGGCAAACCCAGTCACTGACAGAACTCTGCATAATTAATGTACCAAACATTTTTGTTCTCTGAATACATGGAAAGATTTTCCCTTACCACTCACAACAATGGCCTTTATTATAAATAAAATAGAAAGTCTGCCTTCAAATACAGAACACAAGTCACAAACAGATAAAATTCATGATACTGTGTGCTCATTTCTCCACTGCACAATATATGTACGATTTTTGAAACAGTCTACTTTGGTCAGACATTTCAATGAACATTCATTTAACAATAATTATATAGTGAAAGTGCAAATATATGAAAGGTCAGTAACTAGTCCACACAATTTGTAACCATGCAATATACTTTGACGGGGAGATAAAGTATTAGACATGTTTTGAACAAACACTTCATCAGGCATGTACAATACTAGGGGCACCCCATCTCAACACACTGTCCGCATTCCTGCCAATTTACAAGTTCAAATTATTTCCATAAAGTGCGAGAAAAGGACTGACATCACTTCTGGTGACAATGCTACATATCATACAGTCCTACTCTTTGGAGACTAACCTCGGAAAGCATTACGGATTTGTGTTGTAGGCTGGGGTAATGAATTCAGAAGTTGGCTGTCTTGACTCACAAGTTCAAAGACCATTTATCCAGGCTTATTTTAAGTATACCTTTCAGACAAACTGGTGACTGAACCAGCCCATGATCTTGTTCAAAAAAGACTTCTTTACAAATATTGTTATTAAACAATCATTAACAAGCTTGACTCTCAGTTGTGAGAGGTCAGTCAGAACTTCTTATTGTACGTGACAGAAATGGCTACCAACACAAACTGCAGCGGCTCTTGGTGCCCAATTTATTGAGCAGCAGATTATCAAAGCCTCTAATTCTACACTGAAAATTTTTTTAAAAAACAAATGCCAAGTGGAAGCATTTACTTTTCCTTGGAAAATATCAAATCTTTATTAAATGAAATTTTTATTTTCTTCATTTCTTTTCTTTTTTGGCTGTCTCACCACGCTTATAAATATCTTTTGAAACCATAATCTGATGTTGCCGATACTTGTGCAACTCTTTTTTTTTAAATGTCATTAAAAAAATTTTGTGGCTTTCCAAGAAAGAGAAAAAGCTATTATACCCCCAGTGTTTGTACATGCCTGGATTAAAATCATGACAGTTTACTGTGTACTTTCTCTACATATAAAAAGCGCCAGATGCACACAAGTCTTTTCTTTTCAGCTAAATATAAACGTGTACACAATGCCCTAACATGAATTTGGGTGGGAGGGGAAGCAAACCTTCATGCTTGAAGCAATAACAAAATACCCAAGCATATGAGATAATTTTAACATGAGTCTCATGGCAAAATAGACTCATGAGATATACAATAGTACTGAATTTCCAAGGTAGTTTAGCATTTCACAGCAGGTATTAAGTTGTTTTATGCCGCTCAGAAAAACAAAAGTCATGCACAGCACTCAATAGTTTTGATGTCAGAATATCACACATCTGTGGTTCAGGTAAATGCAATAGTTCTTAACCTAACAAAATTTGATATAGGTCATTCAGTTTACAGCTGTGATTAATATCAAGTCTAAATTATTACCAACATCAATTTCTTTGAACTGACCTCATTCTTAGTCAATCTTCTTTAAAATAAAATAATAACATTTTTTTTCTTAATCTTGTCTTTTGTTCTTTTTCCAACTCACTATAAACCACATCACAACAAAGTATGTTTATTCTGAAGTAAATAAACCAGATGTTACCCATATGTCATGAAAGAGGATTAAAATAAAAAGCCCTTTAAAATGACCATGTTTTTATCACTTGCAAATTATGAGCATATGTTTTCTGATCAAATGTTTTGGCCACCAGTCTTCTAGCTGGTTTCATATGAAAATACAACAACAACAAAAACTGACGACCTTTCCTCTAATATACAAGCTGTTACTGTGAAATTTTCTATTACAGACGGCTTACTGAAATGACCGTATCTTTACAATTCTAACTGAGACGCGTCGTTTTTTTGTTGTTTTTTTTTACAGATGATCTACAACTGATTTCTTTTCACGAGAAATAAGTCTGAAAGTTTGCCATTACTTAAAAATACTCAGATACTTTTAACTCTGACAAGAAAGTGTATTAGTAAATCCCCTGAAGACATATATATATATATGGAAATAAATCAATGTTCATATTCCCACAACTATGACGAGACTAAAGCATATTCATCTTGGAAAAAAAAAAAATACACAGTGAGGCAAAACAAAACTCTTGTCTGACACTTGAAAGTGATGGACATAATTAATTGCTAAGACTGCAAGACATGTCCTCCCTCAATATTTCATTTAAACAAGTGTAGTGAGCTGTGGCTGATATAATATTTGAATGTGACATCACTGACCGCAGTTTCCTTTTTTTTTTTTCAGGTAAAAGACACCTATTACAACTTATAAAATTTTTCTCATGGTAGGCATGCTGACATCTAGGGAACATGTGTCCGCTAGTCCACTTTTCTTCCTACATTTAACTCACTGATTACTTTCATTGTAAGTGTGCCATAATCGGCACTTGATGATACACTATCCTCATTGCAGATCAGGGATTAGGGTACTCAAGGTATAGCAAAGAACTCCCTAGCATGAGTGATCCATTTTATATGAATTTTTTAGACCACAGACCTGGCAGAGACCTTACTTGTATATTATCTTGCTCAACAACAGCACACTGTAACCTTTTTTAATGCAGAACAATAAATCTACATTAAATTTTGAACATATCTTTAAAAAATGAAAGAATTCCAAACATAAATCAACGTTATGCAATTTTTCAAAAATATCCTTGATTTTCCTGGTACCAAGGGAACAATCTGAGTGGCTAAGCCTGAAGTTAGTGCATTTAACCATAAAGAATGATTCATTTGTGAATTATAAATGGTCTATGAGCTGAGACAGAGAGATATGCCTACAATAGGTGCCACCGCACAGCATCAACTACACATTGAGAAAAAGGGAGATCCACATGCCTTAACAGTCAGCATGAAAAGTTTTGTTCAAAAGGAAAAGAAGACACTACCCTTTTGCGTTATGGAGATAGATAGCACTATTTTCTTTAACAAGTTCTGTAAGATATACCAATCTCAAAATTCACTGTATGCTATCACTTGCATGGGCATGAGACTAGGTGATTTTCTTATCTAGGGGAAGAGATCAATAAAGAATCAAAGCTCTTTTAATTGTTTGGGGCCAAGATAGACATTTCTTGATCTCAGAGAATTTGAAATTTAAAAAAACATAATTACCCAAACACAAAGATGCTTGCAAATAAAAATTCAAGAGATTTTCTTTCATGGCTTAATGTTAATTCTGCTTCATCAAAGTTAAGGGAGTGTTTTCTGTTTTCTTTTAAAAATGACAACACTTTTTATCCAACCAGCAACATTATGAAATTGTATATATACATGGCAAACACCAAAGAAAAGCACATCACTGTAATATTTATAGAGAAAGTTTGTTTCTTTAAAAGGTTTTAAAAAAAATAAAATAAAAAGGAAGTAGCATGTAGTGTCAGTGCACTACTGCAGGGGTGGCAAAGTCGTGATGTTCGCAATTAACACCAACCCCTTTACTTCTTCTTAAAAGCCAGCATCAATATATTATGTGGCCTATATGATTTCAATATTCTCGCCCACTAACAAACCCTTTTGTATCATATTGGCTTAGTTACTCCTATTATCTTATTGTCCACATAATGTATTGATAAAAAGTGCAACAACTGCAACTGTGCATGTAAACACAGGGCTTCAAAAGCACTTTGAAAAGTGATATTCATAATGTATTAATTTTCTCACTGATTCATCAGTTTTATTACGACATGAACGTTGCATCTTTCAACTTGAGATGCAACATTTTTTTATTGTGTTATTTCATTGTCTTTTGTGACAATCTATGCATGTAGTTTAGTGTCTTATATATTTTTTATTTTCCACTGGGATCCTTTTTACAGTCAAAGTATCAAAAATCTTGGGAAAATTACCAATGAAGACTTGTTTTCTTGCCTCATAATTGCTTTTGATAAAATTTTACTTCCATTAAATGATTTCTTCCAAGATGTTGGAGAGGCCAAAAAACTTTCCTTTTTAAACTTTAATCGCTGTTGTTATTTGACATGTCAGAAGACATATCTCACCCATTAAAATGGATGACTTCGTTTTTGTAAAATCTTTAAGACTGTCAAACACAAAGCAAGGATAAGATCATTATCTCACTATAAAAAATCTAAAAATTGACTGATAAGGACAAGAGAATAAATGTAAAAGGAGCATAACCGCTTTGGATACAGGAGAAGAGCTAGATAATCATATAACAATTTTCTGTGTTTGATTGCTTATTTCATTTATTCAAATTTCAGTCTTAACAAAAAATAAAAATAAGTTTTATATATTTGAAATTAAATAAAACTGAGCCTATCCTGCTAAGTATTTCATTCGTGTATCGTTATCCTTCTTCAATTGCTTGGAGCATTCAATCATTATACTTATAAAGCTGTTCCAGACTTGTTGGAAACAGTGCGTTAACTGAAGGAGTATATAATACATTAACTTTTCTTGAGAAATAATGTAATTTATGTTTTCAGTTTGTCCTTCACGAAAGTTCCATTTGCTGGAAACTTTTCTTTTCCAAAATCCTGCAGCAGAGATATTTTGACAAATGCCCTGCCTAAAATGAATGCATGGGTTGGAAGAAACTGTCCATTTCAGACAACATTTATCAAAATCTGGTGCAGGAGTTACTGGCACTCGAGGGCATTCACAAGCAATTAATAGTTCAAATACCAATATCTGTCCAAGATTGTACAAAAACAAATCGAGAAATGTACAAAAAATACATTTCTGTGTATAATTCATTCAAAAATATATACTATGTAACATCAGCAATGTAATTCTGATATTAAAAAAAAAAAGTACAAAATATTAACAATGGAAAGAAGGAAACAAAAAAAAAAACAAATTAAAAATTTAAAAAAACACTAAAATATGATTAGTATAACTTCCCAAACATAATTTTCAAATGGTTTTCCATGTGGAAATGGGCCCCAAGTTAGGTATCCAAGGGTCGTAAATTAATTGATTACAGGTGGTAAGTCGGTTCATGAGAATTTCTTTGAGTAGAACTTATGCCCAAGCTCACACCTGGCGTATTTCATTACCAGTGTGTAAGCCTCATCCACACACACTTCTGACTAATCACAAGATCTTTTCCTCAAAAATGAAGCTTGTATGACATTCCTCCTCTGCCATGAACTAAAAATTGCATTTGAACAGTTTGGAACTTTCCTATTACCATTTGCAAGATTTTGGAGTTCACCCTTTGCACATTTTTATGTCGGTAAGGGAATTATGAATGAGAAGTTATACATCAATGTTTGCAAAATACCTGGTTTTGACAGATAAATGAGGACCGAGTACACATACTTTCTTATAGGAACCAACTTGTCTGGGGATGGTTTTGACAAAACAAGTGAAACCAGTTCTCAAAGGATACGGAAAGAAACAGCTCAAAGTGTTGTATGTATGGCTATTTTGTGAAGATGAATAAAATCTTGACTTCAAGCTAAATCATAATCACAAAGTGCGCAGGCAGGGGTTGGATATCATTTTGAGGTAGTAATATTTTAAGATCCTTCCCGTGAAATATGAATGAGAAAATTGTGTGCATACTCAGTCATCAAAGATCTGTCATGCCTTGGCAAGTTCTCAGCATCCTTTCAGCAAACAGAATGACCTACTCTGCTTTACCAAAGCAGGTTTAAAAAAAAAAAGGGGGGGGGGGGGGGGGGGGGGGCTCAAATGTTCATATTTAATTGTCCTTTCATAGACATGTTGGACTTTTCCAAATAAATATATACAAATGAGCCTTAGAATCCCATTGAGTGAAGAGATGACTTAAATAATATAAAGAAGAAAAGAAAAAGAACAATTGACAAATGGCAGTGCCTAATGTAATGCCACATCAATCTGATAACAACTAGGGCAACACAATGTTGGCATGTTTTTAGCATTTTATATTACATGTATATTACATACATACAATTCAGAAGTGGAATACTGGTGACTCAACAACAGTGATTGAGATATCATTACATCAGGCAGTTAATGAAGATCAGTGATGAGACAAACGGAAAATACGATGTACATGTTTGGTTGTTTTTGATTTTTTTTTTTTTTTTAACTTTTTTACTTTAAAAAAAAATTAAATCAAAACAGCTGCTAAAGTAAAAACAAACAAACAAAATGTTGACAATAAGCAGTTCTGATCAATTTCACATAAAAATGGTCAAATCAAGCTTTATGAAAACACTGAAACTTGGTTTTCCATAATTTCATAGTATCTCATTCACTTTCTTTTACCCTATAAAAAGTGACAACAAAACACAAGATTTCTTTCATAAGAAAAGAAAGATGCAAAGGCTGTGATTCAAAATCCTAAGTGAATGGGACCAATCACTGTTGCAGCAGGGTTCAATATCTTTTTCTGCTTTCTCTTTTAATCAGTCATGCACAAAAAAATACTAGAAGATGGCAAATTATACCCTTTAAACAAAAACAGATGTTTTTATTACATTCCTGTGTTCTGAGGAAATACAGTGCACATCACTTATATCAACATCGCTTATACAGACATTTCTCTTTTATCGACATGATTTACTAAGTATGTACTTTTTCCTCTTTGTTAGTAAATAGATTCCTCTATATTGACATCCTCTCCTTTGACTTTTCTTGTACTGACTTGTAGATCAAACTCGTTAAGTGGTGCAGGCCCTATTTTTGTGCACAAGAAATTGCCTCGTCCTTCCCCACTCCCTCAAATGAGAAGTAAGAGGCGAGCCGCGTGCCCTTTGTGTGTCACACGCTGGGTGGCAGGTGAGGAGAGGAGTGGAGTGGTAGGCACAGTAGACTTATGAAACCATATGTAACCCGCTAGCTCCATTGAAAGGGAAACAAAGAGGCTTGTGTCTAGTTTGGACTACGGTTAGTGGGGGTGGGTGGGTGTGTGGTGTGGCGTATTGTGTGTGTTTGTATACATGTGACGCGCTTATGCATCGAGCCACACGCCATCTAGATCTGCAGTGAACTGATCTCATGTTTCATTTGACCGTTAGGAATCACTTGTATCAGAAATAATCCCTGCCGTCTGTATTCTCCCAAAATCTACTGAAACACTTGGTTCCTTTTCAAGGCTTAAACTTAAAACTTCAAGTAAATGAGGATGTCGGAACAAATATTGTGTGTGGCATGGTTACTTCCACTTACATCAAAATATAGCACTATTACTTTATATTATTGTAGTAACCCACCTTTGCAACGCCAGAACGCAATCTTAAAGAAGTTTCTCTTATACTGACTTTCTCTTGAATCGATACAAAATGTCTGGGCCCTTACATGTCCATATATCAGATGTGCACTGTATTTGGGGGGGGGGGGGGGGTGTGTGTGTGTGTGTGTGTGTGTGTGTGTGTGAAGATATCTGAGAGCAAAGGACTCAGACCGTTTGTGCTTGTCTTTTTAAAAGTGAAGAAGGAAAACAAAATTATGAATTAAATCAGATCAAGACTGGTTGTGTGTGGAGTAACCCTGGCAAGATGAGATATTACGGATGATACATAAACATACATACTAAGAAAACAAAAAGTAAGTGTTCTAGAAATGTTGAAAAAGTAAAAATAGTTTAGACAATAGCCACTGCAATTTCAGTCATGTCATCAATTGTTCCTCTTATAGCACAAAAATGCTGATCAAATTTTAGGCATTGATAAATTCTTTTATGCAACATATTTACAAGACACTGGTTTATTTACAGATGAGAGAGAACAGAGATGATAACAATGATGAAAAACAATTTTCAGTATTTGATCAACACCCCTCCCCACTCAATGGGATATTACCAAAGATTAACTAAAAATGGGATCATGCTGTGACTGATTAATGAGTTGTGGCCCATACATGTTCTAAACCACACCATTTCTCTATCTTTTTCATTGGCCTCATCAAACCCATGCCTAAGATCTTATGGAGAAATGATTTTATAGACTTCAAAATCCATAACCATAATTTAAAAGAGGCATGTTTCTTCAGTGTTCTTTTTCCATACAGGACTTGGTCTGTGAGAACTTTGTTGCCCATTTCTCATATCAATGTCCACTCCTGTAGCCTAAACACAGATTCAATTTAAAACTCCAAACCAATTTTCATCATCTGAAATTTGTAATTACAAGTTATAAAACTGGGGACTTAAGTTTAGCATAAGTTGTTCAGCCTAAAGACAAAAGGATTTTATCATTCAAATAGATACTGATGTCATGAAGTCAAAAGAGATCCCAACATGTGTACCTTATGTGAAGATATATTTTTTTTGAAAAAATGTTACATTCCAAATGCCATCTTTAACCACCTGTACAATGAATGTCTCAATCCAAGGGTACATAAAACATATAAATCAAAGTGCTGTCATGTAAGAGATGTTTATGCCTTCACACTGACGGTTGCTGTGCCACTGTCTTCTTCATCCTCCGAAGCACCACTGTATCCTCCATTGACTTCTTCATCAACTTCGTCATAATCCTGCTCATTGCTCTTGGCTTTCATTCTGCAAAGTGAAAATAACATACACGCTGATATACATCTTGATTCCATGTGTCCAGCAAATTGCAGTACACCAATATATCATTACAAAATATATTCTCACACTGTTACTTGTTTGTGGTCATCAGGCTTCACAGAATAAAGTGTACCATAATATGATTAGGCCTTAAAAGACTTAGAACACACAGCTCTGGACTTTGGCCCCCTCCCTCAACGAGTAATGTTGATACAAATCCAGCCAGATCTGACTTTATACTATTTCTTCCGCACTTCAGAAATATTGTGCTCACTACAGAGAGTTGCTTTGTCTGAAAGCTCATTTATTCCTATGATAAAAAAGGTATTCTCTTCACCAGCTCAAGCAGCTGGGAGCTCCAACCGGGATACACAGTACTCATTTGATCCATACAGTCATCACTGCACAGTGATGTGACAATAATCCGCCTCTTCAGACAACATAAATTATGATTCCATCAATGGCAAAATGTATCTACAAAAAGCTGCCAACAGTGACCCTGACTAAACATGTGCTTAATTGAGAATGAAAAAGCATCAAAGTGGAAAAGTAAAAACAAAAGAAAATGAAAGAAAAAATAATACCAAAATACTAAACCATACAATTTTTAGGCTGTAATATTTTTCTTTTTGTTTTGGTCTATTTTCCTCATAACTGAATTACCCAAACTCTTCAGCTTATTTTTTACATGATATGTGAAGAAAGATGTCTCTGAATTCCTTCCAATAATATCAGCCTATAACCATGAAGAAAATACTGGCAGTGAGGAAGTTGATGCTCTGTTTTTCCCTGTGCAGGTTGCTCAACATTTACTAATGAACTGCATAATATAACGATGTTTCATCTGGACCATTTGGTATGTCCTGTCCTGATTGACAAAAAATCCCATTCCATTTCCACAAGCCTCAGTATATTCATTAATTATGAAAGTTTATCAAGCCAAAATAGCTGCACATCTGTCATGTTGAGAAACCTTTCATGGACTTATGTTCTGCAAACAGAAACAGTTACAAGAAGAAGCATGGCTTGAGAACATTGGAATAGATTACATATTCTTTCAAAGTGACTACTTACGTTGAAGAAACTTCCACAGTGACCCCTCTTCCCTTAGATGGAGCTGCCTTCACAGTTCTGCCTCTTCCTGGCCTTGACACAATTCTGAATGGTCGTTTGGATGGTGAGCCTCTTCCACGGCCATAGTACTACAGCAAAAAATAAGTAAGTTTGACCGTTATCGTTCCCAGGAAACATTTTTTTGGATAACATGAGAACAGGAATAGAAATCAGTACAAGTGAAATTCACAGGCATGTGAAGGTGATTGAGGGAAACAAGAAAAATACAGATGCTTGATTCTTTAGGCATGCACACTCCAGTCATGTACAAAGTGCTTTGAAAAGAATTCTAAAATTAGAATACCAATAAAATCATCTCGATATCAATGATCACCGCATATATTCAGTGTTGCACAGATCCTCTACCATTGATGTACCAACAAATACTGTGGTAATAAAAAAGAAGAAGTCTATGCAGGTCTTCAAGTGTACCTGCCCAATTCCATCCACCAGTTCTCTTAGACCTGTGTCCGCTTATTTGCACTTTCCTTCCTTAATCAGGATGGAATAACAACTGACGGTAAAATTTCCAGAATTTCTGATGCAACTTGTCTCCACCAACCGCAACAAGCACACAAGTATCGTCTTATGCATAAATTGCAAACACACAAAACAGTGTTAACTTTGAAAAAACAAAAAATTGGGAAATTGGGGAAATTTCCAGAAGATTCCCATCCCTGCGTCATGACCCCAACTGTGGCATAGAATACAGCTGTCAGTAAGATGTTGTTATACTCACTGCAGCTCGGTAAGCTCCTCTACCACTGTACAATGGGGCTGCTGGTCTGCCTCTGAGGAAACCCCCTCTTGCGGGTAAAAAGCCGCCTCGTCCGTTGTACAATCCTCTGTAAAATGATTTGAATTAACTTGAAGATTTGTCTTCCATGTGAGAAATAAACCAACGCTTTGTATTCATGAGACAGTTTCCGCAACATCTCTCATCCCTTGTCTCGCACCGCGAAAATTTTTTCTTTCAATTATAGTGCCACAGGGATATCAACTTCAACAAAACTTGATACAACATTGGTGTCAATGAAAAGATGATATCTTAAATTTTACTGCACATAAAACTTTTATGCACTATGAAATAGCTTATTTTGTGCTGGACTGCTCTTACAAAAACTTGTAAATCTATTCACTGGACAACAAAAAGATCAGATTACTAATATTACCTTCCTCTCTGACCCACAGACATGACCTGTGGAGGTAACTGTCCTCGGCCACGCCGACCCGACATGTTTGGGCCCCACTGCCCAACAACAACTCCTGCTATTTCAAGCTGGCCACCCTGAGCTTCAATGGGAGAACGTCCTGTCAAAATATACAAGATATTATCTTACATTATCTTAGGATAAAAATCAAGCCACAGTAGGGGAAAAAAATCTACATCAGTACTATTCTGCCATTACTATATATCCAATCCTAATAACCCTGGATCAGCAAAGCAAAATAAGAAGCATTTGATGTAAATGTTAGTACTGGCAACATATTAATATTACAAGCAAGATCTCATCTTATAATCCTAAATCCAGAACTGATACAATCATTATTGTAAGTAAGCTGGTTAAGCCGGTAACTTGCAAAGCAGCATCTACTAAAGCATATATAAAGCTTACAACTAGTTTTCATATATTTTGAGCTCCTCTCATCATTACCCTGCCTTTTGGAATTTCATCCTTTCATAAAATAGCAAATGCTCAAAAGACAATAAACCAAAACTTGAAATTATGCGGGATCTATTTGAAGTCTGTTAAAGATATGTCCAATTTCAACCAGTTTGTATAACTCCAGGGACATGTTAAATTTGATCAGAATATTTTAAACAATAACACTGTAGAAGTCAAAAGTGCTGGGATAACAGAATAAAGTAAACCAATAAAAGTCAATAAATCCCAAACAAAGATTGTTTAACGCTCTGAAATGGGGGGGGGGGGGGGGGGGGGGGGGGGAGAATGATGCTGATGTCCCTTTTTCTTTCTTTTGGTAATTTTCCATACCCTTTAAAACATCTAGCAGCACCACCACCCAAAGGCAGATGGGTTTACACTTGGGACAATGAAAAAATAAGGACTACCAAAGTGGAAGAAGTGGGCACATGGCCACATTTATGCAATATGAATTCTATAGACATCACTAAAAACTGAGTGGCTGTATTTACCTCTTTTTAACTGTTTAAATTACACTGAATGTTTTAAATATCAATGCAATTAATATAAAACAGAGAAATAAATTAAACAAAGGAAAACTAAACTGACAAACATGCAACACAAAGGAAAAAACTACAATTTGTACCTCTGCTGAGTGTGGGAATGCTTCAATGCATTTTGCCATATCATATTCATATTACTTTAAACTGACAAACTAGTCTTGTAAGCTAATGACAAATTAAAACGTGGATACCACCAATTTGTTTTCGAAGAAGTCAATGCAGAAATCTTAATAATGCCCAGCTACCTAATAATCCATCTACGGTAATAACACCAAGTAAGATTAGGAGGGGAAAAAAAACAATATCTGTTACTAGAACAAACAAATCAGCAAAGGCACAAAAAGATCTTCAAAAGCAAGTTGGAACGCAGATACCGCTTCTCGAAAACTGAGGACTGGATAACATTCTAGAGGGTGTGGTATCATCACAAGCTACAAAGTAGAAGATAGCATCATTAGTCCACAGCAGAAGTTGAATTGAATGAATTCTTGTCATGCTGTGCTCTAGTCTATAAAATTTGCCTCTTTGTAACTCTTCACCTACAGAATTCTCATTAACTGTCCAAATCAACTGAGTGCATTTTCCAAAGAATGTAACACGGATCATTGCTTTGGCTCATGATGTAATCAGATTTTTTTTTTAAATCCTCCACATGAAAGAAAAGTCCATGGGCTTTGCTTTCTGCCAGTTTCATTTTCTTCAAAAAGCAATTTTATGATACACTAAAACCTGCAATTTTTAAGCATTTGTTGAAGAATCACTGAAAGCTTTTCTGAATGGAGGAAATATTAATGTCTGCAAAATCATAAGAGACCTAAATATTGGCAATTACTTTAGCTGCTTATCCCTTTATGTCAACACCCCTAATAAGTGAGAACCAAGCTAACTCATTACATCTTTCAACAATTTATGACCCTTGATTTTGCAACAGACTCTTCAATAAAATTGTTGGAACTTGTAGCTATTCAATTCACACATGGATTGATGTTAAAAAATAATGAAGGGCTAAACAAAAATCTTCACAAATCTTCTTCTCTGGTTATTATAAAATGAAAGCTAAAATTATTCAGTGAATATTTCATCAGTTTGTAAATTAGTAGGACCGAACAGGTCGTATGGAATTTTACGCAAATTAAACATTACACTAAATTACATATTTTGCTCAATGATTTGATGGGTGACGCCTGTACCAATCTTTATTTATTTATCAATGCAGGTAAAGAGCAGAAAGAGGCAACAGAACATGTCTCTTCTACGGTAAGTCAATCCTAATAAATTCATTTGACACACTATATCTTTTTTTCTTTTTTGAAGTTCACTAGCAAAACGTTTGTCATTTAAAAGTTATTGAATATTTCAAGAAGGTATACGAAGACATACCAAAAGTGACAGGACCACTCAATCAGCACAACATCAAGGGTTTACACACGATATTTAGTAAGTAGAAATTGTTTGTATTACCGTAATTACCTAGAATCCCCCTGCCCCTTCCCACAGGGCGACCAGGCGGCCCTCCCATGGGGCCCCCTCTACCTCTGGAGGCCCCAGGGGGAGCATATGGAAGGGGTGCACCAGGATATGGTTGACCAGAGTAAGGATAGTAGAATCCAGGCAAGAGGGGCTTTGCGTAGTCCACACGCAGATTCTCAAGAATAGCTTGTCTCATGCGCTCAACTTTCAGCACCTGCTCCATCTGCTCCATAAAAAATTATACAGTTAATAAGTTGTTGTCATGTGTGTCCAGAGCATAGGTTTGTTCTTGTAAGCTTAGAACAAGATCAGGACTCAGGCCTCTGCATATGAAAATATCAGCGGTCCGGATACGTTTTCATCATATCTTGTTCCATCACATGCTCTTTTGGCAGAGCTTATTGAAGATATACAAAGCCTATAATTAGTGGGCAAATTTTACAACAAAATATGGAAGGTATCTCTAAACTAGAGCAAATTATTACACACCACTACTGCTAATATGGAACCTCCCCAAAATGACAAAAGATGATGATTCAAGACTACTGTGCAGTCATTTCAGAAATTTTGTTTTCACAGCTCACCACATCAAGTAGCTATTAGTGGCATTTGCAGGTTAAGCTGAAAAAAAAGGGTGGCAAGCTACATTTAATAACAAATGTGGACATAAGCTATAATTCAATACTGTTTAACTACATAACCTCCAAATACTCAGGATACCTCGGTCACAGGGTTTCAATGTTCACAGGCACTCATTGTAGACCCAGTACAGTTGCTTTAGTTTTTGGTTTGCGACAATTCTGAATTTACAGGTTTACAGTGATCACACTTCTGCAAAGACCTGTCTGATGGTAATCAGGACTGGAGAGTAAGCAAGTGTAATTTTTCAGTCACCTTCCTCTGGAACTCTCCACTTATATACAGGGTGATTCAAAAAGAATGAACCAATTTTATGAGCATTGCTCCTGTAGAATAACCTTTTATTTGATACCATTAGATCGGTTTCAGTGACACTAAGTTATCAATGTCTCTTGCATTATTTGTAACATATTAATTTACAGAATCTGAAAAAAAGCATGAATATGTTAATACAACTGAATATGGCACAAACCTGTCCATCACAAATATCGATAAGAGGTGTATTATTGTTGGCTTTTAGGAGTTTGAAGTGGAAGAGTTTCCCATCCATGTACAACCAAGGGCAGATCATAGTCCAAGCTATGGGTGCTCCACAAACATCATTGGCAAGGCCAGCTGTTTCAATGCCTGCCATGAACAAAGATGCCAGCTGGCTGCCACGTGGGAGGATACTTGGGAGCTGGAAACAAAGTTAGGAAAAATTATGAAACAAATGAGCATGCAACAAACAAAATTTCTTGCAAGGACTAGATCTTTTAAACACTGATGTAAGATTACCTACATGTTCCTCCCTAAAATTAGTGCTTGTATGAACTTGATAATAAACAGAAGAGACCACTTAATTTCAATCATAAACATCCACAAATAAATGCACTCCTAGGGTGAGTTGCACTAGCAGAATTATTCTGATTGTTTTGTATATATGTCAACATTTTCTCTCCATATAAATATGAAGTAACCAGAAGATAAAAAATTTAATTTTTGTTTATTGAAATTTATACACAATATTACAATACCTTGAGATCCTGCATGGTTTGCACATCATGCAAGAGAGGAGACACTGACATTGCCAGGAAGGCATCCAATTCTTGCCTTTGAAGGATGCGACCAAATTGCATCATATATCTATGGGAAAGAGACAAAGAAAAAGGCTTAATGACAACATTGAAAAAGAAGCACAGAAATTTACAATGTTTTCAGCTGGAACAAGATCAGGACTCAGATATCAGCACTGGAATTATATTTTTATATAAGCCATCAGTGGTCCGGATACATTTCATCATCTCTTGTTCCAAAAAAAGATTCATGGTTCTCACTCTCCCAGCAAGCACTGGTTTCACATTTGGGGTATCATAAAATAATACAGTTTCTATTACTTCTGAGCTTTTCAATGCAGAGTAAATACAACACATTAAGGTCCAGCTTGGAATACATATGACTGTGACATTGCTAATAAATTCTCCTTATGCTTATTATCTACATTTAGTATAATTTAGTGTAAATATAGGTCTTGAGTTCTTTATTTCCACTTGAACAATGCTGTAAAACTTAAATGACAACTATCATTCATCTTAAAATTTCATCCTATAGGCTTCACCTGTAAAAAATCTGACAGAAAATCACTTCTGAGATACGATAACGATCACGCTCGAGGTTTCATTTCATTACCTCTCTTTGCCAGTGCTGGATATATGACTCAAGTGCAAAGGAAAGAACTGAACTGACAGACTGTGGCGAGGGCTAGACCTACACAACCAGAAGTACTCCAGGCGGAAAACCAGAGATGCCAACATGCAAATTTACGGTAATCAGCAATCTTAAGTAATCGCTCCTTTAGTGTTTCACATTTAACTTTTTTTTTGCCATACAAAAATTGATAGCACAGGGACTGGGCAACGGCAAAACAATTTTTCCATACCTCAGAAATTCCATAAGCGGTCCCTTTCCTGTACTCCTATTATTTCCGTAAGAGTTGCTTAAAATGGTGGTTAAAAATAACATAAAAATATCAAACTTTCATTTCACAGTAGTCCTAACTGAAATGCAGAAAATTACCTCAAAACACAACACATGACCAGAAGATGCTGTGGTACATAGTTTGGATTTAGCATGAGACTGGTATCACTTGACATAATGGTCAAGAATGCCCTTATCCTGCGATCCTTGTCTCCATCTTGCTGTCCAAGCCACATGCGTTGCACGCTGGGAGTTTTCCATTCCACAGGACGGGCTGTGACAACCTCATAGGTGGGTCTGCCTGATCCCCGACGCACCACCCATTCCTTCACCTGAGCACTGAAGTCTGGCTGTCCAGCATTCGCTGCAACAAGTATAATGACAAAATAATTCTTTCAAAGCAAAAGTTGTCTACTCTTTTCTATGCAGCTTGTGAGATTTCAATTACCATGTTTGATCAAACAACTTGTAAGAGTTGGGAAAAAATTTATCATGCAAATCTTTTTTCCACATAAAATTACATTACCTAATAAACTCTCTAATGCATTGGTGCAGGAGGGAACAAGTCTGATGAAACATTATTCCAAAATAATGAAATATGTTATGGTCAAATTGCCAAAATTTGAATTTTATCTTTTCCAATATTTTCTTAACGTCCACGCTTAAAATGTCATGCAATTGCTACCAATCCTTGCAAAGTTATCTTTTATTTGCACTCACATTTTTCTTTGTTCTGAATCTCATGGACGATCTTCTGTTTATTTAAGTTAAGCAGCACTGAGTAGATTGTTTGGCGCAAGGGTCTGTACAAGTCAATGTAGGATGGAAGTTCACGGGTGGTATCATCTTCTAAAATAACAGGCAATTTAACCTCTCCCTGCAACAAAAAGGGGAGATGTTACTTTCAGCACCACCAAATATGAATAAAAAAAGAAAAAATGAAGCTGCAGGATATGTTAAAGAAAAAACCCTGGAAAGTCATATTTCCAATGTTGTGTTCCAGATAATATCCTATCAACAACTTGCTTCAGTTCCCAGCAAAATCACCCCAATTTCTCATGTTCAAATGTCATACCTCTGCATGTGCAAATGAAACTGGTCAGCATTGTCAAATATCGTTTTTAGTTTGTTGTCTACCTAAACAGTCATTCTCCCCAGAAGGGGAAGACAGACATGAAATCAGAAAATACAATCAAACCATTCTTTTTGAAATTCTTAGAAATGGAACAAGATCAGGACTCAGACATCAGCACTGGAATTATATTTTTATATAAACCATCAGTGGTCCGGATACATTTCATCATCTCTTGTTCCACAACGTTTACACTCGTAACTCTCCTAGAAAGTGCCCACTTCACGTCTGGAGTCACACACAATACAAGTTTCTAATCTAAGCTATTAAATAACTCATGAACGCTTTCCTTACTATCTCTGAAATCAATTTGGACTCTTCTTTTTGTGTGTAATAAGTATTCAAATGAGTTGAAAATATGCTTTCTTAAAAATTCTTTTCTGGGTAAAAACTTTTTACCTGAGTTAACACTTGATAGACATGTGGGTGCATAAGACCTTTCTGGTGTCTGTCAACTGCCACTCGAAGAATCTCATTACTAACTTGAGGTAGACCAGGGCTTCTCTGTGAATGATAAAATTGCAGGCAAGATTTGGAATTTAAGTTATCAGTATCCAATGGATGCAGAGATGCCACCCTACAAAAATAAAAATCTGAATCAGGCCCCCCAAAAAATCTGAATCTGGGGGGAAAAAATCTGAATCGGTGCGAACGACGATAAAAATAAACTGGTACCAGTTCTAACCCTATATATTTAAGTTGTTTTTTTTTCTTGGTCACAAATGATTAAGTTGAAAATCATCTTGAAAACAGTGTCACGAGTGGAGTGAGTGCAATTAAGGGGATTGCTACAGAGCGGGTGTAGAGTAAGAAGGGCTCACGGCAGACAGGTAGGGAAAGACGTGAAAGGAAGAGAGTAAAATTAACGCACGAAGACAAGTAAGGAAAGCGTGCATGTTATGAGTGGTGGGGGTCTGAATGAGGCGAAAGCGCTGTATTACTATCACTGCAAGTTAGAAGGTCCTACTGAACGGACGCTAGTAAGAGCCCAGCGGGCGAACATAAGGGGAGCAGTCAGAAGACTAGTGAGAGAGTCTTTCCAGTGATGACTGGTGCCGAGGTCGGGCCAAAGAGCGCCGCCTACGGTGATAGGCCAGCATAGGGCCGGAGGCCACACATAGGCCAGAAGTGAGGCTGTCAGTGCAGGACAGTAGAGGCACATAAAGTCGTGGCAGTCAGGCCACGGACAGGGACGTAGATATGAGCGTGAATGTGATAATGTACTATTGCCATGTTGATGGGCTAGGAACTAATAATGTACTATTGCCATGTTGAGGGGCTATTGAAATGATAATGTGTTATTGCCCTGCTGAGGTGCTAGGGGAGTGCTAAGGTGTATTACAATAGGAAGGTGATATTGAGAGACTGTGGTGCCAGTGAATTATTAATGTGCTATTAAGACCCTGAGAGGAGAGGCTGAGGCCGAAGTGCCTTTAGGAGTAACTACCGGGTTGTGGATCCGAGGGAGAGTGTGTGTGAGAATAAGGCCGTTGTACGGCAGTTAATCCCAATAATATAATGTATGTAATTGCGCTATTATCTGTATAATTATGTTTAATAAATGTGTGAGTCTGATGGATTGTTCTGTTAAGTGTTAAACTTGTTTGTTCGTGATTGTTGTCCTGTCATAAACTATTACATCTCCCAGTCTGGGATTTGTGACAAACAGTTCATTTCAACCGTATTTTATTTGTCTTGATCTTAGTCAAAACTGAAAAAGAATGCTCTCCAGAAAAGCACTGTGAAAAACTTTTCTTTGCTCTGTAGCTGTTTTTCCTACAGTTGTCAGACAAGAGCTGCCTTGACATGTTGGGATTTGAGTGCCAAACTGCACAAATGTGATGCATAATTTTTGCCTGTTCTGTGCTGAGGAATGTTTTCACACTACCAATATCATGTCTTAATTTGGCAGTTTGTGCCCATGCAATGTCAACCTTCTCCATGTTCATGGCTTGGATTTAAGTAATCTAGGTCAAGACAAGTTTAAAATTGATTCCTCCTTTCATCACAATTGCCGCCGAATAAATTACTTTAGTCTTAATACACGTACGTCTATCCATAGATCTTGCTAGATCTAGAGTCTAGATCTCATTCCTGCGTCCATCATTGTTGCTGCCGAGTAAATCACTTAGATCTAGACTTTGGCGATGTCTAGCTAAGCTAAGGTTTGAAGGAAGATAATATATCTAGCTAGGTTTAGAACTGATTCTTCCTTCCATTACAGTCGGAACCAAATATAACACTTAGACTACGTAATTAGTTTCGGAATCGCCGCCATGCGGAACGGTAGAAAGAATGTAAACAACGCGTGTAGAAAGTAGCAAGTGATCAAATTCCCGATCGGTGCAAAACAAACCATAAGAAAGTAGAACTAACTTCCGGTTTATTCATAAAATGATCGCTATATTCCGATTCAGCGCATTGTGTAAAAATTTATAATTAAAAACTAGAACCCGGAAGAACGAAAGCGGGAAACAAAATCCGACTGCTGGAAGTAACAAAAAATCGGAATGCCGGCCTTGCTAATCGGAAAATCGGAATCATGCCCGTTTTTCAAGAAAAATCGGAATGGGTGGCATCTCTCTGGATGGAATTACCTGAGCTAAGATATTCAAAGATTACTTTTTAAAAAATTAAAAAATTTTGCGGCGGCCTATAAAAACAAAGAGAAAACCAAAAAATAGAAGATAACAAATACTTAAAAACAGAGAACTTCCAGACCATAGAATTCTTTCGAACCAAAAATTACTCTAGATTTTCAAGTTAAGAGAAATCTCTTCACATTTTGTCATGTCATGATGAAAAGCAGACCACAAACCCACCTTGTTTTGTGCATCGCCCATTGCATTTCCTGAAAATATACAGGGTGTAAATGATCAGAAATGGAAGATCAAAGTTATTCTTCTTCAGTGTACCCGACTGAATAACTAATAGTAGTGTATTTTTTCAGCAGATTCTATCTCTATCATTAACTGTGTTCTTTTTCTCCCATTGCCATTTTTCGTTAAATTTGTTGTTCAAACGGCACAACCATACTCGTATATACAGAGAGTTTGACACTGACTTGAAACCTGCCCTAAAACCTAAAAATAGTTTTATTTTTCAGCCTCGATATGAAAAAAAACTTGTTTCACTCGAACAATATAAAAGCAATTTACTCATATTTGTGAGTTTTTGTTTTTTTAAAACCAATAAAAACATACCAGGTGATCTTGGATCTGCATATCCAGGAACCTGAGCAAGCAAATTTGATAAAAATGAGTGTTCGGGACCAATTAGAAGTAAAGATGACATTTAATATTCAACTTTACAGATTTTTTGCAAATATTTTCACAATGAAAATTTGAATTAAGGCCAATGAAATCAAAATTTAATGCATTTCTACTATTTGAGAAAACGCAACTTGTCACAAAACAACAGGAAAGGCAGTTGTTTTTTTTATGATGGAGTCAACACACAAACAATTATGCAGACTTTGATTTTAGTGTATGCTCCCATCAAATCTGCATAATTTCACATCTTACTTCCAATACCTACAGGTTCACAATTACTCCCAGTGGCATTTAATTTTACGGTAATCAAATGCTACTTCACTGTCAAACAGTAAAATATGTGCTGAGAACAAGTGAATCAGATTTAAAACTTGAAAACTATAACAGAGATGCCAAATGATTTTTGCAAAAAAAAAACCCTGAAAAATGAACGTGTCATCATGTTTGCACCAAAACAAACATTTTTATTAACAATTTTAAAATAATCACTAACACACAAAATACAATTAAATACGCAGGAAACCTTACCCCAAAAATCAGGACTGACGGAAAAACTGGACTTTTGGCATCCCTGTTATAATATTACTCCAAGCCTTCAAAACAAGTTCTTAATTTTTGACAATCACTCGGAAATAAATCTAGAAAAAAAAACACTGAAATATGGCTTTTACCTGAGGATGTCCCATATATTGCCCTCTGTATCCGGGATGGCCTGAATAAAGAAATTTCATAAAAACAAAGCTTTAAGACTAGTAGTGGAGATTAATTTTCAAAAAAACGTCAGTGAACTAGAAGTGAAGCATGTAGAAAATGTAGTCGTAGTTGGACACACAGAATAAGAAACCAAGGAATAAGAATAACTGTAGGTAGTCCAAACTGCCCTGCTGATGGGGCAAAATCCCGTTTTGGCATAATTTTAGGCCAGCATTACAAGGCTGCTACTGCTGTGTGTTTATGTAAAATGGCATGCATCAGACATCACAATAAAGTTCAATTTTTCCTCTGTCAAAGTATATTATCTTTTGTATTGTTTAAAATCTGTGCAGCTGTGAATTTTATTGCTTGAACAAGACGTAGTTGTGCTGTTTTCACCTTGAGCCGTACATTACGATTTGACCCCATCATAACAAAGGATCACAGAGCATCACGCCGATATAGCGCACGTGTTTGAAAATAACTCACACAGAAAGCCAGATAAATGGGGCTTAATTCAATGTATTTTTCATCATGTTTTCAGAAGAAATTCCTTTAAAAATCATTTGTTGAAAAGTTTGTTGACCAAGAAACTGGCAGAAACTTCAATAGATCAGGATCAAAATTATACGCAAATGAACCTCAGCCTTTGTATTTTCAGGGTATGCCAAAATTAGACCTAGGGCATGTTTCGGCGTGAAGCGCTGACTGTTTTTATAGACCCAAACAATGCTTAATTTCGTCACCTTTTTCCGACACTCATGTGCCAAGTCAAAGGCGACGCGGTTGACCTTTTCAATTAAAAAAATCAATAAAAAACATTATTTTTGTCTCCCCTGCAAGAGTTCGTAAAGAATTGATGTCGCGCGAAGTTTGATGACTAAAAAAAAAGGAAATTAAGATGCTTGTATTATATTTGGACCCCTCAAAAAAAATTTCAGCATAATGTACACCCCCTTCACTTGGTTGGAAGCTGATCATTTTTAATACTGTGACTCAAGAAACCGTCATTTTATGGGCGGTCAAAGTTGGACTATTGTACAATTTGCAAAAGGTAGCAAATTCGAGGTGTTTTTTTCACTTTCGAAAATGCCATAACTCTCAAAGCCTTTATTTAAGCCAAAATGATAAATTTAGTATTAAAATTCTTAGAAAAGCAAACTCCATCAGATTAGACAATGACTGGTGAGTTGTGATATACAGTAAAAATCAGTTTGGACTACCTAACAATTGGTTCAGAAAATTCTCCAAATATACCTTTTGAACGAACTTTTCGTAACTCAAAGCATATGTATGAGAGAGAGAGAGATAAGAAGGGCGGGGGAGACAGGGCAAGACGGGGGGGGGGGGGGGGGGATGATTTCCATAAACCAAGTAACAACATACATCTTCCAACTGCTTTCCAAAAACATTACTTCAAAGGTGAAATTTTTCTCAATTACAGTATTGTACCTCTGGGCTGCTGATATCTTTTAAAGAAGCCATCTTGTGTCCCATTCACAAAATACTGTACACTCTGCTTAAATCTATCCACTAGATCTGTTTTGTTGGTCTTGGCAAGTCTGAAAACATGGAACAAATTTAATCAAAATATTTTTCCAGCCATCTACAGGCCAGCATTGCCTTTCCAATAAATCAATTTCAAGCAGTCTCACAACATTAAGTCTTCCTCAAACATTTTATAATAATCTTCCGATATATTAATTGAACAGAAACGAAAACATGAATCTTTTTGACTGTAAATCTGTATCTATAGAAAGAATAGATTCTATGTCTGCATTACTATTAGTAAATCTGCTTTGCATTTCTTGGGTTAAATCTATTTCTCAACATCAACCGTCTCACCAATGAAACCAATGAAAACCCAGGTCAATTAGCTGCTTAACAAAATATGCATGTTGTATACTTTCTCTTTCCACCATGACCACCATAGACACAGTAACTTAATAATGTACTAAGATTTGTGATAATTTCACATCAATCTACAAATTACCCAGTAGTTGCCTCTGCTGAGAAACGCCCACATTTTTGTGTTTTTTTTAAACTGCAGTTGATAAAATTAGATCACATCATTTATCAATCTAATCCACTAAAAACCCAAGTGTAAAATGTCATGCTTTTCTGACAAAGGCCAGAAAAAAACTTACTTGAATGCATCAGTGCCAACAACATCTAGGTTGTCAACAGCAGGAAGGCTACGAACATAGTCACAGGTAGCTTTGATCAGTTCAGCATCCACCTTCTCTCTGTTCCTCTGGTGATTTGGAAAAACTGCATTATGAGTAGTTTTATTGATGGTGAAATACCAGTAGATATTCCATGGTATTCTTTCACAACAGACAACACAGAGAGTTATGTTGACTCACCATCCTTTCAAATGGAAACTCTTTCTTTATTGTACTCTGACCAAGCTTTTCAGTTGTGACACTTTCTAAATTCTCTGAATGAACATTCAAATGTAAATGCATCACAGGTGTTTGGGATGCAAGGCATTACATGACAACGAGCATAAATCAGTCCAATTATTTTGAATGTTTATGTTTATAATATATACCAGAACAATTCAACTGTACTGCAATGAACAATTACATTCCTGTAAATATGTACTTGCAAATTAAATGTTAAAAAAAAACCAACAACAGACCAGTGTGAAACCAGGCTGCAAGGGCAAAGCTATCCTGTTTCCTTAACTAGCATGCAATGCTTTTATGTAAAAAAAAAAAAAAAACCAGTGCTCACTCACCCACAAGACCCCAGTCAATTAGATTAAATCAAATGTTTTCTTACAATACATCTACAGGTATGTACTATAACGAAATGTGTGGAAAACGAAGACATAATATCAACAGATATAATCATGGACAGAAGGGAAACAGATGTTCATGCAAGGGAGAATTGTTTACAAACAGAGCACTGTAACAGATGATATGCTGGTTATATGACATTTCATCTGCTCTACATAATACCACTGTACTAGACCAGTCATGGAGAGATTTCACTAATTTCACCGAGAACATCGGGAAAAGGAGACAAACCTTTCAGTAACACAACAAAACGAAATGCATGCAAGTTACATTTGTAACATCTTTTGCAGAGCTAATTTACTATCCTAAAGTGATTGCATCTTTTGCAATTATATTTTAAGCAGTTGAAAATTTAAACCATATAACTTTATAAGTATTAAACTAAGTGCCAAGTTCAGACTTTTAATTTTAGAAGAAAAAAAAATTTAAGTTAGGGGAATGTGATTTTCATCATTTTCTTCAAGTTTTAAGTTACACATTTGTCAGGCTTTAGTATCTTCCATTTTCAACATTTTAAAGCACAACAGTAGGCCTACTTTTTCCTACCAACTCTCAGAATTGCAACAAATCTGGAATTAGGTCAAATCACTACTTACAATCACAATGTTTCCACTTTCACCTCATTTATTTAAAATGTGGCAACCCAAATACTGCCTCATCAAAATGGCTTAGCCCCTGGGATAAAGATGTACCTGAATTGCAGGTAACACTAATAAACTGTAAAGTTTTCCTTGCTCATGACTGGGTCCCAACTACTTTTCAAGTTCATTAATAACTACAGATGCCACCCTAGGCTTAAAAAATTTCCTAAACTCCATTTTTGTGGTGGATCGGACCACAAGAACAGGTGCAGATACAGTATACAATATAATACATTACTGAAATGTTGATATTAAAAAGGTATTTCGGTAATTGATTCACCATTACAAATTATGGCATTTTTTTAAACAGGAAGGAATAGTGTACGGAAGGAAATCTTTATGTTTGCTGTTGGTGCATCTTTAAGGCTATCGCCAAGTTACTTCCTGGGTGCTGTTTTGGCTTCTCTCAAAAATGTTCCAAAACTGGGTTTCTGACATATTATTTCATAGGTTTTCAGTGTGCAGATCTAAGAAATATTTTGTCCATTCTTTATGTCTTTTAAGATGTCCGTTTGCCCACCAAATGTTGCTTTGCTATACATTATCATACTCAAACCATTCCCTTGAGTTAACAAATTATGGCATAAAACACTCGACAAGATGGAGGAAAATAAGCAAGAAGGCATGTCTGTTTACTGCGAAGATGTGAAGTGATATTAAAGAGCCTGCTGTCAAGATACATGTATGTCCCTCTTATTCATCCTCAACATACCCTTGGCTTTCCAGTGTCTGAGTTAGGCAGGAGTTCCCTAAACGGAATAAGGTCTTCATCTGTCAGGATGTGATTGCCTGCAGAAGACAAGATTTAAAAAAAAAAAAAACTTAAGATACAGGTGAAAACAAGAAATGAAGCAAACTTAATAAAATTGAAACACACTGGTGGACGTTTTTTTTTTTTCGCTCTCAAATTAGATGGAATAAAGGATGACAATCTGAATCATTAACCGGGCAATGCATTTCCCAGTAGTGAATGCCCATTCAATCTGTATTTTTAATTTTTAAATATCATCATGAATCATTTGTCAAAATGACAAAAGAATTTTTTTGTGTGTACATTTTACAAAAATTTAATTTGATACCACGGATTCTAAGTAAATTTGACTTTGAAATTCTTTCCTTGGTGGCTGACTTGGTTATAAATTCCTTCTGAATCTGAGTCTGCACTGCCAATATTCATGAGCACAGATTCATGGTATAACTTCACATGACAGAAACTGCACTTGTCCAAATTTCAACATTAACTTGTGCACCCAGTGGCACTTGAGCAATGAATGATGGCACTACTATCAAAGTGTGGATCTGCCACTTGATACCATTATTTCCAGATTGAGATAAAGATATCTGAAGTTGGCTTCCATACTATTACTGCCACATGCCTTTGATAAATTTAGGAACAGTAGCCTATACTAGTTTTTACTACATATAATCCATCAAAAGACATGACAGCTGAGACTTTGTCACAGTTATGATGGCTTAACCATGACAGTAGTAACAGCATGGTTTAGCACTTTTCACCAGAGTTCTGAAAATGGAGAACAGCACTTCATGCTATTCAATCTCAATTCTTACATACATGAAATACCAATTTGTGAATTCAGAATAAATGAGATAGTTTATAAGTGACTTTAAAGGCAGGGTTACATATGTTCCTGCACTTTTTAATCAAACTGCATTGCAACACTCAGCACTTGTTGCAAAGGGTGGTTCCGCCATTTTTTGCCAATTCGATACTGGTAAACTCAACACTTGGTTGATAAGCGTGGTACGATATTATAGTGGGACATGATATTGATAACAAGGTCAAAGGGGTTGTGAAATGTAGTCCTGGAATTTTTCTTATTTTTTTTAAAGGGATTCCACACAGGATGGGTTGGGTTTGGTGATGGGAACAAAAAGAGAGATTCAAATAAAAGGGTGAATGTTGAAAAAGAAACAACAGTCTTGGTGACAATACATTAAAAGGCTTGTCAATAGGCTTTCACAGCCTCTGTTAGATGATGAAGAACTCTACCAAAATAAACATCACAAAACCAAGAAACCCACATTTATCAATACAATCCACATCCTATTTCCAGGTGATCCATGACTTACGTGTTAAAATTTTTTTTAAATCTCAAGGATGTATTGAACAGTATTGTAAGCGGACCCTAAGAAAATTAACTGAAAATTTAGTATGGCGTACGTACAGTCATGAAGAAATCTTTCATGGATTTATAAATACCCTGTACCATAAATAAGTTGTTTTGCATTGTATTTTAACTCTCTGAGAACTTTGTTCAAAAGCTCATACAATCTCTCTAATTCTATCTCATACTATCAGTCTTACTTTTCTCCCGCACATCTCAGTCTGAATAGGAAGGACACCCAAGGAGTGGGCACAAGTGCACATGCAATAAGCCTTATAACACTAATCTTAATTCGTAGGGAACAAACGAGATCAATAGTAGGTCTATTTAATCATGTCAGATTTTAAACTTACATGAGTTGTTTTAATAAATCCTCCTCAACCGTAGTTTGCACAACTTGCATGACACAATGCCATTGTCTTCGTGCTTTCTCATGTAGATATAAAGTTAGTTGCAAAGCTGATGTAAACTGATGTCACCCATTTCACTCTCGATCATCTGACTTGCAAGTAATTTATTCCCTGCAACTGTCCGTCTTATCGAGATAATTGTGTCGATCAAGTCCCACAAACTTCGAAACCAGCTGCATTCACAATGTGCTACACATTAACAAGATTGGCCGGAATGATCAAAACCGCAAGCTAGCGACTGTTTCCGGTTTGCATTTATTAATAAATGTACCATAATGGTTGTACCAAATCCCATTTCCTTGCCCTTTAGAAATGGATTTTCAGTTACAGCTTGCAACCTAATGGATCGAAATCTTGGCGGTGGCCAAATGAACAGATTTAATGGAAAACTAACACCCTTGAAATCTGAGTCCCCCCCCCCCCCTTTTTTTTTTATTACCACCCATTATTTTGCATTGCTTACAAATCTGCGTCCTTGCACTCCCCATCTCATTACTGGACCTGATTATCTTGCCCTTTTCTTTCACTCAGTCTCAGATACCATGATAAACCATCAACAGTGATATTGAATCCACGGACATGTAGAATATAATATTGAATCAGCCAAAGTGGTAAGATTGCAGGACCCCTTTCCCAACAAGTGGTCAATCATCTACCATTCGAGATTCAGTGCATCCACCACCAATCAGAAATGCCCCTAATTTGCCTTTTTAATAAGCTTGGAAACCGATTTAGACGTTTGTGGGTTGTAGTTTGTTAAGAATGCCTATAGTATAAATAAATATTAGTCTACATGTTTAAAAATCTATAACATCTGTGGATAGCCTACATCAGTACATCCCATTTACTATTTAGGAGAAAAATGTCAAAAATTGAAATTTCATGATTACTACACTACTAGATCTAGATCTAGGCATATTTCATTACAAGCAAGACAATGCTGAAAATTTTCTGGAAAAAATGCTTGTTTCGCGACTGGAAACAACATAGGCCTAATATTGTAATAGTACAATTATACAATGAACAACAATAAACTTAAATTGATAAAGAGCTCTGATTACATTTTGTCTCGTAACTGCAATCCTCTTTCTTTGCTGATTCCGTCATACTCATAGACGCCTCACAATTTTTCGTGAATTTATCCACTGAGCACTAGCCATTACTGCATTAGTCTTCATTTCTTGAAGCTTGGGAGTGCTTGCCCCACTTTGATGTTTCTGTATAATAATTTATATCTCCTGAGCCCGATGGTCCAATTAGACTCTATATATAATTATAAAAGTCACTGTTGCAATAGGCCTAAGTGTAGGCCTACTGCGCATAATATTTAACACCGCTCCCTTTTGATGTGCATTCCTTGACGAATGGGAACATCATCTTGAAAGAGTTGAAGGCTTGCATCGTCTTTGCCTTTCATTCACCACACCGCCACGCATAAAACAACAAACCTCAATCAAATTCAATACTGTTCCACCTTAAATCCCTGTACAAAAGTAACATCCAAATCACAAACCAGATTCTTCTTTAAATCCAAACACAGGGGGTCTAGATTTAGCCTAAGTCTAGACCAAGGTAGAGCCTACCGCGCCGCGGTTCTTTTCAATTACGATCAGTGTTTACCTCTGGCTAGAGGCCTTCTGTCAGGCTTCGTCACACAGAAGAGTGCCACTCATGGAAAAACCGCTTCGCTTCGCATATTACATTATCTAAAAATGCATAGGCCCTACTCATGCAATCTGTCCCCTATTTGCATTTTTGTTTCACTTTTGCATAATATCAAAATATGCAACTGTAGGCTATACAAGTTGGCAAGACTGCGTTTCACTACATGAACTACAAAACCAAAGGTAAGAGAAGTTGGCGCTTTTTCGGTTGTTCCCACCCCAACTTACCTAGGCTATATTAGTCCATTGTCAGATTGATATGTAACGACGTGAGGGTCTAGTCAGTTTGTATCATCGAGGCCGTAGGCCGATGTTCGTCTGGGCAGTAGTCAGATTGACATATCAGGGTGAGCCGCCGGGGTAGCTATGTATTGTTTTCACTCGGACTATGGAACGCATTCGGAAGTCCTTCCGTTAACTAAGGAGGGGTGGGAACAACCGAAAAAGCGCCGAGAAGTTAATGAGTGAACACTAATTTCTGAGAGATATCAAAATAACTAGATCTAGATATCTAGATCTAGATTCTAGTCTAAATTTAGATCTAGATCTAGATCTAGAAATCTAGATCTAGATCATTAGCCAATAGAAATGTATTTGGTACTGGCAGTCGGTCCTGCATACTATCCCACAATACAGACAGCACTGCTGGTTCCTCATTCCTGTATTGCAACTAAAGAAACAGGATCATCAAGGAAATAACAATTCTTGTAAGTTATAAACCCCTATCATTTCACTCCATGAAAGTATGATGCTATGTTCAGCGATTGCTTGTACTCACCTAAAAGTGCAGCGAAAATGCAAAATCTGTTGGGATTTAAATTCATACATTTTGCTATCTCATCCATGATGTATTCTTTGGTTTCCAAGGAACCTTTGTAAGTTAGTTTCAAGTTGTTTGATGAGAAGTATCTGGGTGGATCAAATATAGTATAAATGGACTCTTGGGCAATGATACCCTGAAGGTTATGTTCTCTGCAAAACCTTATTACTTCTTGGTGATGGTCATCCATTGAACAAGCAACAGTCACACCTAATTGCCTCAATGCCATTTTTAATGCCTCTTTCAGGAAAACTGGTTGATTCCACCAAACCTTGGGTGGTGGGGTTCCTTTGTTTGCAATATGTCGAAGAACATATCGCACTTTGTCTCTCTGTGTAAGCTGCTGAGACATCCATTCGTTGATTTTCTGATTTTCTAATGCTCCATTGAAAAACACAACCAACTCCATATTTGCAGTGTGGCAGGCTTGAACCAGGTTGGTGAGGAAGGTTGTCATGCGATTCCATTGTCCACCACAAACCCAGTCTGAAAAATAACCGCCGTACAATCTATCGAGGCAACTTTCAGCATCAACAACAACACAGAATCTACCACTCGTGCCCACTTGACCAAGACGTGCGATAGGCCTCTTTGGAACAAAGGCCCGTGCAATCTTCAGCAAGTCGACGGAGACACATGCACTCGAACACTCCGTTTCCAGATAATCTTGAAAGTCTTTGATGCCCATCGTAGCACTTGTACTGGGCACCTCCGGTGCACTCTATGCACAAGAAAATGCAAATGTTCACACTTGCAAATATGAATCAATAAATGAAGGAATCTGAGGTGAAATTTAGGTGACTACTAGACAACACACGTGTGACCGTCCGCCGGCGAGCCTACAGTCACGTGACCAGCCATTACCGGACCCGGATGTTGATCCATTGGCCTTTTAGGAATTTGACCTATTCTCAAACACGATTAACTTTCAGTTCCACAATATTCAAATGGCCGTTGTTGGGGGACCGTGGTGTTATGGACACCGAACACAACTCAGTTTTTCTCCATTTGGCTTTGTAATACGAGTGCGGTCCCCTAACAACAACGTATTCCAAATTATGTCAAAGAGCATGTTTGATTTTTAGTGGCAGCTTTTCACTTTTGCAAAATCTTCAGCAAGTCGAGGTCTCTTTCCATGGCAAAGAAACAACTTTTGGATAAGTCACCTTTAAATCAATCACACCTTGTAATGGCGAGCCCAAAAAGGGAAAGGGGGATGAAGGGCTTATCGTATTCTCTGTCAAAATTGGGCAAAAATAAAAGGTTGTACGTAGCGAAGCCCCGCGTGAGAAATAATACCCAAACGATACAAAGCAAACTAAAGAGAGGACAGAAAATACACAAATTTTCGGCTTTCGCCTTTGTCAAGAAAAATAAAATGGAACAGAGAAAATAATCGAGCAATAAAAGATTTCAACAGGAAATTCATAGAATTGAAGCGAAACAGGATATGTGTACTTATCTGCGAGTTCTTGCTTGTTAAATTGACGAAATATAAAAACCATAGAAAAATAGTGGGGTCGCAGCAGGGCCATAAGCAATGTCAAAATCGGGCAAAAAGAAAAAGTTGTATGTAGCGAAACCCTGCGTGAGAAATAAAACCCAAACGATACAAAGCAAACCAAAGAGAAGACAGAAAATACACAAATTTTCGGCTTTCGCCTTTATCAAGTGAAAAAAAAGGACCAGAGAAAAAAATCGAACAATAAAAGGTTTCAACAGGAAATGTATAGAATCGAAGCGAAACAGGGTATGTTACTTATTAGGAAAAAAATATAATTTAAAAAAATATGTATATATATATATATTTACCACACTGGAATATCGAAGGCAGTTTTGGACATTGATGCCATGGGGAGGGATGGTGCCGAGCTGAAAAATTAAACGTTGCTCAGTCTCAAAGCGTACATCAGCGCCTGCGTGACAAGACTTGAGCCCCAGAATCTGAATGTCGTTGGATGGCTCATGGTCTGGTCGATTGAAATGGACAGAAACAGGCTTTCCATTTTGATTTTCAATGTCACGGAGGTGCTCCCGAAACCGAGTATGAAGCTGACGTCCCGTTTCACCAATGTAGGCCTACAACATAATATGACACCTGGCACAGCGGATAGCCCAGATTACGACTATGGCAAGTGAAGCTTTCCTTAATGCTGAAAGTCGCCAATGGGCACTCGATGGAAACGATTGAAGGACATGTGTGCATGTCTTACAACGAGAATTGCCACATATCCTGTTTCATTTCGATACTATACATTTCCTGCTGAAATCTTTTATTGTTCGATTGTTTTCTCTGTTCCTTCTTTTTTTTTTTGTTTCACTTGATAAAGGCGAAAGCCGAAAATTTGTGTATTTTCTGTCTTCTCTTTAGTTTGTTTTGTATCGTTTGGGTTTTATTTCTCACGCAGGGCTTCGCTACATACAACTTTTTCTTGCTTGGTTAGCAGCACAATTTTAAAGCACGTCCGTCTGCCAATCTATGGGAGCTCGAAGGTCACTTACTTTGAGCTTCCACAGATTAGCAGACGGACGTGCTTGTCACTTCGAGCTTCCATAGATTGGCAGACGGACGTGCTTTTGTGCTTGTAACCAAGCAAGAACTCGCAGATAAGTACACATAATCCTGTTTCGCTTCGATTCTATACATTTCCTGTTGAAATCTTTTATTGTTCGATTGTTTTCTCTTTTCCTTCTTTTTTTTCTTGACAAAGGCGAAAGCCGAAAATTTGTGTATTTTCTGTCTTCTCTTTAGTTTGCTTTGTATCGTTTGGGTATTATTTCTCACGCGGAGCTTTGCTACATACAACTTTTTCTTTTTGCCCAATTTTGACATTGCCTATAGCCCTGCTGTGATCCCATAGTTTTTCTGTGGTTTTTATATTATTGTATTCTCTACGTAGTACACACATACAAGAGTAACAGCAATGTAATCTTTTTCCTGGCTCGTGTCAAGTTTATGGTGTTTATACTCTCGAAAGAAACTGACACAAGGGTAAAAATATGGAAAAGGCGTATAATTTTATTAATTTTAGGATGTTTCCTTGACAGACACGTGCCCCTTCTCCCCTCAATATTCTTTGTAATTATATTGTCACCTATACTACTTGGATTTTTGCTGGCATGTATTCATGTACATGGACCCAGCCAGCAACCCCAGGCAAATGCGACGCGTCGGAGTGATGTCAAATTTGCACATACCGGTAAGAATCACATTATTCCTACGTAGATCCTGTGCTTATATCCCGCTGAAGTCGGTTTGATGTACGGAACCCGCCCCTATCAACCTCCGGGAAACCCTGTAAACATCTATGTCGGGTTGACGTAGGGATGATATCTGGGTTTACATGTATTTACCCCATATATTTAAATCATTTAACCTTCTATGTAGGCCACGCAAAACTTGTCTGTCCTATTTACATGCAATAAACGGACTTCCGTGTCTAAATTTGGTGATATGCCGATTTTTTTAATCAGGCCCGGATTAAGACCAACTGATGCCCAAAGCACAGTCCAACCTCGGTGCCCCCCCCCCTCCCTTCCGCCCCGCCTCTGCTATTGGCAAGACATTCGAAACTTATAAGACGCCAAGCCGTAAAATAGACGTTGATTGTAAAACATAAGATTAAGAATCAAGATTCAGTTTTCTTCCAGGCCAGACCCCACAACTCTATTAGATATAACCCCTTTTGTTTTCTCTATTTAGCAGAAAGCAATATAAGCATTATAAATTATATAATTATAATGAGGTTTCCCGTTAATTAATTTGTTGGATCAACAAAATGTGCGGTCATACAATATCGATAAATGTTTTTTGTTACAAATATTTACTATGAGTTCGGCCAAAAAAGTTTACAGTGTGTTCAATAAGCTCTTCAATTGGTTCCGCTGTATTTAAACTGTACTCACATGACGTCATTGTTTACCATTTTTGTCTGAACTCTGTGAGATTTCTGGTCACGACGACCGGCGAACTTGCTTTGAGCGTTTCACTTTTCATCATATACAGTTAGATCGGGCTCTCAACATGTCAACACAATTATATAAGGAAGTGTTATTTCAAATCCTGCATCCCTACGACAAACCGTTGATTATTCATTGTGGAGTTTCTGCCGGTGCCATGAATTTTTGTGAAAATTACAGGGTTAGGGCAAAGATCAGGTTTCGATGGCGACATCATTATTACGGAAACTGGCCACAGGTTGGTAATAAAAAGGCTATTGTACGTATTTTGGCTACATTGCCTAAGTCGACTCTGCCTATTCTTCGCGGAGATTTCAAAGGTCACTAGGGTTTATAATCAGACACGTATGATTCCATTTGTTTGCAGAGCAACGATAATTTGGATTTTAGCAGCAACCACTTCAAGTTGTCTGAGCGTGGAAAGAACCGCTGTCAGGTAAGTCTTCCCCTGACCGCGCCACTTACCAAAAAGTTAACAAACATAATAATTATGATGAAGACCTCCCTTAACCCGCGCTTTCGTTCTTTCTTTCTTTTTCCTTTGTCCCATACAAATACTAAACCCAACCATTTGATAAGCCCGCTCAAAAGTCCCCTCTTTAGTGTGCTTTCTTGACTGGCGCTGGCGGGCGGAGGGCCTCCCAGTTGTTTAACTACTACAATTATTATTATTATTGGAAAGAATTCTGCACATTCCGACCAACCAGACAACATGCCCTTCACCCGTCCCTAACTATGTCCTTATCCCTAATCCCACGCCTTCAACTTGTTTTGTGGATAAAAGGGTGAATGATAGGACTAAGGATACGGATAGGGAAGGATTGGCGAATCCTATTATCTCCAGAAAAGCACTAAGGAACACATACAGTGGAACAAGAGCTAGAGAAGATAATGATATTTATGATCAGACTTGAAAGGGAAGGACTTCCGAATGCGTTCCATAGCCCGAGTGAAATAATACATAGCTACCCCGGCGGCTTTCCCTGATATGTCAATCTGACTACTGCCCAGGCGAACATCCTTGTTCCCAATCCCAGAACTATTATGAAACTAGATCCCAGCCCTCAATTCTGTTCGTTCACCTGCCCTTTAACCCACGATTAGGGTTAGGGAATGGTTTGGGGTATCTTGACTGGCTGGCGGGACGTACTTAATTCTTTTTCTCAAGGCCTTTTTCATCCACTGCATATTTTTTTCTGAGGGAGAGAGGAAGGGACTAAATAGATTCATTCGTAGTAAGTATAGCCCCGACACCTCCATCCCGCCCTCTTACCATGCACCACTCTCCGGGGTGGATGATTTAGTTTCATCTTTCCCAATTCTTTCTTTAGTTTCTCGACGAGGAGGTGTTTGTTGTTCGACAGAGGAGCGGGGGTGGGAGTTGACTGCGGGGGAGGAGTACCTTACTCGAGCGCCACTTGATAGATTGATAAGTAACGACGTGAGGGTCTAGTCAGTTTGTATCATCGAGGCCGTAGGCCGATGTTCGTCTGGGCAGTAGTCAGATTGACATATCAGGGAAAGCCCCCGGGGTAGCTATGTATCATCTTTTAGTTAGTTTCTGGTCTTTGGCGCTCGAGTACGGAACTCCTTCTGACTGCGGATGCGCAGATGGCTGATGCGTCCAGCCTGCGCACGGTAGGACCTCTGGCAGTGGGAGCAATGAATGGTGACCGCCGGACGAGGGTCAACGGCCCTTGATTTCCTCGCCTGTCCTGGCTGTTCCGGGGAGCGGTCCTGTTGGCTTCACACAGCACAACGCCTTTCCGAATGGAGGCGTGCCAGGTGGCCCTGTCCTGGGCAGTCTCTTCCCAGCAGCCAGTGTCCATGTTGAAAGCCTTCAAGGAGGATTAAAACGTGTCCTTGTTGCGTTTTCTGTGGCCCCCTTGGGAACGTTTGCCCTGCAGCACCTTGCCGTGAAACATTCTTTTGGGCAGCTGTGGTCTGGTATGCGATCTAAGTAACCTGCCCATCGGAGCTGAGGCTGCAGAGACGTGCCCGGAAAAGGACCCCGATGTCTGTGACCTTGTCTTGCCATTTGATGGCCAGGAGTCGTATGAAGTAGGTGGTGTGAAAATCGTTCAGTTTCTTGGCGTGGCATTGGTATACTGTTCATGTTTCACAGACATAGAACAGCGTTGGAAGAACGATTGCACGGTACACCTCCAGCTTTGTTGATAGGCTGATGCCTCTTCTGTTCCATATATTGGCGTGGAGGCTGCCAAAGGTAGCAGTGGCTTTCACAATCTTTGAATTGATTTCGACGTCCACTGCAACGTAGCGGGACAGTGTACGGCCCAAGTACGTGTACTTGTCCACTGAACTCAGTCTCTGACCGTTGATATTGATAATTATTCGGCCCATTGTTGCGTTTCCCTGGGGCTGGCTGATGCATTACCTCGGTCTTATTTGTACTGATAGTGAGACCCAAGTTGGCGCAACTTGTCAGTGACTCCATTTGTGACAGGGAAAGTTTCGGACGTCCTGCCGTTGTCCTGGACTCCGGCCTGCATGCCGTCGACGACGGAGTACCGGGCCCGGCTCATATAGGAAGAAACGAGAAATGCGAAACGCCTCACACCACACGTCACGTGATCACATAGGCCTAGTCATGCTCTCACGTAGGCCAATTGACAAAATGGATTCCTCATATGAAGACACATTGTTGCATTAGTATTATCGAGAATGAGAAAGATAAGAACAAGGAGAAAACGCAGCATTTGGTGCCGTGAGCATTTTATGTTAAGGAGTACAAGAGGAGTTCATAGATGCAGCGTAAGGACGAGACATTGTTCTTTAATTACTAAAGAATGTCACACCAAACCTATGACGAACTCAAGTCACTGGTGCTTCCACGTTTACAACCTGTGGGTTGTAATTGACGGGAACCAATATCAGCCGAAGAAAAACTAGTCTTGGCTCTCAGGTGAGAAAAAAAATTCGCTAAATTAAACTTTTCATCATCATCATCATCAACAACAACAACAACTTCAAAAACAGCAGCAGCAGCAGCAAGAAGAAGAATAACAAAAACAGCAGCAGCAGCAAGAAGAAGACTAACAAAAACAGCAGCAGGAAGAAGAAGAATAACAACAACAGCAGCAGCAGCTGCAGGAAGAAGAAGAAGAACAACAACAACAGCAGCAGGAAGAAGAAGAAGAAGAACAACAGCAGCAGGAAGAAGAAGAAGAACAACAACAGCAGCAGGAAGAAGAAGAAGAACAACAACAACAGCAGCAGGAAGAAGAAGAAGAAAAACAACAACAACAGCAGCAGCAGGAAGAAGAAGAAGAACAACAACAACAACAACAGCAGCAGGAAGAAGAAGAAGAAGAACAACAACAACAGCAGCAGCAGCAGGAAGAAGAAGAAGAAGAACAACAACAACAGCAGCAGCAGCAGGAAGAAGAAGAACAACAACAACAACAACAGCAGCAGCAGGAAGAAGAAGAAGAACAACAACAACAACAGCAGCAGCAGGAAGAAGAAGAAGAACAACAACAATAACAGCAGCAGCAGGAAGAAGAAGAAGAACAACAACAACAACAACAGCAGGAAGAAGAAGAAGAAGAACAACAACAACCGCAGCAGCAGGAAGAAGAAGAAGAACAACAACAACAACAGCAGCAGGAAGAAGAAGAACAACAACAACAGCAGCAGCAGCAGGAAGAAGAAGAAGAAGAACAACAACAACAGCAGCAGCAGGAAGAAGAAGAACAACAACAACAGCAGCAGGAAGAAGAAGAACAACAACAACAACAGCAGCAGCAGGAAGAAGAAGAAGAAGAACAACAACAACAGCAGCAGGAGCAGGAAGAAGAAGAAGAACAACAACAACAGCAGCAGAGGGAAGAAGAAGAACAACAACAACAACAACAGCAGCAGGAAGAAGAAGAAGAACAACAACAACAGCAGCAGAGGGAAGAAGAAGAAGAACAACAACAACAACAGCAGCAGCAGGAAGAAGAAGAAGAACAACAACAACAACAGCAGCAGGAAGAAGAAGAACAACAACAACAACAGCAGCAGAGGGAAGAAGAAGAAGAACAACAACAACAACAGCAGAAGGTAGAAGAAGAAGAACAACAACAACAGCAGCAGCAGGAAGAAGAAGAAGAAGAACAACAACAACAACAGCAGGTAGAAGAAGAAGAACAACAACAACAGCAGCAGGAAGAAGAAGAAGAAGAACAACAACAACAGCAGCAGGAAGAAGAAGAAGAAGAACAACAACAACAGCAGCAGAGGGAAGAAGAAGAAGAACAACAACAACAGCAGCAGCAGGTAGAAGAAGAAGAACAACAACAACAGCAGCAGCAGGAAGAAGAAGAAGAAGAAGAACAACAACAACAGCAGGTAGAAGAAGAAGAACAACAACAACAGCAGGTAGAAGAACAACAACAACAACAACAACAGCAGGTAGAAGAACAACAACAACAACAACAGCAGGAAGAAGAAGAAGAACAACAACAGCAGGAAGAAGAAGAAGAAGAACAACAACAACAACAGCAGGAAGAAGAAGAACAACAACAACAGCAGGAAGAAGAAGAACAACAACAACAGCAGGAAGAAGAAGAACAACAACAACAGCAGCAGCAGGAAGAAGAAGAAGAACAAACACAACAACAGCAGGAAGAAGAAGAACAACAACAACAGCAGGAAGAAGAAGAACAACAACAACATGAACAGCAGGAAGAAGAACAACAACAACAACAGCAGGAAGAAGAAGAACAACAACAATATGAACAGAAGGAAGAAGAACAACAACAACAACAGCAGGAAGAAGAAGAACAACAACAACAACAACAGCAGGAAGAAGAAAAACAACAACAGCAACAGCAGGAAGAAGAAGAAGAAGAACAACAACAACAACAGCAGGAAGAAGAAGAAGAAGAACAACAACAACAACAGCAGGAAGAAGAAGAAGAACAACAACAGCAACAGCAGGAAGAAGAAGAAGAACAAACACAACAACAGCAGGAAGAAGAAGAACAACAACAACAGCAGGAAGAAGAAGAACAACAACAACATGAACAGCAGGAAGAAGAACAACAACAACAGCAGGAAGAAGAAGAACAACAACAATATGAACAGCAGGAAGAAGAACAACAACAACAACAGCAGGAAGAAGAAGAACAACAACAACAACAACAGCAGGAAGAAGAAGAAGAAGAAGAACAACAACAACAACAGCAGGAAGAAGAAGAAGAACAACAACAACAACAGCAGGAAGAAGAAGAAGAACAACAACAACAACAGCAGGAAGAAGAAGAACAACAACAGCAGGAAGAAGAAGAACAACAACAACAGCAGGAAGAAGAATAACAACAACAGTAGCAGGAAGAAGAAGAAGAAGAACAACAACAGCAGGAAGAAGAATAACAACAACAGCAGCAGGAAGAAGAAGAAGAAGAACAACAACAGCAGGAAGAAGAAGAACAACAACAACAGCAGGAAGAAGAAGAAGAAAAACAACAGCAACAACAACAGCAGGAAGAAGAAGAAGAACAACAACAACAACAGCAGCAGGAAGAAGAAGAACAACAACAACAGCAGCAGGAAGAAGAAGAACAACAACAACAGCAGCAGGAAGAAGAAGAAGAACAACAACAACAGCAGCAGGAAGAAGAAGAAGAACAACAACAGCAGCAGGAAGAAGAAGAAGAACAACAACAGCAGCAGGAAGAAGAAGAAGAAGAACAACAACAGCAGCAGGAAGAAGAAGAAGAACAACAACAGCAGCAGGAAGAAGAAGAAGAAGAAGAACAACAACAACAACAGCAGGAAGAAGAAGAAGAACAAGAACAACAGGAGCAGGAAGAAGAAGAACAACAACAACAGCAGCAGGAAGAAGAAGAAGAACAACAACAGCAGCAGGAAGAAGAACAACAACAGCAGCAGGAAGAAGAAGAACAACAACAACAACAGCAGCAGGAAGAAGAAGAAGAACAACAACAACAGCACCAGGAAGAAGAAGAAGAACAACAACAACAGCAGCAGGAAGAAGAAGAAGAAGAAGAACAAAAGCAGCAGCAGGAAGAAGAAGAAGAAGAAGAACAACAGCAGCAGGAAGAAGAAGAACAACAACAACAGCAGCAGCAGCAGGAAGAAGAAGAAGAAGAAGAACAACAACAACAACAACAGCAGGAAGAAGAAGAAGAACAACAACAGCAGCAGCAGGAAGAAGAAGAAGAAGAACAACAACAACAACAGCAGCAGGAAGAAGAAGAACAACAACAACAACAGCAGCAGGAAGAAGAAGAACAACAACAACAGCAGCAGCAGCAGGAAGAAGAAGAACAACAACAACAACAACAGCAGCAGGAAGAACAACAACAACAACAGCAGCAGCAGGAAGAAGAAGAACAACAACAGCAGCAGCAGGAAGAAGAAGAAGAAGAACAACAACAACAACAGCAGGAAGAAGAAGAAGAACAACAACAGCAGCAGGAAGAAGAACAAGAACAGCAACAGCAGCAGGAAGAAGAAGAAGAACAACAACAACAGCAGCAGGAAGAAGAAGAAGAACAACAACAACAGCAGCAGGAAGAAGAAGAAGAACAACAACAACAGCAGGAAGAAGAAGAAGAACAACAACAACAGCAGGAAGAAGAAGAAGAACAACAACAACAGCAGGACGAAGAAGAAGAAGAACAACAACAGCAGCAGGAAGAAGAAGAAGAACAACAACAACAGCAGCAGCAGGAAGAAGAAGAACAACAACAACAGCAGCAGCATGAAGAAGAAGAACAACAACAGCAGCAGCAGGAAGAAGAAGAAGAAGAACAACAACAGCAGCAGCAGCAGGAAGAAGAAGAAGAACAACAACAACAACAGCAGGAAAAAGAAGAAGAAGAACAACAACCACAGCAGGAAGAAGAAGAAGAACAACAACAACAGCAGCAGCAGGAAGAAGAACAACAACAACAACAGCAGGAAGAAGAAGAACAAAAACAACAGCAGGAAGAAGAAGAAGAACAACAACAACAGCAGCAGCAGGAAGAAGAACAACAACAACAACAGCAGGAAGAAGAAGAACAACAACAACAGCAGAAAGAAGAAGAACAACAACAACAGCAGGAAGAAGAAGAACAACAACAACAGCAGAAAGAAGAAGAACAACAACAACAGCAGGAAGAAGAAGAACAACAACAACAGCAGGAAGAAGAAGAACAACAACAACAGCAGGAAGAAGAAGAACAACAACAACAGCAGGAAGAAGAAGAATAACAACAGCAGGAAGAAGAAGAACAACAACAACACCAGGAAGAAGAAGAACAACAACAACATCAGCAGCAGGAAGAAGAAGAACAACAACAACAGCAGGAAGAAGAACAACAACAACAACAGCAGGAAGAAGAAGAACAAAAACAACAGCAGCAGCAGCAGGAAGAAGAAGAAGAACAACAACAGCAGGAAGAAGAAGAACAACAACAACAACAGCAGCAGGAAGAAGAAGAAAAACAACAACAACAACAGCAGGAAGAAGAAGAAGAACAACAACAACAACAGCAGAAGGAAGAAGAAGAATAAGAACAACAACAACAACAACGGCAGGAAGAAGAAGAACAACAACAACAGCAGGAAGAAGAAGAAGAAGAACAACAACAACAACAGCAGGAAGAAGAAGAACAACAACAACAGCAGGAAGAAGAAGAACAACAACAACAGCAGGAAGAAGAAGAACAACAACAACAGCAGGAAGAAGAAGAACAACAACAACAGCAGGAAGAAGAAGAACAACAACAACAGCAGGAAGAAGAAGAACAACAACAACAGCAGGAAGAAGAAGAACAACAACAACAGCAGGAAGAAGAAGAACAACAACAACAGCAGGAAGAAGAAGAAGAAAAACAACAACAACAACAACAGCAGGAAGAAGAAGAACAACAACAACAGCAGGAAGAAGAAGAAGAACAACAACAACAGCAGGAAGAAGAAGAACAACAACAACAACAGCAGGAAGAAGAAGAACAACAACAACAGCGGAATAAAAAGAACAACAACAACAGCAGGAAGAAGAAGAAGAACAACAACAGCAGGAAGAAGAAGAACAACAACAGCAGCAGGAAGAAGAATAAGAAGAAGAACAACAACAACAACAACAGCAGGAAGAAGAAGAACAACAACAACAGCAGGAAGAAGAAGAAGAACAACAACAACAACAGCAGGAAGAAGAAGAAGAAGAACAACAACAACAGCAGGAAGAAGAAGAAGAACAATAACAACAACAGCAGGAAGAAGAAGAAGAAGAAGAACAACAACAACAACAGCAGGAAGAAGAAGAACAACAACAACAACAGCAGGAAGAAGAAGAACAACAACAACAGCAGGAAGAAGAAGAAGAACAACAACAGCAGGAAGAAGAAGAAGAAGAACAACAACAACAACAGCAGGAAGAAGAAGAACAACAACAACAGCAGGAAGAAGAAGAACAACAACAACAGCAGGAAGAAGAAGAAAACAACAACAGCAGGAAGAAGAAGAAGAACAACAACAGCAGGAAGAAGAACAACAACAACAACAGCAGGAAGAAGAAGAACAACAACAACATGAACAGCAGGAAGAAGAAGAAGAACAACAACAGCAGGAAGAAGAAGAAGAACAACAACAACAACAGCAGGAAGAAGAAGAATAAGAACAACAACAACAACAACAGCAGGAAGAAGAAGAAGAACAACAACAACAACAGCAGGAAGAAGAAGAAGAACAACAACAACAACAGCAGGAAGAAGAAGAACAACAACAACAGCAGGAAGAAGAAGAACAACAACAACAGCAGGAAGAAGAATAACAACAACAGCAGCAGGAAGAAGAAGCAGAAGAACAACAACAGCAGGAAGAAGAATAACAACAACAGCAGAAGGAAGAAGAAGAAGAAGAACAACAACAGCAGGAAGAAGAAGAAGAACAACAACAGCAGCAGCAGGAAGAAGAAGAAGAAGAAGAACAACAACAACAACAGCAGGACGAAGAAGAACAACAACAACAACAGCAGGAAGAAGAAGAAGAACAACAACAACAACAGCAGCAGGAAGAAGAAGAACAACAACAACAGCAGCAGGAAGAAGAAGAACAACAACAACAGCAGCAGGAAGAAGAAGAAGAACAACAACAACAGCAGCAGGAAGAAGAAGAAGAACAACAACAGCAGCAGGAAGAAGAAGAACAACAACAACAGCAGCAGGAAGAAGAAGAAGAAGAACAACAACAGCAGCAGGAAGAAGAAGAAGAACAACAACAGCAGCAGGAAGAAGAAGAACAACAACAACAGCAGCAGGAAGAAGAAGAAGAAGAACAACAACAGCAGCAGGAAGAAGAAGAAGAAGAACAACAGCAGCAGGAAGAAGAAGAAGAAGAAGAACAACAACAACAACAGCAGGAAGAAGAAGAACAACAACAACAGCAGGAAGAAGAAGAACAACAACAACAGCAGGAAGAAGAAGAACAACAACAACAACAGCAGCAGCAGGAAGAAGAAGAAGAACAACAACAACAGCAGCAGGAAGAAGAAGAACAACAACAATAACAGCAGCAGGAAGAAGAAGAACAACAACAACAACAGCAGCAGGAAGAAGAAGAACAACAACAGCAGCAGCAGCAGGAAGAAGAAGAACAACAACAACAGCAGCAGCAGCAGGAAGAAGAAGAACAACAACAACAGCAGCAGCAGGAAGAAGAAGAACAACAACAACAACAGCAGCAGCAGCAGGAAGAAGAAGAAGAAGAAGAACAACAACAACAGCAGCAGCAGCAGCAGGAAGAAGAAGAAGAAGAAGAACAACAACAACAGCAGCAGCAGCAGCAGGAAGACGAACAACAACAACAACAGCAGTTTAAACATAATATTTTTGAAGTACACTTTCTTTTTAATTCTAAAGAAAGAAAATAGATGATGTTCTATAACAGTTTTTCTATAATCATCCATAGTTGGAGCTTTGATGTTGAACGCTGTGGTATCTCTACGACAACGCAGAGGCAGAATAGTGCACTTCACTGCAGTTGCACAGGAAACTAATAGTTCGTCCATCAGGTATGATGATGACCTTAACAACACCAGAGGAATAAAGAACAGAAATTGTTGAGAATTTCAACACATGGACAATAAAGAGAACTAAAGGACACAGAGGACAGAATGGAAAGACTGTTCTTTCATGACTTATGGCTTCTCATGTGACTGATAAGTCCTATTTTTGCCCTGCAGACCGTTCCGCATAAACGACAAGAGTGCTCCGTTGGTTCAGTACCACTGGGCCTTTTCTTGCGCCGTTCTCTTTTTTTGATAGCCTGCTGGACTCTGTCAGCTGTTAAGACTGGCGCAAAGAATTTGTTTTTAGTGAGAAAGAGCTGCGCAAACATCAGACTCACTCTCTCGCTCGCCTGGACACAACTTATCCAAGTGGCAAGACAGGGTCAAGACGACTGGAAATGTATCCAGGTGCAGGAGGATGCCAGAGGGACAGTCATATTGCCTGACCGGCTGCCTGTAGGCTACTCCACAGCCTCGCAGTCCCAACTGACTAGGGTGAAAGACCCAAACCAAAGAACACCAATACTGGTGGATGCTCTGTGTCACGATATCCAGGCCAGAGTGACGGTATATTGCCATCTGCCCTATCAATCAACCACTGGCCTGCTGCCGCCAGCTTCGAAGCTGCATCCGGGAAGTTTGCTCAATTCTTCGTCTGTGATTTAGGCAAACAAGCCTATGACCACACCGCTACCGGGGCCAATGTGAAGGACTCAAGTACTGAGGGTCACATTGTGCCCTAGCATGTGGCCGTTGGGTTAGATGAAACCTCCTCCGCCCTGGCCGTTTGCACCGACAGGTGCACGCCCACTGATACCATGCTAGCGTACCAGTTCATGAAACAGGTTGTACTGGATTACATGTTACCAGTAGCAGATTTTTCTGACCTGACCCAGGAAACTACATGTGCAAGAAACGCCACACGGAAAGTGAACAAGTTCATTTTGCCTCTTCACGTCAACACACGCCTTTCGCGTTTCTGGCGTGTCGTTACCTCCTATGTGCACATTGCCATTTAAATCATTGTTACCACGCATGAGGCGTTTTCTGTTTCGGGTTTCACGTTTCGCCTTTCTTCCTATGTGAGACGGGCCTAAGATACATGTTATGGCTTTTGCTGTTTCATGTTCTAAGTGTTAATCGCCAAGTCCCGCATTAACAGTTACATTATCCATCCGGCTAGCCAGGGGTGCTGCCCCCCCCCCCAAAGTTGTGTCCTCGTAATATTCTTGCCGTGTACCTCAAAATGAAACTTCTCCCCCCCCCCCCCCCCCACCCCCGGATATGTTTCCTGGGTGGATTTTGTGTTATCAGCTGGGATTTCTTCATTGCTGTGGACCTTGTCCTGACTGCGGTGTTCCTGAGTTTTATCTGCATGAGCAGAGGGCTGCTGGTTGGCGCAACTCTTTTCTCCATGTGGATCTTCAAGTCTTCTCCTGTCACCTAAACATGGAGAGTTCATTCGCTGGCCTGAATTCGCAGTCCTTTGGGCAGGCCTGGTCGACACTGGAGTGACTGGCACCAGTGGATCTATCATTCACTCTCTCTTCCTTCCCCCTTTTTTCCCCCCTCATTGAATTCCTGGGGAATACTTTTTTTTAAATTATTATTTTGTCACCTTATCATTTGTTTATTTTGGCTTTATGGCGTTTTTCTTTTTCTCCGCTGGGCTCAGCTGGTCTTTCCTGGTGTCCACATGTCTTTTCCTGGTCATCATTCACTCTATTCTCGACCACCGGTGGACAAATCTCGGGTCAGGAAGAGAAACGTTTGGGAATACGAAAGTACAGTATCGTCAGACATTGACAACCGTGCGCTGGAGGGTTACCGTAACGGTGAACGATGTGGAACATACTTAAATGGTTGCTCGGTTTTCTTAAATGTGACATAAAGAGGGCTTCGTAAATGTAAAGCAAGGTGTACCATAATAAATTCCTCGTTTTTTTTTTTTTTTTGGTGACATACTGGCGTAAAGGTAAAATCCTAGTTTTGAGAAAATGCGGTTTGAAGTTTTGGGTGTGTTTCTTTTCCGTAAAATCGACCGTGCGAGGCACAAACTAAACGTAAATTGTAAAAACTGAATGTTTAGGCATTTTGCTATTGATATACATTGTAAAATAGTTGGGTTGTAACAAAGTAAGCTAGAAAATAACGTTTTATAAAGATACTCCACCTTTACGTCAATTTGTATTAAGGAATCGGCCGAGGCGATAGATTTATGTCGCTCGGGGAGCTTTACGTCACTTTGTAGGAAAACGGCCACGTGGTCTGGGTGGTTACGTCACTGTGCGGGCTTTCAGATTATTTAGAAATTAGAGATGTAAAAGCTTGTTAAGAATAAGATGCACCTTACGGCTAATTCTATTCTATGACAGCACCTTACTAAAAAAAAAAAAGTGAAAGAGAATTTCAATAAAAGTTTAGAAACTTCAAGTTAGTATGATTTTATTGTAGGAGAAATCAATATAATGGCTGTGTAAGTTCTACTACAGTATCAAAAAGACCCAGCATGTGTAATTATTATTATTAATATTATTATTATCATTATTATTAATATCTTGGAAGTGGAAAGAGACAGCTTGCTGTCCATTTGAAACTTTGCACGGGAACCGTCCAGGTGAATAAAATAACATTGTAGAATAATAATGCAGTTCCCAAATATTGAAGGAACAGAATTCATGGAAAAGAAATAGCCATTCATGCCTTATTGTGATTTACAACCTTATTCACCCATCACAGGCGTCGGAATAACACAAGAATGCTCGAAATACAGCGTGAGTGCACTTGAGTTAATTGAAGGGGCCATTTGAAAATGTGGTAAGGAGGAAGTACAAAACATGTCAATTCTTCATTTCATATGTTAAACAGGCAGCCAAACGTCATGGGACGTACAACTATTGGTGATCAGGGTGGCTGATCCCAGGGATGCACCCACTGCACAATGACATCAGATCTGCGAATTTCGCTTTGCATAGTTTGGGAGCTGATGCAAGAGCTCATTTTGGAAGAACATGTATGTCTTTCTATCCTTCGGCTGGTCAAAGACATGTTTTCACGAATTTGGTGGGGTGAGAATTTTTTAACATGATTGCGTCTGATGTTCTTTGTCAGTACTGAAAGCCGTAGTTTGTCAAGTCTACCAGCTTTGATGCATGCACTTGGAGGAGGCCATTGGCATCGGCCATAGCCTTCTACCCGGCGATGTCAAGTAGTCTGGAATTCATTCACGACGAAAGTTTTGATGATGCAAGCATGTTTCACAGGAACTGTGTTAACTCTGACCAAATATCATTTAATGAGACAATGTATATTGTTGTCTGAGCTTTGTACATGTTTAGACTCGAAAAAGTGAATTGTCACAGTGTCAGTACCCTAACAGGCTTCAGAAAGTGCTTTATCATAAACGGCAAGGTCAGAGATTAGTAATACTTCTTCATGTCCGTCTCTGACCATAACCTGCATGCATTTGTGTAGACGGTTTGCTATTTCATTGGACCCCCCCCCCCACCACCACTCATCCAACCTTGTTCCTCTATGCCCAAAATAACAGTGTCCCTGATCTTTTTCTGACTCAAAGATTGTGCAGTTGTAACACGGCAACTTTCTGTTATAGAAGATCTCGACTCTCTTCAAATAAGGTTCCATTGGATCGTTTCACATCTCTTACATCTCTGATCAGATAAATCAACCATACTCCGAGATTAATAGGAAAACCCAAGATTTTGCCTGGTCTGCGCCTCAAATTTCTTCCTCCATTTTGAAGGTTGTGCAGGCTCTTTAGAGGAATCCTCGAGATAAAAGGTCCCTCCTAAGTGGCAGTCCTTTGATTTTCGGCTAAGCGTGGGTTTGCGTTTTGGACAGCGTTCTCCATAGCATTCTGTGGCACACTGGTGGCTGCAGAATAAACATGGTCTTCAACATCATTCTAGGGGGCATTGCTGGCACCGAAACGAATGGGGTCTTTAGCATTGCTGTAGGCCCCTATGTGTGTGTGTTGAGGTGGGGCACTGGTGGCAGCAAGATAAACATGGTCTTCAACATAATTCTAAGCAAGACTGCAGGTACCGACATGAATAATGTCCTCAGCATTGTTGTGGAGACGGGGGTATTGGTGGCAGCAGAATAAACAAGGTCTTCAGCATAATTTTAGGGGACATTGCATGCTAGTACCGAAATGAAAAGGGTCTTCAGCTTTGTTGTGGGGAGGGGGCAACGGTGGCATGAGGATAGACATAATTTTCATCATCAATTCAGGGAACATAATAGGCTGGTGCCGAAACAAACGGGGTCCTCAGCATTGTTGAGTAGGGCATAGCCGTCATACCTTTACATTAACAACAACAAAAGAAAAACAAAGTCGCAATGGCGGGATCATCATTGACCCATTTATTGATTGTGTTCATGGACATAATTATCTGATTCCCAAATCTGTGTGGTCGTTCGCCTCAGGAGACTGCCCGTCGGAATCTTTGAAGGTGTTAGAAGCAAGGTGAATTTATATTAATCCGCCTATTAATTGACAGGGCTGGGCTAGACAAACTGATGGCCACTCTCGAGTCGGTCCGTGTAACGTTTTGTTCTTTAGCAAGGCGGCGTTAGTGGTTTAGGTCGCTGTGTGAAAAAATTCAATGCCCCACGGCGACGAGGGCCGTGTGGTGTAAAGGGTTTACGTCGTTTTGTGGAAAAAGTCGGGTGCCGGGAGGCGACGTTTACGTCAGTTATGTAATCTGTAACTTCAAAACTATTACATTTTCACTTAAATGATTTAGTTGGGTCACGGATATATGAGAGTTTTGATTATCACCAACAAAAAATGTCAAACACCCCAAATTGACCTTTACGTCACTTTGTTAAAAAAAAAAAAAAAACACACACACAATAAATAAGGTATACCGGAACACAGCTGTCGTCGGGCACGTGTGATCATTTTTATTCTGAGTTTTAATCGTCGAAAAACGCCTTACCGGTAATGATAAAAACATTCATCGAGAGCAGGGCTTGGCAAACTCTGTAGGCCATTGACCCCTTCATGGAATCCTTTACTGATCCATCGTCGACTCTCATCATGTAAAATAAAGGAATAAAATAATGTTATCAATAATAAATTTTTCAATCTCTGACCTTGCACTGAGAGTGACAAACTTAGATTGGTAAATTTTGATGAACCTCTGGGTGGTTTTGCTGTCAGAAAGGGTAGATATTTTTTTTTAAAGCTTTAGTGTATTTAATGCTTGTCATTTCTTTATTTCTTAATAATATATTTTAAAACCAACTGTTTAATGTCAAGATACGGTAAGATCAAGCCTAAGTGTTACACAGACACGGTTATTGTCATCTGATGAGCACTTCTTAGGCAATAAAATTTTTAAGCTCTTTTGTTTTGTGTTTTTGTTTTATAGAACACTATACGTACATTTTTATTTTTCAACAAATTCAGCTTATGCCACAAAATATTTACAAAGTTTGGTTATAGCAAACGTTATAATTAACATTTATTGAGTCACTGCGGTATTGAAAAATAATATTTTGTGTCCTTTCGAGAAGGAATTGCGAAATGCGGAATTTTAAACATCAGTCATCATCATTGGCATTACTGAAACTTTCATCTTCCTCTAGGTGTGAAGATGGGGAATTGGGAGGGGCCTCACAGCTAGAATAGCCTAGGGCCTCTCTTTATCTAAATCCTGCCCTGACATCTAGTAATGTCCAAACTTGCAAACTATACCATGGTGCAAAGCCACAGGATCAAATGGACAGCAGGAATGTACCGTGTTTCACCCACTTCGAAATATTGCAGTCTAATCCCAACAACAACAATAAGTTGTTGCATTCATCACACTGGCTTTTAAACAAAGACGTCAGCTAGTTTTGCTAAAAGTACGGTATACTAAAGTTAAAAAAAAACTCTGCTTCCACTACATTAGAAAAAGTGTGGAAAACTGTAAAAAAGATCGAATTAAAAAAACAACGACATATAAGTCTCTTGTGAAAGCAGAACTTATAAACCATCCATAAAGAAACCAGAAAAAGGATTCTTTCATTGAAAAAAAAAAAAGGAGAAACAATTTGACGAAGAACTGCATTCACAGCTAAGTATCCCATTAATAATTATTACCAACATATTACTTTTACCCCCCCCCCCCCACCCTCATTTTTTTATTCTTAGCATGACATCAATATCTTGTAAACTTTTAGAGCATATCCTGCATACCAGCATCATGAAGCATCTCGAGAAACACTCAGTTTTAACACATGTACAGCATGGTTTTAGAAAACACAGGTCGTGTGAGTCCCAGCTGGTCACAACTTGCAATGATTTTGTTAATAACTTGAATAACAACAGGCAGACTGATACCATCTTATTAGATTTCAGTAAAGCCTTCGATAAAGTGCACCATGCTAGTCTCTTGACTAAACTAAACCATTATGGAGTTAGAAACAGTACTTTGAAGTGGATTAAGTCTTTCTTAGAAAATAGAACACAGATAGTCGTCGTTGATGGAAAGTCATCCAATCCTGCAGCTGTTCTCTCGGGAGTACCCCAGGGTACTGTAATGGGCCCCTTACTATTCCTAGTTTATATTAACGATATGCCAAGTAAGATCTCTCCAGGCACTAAATTACGACTGTTTGCTGATGATAGCCTCCTCTATAGAACAATAAACTCAAAAGAAGATACGGAAATTTTACAGAAAGATCTAGACAGTCTACAAAAATGGGAGAGGGACTGGCGTATGGAATTCCACCCCAATAAATGCCAAGTCCTGAGAATTTCAAATAAAAAACACATCACCTCAGACTACTTTATACACGACGAAAAATTGAGCGAAACACATGAGGCTAAATATTTGGGAGTTACATTGGACAGAAAACTTACATGGAACCAACACATTAATAACACATGTAACAAAGCAAACGGTATACTAGCATTTCTAAAAAGGAACATCTCTAACTGCGATAGGAAAGTAAAAGAAAAATGCTATAACACCTTTGTGAGGCCCTCCCTAGAGTATGGCTGCAGTGTCTGGGACCCCCACTGTCGAATAAACATAGACCAACTGGAAAGGGTCCAGAGGAGAGCTGCCCGCTTTGTGACAAATGACTATACTAGAAGTAGTGTGAGAGGATGAACGATTTTCTATTTTTAATATGTGCTTTCATGGTAACTCTGGTGCGTGAGTGAGGGACGGCCACTCATAGTAGTTTATGGACACTTGGCCGAGTACCATTAATTGGATTATTTCCCTTGTAATACTAGCGCGGGACCCGTTATTCACATCACGGTGAAAAGCGCGCATTTTGATTGGTCAGTTGGAAATGTACCGGGCTTCCAACTCTTATATCATGGCTTTGAGTTTCTTACAACTCGCTCACTCGTTGTTATCCACCGACAGAAAGACGGGAACCCGAATTCATTTTTGAGAGTAGACAATACCCTATCGGTACAAAATAGGTACTCATGATAACGTTTGTTATCAATGGAGATACGTCGTATTAATGGACGAAAGTATCCCGCACAAAATTGTCGAATGTTGTTAGTCCTGACACTTTGAAAATTTATATTAAAACTATTACCGGGTTTCTGGTATAAGTAGTCAGTTAGAATTGTAGCAGCAAGTTTCTACTTTATAATGGTACTAATTTCGTTGTGCTTTGATGCACAGGTCCTATTGAAATAATTAATAAGAGGGTCTCGGATTTAAAGCAAACTATGAGTTAGACGCATGTTATCCCCGATAAATCCAACCTGGGTCAAATTTATTCAATTATTGCTGGAGGGGTCGTTAGAGTAATTTCTGCAGTTTACTGGGATACCTAATTGACTTTTGTGTGCACCCCTTTAACCGTACTGTAAATTCGATTGTGTTAGGACCCTAACCGGTTATGTTGTCGGGCTGGACTCCATGTCCGAGCCTTTCACTTGTGCAACACGGGCTACGTAATAGCTCTCCCGGACGTCCGCGCGGGCTCATAAATAAGATGCGAGTTCGCGTGGTCAACACACTCCATCATAGACGCAGGAGACAAGAGCCGACAGCACAGTGAACCCAGCCCAGCAACCCGGGCCCGTAGCAGCTCAGAGGCTTGCCGACGCTTGCCATCGCCACCCCGCCCCATAAGGCATGTAGCGGTAGCACAGGACCCGGAGAAACTTTGGCTTATGGCTGGTTGGGCTTCTTTTTCTGGGTTTCTTTTTTTGGGCTTTTTTTGTTGGTAGTGATACCTTTGTTAGGCTTTTTGAATAAATAAGATTGCCAGCAGAACCCTGTGTTTGTTAATCCTGTGTATCCTAAAGGGAGTTACTATTGAACCCACGCAGTAACCACATTAGCCACTCGTAGTTCATCCAACATTTTCTGGTGTCAAGAAGTGGGATACACAGAAGGGTTAGTTTGTAAGTCTAGAAAGCCCAACCATGCCACGAACAACAGGAAGCCGAAGTTCAGATGAGGAACAACCCCCCGCACCACCGCCGATGCCAACACAGCCCTACGTTATAATGGCAGCAGAGCAGCCGAGGATCGACACATTCTACGGCGACATGGGGAGAGGAGGTGCAGAGAGGTTTGAGGGACAGCTCCGGGCCTGTTGGTCCAGCAGGCCAGAACTCTCCGAGGACCGCCGCCTCACCATCCTTCTAAACAGCGTCGGCCCCGAGGTGAGGGCGGAACTCAAGTGCCACCCCCGGGAGGTGCAGCGAGATCCTGAGAGAGCTCTCCAGTGTATACTGGAGGCTTTCGGAGAACACCGGTCACCCAGCGACCTGTTCATAGCCCTGAGCCAGTGCCGCCAACGACCAGGGGAGACGGTGAGGGGTTTCTCCCATCGGCTGAGGGATATGTTCGACGCCCTTACCAAGCGCCAGTCTGCCCTGAGGGAGCCCATATATGAAGAGAGCATCCTGAGGGACATCTTCATGGGGGCCCTCTCAAGCGAATCGCTCACGGCCCAGCTCCGTGAATACAGGTTCCAGCATCCAGATGCCACCTTCCTGGACATCCGGAACACTGCCATCCGCTGGTATGACGACAGGGGACACCCCGACAGCCACGTCCAAGCCATTGCGACCAGGGCTGACAACAGGCCACCCCAACACTCCGCCGCCGCCACTGCTAACACCAGCGACCGGGCCATCGCTGATCTCAACGGCAGGCTGGAGAAAATGGAAGCTCTCCTGTCTCGGTTGGCTGAGGAGGAGCCACTCAGCCACCGGAGAAGAAGGACGAGGGGGCAACGAACTGAGAAGGGACCAGGAGCCTGTTTCCAGTGTGGACGACAGGGACACTTCGCAAAGGACTGCCGCCGCTATCAACGCAAGCCACAGGGGGAAGGGCGACCCCTGTAGACCAGAGTCCGGCTACAGATGGGTCAAGTGAGGACTCATTCACACGACGAGCGGTTGGGGAGCTCCCTGTCAGGACGGTACAGTTGAATGGAATACCAGTCACTGGGACCATCGATACCGGATCACAAGTCACGACTGTCACCTCGGCGATCTACCAGCGGCACTTCAGGGGAAAATTGCAGAGGCCCACTCAACACTACCAACTGACCGCGGCGAATGGACTCAGCATTCCATATGAGGGGTACATGGTTGCTGATGTGACAGTGGATGGACAGACAGCCCAAGATCGAATAGTCTTCGTCCTGAGCGGGGACGGTCCTGCCCTGAATTCGTGCCTGATAGGGATGAACGTCCTAAACCATCTGGATGTAACCTTGCCCTCACCAAACTCCTCACAACAGCAGCACCCCTACGCTAGAGCCCCCAAGCAAGCCACGGTGATACCAGCTCGCACCGTCAAGACAGTAGTAGCAACAGGAGGCAATACCCGAAACCAAGAGACGGTAATTTTAGAAGCGATAGTAGATGGTCCACGCCGAGGCTTGGCTGTTCTGACAACCTATGTGACTCCAATAGATGGGAAGCTGAAGGTTCTAGTCATGAATGAGACGGATGAAGATGTTGTTTTGCCAGCCCGTGCCCCTCTGGGAAAGATATACCCTGCCAGTCCTGCTGTACATGTCAACCACGTCAACTGCGAGTCGCCGAGGTCCCCCGTTAATCACCCACCAAGACAAGGCCCCACACCTGAGGCTCTACAAAAGCTTACCGAGATGGTTTCAATCCCAACCCTAAACAACCACGAGCAAACCACGCTAAGGGACTTACTGGTCACACACCAAGATGTCTTTGCCTGGACGGACGCTGAACTGGGATATACGGATAGAGTGCAACATAATATAGTAGTGACGGATGACACGCCAGTCTCCCAACCATACCGAAGGATCCCGCCATCTCAGTTGAAGGAAGTGCAAGAACATATTGAGGACCTCTTGCGTCGTGGCGTGATCCAACCAAGTAGTAGCCCCTATGCCTCACCCATTGTTGTTTGCCGCAAGAAGTCAGGCGAGCTGAGACTATGTGTCGACTACCGCCAGCTGAACAACATAACCAGGAAGGACGCATTCCCACTTCCCAGGATTGACGAGTGTTTAGACATACTAGGTGGCTCAAAATTCTTCTCAACCCTAGACCTCGCCAGTGGTTACCATCAAGTTGCTATGTCGGAAGAATCTCGAGAAAAGACTGCTTTCATCTGCCCCTTTGGCCTGTACGAATACAATAGGATGCCCTTTGGTCTGTGCAACGCCCCGGCCACCTTCCAGCGATTGATGCAGTCCACAATGAGTGACTTCATATTCAAGATACTGCTGGTCTACCTGGACGACCTGTTAGTCTTTTCGCCAACCCTTGCCGAACATCTGGAGAGACTGGAGTCTGTCTTCACTCGACTTCGCACCATTGGCGTCAGGTTAAATCCCAACAAGTGCTCATTTGCCCGCTCTTCAGTACCCTTCCTAGGACACACTATCTCGAATGAGGGGATCTCTACTGATGAAGACAAGGTCCGCGCCATAACGGAATATCCTATGCCGAAGACCATGAGAGACCTAAGGACTTTTCTGGGGATGGTGGGCTATTACCGTCGTTTCATAAAGCATTTCGCCAGAATAGCCCGCCCCCTCCATGAAGTCATCAGCAAGGCAAACCAGCAGAACCAAGGCAGCTACAAGAAGCACCAAAAACTGGGTGAGCTATGGACGACTGAATGCCGACAAGCCTTCCTGGAACTGCGAGATGCCCTCTACAGCGACGCAGTAATGTTGGCCTACCCTGATTTCGACAAGCCTTTCGTCTTGGAAGTAGATGCTAGCCATGAGGGTCTAGGTGCTGTCCTCAGCCAGGAGAAGGACGGACGACGACGTGTAATCTCTTACGCAAGCAGAGGATTGAGGCCCAACGAGAGGAAGATGCGTGGATACAGTTCATACAAGCTGGAACTACTAGCAATGAAGTGGGCCATAACCGAGAAATACCGGGGATATTTGCTGGGCAACTGCTTCACCGTATACACCGATAACAACCCCCTAAGTCATATTCTGTCTTCCAAACGCAGTGCAGTGGAACAACGCTGGATAGCTGAGCTCGCAATGTTCAACTTTGATATCAAGTACCGCTCGGGGAAGGAAAATGCGAATGCTGATGCTCTGTCCCGACACCCCCTTCCGGCACCACCCGACGAGGACGCTGATGAATTGGTAACTATTGCTTCCGCCTGCCTGCAGTCTACCACACACCTCCCATTGGAAGTTGCCACCACGGTTGGAGAAGTGTTTGTGAACCATCTGCACCTGTCTCCTGCCAAAGCCCTTATTCCCTCCCTCAATAACGAAGACCTAGCAGCTGCCCAAGAAGATGATCCAGCCATCCAAGTTGTCTACCGAGCAGTAAGGGCGCAACAAAAACCCACAGCCATAGAGCGCAAAGACCTAACTAGTGACACCCTCGCCATACTGAAACAGTGGCACAAGCTTTCCATCCACGACAGCATACTAGTGCGGAAGATTCTCGACCCAGTCCATGGAGAAGTAAAACAGGTAGTCTTACCATCCAAATATCGTGAAACTGCTATTAGGTTTGCACACGACGGCACCGGACATCAAGGCCCCGAGCGAACACTCGCCCATATACGACAACGGACCTATTGGCCAGACCAAACCAGTATGGTTCAACAGTATTGCCAACAGTGCGAGCGGTGCCAGCGATCTAAGCATCCCCCTGTCCGTGTTGCCAAACCCACTGGTCATCTTGTGGCCACTCACCCCTTGCAAATTGTGGCCATGGACTTCGCAAAAATTGAGCCCACTACTGATGGCTACGAAAACATACTGGTCATGACAGATGTTTTCACCAAGTGGACAGTAGCAGTGCCAACCAAGGACCAGACAGCAGCGACAGTTGTTCGCCACCTCATTCACTCGTGGATTGTCCACTATGGGGTTCCAGAGAGGCTACATTCCGACCAGGGACGGCAGTTCGAGGCTGAAGTGGTACGCCAGCTCTGCAGCCACTATGGCATCACCAAGTCCCGCACCACCGCTTATCATCCACAAGGCAACGGCCAGTGCGAACGGTTCAACCGCACTATGTTCAGTCTGCTGTCCACCTTACTCCCAGAACAGAAGTTAAGATGGCGAGAATACCTGCCGGAATTAACTTTCTGTTACAATGCCACCCCCCATTCTTCCACTGGAGTGTCCCCTTACGAGCTCTTGTTTGGCAGGAAACCACGTCTGCCATTGGATGTCTATCTGGGCGACAAGACACCAGCCTCCACTTCGGCAGGCGACTACGTCCAGCGGCATATACAACGGCTTAACGAACTGAGGGCGAAGGTAGCGAGGAAGGTGGAGTCCACGCACCTTCTGCAGGACGCACGAAGGACGACCCCCCACAACGCCGCCCATCTTCAGCCGGGCGACCATGTCCTTGTCAAGCACCACTATCCTGGTCGACACAAGATCCAGGACCCGTACCCCGGTCCTGTGCACACCGTCCTGTCTGTTCCCCCGCCTCATGGTGGTTACTTTACCATCAGAAACCCAGATGGAGATGCCTCTGCGGTCAACGGAGACCTCTTGCGGTTATTTCACCCCCCAGTGGTCAACACACGTCCACAGCACCCGCCTCCACTGCCTGCGTCGACCGATGTCTGGTACTTCCCGGCTCACCACCCTTGCCAGCCACCTGCAGCCCGACCGGACCCTCAACCTGGGATGACAACTTCCCAACGCCTACCTCCTGTGCGACGGTCCAGCCGCCGACACAGACAACCCCAGAGATTGGACCTCTGACTCTTATTAGTGATTAACATTAGACATTGACTGTGAGTGCAGAAAGAGCAGGGGAGCGCACCCATCAAGATCCCCCTAGTTTCCATTAGGCCAGAAGACAGACCGACGATCAAGTGAGCCCCGCCTCCAGATTTTAAGTTAGAGAGTATGCCCATGTTGGCTTTCTCCACAGCTTAGTTACGATGACTTTTAATGCCTATGTTGACCTTACCTTTTTCATTGCACTAGTGCCCTTATAGCATATTGTCTTTTTTTGTACTGTTCGATCCTACGTTAACCCTGATAGTGGTCTGGGACCACCGTTGCAGGTCTGGGACCTGTTGTTTTGTCCATATGATGTAATTTACTACAGCCAGAGCTGAGACTGTTGTGTACATCTTCAGGATGCCAGTAGTAACTTAGCCGGTTCACGCCACCTGTTAGTAGTTATAAAGAGGATGGACCATTGTTGTACTTCGGTTCACTGTGTGTATTTTGCAATTGTTCTACCCTAAGTGATGGTATCATAGCCCCTTAGAGTTTGATTATACCTTCAGTGGTCTTTTGTAAACCTTTGAATTGATGTATGTGTCACGTAAGGGACTACGTGACTTAGCAGGGGAGAATGTGAGAGGATGAACGATTTTCTATTTTTAATATGTGCTTTCATGGTAACTCTGGTGCGTGAGTGAGGGACGGCCACTCATAGTAGTTTATGGACACTTGGCCGAGTACCATTAATTGGATTATTTCCCTTGTAATACTAGCGCGGGACCCGTTATTCACATCACGGTGAAAAGCGCGCATTTTGATTGGTCAGTTGGAAATGTACCGGGCTTCCAACTCTTATATCATGGCTTTGAGTTTCTTACAACTCGCTCACTCGTTGTTATCCACCGACAGAAAGACGGGAACCCGAATTCATTTTTGAGAGTAGACAATACCCTATCGGTACAAAATAGGTACTCATGATAACGTTTGTTATCAATGGAGATACGTCGTATTAATGGACGAAAGTATCCCGCACAAAATTGTCGAATGTTGTTAGTCCTGACACTTTGAAAATTTATATTAAAACTATTACCGGGTTTCTGGTATAAGTAGTCAGTTAGAATTGTAGCAGCAAGTTTCTACTTTATAATGGTACTAATTTCGTTGTGCTTTGATGCACAGGTCCTATTGAAATAATTAATAAGAGGGTCTCGGATTTAAAGCAAACTATGAGTTAGACGCATGTTATCCCCGATAAATCCAACCTGGGTCAAATTTATTCAATTATTGCTGGAGGGGTCGTTAGAGTAATTTCTGCAGTTTACTGGGATACCTAATTGACTTTTGTGTGCACCCCTTTAACCGTACTGTAAATTCGATTGTGTTAGGACCCTAACCGGTTATGTTGTCGGGCTGGACTCCATGTCCGAGCCTTTCACTTGTGCAACACGGGCTACGTAATAGCTCTCCCGGACGTCCGCGCGGGCTCATAAATAAGATGCGAGTTCGCGTGGTCAACACACTCCATCATAGACGCAGGAGACAAGAGCCGACAGCACAGTGAACCCAGCCCAGCAACCCGGGCCCGTAGCAGCTCAGAGGCTTGCCGACGCTTGCCATCGCCACCCCGCCCCATAAGGCATGTAGCGGTAGCACAGGACCCGGAGAAACTTTGGCTTATGGCTGGTTGGGCTTCTTTTTCTGGGTTTCTTTTTTTGGGCTTTTTTTGTTGGTAGTGATACCTTTGTTAGGCTTTTTGAATAAATAAGATTGCCAGCAGAACCCTGTGTTTGTTAATCCTGTGTATCCTAAAGGGAGTTACTATTGAACCCACGCAGTAACCACATTAGCCACTCGTAGTTCATCCAACAGTAGTAGTGTAAATAAAATGATGAGAGACCTCGAGTGGACACCATTAGAAGAGAGGAGAGCAAAAAACAAAGTAAAAATATTTTATAAAGGCAGGGAAGGAAATATCCATATCCCACTGAACCACCTCACCATTAATACCAGAGGCAACAGAAGGAATAATATAAAATATAACATCCCAAGCTCACGGGTTAACAGCCATCTTTATTCTTTTTACCCTAATGTCATCAGGATGTGGAACAACCTCCCGGCAGAAGTCCAAACACTATCGTCTGCAACGACTTTCGACAATGAATTTAAGAACATTATTATCCGTTGCAGCTACCATTGTAACTAAAGTGCGGGTTGTATTTCTGCGCACAATCTGGAAACCAAGAGATATTTATACCAGAGTTATATATACAAAGGATTATGCGGAAAACTACAGAGGATGCACCAAGAGGCATCAGATGGACACTCTTCGACAACCTAGAGGATTTGGACTTTGCGGATGACCTTGCGCTATTGTCACATAGTCACCAACACATGCAAGATAAGACGCAGAGACTACATAATTTTGGATGCAAAGTAGGCCTTCGGATTAGCCAGAAGAAGACAGAGATTATGACCCTAAATGTAGACACTCCAGCACCAGTGCAAGTAGATGACAAGAACCTCACCACGACGGACAAATTTAAATACCTTGGTAGCATTATCAGACCAGAGGGTGGCACAAAGGAGGACATCCAAAGTAGGCTGGGAAATGCAAGGGCTGTCTTTCAAAGTATGAGCAACATCTGGAAATCGACACAATACGGCATCAACACCAAGATCAGACTGTACCAAAGCTGTGTCCTATCTACACTCCTGTATGGAACAGAGTGTTGGCGAATGACAGAAGGTGACCTCGCCAAGTTGTCTTCCTTCCACACCACATGTCTTCGTAGGATTCTCCGCATCTTTTGGCCAAACAAGATTTCTAATCAGGAACTACTAAGGCGATGCAAGCAAGAAGAAATAGCCAACATCATCACGAAGAGACGATGGAGATGGCTTGGACACGTGCTGCGAAAGGAAGCAAATTCTATAACCAAAACAGCACTTCAGTGGACACCGGAGGGACGGCGCAAGCGAGGCAGACCCAAGGCAACCTGGCGGAGAACAATCGAGGCAGAGATGAAATCCTTCAATCACTCATGGGGAACTCTCGCAAAGATGGCCCAGGACAGACAGGGCTGGAGATCCTTTGTTGCTGCCCTAAGCACCAGTGGGTGCAACAGGAAATAGTAGTAAAAGACTTTATACAACTAATATATTTTTTAATGGTCTTAACATCTATGTAAGGTTTTACCCTGCTTTTAGCCTCAGAGGAGCGACGTTGAGTCGCATATACTATAGTGCAGTTGGGGAATCGTCTTCTAGACGAACCAACTATAAAAGAAGAAGAAGAAGAAGAAGAAGACATAGTGATCGGAACTTTCATAACTTAATTTCACTGATTTAAAATTCATTGTAAAGTTTTCATATTGTCTTTTTATAACAAGGGACTTGGGGAAATGCATTTTGCGAGCGACAACAAGGCTCCGTGCCAATCTTTACCGCTTCGGCACGACAAAATATTTAGACAATAGATAATACACACTACTGAACGATTTAAGCTAGGTTTACAGTAAATCTGTACGGTCTCAACATGGCTTGAAACCTGCTCGTTGCTTGGAACCGTTAGTGTAGTAAATCTATGCTTGGAACAAAGTTAACATGTGGCCAAAAAAAAGAAAAAAAAAAGGTACAAAGTCCCACGTAGAAGCTATAGTCATGAAAGTCTTAGAAATGAAGGTGACAAACAAAACAAGATTTCCACCTTCAACGATTGTCATCAGGTTGAGAAAGCTTTCTGTTGTTTTTTTTTAAGCCCCGATTGTCACTGGCCTATCGTCACTGAAATCTGGCAATATATTTCCCCGACGGCCTCACAAACTGTGCCTACTTTCATTTCTCCACAGCTATATAATGGTGGCATCTTTCATTGTATTTTGGGTAACAACTGATGTGTCTGTGTGCAGATTAATCAAAGCTGCAGAACTAAAAGCTGTGTTCTCGAGAAGATTTATGTTAGTCTGCAGAACTCGACATTAACCAAACAAACTGTGAGGCCAATTTGGCACAATGGCGCAGACTGCACCGAATCCTAAATAAACCTAACAAAATAGGTAGGGATTTCGAAATGGCATAGCCCCATTTCGAAATTAGTATTCGCAATATCTATTTTTAGACAGAACCTACCTTGTTTTTCAAGCCGATTGTAGTGAGAGATTTCTCAGAAGCGTTACCGAAGGAGTAGTGTGCAACATCTACATAATCACTTGGAAGGCATACTTTCATTTACACCTGCAGGAAATCGAGCGAAATGGCAGACGGACAGACGTTTCAGCCGGGAACGGGAGTTGCGCCTGCTACAGTTGTGGAATTGTCAGTGTCATGCAGGTGAGGTATAGATATAGTCTAGAGGTATAGTGCCAAGGAAATTGCCCCTGTTTACACTTTGTTATTTAGAGCTTCAATTGAACAAGGAAAAATACCGGAAGACTGGAAAAAAGCAAATGTAGTACCCATTTTTAAGAAAGGAAATAGAGCTAGTCCTGAAAATTATAGACCAGTCTCCCTGACATCAATATCTTGTAAACTTTTAGAGCATATCTTGCATACCAGCATCATGAAGCATCTCGAGAAACACTCAGTTTTAACACATGTACAGCATGGTTTTAGAAAACACAGGTCGTGTGAGTCCCAGCTGGTCACAACTTGCAATGATCTTGTTAATAACTTGAATAACAACAGGCAGACTGATACCATCTTATTAGATTTCAGTAAAGCCTTCGATAAAGTGCACCATGCTAGTCTCTTGACTAAACTAAACCATTATGGAGTTAGAAACAGTACTTTGAAGTGGATTAAGTCTTTCTTAGAAAATAGAACACAGATAGTCGTCGTTGATGGAAAGTCATCCAATCCTGCAGCTGTTCTCTCGGGAGTACCCCAGGGTACTGTAATGGGCCCCTTACTATTCCTAGTTTATATTAACGATATGCCAAGTAAGATCTCTCCAGGCACTAAATTACGACTGTTTGCTAATGATAGCCTCCTCTATAGAACAATAAACTCAAAAGAAGATACGGAAATTTTACAGAAAGATCTAGACAGTCTACAAAAATGGGAGAGGGACTGGCGTATGGAATTCCACCCCAATAAATGCCAAGTCCTGAGAATTTCAAATAAAAAACACAACATCACCTCAGACTACTTTATACGCGACGAAAAATTGAGCGAAACACATGAGGCTGAATATTTGGGAGTTACATTGGACAGAAAACTTACATGGAACCAACACATTAATAACACATGTAACAAAGCAAACGGTATACTAGCATTTCTAAAAAGGAACATCTCTAACTGCGATAGGAAAGTAAAAGAAAAATGCTATAACACCTTTGTGAGGCCCTCCCTAGAGTATGGCTGCAGTGTCTGGGACCCCCACTGTCGAATAAACATAGACCAACTGGAAAGGGTCCAGAGGAGAGCTGCCCGCTTTGTGACAAATGACTATACTAGAAGTAGTAGTGTAAATAAAATGATGAGAGACCTCGAGTGGACACCATTAGAAGAGAGGAGAGCAAAAAACAAAGTAAAAATATTTTATAAAGGCAGGGAAGGAAATATCCATATCCCACTGAACCACCTCACCATTAATACCAGAGGCAACAGAAGGAATAATATAAAATATAACATCCCAAGCTCACGGGTTAACAGCCATCTTTATTCTTTTTACCCTAATGTCATCAGGATGTGGAACAACCTCCCGGCAGAAGTCCAAACACTATCGTCTGCAACGACTTTCGACAACGAATTTAAGAACATTATTATCCGTTGCAGCTACCATTGTAACTAAAGTGCGGGTTGTATTTCTGCGCACAATCTGGAAACCAAGAGATATTTATACCAGAGTTATATATACAAAAGACTTTATACAACTAATATATTTTTAAATGGTCTTAACATCTATGTAAGGTTTTACCCTGCTTTTAGCCTCAGAGGAGCGACGTTGAGTCGCATATACTATAGTGCAGTTGGGGAATCGTCTTATAGACGAACCAACTATAAAAGAAGAAGAAGAAGACACCAGAACCAGGCCTACTCTAATATCTCCCTTTTTTCTTTAAATTTCTGAACAAGGATGTAGATCTAGATGGAAACGATGTTTTTCCCGCTGCATATAGATCTAGATCTATTGTAGTAATTTTCAAAAGCCCCATGTTTTTGTGTGATTGTTCGCCTCTCAATCATTCAAATCCCATTATATCCTGTCGCAGTATAGGCTATCAATCAACAAGATCTAGATCTAGTCCAGATGTATCTGCTACCCAGGCTAACAAGGCCTAGCGGAGAGCTGACTTTCAGCAGACTACAGGACAAATGTCCATGGCACTGAAACTTTTTTTAACCCAGCTGATGAACCCCTCTCATAATCTCATTGCATTTACACTAACTAGCCCTACTTACAGGACTAACTTTTTATGAATGATTTAAGAGGCTTAAAACAAAACAAAAACAGAATGACCGGTAGCTAATGGTACTTTTGCCTTTAGTATCGTGCTATAATGGAGCTAGAGGGTGAAAATGTAACAACCTAAAACTTAGTGGCTAAGTGGCCAAAAATTCTGAAACTTTATGTACGCTTACTGTCTTACTTTTTGACGATGAGTTACATGGACACATTCATTTCGGTTAAAAATCACTCTTTAATATTGTTTGTTTACAATTTTTTTGAGCCGCAAAAATAGAGACATATTTTTGTTGTGCAGAATCAGAAAGCCATGATTGAAAATTATTGTCCTTGAACTCTCTCTACATTGGTGGTCGAAAATCAACCGTATCACATCTGCGTAGTACTACGTGTAATTGTGGTGTAACAGTAAGTTCTATAAGTCATTGTATCGAATCTAAATTGTTTAAGCCATTTTAATGTAGCCTGGATCTAGACATGTGGTTGGGATTGGTACATGGAAGATTTGCAAGATTTATCCTGTGCGGGTCGGCTAGTTAATACTAGATCTATACTTATTTGGAAATAGTTCTTATTAATGTCCAGATGACTTTGAACTCAAGTTTTCATCTTTCTGTAGATTTTGTTTTTGTATTCTGGTTGAAATTAATGAAAGGATACCGTAGGGTTGGGGATAAAGACAGGGATAGCGATTGGGTGGTCAGGATCAGCGATTGGGTGCTCAGGATCAGAACTCTTTCCCATATTATTGTTTCATAGATTTGTTTTAACAATGGAACTTAGAGAGATCTTAATGAACTCGCACTCGATCAGATGACAGGTTCAAAACAGCATTGATTACGTTTTAAATTCTGTCACATATTTCAAGTGACTGAACATCTAGATTCTTATCGGCTATTAAATAGTAATGGTGGGGATCCTCTTAACCCCCATGCAGCATGCAATGAGTGAAGTCCGTTGACTGGGTCAGTGCCCTAACTCATGGGGAATCTCATCTGGGTCAGTGATCCTTGTCAAGGTACATACAGTACAGCAATGCACATGGTTTGTTTTGCTAGGCACATGGGGCTCCCAATTATAATGAAACACTGGATCATGAATAAAACAATGAAACCTTTGTTGCTAACCAGTGATCTGACTTATGATACCAACGTGACAGCTATGATTTTCTTGAGAATGAAATGTGATAACTAGCCATGGCCCCAAAAAATGTGATAACTAGCCATGGCCCCAAAAAATGTGATAACTAGCCATGGCCCCAACCCCCTAAACAGATTTTGTCCTGATTAGCGCACAGTTAAGTAATATTTTAATATAAATATAATTTAAGCTAACATGGGTATTTGGGGCAAACGTCATTTTAGAGCTTGTTTCTGATTGGTTTCTAGACAACTCTAGATATCATGATAGTCAGTTTAGGAGAAAATTAGATTAATCATTAATGTAACAAATTTGCTGAGTCAGTTTATTTGATGCTTCGCCTTTTGATAGTGCATGTAGAGCCTTTGAAAGCTTAAAGTCTTTGTGATTTTGAACAGTGGTTCACTGGTTAACATGTTGTTGTCACAATACTTGATTTAGAATAGATAAAAAGAGTAATAATGAATAAAATGGTAGTTATTCAAAGAGGACAGTGGCCCGAATCGTGAAATCATGGTTTTCACCCCACATGAGTCGGCTTGACTACCTGTATTTTTATTGTGAGTGCAGTGGATGCTCAAGAACATGGCTTCATGATGATACAGATATCGCAGTGTCTGGGTTAAAAGTAAAATTTGGTACAGAATTATGTTACTGTCTACCACAAGGCAGTCTTATTTCATTATTTAATTTTTTTTCTTTCATGGCAGGAAACTGATTGATGCTGATGTCTTTTCCAAGTCAGACCCTAGTGCGTAAAGTATCTTTGTAGTGTGGATATAAGAGCGAGAAACAAAACAATGAGAATGAAGCATGAACTTGTTTAATTATTTTTTTTTAACAAGATGTTCCATGTCTTGTAGCAGAAATATAGGTGCCTGCTTTTCACTTTTTTACACTTAGACACAAAGAAGTGGTAAGATTATATTGACTGGGAGAGGACTGTAACTGACGTGAGTAAATCACGGCATGAAATGACTTAAGGAATTAAGACTATCTTATGACGTAATTATAAAAAAAGTAAAGATTGAATTTTCACAATCCTGTTTGAACATTCATCATGTCGTGGTTAATTAAAATTCACTTTGTACAATTAATTGTAAATTATTTTTTTAAATTCATTATATGATATAGTGAAATGTTTTTTCTTTCAGTGGTGGTTCTCTTTATTCAGGACTCCACCTCAAGGGGATGGAAGGAGGTAAATATGAACTACACAGTCATAAGAAAATGTTTTCTCAGTTTTTTTGCAATGAAAAAGAATGAATTCCGGCAGTTTCTATATTGTTTCAAAGAGTAGGGGAGAATGACAGATTATCAGATTATCTAGCAAAGTTAGGATTTTGTATTCTGAAGTTAAACTACAATTTGATTTATATTATGACATAAATGCCAAATACATGGTCATGACTATTGAGAATTTCACAACAGAATTGAAAAGAACTAAAAGTCTGCCATATTTCTATGTATAATATCCAACAAAAGTATGAAAAAGAAGAGTACATTCAAATTGGATTATCTGTTGAAGATATTGCCTGTCAGAATGAACTAAAGTTTAGCTTTCACTCATTTTGTTATTGTGACTTATTATATGTTACATCTGTTTACAGATGGGAAGAACCGAGATCATATGGAATAACCTGAATCCAGATTTTGTGAAAAAATTCATCATGCACTATTATTTTGAACAAGCACAGAAGCTCAAATTTGAAGTGTAAGTGTACTATGTAGACTGGAGGCATTAAATATTTCAAGTGTTGTGTTTTAAGAAAGTTATTTATGTACTGTGTTTGTTGAGGAAGGCCCTTTGTGACAGTTTCTGTCATTATGAAGCAAGTAAGAAAAGTAGAAAATCACCGTACATAAATTTACTTTCCGGGTACATTCATTTGACAAATACGCTGATTACATTCTTCAATGTGTGTTTAATAGATGAGGACCATTAATTGTTTTATATATATATACTCTTATTCAGCAATTGTATTAGTTTGTTCATGGTATATAAATATTTCAGGGTAGCAAAAGAATACAGTGAATTTCAATTGTCTTCTCAAGTTTCAAAATTTATGTTTTTTTTTGTGTCTGTCACACTCAGTTGAATCAATCAACCATGACACGTGACAGAGCAGTATCAGGAGCCTTTTGTCTAGTATGGATTGCACATCAGTAACATCTGAATTTTCATTGCAAAAACTCCATTTTGAATGCTCTTCATTTGACATAGTATAATTTTTAATGTTTTATTTCAGTTATGATGTTGACTCAGCAAGCTCAGACTTGACTAAGCATGTAAGTATGCAGTGGAATTTTATCTTATGCCTCTGCACACCTTCACTTTAGTTCTATTTCATTTATTGTCTCTGCCAATGGTTCAGAAACATTTACATTCAAAATACATAAATTTTATGCTTTTGACCTATTGACTAGGTCTTTTAAGTTTTGGCAATATGTGATATCCTAATATATAGTAATAGTGATAGTTGAATTTCTTCGTACCAGTTCAAAGCTGTAATTATTTGATTGTTAATTTTTCTCAGCTTGATCTTCTGGAGATTTTATACCCTGTTAGATTCTTTATATTTCACCTGTCTGCCTCTCATGCATTCTTGTTAGGATATTAATCATCAGAAGAATCTTGTTTAAATATTTGATGATGAATATGTGGACCATCATGTTTATCAACAGGATTTCTTGGGCAGAATGGAGTGCAGCCTGGGTGAAATTGTCTCCTCCAACAGACTGACCAAAAGATTAGAGTAAGTTATTCCACCAGTTTGTTTCACGAAGTTTAAGTGAGAAATGGGGATTTGTAGGCTCAAAGTGTGATGGCTGGTGTTTCTTTAGTGTAATTCTGGGTTTCAATATCACACAGCGCCGAAAACCCGGTCGCTTAGTTTGGCCACCGAGCGCCCTACCTGGTGATCGCGACCGGGGTCAGCGTCGGGTCACTACACCTGCGGTGGGCAGCGTTCTGCGCGGGCGAATTATTTCAAATTGGTACTGTTATGATTTATCGCCTTGCGTTGTAACCAGGGCCACCAGAACAACCGTCTTCGCACATATAAGACGAAAGGCATTTAATTTTGCCGTGTGAAAAGTACAAGAAGATAGCTTTTGTAGTTTTGTAATGACAAGTAGAGAAAGACTGTACATAATTGCTGAAGACGATGTAATACCTATTCATTTTAAAGTCGCATATCAAAAAAAGTGCTCGACACAATACGCAAACAATTACATCAAACGGAGGATAAGACATGCATTGGTGTACTTACAAAAAGACATCGTTGTCGGTAGAATAGTAATCCATCTACAGAAGATTTATTTTACATCTGTACTCACTAGTGTCAAACTTTACATCCCGGTCGGCACAAGTCGGTTGTTATAATATAATTAAACATGTATGTATACACTGTTCTTCAAAGAATACAATACAGCATGATTTAAGTATTGTCATATATGTACAAGAATGTGTGTAGGCAGCATATTTTCAAGTTGTGCTAGGACTGGTCGTCGTCCATGCGCAACGATGGTGCAATTTGGAGTAGGTGTGAGTCCAAAACGTGCTTGAGTTTCTCCAGTCTGTCGGTCATTCCTTGTGCACGTGTCTCTAGCTTTGCTAATGACTGGTGGCTACTTTCTGTCCCTTGCTCTCCCAGCAGTGCCAGGCCAAAACCATGTTGTTTTATAAATGGTATGCAGTGATGTTCTAATATGTGTTGTTTTGGAATTACTTTATTTGGAAAATGCCTCCTGTACAGTGTCATGTATGTGTTTATTGCTGTCTGAATTGCAGGAGTCGATGCTTCCGTAATGTGCGCACTATGTGCAACAGCATTGTGAATTTGACTATATGTGTGGTTGAGTGAATCAAAAATAATTGCAACGGTGTGTGCTTCATCAATGGTGAATGGATCACGTGTGTAGAGTTGTGTCTGTTCTGTAATTGTCTGTGTGAGATGCCTGAAAACGTCTGGGTTGAGGTATTTGTGACAGTGATTGCCAACGAATGATCGGCTATGATAAGCCTGTGGTGTAATGCGATGTTTAGTCAGTATGTTATCAAGACTTGAGGCCACAGGTCCAGAACGGGGGGACAGCTCCTCGTGATCAATCTGGGACAGTGTATTCCGAAGGCTTTTCACTTCTTTGTTGTACTTTCTTTCATCTTCCTCATTGTCGCTCATGATGACACACGTTCTTGCGTGGCGTATCTGGTCTTTTAGTCTTTGTACCTTCTGGTAATTTCTTCCGTATTCCTTTAGCGAAGTGCCAAGTTTTGTGAGCTTGTCGTACGCCAGAGATGCAATGGTTACATCAAGTTTATGGGCCTCCATCTCTAATAGTTTATGGTGTTTGAGAACAATGCCTAGTAATATGTGTAGGTATGGAGGTGTGACATGGTCCACTTCTGTTGTGAGCAAAGGTTCATGGATGCTGTTGTGGTGTTGAGCAGCTCCTTTTTTGTTTCCGTCTTGTTGTGTCATGAATGCACCATAGTCTGTTTGTAACATGTGCAGGTCTCTTTGTTGACATGTTGCAGGAAGAATGTAATTCTTTGTTTTTGGTATCAAACACCACAAACATGGGTATGTCCCTTGTGGGCCTGACAAGCCGTACATCTTGCAAAGATAATCATAATCTCCATTAATGAAGATCCTAAATTTCTTTCCTCTCCATGTCTGTGTAGTTAGTGATGCAATGTCATCTCCCAGGCCATCTGCCCAAAACCTAAGAATATTTTCGTGTTTATCCCTAACAGCAGAAATAGCAATGATCACTGTGTTTTGTTGAGCATTTGGTTTGGTTGTATTGGCAATTTGAAGTGTGACTTTGAATGAGTTTTTGCCATGGTCTCCTCCAATCTTGATCCACACTTCGTCCTCTGGAATGTTGTCATGCCACGTAAGGAGGTCATTCTCAGCATATTCATCTAAAAGACTATGGACGAATGACGACAATTTGCTTATCCGTCCATACGGCACATCCTGTTCATTACCTTGGTCATCTAAAAATGTTCTGTATTCTACTTCTACAAAATCTGCTACTAATTCTCTTGACAGTGCTCTAACAGAATGCTCATTTGCTAACTGGACCCCGACTTGTTTTAATGCTTTTCCATAACGCCTTCCTTGTCTACCACTAAATCCTGCTGTCTCTTTGACAACCAACGTTTGCTGTGGTGTAAGTTTAAGTTTGCTGTGAACGCCAGCTTTCCCACAGATGTACTGTCTCCTCTCAGCTGGCAACTGTTTCAATTCTGTGGCAAACTGGGTGTCTCCTGCAGATGTTGATGGCCCGGCAACTCTTGTTCTGGTTTCTTCCAATAAACGTGCTCTTTTTCTCTTTGTTGGGCTTGCTGCTTCTGATGAAATCTTTCTAGGAATGACTAACTTTTGTACAGCAATTGGCTGGCCCCCTGTTTTGTACCTGACAATGTTCTGAGGGTTTTTGTTTGTGAAAAGTTTTCTTTTAAATAAATGTGTGCTGACATCGTCCTCTCTCTTACTGAGTGGTGCATCCAATGGTTGGCAGAGTGAATGTGTGAACGTGTCTGTCTCATCTACAGTCACAGAGGCTTTGAAAATGGATGATGTTGTGCTGTCTTGGTTAATTGTTTCTGTTTCCTTGAAGATAGGAGAAGTGGCACTGTCCTTCATGTTTTGATTTGGCTTTCTATGAGGAGTTGATGTTGCTAAAGGTATAGTGGAAACTGTAGTTTCTTCTTCAAGTTCAATGGCCTGCATTCCTGAGCGGTTGCAAGATAGTATGTCTGTTGTGTTGTCTTGTGCAGTGTCAGATGAATGTGATGTAATGGCGCTGGCCGCTGGTTCATTAGTGAGTGGGCTTGTGTGGGTAGTGTTATTGACTGAATTTGTGTCAAGACCGTGACTAGTGCTAGGCGATTTGCTGGATTTGTTTTGGAGTCTAGGTGCTGAACTTTTCGCACAACCTTCAGACAAACTGAAACGGTGTTGACATACGCTACACTGGTTGACTGTTTTAAGAATATCAAACAGACACCAAATCAGTCCGCCTCGGCTTGCTAGCTCTCGCGCTTTCTTGACTAAAATGGGGTTCAAGCTTTTTTTTGCGTCGGTTATCCTCAAAGAGCACTTATGACAGATAAACTTTGAATGTTTGTCATTTGAAGCCCCGCTGATGTCAATTCCAAAGATTAACAATATGTCACTCGTCACAGATTCACAAGTCTTTGGTTTCCTTTTGAGTTGTTTCTGTTTTTTTGTCACATTTTTCATTCCACAAATTCTGCAAAGTTCGTCAAGTGAAGAAATGTGTCTTTCACGTGTATGATCCATAGTGCGGTCAGTATAGAATGAAATTCACCAGCAGAAAAAATAGCCATCAATAGAATGTAAACTGATATTCTCCAGCAAAGAGACCGCCGACAATGAAGAAATTTACAGGTATGAAACGGAAATGGGTCTTTAATGCATAGACCCAAATTTTGTGACAATCGATTGAGCCGTTTTAAAGCAATTAAGTAAGAAATACACCACTTAAAAAATCCAATTTTGTTGAATTCGGGCACATTTCAACATAAAATATCATGAAAACTGGACATCGCACTGACATCGGATTTTCACAGACTGAGAGAAGAGAAGTTGTACTTTTGTATTTCAGCGGCATTGTTGGTGTTTGGGGAGAAGAAATTGGAATTAATTAAGTCATAAATATGTCAATGTCATCTTTAGCGGCGCGCTTGTAACCGATGCCGTAGCCCGCGGCGTATGACCTCGGTGTAACGCCAATTAGGTATGGTCAGCGTGCGATTTTATGGGTGGCCCAGGACCGAACTAAGTGGCTTGTTTTTGAATGGAATTCGGCGCTGTGATCAGGATTTTTGAAACTTTGATATAAAAGATTATTTATGTCTTATGATGTGGGACATTGGTGAACTCACCACTGACCGAATACAAGCAGTCCCGGAACCATTAAAAAGCTCTCAAGGGAATTCAAGTTCTGCTTTTTGAAATTATGCCTGTCTTGTTCTAAATGCATTTGTTTCAGTGACCATTTGAAAATTACGGTATTATGTGATTTTTAAAATTATTTTATTATTATTATTATTAAAGGAAATCTCAAGAAAACCTTTTCATGAGTTTTTGGAAGTGTTTTCTGGATTAGGGAGAAAAAACTGTAACACATGAGATCTTGCCACTCGAGTATTTCACTCTTATTGGCAGAAACCAAGATGCCTTGTGTTCAGATGAAATTATGGAGACCAGATTCATAATCTGATTCTGAGGTGACCAAGTTTATGAGAATAAAGTTATCTGCATAATGTATACTGATGCAGTGTTATACTTCACATGGCCCCAATATTCATGGATGTTGTGAGATATTTTTGCATGTGTTCAAGTTAGACTCAGAGTCCTATATCTTATATTTCCAGACTTGACTTTGTTGAGATCGTTATGTATATATCTGTATTTAAGTTTAAATTACTTCATGATATTAATTTGATATTTTCAAGTTTTTGACTGAGGAGTTTGTTCTTTTTGCAGTGGACCTAAAAAGGACAGTGGCCACATCATAAGTAAGTTTGTTTCTTATCACCTGCTGTAAAATATAATTTAGAAGGGATTCTGGCCCTGAGAAAAGTTGGTACCTAAGAATCCAACCGGGAACCTTTACTGATATTAAAAAGGAGTTGTCATATTCCTTCTTAATTGAATAGTCAGTAGACAGGAATGACAAAAGTAATTGTTCATACTCAGTATGTGTGTTATGATCTTCGTCATTGGAAATATGAGAATAATAACAATTACAAACCATATCATATGATGTTTCATTTCTATTAAAAAGAAAAGATTTATGCAAAAGCTGAGACGTTTTTAATGAAAACATTTTTAATATGCACATAATATATAAAAAGTCATGTATCATCTGTTGTTTTGCGGTGGTTTGCTTTCTTATCCATTAAGGAAATGATTTCTCATATTTTTCAGATGAGAATTATAAGTTTCTTTTTTCTTATTTCACCAGTTGGAGCTGAAGAGCTGAGCAGTTGTAAGGTATGATAGTTTTTTGTTTTTGTTTTTCATGTCTTGCTTGTAAATTAGCAGTATTGAAAACCAGTGGGTACATCATTTATGGCATGAAAGCTCTAACTATTGTAAAATCTTATGGTTTACAGAGATTGGATCAGTTGTGAAAGAGTGACATACTGCCGATATCATGTACGGCGGGTTGTGTGCAAATTTCATGAAAAGAAAATATTTAAAACTTAATCAATAATATATTACTTTTATTAGAATAAGGATTGGAAAAGAACGCTTCATCATTTTGATGAGTTGTCATTGACTTGACTGTGTAGACAAAGTCTTTAATTTATCCACATTTTGGCCTGTGTGAATTCTCCCAGACTGTTACTAATTCATCGTGCTGTACTGACAATCGGGTTCCATATTTTTGTATCTTTTTGAAATAGATGAAAAACGTATTATTAGACTTCATGTTGGCAATTGTGAACTGTCTGTATCTGCCAGCCTGGGAGGCTTTTAAATACATACCATGTGTCAGTTAATGAGATATTCTTCTGGTTTTTTCCTGAAAAAAGATGTGGATGGCCAGAGCTGTGTTGTATTATGATATAACTCTTAAAAGGACAACAACAGCAAACAAAAATGATCAGGAAAAATTTGTGTCCATTTCTGCTCATTTGTGCCTGAAAATAGATTCTTCATTATCTTTAATACAGGAACAAATAACTTTGCAACTGCGAGCTCACAAGCTTGACAAGAAAGATTTCTTTGGCAAATCAGATCCATTCCTGACATTCTACAGATCGAATGAGGATAGCAGGTACAGTTTTTTTTTGCTTTCCAAAGCTTATTTCAAGAATTTTCAGATTGTATGATTTGCTTGATCTTTCACATGCATGATATGCATTTTTTTATACACTTTTTTCTTCTAAGCAGGCAGTGGTTATAAAATGTAGTTTTCAGTTTTTTATTTCAATTTTAGGAACGAGCAGCTTAGCATTTGTCTTGAGAAATATTGGTTTTCCTGTGTTTAACTACTTGGCATTCAAATTTAGTCTTGTCATAAGAACCTGATTATCTGTTTAGTTTTTCTAGCAACTGAACTTAGCAATGCTGTTTTTTGTGCAGTAGTTTATCACTTGGAAAATACTGACTTATTTAGTTTGCTTGAAGTAAGGATTGTTAATGTTTCTTTTGCAGCTTCACTGTTGTTCACAGGACAGAGGTCATTAAAAAGACACTAAATCCTACTTGGAGACCATTCTCGATTTCCATCAGGGCATTATGTAATGGAGATTATGACCGGTGAGGGAAATTTACTGGTGTGCTATAGTCTAGATTATATTGAGATGATTGGGTTACCTTATTACGTAGATCAGATTTTTGAAATATTGGAATGAAATTAACTGATTAGTTCATGGTCTGATTGACATCTACGCCAAGGTTAAAACAAATTTTTTTGGTGAGATTTAGTTATTTTCTTATTGTTTATGGATTTATGTGAACGGTGGGGAGTGTTTATTATTATATTCAAAACCATGATGCTGAAAACGTCCAGTTAACTCAAAAGGTTTACCACCTGAAATCCATAATTTGATAAATATTAGTGAATGTTTTAATAGACAAATAAGTGATAGTAGCTGTTTTGAATTGATGAGCTGCATTTTTTACCATGAGTCATTTCTTCCTACATTTCAGGGCCATCAAAGTAGAGTGTTATGACTGGGATGCAGATGGAGGGTAAGATCAACCATGTTACTTAATAATCCCTGTGTATGTTAAGATGAAATATTCATTTAGTGATATTATATATGTACAAAACAGTTAACAAGAATTTTTTCTGCTTGGGAGAAGGAGGGAGGGGGGCAAATGCAGGATTAATTTTTTGGAATAACAGTATAATGCGGTTTATATATTGGGATATTGTTCTTCATTTCTTTGATATGATTTGGTAGTCTGGTGTCTTGCATGTACTATGCTTGCAGTTTCAGGTATGGTTAAGCTTATCTTGTAACTGTGACTTTACTTTCATACAGGCATGATTTCATTGGTCACTTCATGACAACTGTGAGGGAACTCTCAAGAGGACCAGGACAGAGCAATATGTATGAAGTACGTAAATGTGATTCATTTTGTTCTTGTTTGGTTGTACTTTACAACACTTTGCATTCTGAACTTATTTTTCTTTTATTTGAAACTCTTCATTGTTTTTTTTTTCTGATGCTTTCGTGAAGTATTAATTTAGCATTGCTGAATGAGTCCATTAATTGTTAAAATTTTTACTCTAAATGAGCCTGATTCTTGTGATAAGAGGAAACTATTAGTGGTGCCACATTATTAATTGAAGGGAAAATGAAAATCAAATTTGGCTGCATTACAGTGAACAATTCCTCCAAAGACTCAGAGTTAAGTTATAATTTTGTCAAATTTTGCAGATTTTATATTTTGTTAAATCCTGTGTGTTTATCAAGAACATTATCATATTTTGGGCAGAGAACCTGCTGTTCATTCAAGTAGGGACTGTTTAAGGCACAAATCAGAGTGAGTATAAATCATACTGAAGATCTACAGATTTTAAACCCATTGAAGCGCAAAGAAACTTCTTTGCGACCCTGTGGATTTAATTAGTTTGGCTGAATTACCTTATTTGACTGACATTTTTTTGTGAATGAATTATGAAAATACCAATCAAGTAAGTACTCGGGTTAAATCTCAGGTAGTAAAAACTGTGTATAGTTGCAGCAGTTCATCTTTTCATTGTTATTCTCAGGTGTCATACTTGTAATAGAATCTTTTCTTTTCGGAAAGTCATGAATCAGTACTACTTGTTTCTTTATAATCCACAGTGCATCAATCCTAAAAAACAGCAAAAGAAAGGAAAAAGTTACCAGAATTCTGGAACGGTGAGGAAATGTTTATTAATTTTAATGCAGAAGTAAACCTATCAAATTAACGGCTATGGAGAAGCGCAAAAATAGGCAGCAATTCTCTGTCTTTTTTTTAAAAAAAATTTTTAACATCACCGGCCAGGTGATATAGAAATACATATAATGTATATATTAGAGATACTATGCATTATGTATAGCTTGAAAGCACGTCATTCAGTGAAAGTGCATATGGAAAATGAAAAAAAGAAGAGAACGTAGGCAGATTATGCACAACAACAATAATGGGAGACCCTTCAAAATTCACTATTTTATTGACATGTGAGTGCCCTAGAAGTCATTTTCATTTATCTCAGTACCTGAGGAAGTATACATTGTTGGGAAGATCACCCATAAGCCATTACAGAATTCTCTTGATTTGATAGTGCCCAAATTTGGTTGTCAGTTTTCAAAGCGCAATATTTCTTCTTACAGTTACTGATTTGTATATCATTAATCTTTCTCTCTTTCAGGTGGAACTGATGTCATGCAGAATTGAAAAGGTTTACACATTCCTTGACTACATCAGAGGAGGGTAAGTGGATAAATCAGTCCAATTCAAAAAGTTTATCTCCAGCCACCAATTCTGATATTTTTTTTCGTGTGTAAAAATCTTCATCACTACGTTTACTTATTGGAATGTAGAGACTAGCTTGTCATATCTGGAAAAATTGAAAGTTACCATTTCTCTTTTGTGTCATTGTTAATTTCATTTTATAGCTGCATAAATGAATCTCTTCACAGAGCAAGAAGATTTTAATTGCTTTTTTTCACAAGTTCATATTTCTCGTAAATTTGGATGTAGAAGGTATCTGTTCAGCTCATTTGTGGGGTTTTACAAATTTAATTTTCATAGGGTAGTTATGAGAATGTTGAGATGTGGTATAGAAAGGAACTGAATTGAATTGAGTTTGAAGGGAAAATTGTGGTTGTTTTTGAGATCTGTGGCACTAAACAAATGGGTGGGAAATTTAAATTTGTGTCAGAAAATGTCAAAATTAAATATTAAGTGCGTGTCGTAAATAAGCCGCTCCTATTTATGCATACAAGGTTTAATTTGATTTTTGTATAATTATTGCATATATTATTTTTGTGATACTTTATACAGGACAAGAATTCATTGCACATTTGCAGTAGATTTCACAGCATCTAATGGTGATCCAAAATCTCCAACATCTCTCCACTACCTGAACCCTTATCGTCCCAATCCATACGCAACATCCATCAAATCTGTAGGTGATATTATACAGGACTACGACAGGTAATGTCATTTTGGTTTTGTTTTTGTATTTTAGTTCTGCAAGAAAGATAATATCATAGAAGTTCTTATTTCAGATTAAATGTGAAGTTAAGGCATGGATAAATATTTTCAGACATTATACAGGACTATGACAAGTAAATAGTCATTTTGGATCTTTTCAGGATTTTGTTTTACCGTACTTGTTTCTTTAGAAAGATTAATATTTTAGAAAATACATATCAGTTTGATGAATGTGAAGTTTATGGTGGCAGGTCTATTACATCCATAAATTCTTGTTACGTAGTTTTTGCATTGTTTTTATTTATTCTTTCATATTGTCACTCTGCTAAAGAGTTCCCTTGTTTTTCTATCAACAGCGCTAAAATGTTCCCTGCTTTGGGATTTGGAGCAAGACTGCCTCCTGACGGAGTGGTTTCACATGAGTTTGCTTTGGTATGACCACTGTTACATTTTTTCCCCCTATTAGTTGAGGTACCCGTCATTTTCCGGGATAAACACACTCGAAATAAAGGAAGCCAAAAAACAACGTCGGGCAGCAGAGAGAAAATGGAGAAAAACCAAATTGACTGTACACAAAGAAATCTATGTGCACAATACTAACAATGTAAAAGAACTTATCTTAAAAGAGAGAAAAAATTATTTTAATGCCAAAATTTTAAAATGTACAAGTTCAAAAGCACTTTTTAGTGTCACTAATGAAATGAAAGGAAAATCTTCTACATCTTTGCCCTCTACAATAGCAACAGCAAGCCTCCCTGACACATTTGGGCAGTATTTTATTGACAAAATTTCTAGGATTAGGAGTGGTCTAGACGATGACTCATGTACATCTGAGTCCAGTAATGACTATTTTAACTGTTTTGATGGTTCATATTTTAATGAGTTGAAGCCTGCAACACCAGAGGAAATTAAAAAGATTATTATGACTTCACCACCCAAATCATGTCCTCTTGACCCTATCTCAACTGTCACGAGCAGAGTTAGGGTCTTGGGGAGCATTCGACTGCACGAGAGGCAGCTAACTCACACTCGGACACAACCACACAAGAAAAGTATTAAACAACTAGAGGATCTATATATGTCAGGCCGGTCAGGCCAGGTTTTACATAAATATTAATAAACAAAACAAAAGACAATAGAGGTATATTCAAAGCAATAAATTCTAATTACTAACTTAATCTATGATATTCATGTAATTATGGTTCCTTATTGGATGTACTGCAATCAATAGCAAATAGGTATATTATACGAAACTAGATATCAATTTAAAGTGACAGTTGAGTCGCCACTGGCCAGTCGCCAGGCAAACTCTCCCTAAATCATATGGGCTTGAATGTTAGGAGAGCCCAGTACGTTCCAAGCCTACAGAAGCACACTTCGGCTTGTAGGTAATTACGCAGTTGCAAAAAAAACTAATTATATATATGCACAATCATTATGTCACAAATCCCAGACTGGGAGATGTAATAGTTTATGACAGGACAACAATCACGAACAAACAAGTTTAACACTTAACAGAACAACCCATCAGACTCACACCTTTATTAAACATAATTATACAGATAATAGCGCAATTACATACATTATATTATTGAAATCAACTGCCGTACAACGGCCTTATTCTCACACACACTCTCCCTCGGATCCACAATCCGGTAGTTACTCCTAAAGGCACTTCGGCCTCAGCCTCTCCCCTCAGGGTCTTAATAGCACATTAATAATTTACTGGCACCGCAGTCTCTCAATATCACCTTCCTATTGTCATACACCTTAGCATTCCCCTAGCACCTCAGCAGGGCAATAACACATTATCATTTCAATAGACATTATCATTTCAATAGTACATTCTCCCCTCAACATGGCAATAGTGCATTATCACATTCACGCTCATATCTACGTCCCTGTCCATGGCCTGACTGCCACGACTTTATGTGCCTCTACTGTCCTGCACTGACAGCCTCACTTCTGGCCTATGTGTGGCCTCCGGCCCTATGCTGGCCTATCCCCTGTGCTCATCGAGGTGGCTCTGCGGCCCGTCCTCGACACCTACAAGAATAACATTACATTGGTATAATACCCTACCATTTCTATTCACTCCACCTCTCCTTACAACTCATGAAGCGTACACACACTAGTTCACCTTTCACTCACCACACATCTTACGGTAACACACCTCCATCGGAGTACACACTACTCACTCGCGCTACAAATCCATGAACTCACTTTCATCTATCGCTCATGGCGCACATTGCTATATCCAATATCAAGGACTTCCACATTCCTCACATATACTTATTTACATCATGGTAATAGACGAATATAATATAATACATCAATCATAATAATCAATCAACGTTCTACGTACCAGTCATCACTGGAAAGACTCTCTCACTAGTCTTCTCGACTGCTCCCCTTATATCCGCCCGATGGGCTCTTATTCACAGGTCCGTTCCGTAGGACCTTCTAACTTGCAGTGATAGTAATACAGCGCTTTCGCCTCATTCAGACCCTCCCACTACTCACAACAGCACGCTTAACTTACTTGTCTACCGTGAGTTAATTTTACTCTACACCCGCTCTGTAGCAATCCCCTTAATTGCACTCACTCCACTCGTGACACATTATTCAATTCATCAACAATGTGCCATATTACTTCAATCATACTATGGAAATAATTCTATAACACAGGCCACTCGTCATCGAGTGCCAGCTGGGGTTTCCCTAGACTTCCTATGAGGCTGTGGTTCTCTCTCTATCTCTGATCTTCTATTATGCTTGAAGTTCAAATAAGATATATTACCATTGGTCACGCCTACTGGTAGGCGCGAACATCAAAATAGCGCAGCGTGGGCTTTCAAAGGTCAGCCCACTCAGACCTTTCTTTCTAGAGCTCAGTCAGTCCGTTAGCAAGGACTTCTAGTCTTCAAACCACACAGTTCAGGTACTGGCCAACCGGAGATACTTCACGACACGATGCTTCTGCTCGTCTGTATTCACCAAATCTGAACGTTACACGATGTTTTATACTATCTAACTACCCAGCGTGCTAGTCCGCTGGCCCAATTAGTTCAGCTATCTCATAGGTCGAAACCTCCCACCATTTTAATTGTAGTAATACGTCTGCACTATTCTACCAGCCAGTTAACTTGCAAAAACTTGTCTAGTCATACTTAACAATGTCAACTATCCCCACCTTGTTTCACCCGTACTCCATTACTTATTAATCACGAACATTAAAACCGACAAGCGTGACTCTAACAGTTTAACTTTACATTTATTTACTCACCAACTATAATTCGCGAGGGCCGTTCAAGGCCACCAGCCAATTTCTCATGGCCCTGGTAAAACAACAACAACTCACTCTCTGCGTGAGTTTTAAACAACATCCGAATCATGACACCAACTACTCTTCTGGTTCAATGCCTTGACTCCCTTCTTGATATTTTAACATCTATTGTCAATCAATCTCTTCAAACAGGAATTGTTCCAACTTGTTTCAAAGAAGCCATCATTATTCCATTATTGAAAAAACACAACTTAGACCCTGAGGACCTAAAAAATTCTCGCCCAGTTTCTAATCTTCCTTTTATCTCAAAGATCCTAGAAAAAGTAGTATTGGCTCAACTTAAAGATCATTTAAAAGCTAATAACCTCATGGAAAAATTTCAATCTGCATATCGTGAACATCACAGCACTGAAAGTGCACTTCTAAGAATTGTTAATGACATCTTACGATCAAGCGATGAGGGCAACATTACCATTCTTACGTTGCCAGATCTATCAGCCGCTTTTGATACCATTGATCATTCGATACTCCTTGAAAGACTATCTCTAACATCTGGAATCTCTGGCATAGTTTTGTCATGGTTCAAGTCTTACTTGACAAAAAGATCTCAGTCAGTGTTTATTCAAGGTAGTTATTCTACCAAATTCCAACTTAAATACGGAGTACCATAAGGTTCTGTTCTGGGCCCTGTTTTATACACCTTGTACATGTCACCATTAAGTAAAGTTTTTGTATCACACAGTATGAAATATCACATGTATGCAGATGACTCGCAGCTTTATGCAGCATCTCAGTTGGTTGATTTTTCTTCACTTGTGAGTCAAGTTCAAAATTGTTTTGACTCTGTAAAAACCTGGATGCGTACCAGCAAGCTCCAGTTTAACAATGACAAAACCGAGGTTATGCTATGTGCCACTGAATCAAAGCTAAATAAGATTGAAGTCAGTGAAATACAACTAGCTGACACTGATATTCATTTTTCAGAGAAAGCAAAAAACCTGGGTGTCTTTTTGGACAAAAATCTTTCCATGGAGTATCAGATTAATTACATCACCAAATCAATGTTTTTTGAAATACGAAGGATTTCACGTATGAAATCTGTTCTGACTCAGGAAGCAGTGAAAACATTAGTTATCTCCTTGGTTTTGTCTCGCCTTGATTACTGCAATTCACTCTATGCTGGTCTCTCAGATGAAAAGATTTTTAAACTGCAAAAAGCACAAAATTGTGCGGCTCGTTTAATTCTTGGAAAGTCAACATTTGAAAGTAGCACAGAAATGCTCAAAATCCTTCACTGGTTACCAGTAAAAGCCAGAATAGAATACATAATTGCTGTGTTTTGCTACTGTAGTGTCACAACAACTGCACCTACATACATCAGTGAACTTCTCTGTCCCTATGCTCCTCCCAGGGCCCTGAGATCTCAAGACTCGGGGCTCTTGGTGGAACCTAGGTGCAACCTCAAAACGTTCGGCGACAGGTCATTTAGTAAAATTGGACCTGCATTATGGAACTCACTACCAAATTCCCTGAGATCAGCATGCAGTGTAGAGAGTTTTAAAAAACAACTAAAACCTCACCTGTTTAAAAAATATTTAGATAAATGATTTTTGTGTGTGTGACCGTTCTTTAGTATGTGTGTGTGCGCGTATGGTGGACAATGTTAAGCGCCTTGAGGCCTCGGCGAAAGGCGCTATATAAATGCTCTTATTATTATTATTATTATTATTATTATAAACCTGTGAACCCACTGTTCTGTCTCTCTCTCTCTCTCTCTCTCTTTGGTGTAGAAATTTTCCCATATTCTACCGTCTTGCTACAGATTTCATGCACACCGGAACACATGAGAGGGAGGGAAATTTCGTGTTTGGAATCGAACGCATATCAATATCATTTCTTGTGCAGTGGGCTTACAGGGAGTCAAAACAAAGATCGTTGTATTTTGGATTTTTACTTTTTATTTAAAAATACCCAAAACTTGAATCAAGAAAATTGGTTGATTCAAAAGTGATTGAGCTGGATTACTTGACACTTAAAAAAATTAATTTTATATTTTTTGAAATTGTGATTTAGGCTGTAGTGTCGAACAAAAAAAAAGAAAGGGCCAAAATTGCACCACAATGCATTACTCCTGCCACTATTTTTTTTATAATAAGATAATGTTTGTATTGTCTGGAAGAAAGGGCAGGGTGAGTAAGAGATAATCAGTAATTAATTAAAACTGACCAAGATAGAGAAAACAACAGCTGTCTATGTGAAGTCTAAACTGTAAGGCACACTGGACGGAAAATTTTTGAATAAAATATGAGGTCTCGCCCACTAATTTCCTAGATGAAACTAAATTTTCTACCATCAGAAATTCTTAAAAAGTAGGACTTTCGCAGCTGTTTACATTTTGTTGTAAGATTACAAAACAGTAACCGGTGAAACTAAATTTATAAGATTTCTGTGAGAATAAATTAATTCATGACTGTATTACATTAAAAATTTGCTGATGCAGTTCTTAATTATTTGCTGTATTATTTATTTCAGAATGGCAATCCACAAAATCCATACTGCCAGGGTATTCAAGGAGTCTTGGATGCTTATCACAGGACACTACAATCTGTACAGCTGTATGGACCGACAAACTTTGCCCCAGTTGTCAATCATGTGGCCAGGTAAGATCTTTCTTTCCGCGTATGATAAACACATCAAAATTCATCATAAGCGTAGGATGACAAATTTATTAGGTGGCCATGGCCATAATTCAGATTAGATGTCTAAATGAAGTCTTGCATTTTTCTTGCATTCATAATTATACAAAGATGGAACCTGTTCTGACAATGCGAAACTCCGCCATTTTTTGGTCGGGAGACAGTGCATCTTAATTTTTCTTTTTTTTTGCATTGTGTCAAGACAGTTTCGAATAAGAGTACTTGAAATAGTTCAATTTCGTTTTGAAATGCATGATAACCAATTTAGGCTTGGGGGGCAAATCCCCCAGTGGGACACTGTCCCCCGGGCCCCTGACCTTTGTTCTGACCATCTAATCAAGCTTCTTCGGATGTTGCACTAATCAAGTATAATAAAAAAGCTCCGCCAGCATATACAAACTTCAGTCAAGCCTGCAGACTTTATTTGGCAACGTATTTTATGAAATTTTGCACAAAATTGTAAAAAGCAACTTGGACTAATCGTTTTGCTGTTCTTTTTTAGATTTGGAGACATGAAATAGCGAGGAAGTATTTTTTGGACTTTGCATTGGGTTGCTAATTTCTCCCGCAACCCGTTCTTTTCCATGAACAAGTGACGTTATCACTTTGATCACTTCCTGCGATGTGTTCACTATCAAACACACTGATCCGTGAGCAAATTATTGCCATTTCATGAGGATCTGATGGGGTGTGTTGGGCATAAACACGCGAAGGGAGCGCAAAATTACATTTCTTACACAAACAGCAACTACCCAGCATGCTACCAAAGCCTTTTCTTCAGTCACAGACTATTTCTATGAATGTGCTCAGTCTCAAAAAACGTAAACTGTCAGTTATGCATCATTGCAACTGGTAAGCAATTTAATACTGTTGCATCAATTTTTACCAATTGTTCAACCTTGTCTTTCATTGTTAGATTTGCTGCAGCAGCTCGAGATGGCAATGATTACTTCATACTGCTGATTGTGACAGATGGCATCATCACAGACATGCCACAGACAACAGACGCTATTGTTAATGTGAGTAGATTGGTCATGAGTTCTTATCTTTAGCATGTGCTAAATAGGGAGGCAGAGTCAGTACCGTTATATTTCTTGGAAGCTGAACTCGGGAATTATCTTCACCAAGATCATTCAATACTGGCATAATGCTACATACATATTTAAACTTTTAATTGGTATCAATTGTGTAGTAAAACTTGGTATTTGAATATAAAAATATGTAAAATCCACTGTGCATTAATGAAAGAGCAATCGCTTTGAATTATGTGACGAAATGAGGTGCTCAGAATTATTGAAAAGCCAAATTCACCAACACCAAGGAACAATAATACAAATTAACCCTTTGTCTTTCTGGTAATTCTTCACCTGTCAAGGTTTGCTATAATTTGCTTCACCCGTATAACAGGGAGGGGCAATCAGTTTAATTCTGACACTGTGTTGTTATGAGTATTTATTCCATGACTCAGTTGGTTTTGCATGTGATAAGCCCAGATGGCTGTGCTTTAGACATCAAGTACATGTTGAAAAGAAGTTGTGATTAAATTGCTATGTATTTTTTCTAACTTCAGGCCGCCAGTCTTCCCATGTCAATCATCATAATTGGTGTTGGAGATGCAGACTTTGAAGGTAAGTTGAATGTCTAGTTTTAAAGTGTCAGAGACTAGTAAGTTTTAGAATTCATTGGAAAGAAAGTTAATCAGATTTGAATGTTTTGCTGTCTGATTATTATTATCTTTGCATTATTAACGACAGGATGTCAATGTTTATTGGTCCAGCTCGTAATTTCCTTGATTTAGTATGTCAAAGTTTGCCAAGTTAGATGTAAAATGAGTTTTTGCTGTTCACTTTACCAAAAGTAGTTGTGAACTTATTAATTATTGTTTGAGAAAAAAATTACAGCCTCAAATCTATTAAGTGCAACTTTTTGTTTATTTCAAGACAGGCTAGGAATTTAACAGTAGTGTAGTCTTGAAAACAATATATCCTCATTAAAATATTAACTTTGACAAACTTTCTTTCGACATAAATTTATATTTATACTATTTATAGTTGTTTTGTTTTGTCTTTGTTGTTTTGTGTGTGCAGATATAGCCTTAATTAGCATGATATATTTGCATCTCAACAGGCATAAGTAAAAAAAGTACTCTGTAAACGAAATAATTATGATCCATTGGGATTGATTATATACTCCAAAAACAAGAGTTAGTGAAATCATTTGGTAAATACTGTTAGTGATATAGATTACCAGAGTGCACGGATAAAAGAGACAAGGATAATGAAATGGCTGTTAAATATATTATTGTCTGGAATGTAGAAATCATCAAAATGTCCTGTCCCCAAGAGTTACGATGATTGCATAATTGTAATTTACACGAGTTCTGTTTAATATTTAACTTTGGATTAGACCTCGTCATGCTTGTCTTCAAAATCCTTATAAAATGCATTTGTTTGTTTGTTTATTTGTTTCTCAGATGGTATTGACATCTTGTTCTGACTTTGTTTTTTTCTGTTCTCAACAGCAATGGAAGTTTTGGATGGTGATGAAGTTAGACTGACATCTCGAGGTAAAACAGCAGAAAGAGACATAGTGCAGGTATGATACTGCGTGGTTTAATGATCTGTGGATCAACTGTTATCTACTCTGAGTAAATATTTATTTAGTTATTTAGGCCTACCAAGTTTAATAGTGTGATGATAATGCAATAAACAATGATAAAAATGTTTATAATTCTATAAATCTTGGAATTGTGATGGATCTGTTGATGGTCTTCTTTTCATGGCATTTAGGGTGAAAAATTCTTTAAATACTTGAGGCCAAAAACAAAAAGCTTTGCTAAGTCTAGGGTCAACAGCCTTCTACGCGTAGCAATATATTTTTTACTGTACATAGCCCATAAGCTCAGTGTTACTGTGCTGTGGTCAAACATGTCACACATTTGCTGGTTTACATGTAATGGTGATTACTACTAACATGTTGTATGCATTTTAAAAATCATTACTACTTACTAACCAACTAGTATGCATTTTAAATGTGAAGTGGTGACTTCAGGGTTCTCTTTCAAGTTGTTCACTCTATGCCATTTATGATGAATACTTTTTCTCAAATTTCTATCAATATCATTTTTAACATTCCCACAGTTTGTGCCTATGCGCGAGTTTCTGGGTCGCAATGGAGAAGACACAACTGCAATCCAAGCTCGATTAGCCAAAGAAGTGCTGGAAGAAATTCCTGATCAGTTTCTGTCATACATGCAGAAACACAACATTAAGCCCAAACCACCTATGCTTCAGCGAAGAGACACAATCTCATCTGTCACCTCACTGCCCCTCTCTGAACAGTGAGGTCAAACTTTGTCCACTTTACACCAAAGATGTGAGAGTTTCCAGCCTGTATTCTGAATATGAAGATGCTGGTCTTGGACTGGGGGAGGAAACAAAATGTGTATGTCCTAAATGCATTGAGCATCCATACACTTAACATGAAACACAACAAGATCTGTTTGAGTATTGAAGTATTTTTCTGCCAACCGCACAGACTGTTATTTTACTTTTGTGATTTGAAGTAAATGCAATGATATGCATGTGGTTGATAAAAGACAAATTCTGTCTAGTCAGATCTAGACATTATCATGATTATGAACAAGTTGTAGTTTTCTGAAGCAATGGGAACATGACAAGATTTGTCACGACAGCTCAGCTTAACCTTTTTCATTCAAAGATGGTGTGAATTTCAAATGGTGAAGATGATGAGAGTTAAATGGTGGTGTTTGGTTATTGTGTTTTGTTTTTTTCTGTAAAAGTGTAAATAAAAGCATTAAGCTACATTTAAACAAGATTCAATTGCCAATATGTTTATAGTAGTATCATTATAAAAGGCCTTTTTAAACTTCGTACTTGTTAATTAGGCCAACCTTTTGAACTCATTATCCCATTATATTGGGTTTGCTTTTTTGTTTCCTTACACCATGGTATTGATATTTTAAGAATAGGTGTTAATAACTTTAATACAACTCTTAAAATGTTGATCAATCAAAAAACAAAAAAAAACCCAGGAAAAACTGTGCTGAACTATGAAAGTTTGAAAGGGCTCATTAAAGATGATTTTGTTGAGATTTATGATAAAGCAAGCTTGCACAGTACTAGAATTCCATAATTTTTCTCTGGGCTGCCCAGGCACATGGTTCTACGACACCTCCAGGATAAAGATCCAAAGGGTTGAATATTGTGCAATATTACAGCCAGAATGACAAGTTAAAAAAATTCTAAAGTTATTTTCTCAAGTGTGAAATAGTCTAACCCAGTTGCTTTTGTGTTGACTTGTTGTGTTTAATCAAGTTGCGGGCATTTCTTTTTTCAAAAAGTTGTAAAAAATGTAAAATACAATGATCTTTTTTTTTGTGCTCCTTTTGATAAGCCTATTGCATGGGGCAACTGTATTTCACTATTTGACAACCATTCAATTAATGTGTAGCGCCATGCCACGCATGAGTTCTGAAACAAGACTGGGTTATTATGGGAAATTGTTTAGATCAGAGAGAGAGGATGGGAGAAAGGTGGGAACTCGGGTTTATCCTGGGTGATGCCATACATTGTCTAGTTGTTTATAGTTTCACTGAGGTAGAGATAATCAAGATTGTCTCTTTAACCCCTGGAAGAGCATTTGTTTTTGATTAGGCCAAAGAGAAATATGGGTAATTAATGATAAATGCTTAGTAATTATTATAGTAACTTATAGCTCTCTCTCTGTTTTTTCTTTGGTTGTACACTGCATGTAGTCAGCTTTCAAATTATCCTTAACTATGGCTGTCATGACCAGACACTAATATCTAATATCAACCTCATCCCCACAAAGGTTTTTGGTTGGTTGCAGGGTGAAACAATAATGGGGTGACTTTTCCTGTTTTGGCAAAATATTGCTCATTCATTGTATGGGGAGGCTGACTCATGGATCTGTAGATTGTAAAACATTGTTTATTTGTATGCTATTTTGACATGATTGGTGCTTACATCCATCAGAAATGAAACATTTATCACAGTAGTGGCTAGGTTTTCACAGGCTGCATGCACGCAGCCATCTTTTTAACAATAGCAGGTAATGCACTGTGACTTGTGAGTATTATCAAAAATTATCATTATCATAGGTTTCTGTGATGCAGAATTATAAAGGCAGATTATAATGCAGTATAATATATACATCATATTCAGCTTATATACCACATAAACATGAGAACTTCAGTTTTATAAATGCTGTTCAGTGATTGGCAGTTATACTTAAATTGAATGACATTATTTCAGTTGGTGCTGTGGTGAGACTATTGTGTCCCTTGTAGATTGATCTGTTCTAACAAAAACAGCACTTTTTTGGATTCATTTGATTTTAACCATACTGGTTTGTTTTTTTGTTTTGCTTTTTTTTTCCTTTTTCACATTGACCATTGGTGAAGCACAAATTTCATAATCTGGCAGGAAATTGTGTGCAAAAGAAATCGTGCATTTGTGAACCAGAGCTGTGATAGCTGATTTATTGAAGCATTGTTGGATGTTTGTGAATTTTTTATGTATTGCTTACATTTCTTGTGAGGAATGCAGTATTGGATGTGACAAGTTACTGATTTAAAAAAAAAAAAAAAATTTTTTTTTTCATTCTTTATGTAAGTCTTGCCAATGAGTCTCATGAAATAGGGGATAAATAAAGTACAAAATTTCTTTGTCTTACGAAAGACTGTATGTTCATTGTTGTTTTTTTAGATATGTTTTTGGCAATCTGTACAGGCAATTTTATATCCTTTCCTAATCCTATGTAACAGCAACCAGAATACACACGTATTACAAAAGACTTTTACTTGTCTTGCGATTGAATGTTTTGATTATAGAATCTAATTTACTTTACTCCACATGGGTTTAAAATAATTAAATGCCCAGCTTACAAAATGACTTTTATGATGCCACAGAGGAGCGTGGTATTTTCTTTTATTTTTACTGTTAGAGGAATGTATGTGTGTTTACCATTTTGTGATTTTATTTACATATTATAATTATTACGTTACTGTATCATACTGTTTCATGAAAACAATTCCATTTACGCCACTTTGTAAATTAAATTCATCTCTCCCTTAATTTAAAAAAAAAGATCATCTTGTTGATACATCCTTTGTTTTTCTGGGGTGACATTGAATGTGAAGACTGGTTTGTTTCTTTTAGCTTGAATTTATCTTTGATAAGTGTGTTCAGCAGAAGTGTTTGGAGTTCATTTATAGCAAAATAATTTTTAAGTCTTTATGTGAAAAATGTCTGTAGGCTGTTCACACTGAAGTATCTTTGAGTGACAAATCAAGGGTTTTAATTATATATATATTTACATGTTTGTACATTTTTTGCTGCTGTAAATATTTGTCAAGAATTTTTTTTCCACAACTCAGAAAAAAAAATTGACAGTTGCCTTTGCAAACACTTGCCTCATGATTTGCACAAGATCATTAAAACATAATTGAATTCAACACAAGTGAGCTTTATGATATTTGCGATTCAAAGTGTTTGACATGGTTCGTTGGTGACACTTTTGAAAGCTCAACATTTATGGGTGACACTCAGATAAACAGTGACATTCATGTATTGTTATAAGTGTACAAGTGCAGAAAGCCTGTGAAATCTGTATGCATGGCAAATTAGCAAGAATATTGTCTGAAAAAAAAAAAAGTAGCCTATCAGTACCAGGTTTCTTTTTTTATTTTTTCTAGTTTTATGTTTTTGCAGGCGTTATCATCTTGAGAAAACTCAAGACATGAGGTAGTTTGGAATGGGGGAAAATCTCATTTTAGCAAGATTTAGGAAAGATGAAAATCATTTTGGCAATGTTTGGTCACTGGTTGTTTAATCTGTCAGTTCAGCTGACCTGATTTTAATATTATTTTACACTAAACTTTTTTTGTGCCTCAATATACACATAATATTTATAGTTATAGGAATATTAAATGTACCACAAAGAAATTTTCACACCATTAAGTTCATAGATTCTAGATGTTTCCATTACAATTTTTATGGCTGTATCAAGAGTAGTACTGGGGCTTACTTCACCATGAAATGTGGACATTCATGTAACAGTGTGTGACTCACTGGTGTGATTTCTGAGATAGTTCATGGATTTAAAAAAAACGGAAACAGATGTGCATGAAGCGTTTGATTGTGATGCATGTAAAATTTTGTCTGGACAATGTTGGAAAACTCAGTATGTCTTTAGCTCGTATTTACCTCAAAAAGGCTCATGGGTTAAGAAAACCCATTGTAACCTTTCAAAATTTTTTGCAAATTTTATATATCAAGGACTTCATACAGTAGTCCTTGATATATATATATCGACGGTGAAACTCGCAAACCATAATGTCCAAATTCCATTGTTTTGAGAAAATCGCAAAAAAAAAAATACTTTGCTGTTCAAATACAATCTGAGAACCATTCAGGTTAAACGGTTTGCACACATGACTAATACAAGGGTCTCTGTTGTATTTTATTATAGAATAGTGATGTAGATGGTGCACAGTCGTCGTGTGGTGTCATTTACTTAGCAAAAAATCAGAGTTGGCCTACTTTTGGACTTAGACGGTTTGCGACTTACAAGTTTTATTACATTGGATTTTTCCTTTTCGATCAAATAATAATTTCATGGCTCTGTTTTGATTTTCAATCCATTTTGTCCCTGTTCCCAAACTGAACAAAATTCACATCGTGTCACTTTTTATATTTTGGGATTCCGTTAGGTTACAATATTTCATGTATTGGTGAGAACTGCGTTCACTCACCTTTTGCAGCCAATTAGTGGTATACTCGCAAAAGTGGATCTAAATGCTACTTTTTGTGTAATCCAAAAAGATGCATGGATTGTGAGCTTAGGTGTTCACTGGCCAATTCTGATCAGCCAGCTAGTTGGGTGATGACGTCACGTTTACTTGCAATGAGATCCCATGCATCAACCAACTGGTTGGATCCCATTGAAACACAGTGTCGTGACATCCCCAACAAATTAGTCGGCCAATTGAAATAGGCTGGTGCGCGCCAAGGCTTCCTTGATTTTCTGCTCGGACACATTGTCCCTGTTCCAAAATTGAACATCAAAATTCACATCGTGTCTTTTATTTTTTTTTATTCCTTGATTTGCCAAATGTCAGGTAAGAACCATATTCATTCATCACTCCTGCGGTCAATCATTGGTATACTTAAGAGACTGAACCCTAAGAAGAATGGGTTGGAACAAGGGAAAGACGCAAGCATGAACTGATATCTTAATGAACATGAAAAGGCATGCCATCATTGAGTTTGTTATTCAGAAGTCAGAAAACAGTCAAGGAAGACTATAGTCTTTAGGAGAAACAACAATTTTATGAGTATTTTACTTTTTTATATGATGTCATGCACACTGTTATTGCAATAGATATGCTCAGTCTGTTATTGCTTTCTTTCCATATAAAGTATTACTATTATCATTCAATACTGTTATATTTTGTACTGATTTATTAGTATCTGGCATTAAAGCTGAGGCAACCATATTTCTGTTTTTAGTTTTTTAAATATGCAGTTGCTGGTATTGTAATTTTGAAACTGCTATACTGTATTGGGGGGATAAGGATGCAAAAAAGAATCCGCTGAGGAAATCAAGTTAATGCATTTATAATTCCCTGGGGTCCAATATATATAGAGATAATTCACAAATCCTCGACCTTTGAACGCAAGAGACTTTTTTATTGGACCACTTACAATAACCAAATTTTACATGTAAGTTTCAAATACCTTGGAGGGTGCACCGAAGTTTGGATTTTTTTTTATTGCTTTTGTTTTTCTTTTTTTTTTTTTATAGTGCGGCTTTTAAGCTTGTTATTATGTGATCCTCAAGTTGAATGGACAGGTCAGAGTTTTACATATCAGTAAAACATGTGAACTCAGCTTTGCTGGCATGAAGTTGAGCCATTAACAGCATTCCCTTGAGTTCGTAGGTGATGCTGTGAAATGCATAATTATTGGAATAATTTAACTGTTTCATAGTGTACGTTTTATCATAATCATGAAATACTTGAGGTCAAGGAAGTGGCATAAATATCAATTATGTTAGTCAAACATTTCTAATTTGACAAAAACTCTCTAATCATCCATTAAGTCTTCATTTCCCTGGCACTCAATAAATTTTATTTGTTTTAGCCATACAAAATAGGGTTGAAGGCATGAATAGAATGCAGTATAACTTGGGTTAAAAGCCAAGGTATCCTCTTTCACTTTTGTCAAAGAGGCAAAGTTTCTTGTATGTTGTGACCCCATTATCAACTGATTGTGATATAATTTTGAACTCCTTCCCCCCTAAATGTTATTAAAAAATCCTCAAACCTACTGACAGATTAGCTTTTAAAATTAGCCTTTTTACACAAAATCTTAAAGTGTAATTTATTTATGATTTGGGGCTAATGAAACATTATTGACATTTCAGAAGTATGAAAAGGAATCTCGCTGTTCTGTTTGTTTGCCATTGAATTTTGAACTTTCTAAAAATAGAAGATATATTTGTCTTTCATACATAACATTTTCAGTTTCATACATAACATTTTCAGTCATTTTAGAACATGACAAAGCCATGTGATTTCAGCATTTGATGAGTTAGATCAACGATTTTTTCATGTAAAAACAAAACACTTCCCATTTCCTTGTAACTGAGGTATTTTGGTTGCACAAAAGGCAGCACCTAAGCAAGTATTTTTCTCCTCTCAAATTATAACAGAGAAATTATTAAGGCTCACTTGGCAGTAGTTTCATTTCCAATTGTACTTTTAACATTGAACAGAAAAATGTAAGTCATATGTTCGAGGCAGTACAGAAAATCCTTAGTGCCTGGGAATAATCCAGAAAGCAATCACCCTTTACGCTGAGGTACATTATGCATTTTAATTATTTGCCTGTTTCCCGCTTATATAAAACAACATAGTGGCTTTGTATTATACGTATTATAATAGTCGATCTATTTTTATAGGACAGGCCTACTTTTTTAGCTCAACATTTGGTTTTCATTATTTGTGTAGATCTCATACATAAGTGTTCTTGTCTTTTCACTGGTTCTCATGTCTGGATTGTGTGACACACATTGTATGTTTTTTTCATGTTTGCTAATGAAACGTTCCAGCTCTGTGATGTAGAAATCTAAGGGATTTGCTCTTCATTTGAGATGTTTTTTGGTTGTGGCCAGTGGCATAATGTGGGTTCCAGCGCCTGGGGCAAGGCAAGTGTTACACCCCCGTGACACGGGCATCGTTAGCACTCCCTGACTGCCCTGAGTCCCTTCCACCAGTCAAGTATTGAACACTCATCCCCAAGAACATGTATTTTAAGAAAACACTGATGTAATTAAAGTAAAATGCATTGAATGCTCACCTTCGTGCAAAATTTTCAAAACAGTATTGAAATCTACATACATGTACACTGTGATCTCTCTCACTTGACTATGCAAGGTTGCTCTGTCTTTCTGGGCTCATCGTAGATCGCTGCTGTGTTTTTGTTAAGTTTTGAGAAACTTCTTTCAAATGGCAGTTGAAACATTGATAGTTTTGAAATTTTGCGACCCTAAAATTTTGCTCTTGGGGCAACTGCCCCCCTTGCCCCACCCAAGTTGTGCCACTGGTTGTGGCTATTTTGAATACAGGTGTATGTAGCCATTTTACTCACCATAGCCTTTTTGTGACTAGATTGCAACCAGTTTCCAAAATTGGTATTGGAACCATGTTGCCAAGGAAAAACATGTGATTGACCTGCCAGACCCAGTTGTTAATTTTAAACTTAATCCTAAACCTAAAACTTTGAGAAAAGTTGAATATATGCAAAGAAAACCAAATTTAGCCAGATGGCCCAAATACAGAAGTTCTCTGTATTCTTTTGCACCAGTGCAAACCATATGGTTATCCCATACACATACATGTAACAAATTCTCAAGTACACGTGCATGCATAACATGGAACATAATTCGTGAAATTTTCGGTGAAAAATGTTGAGGTAATGTATCGTGTTTTTACAGAAATCCATAACATTACAGCTCTTTCGTAAAGCCAGACATGGTACAAAAAAAAACAACAACAACGCATGGATATGAAAAAATAGCTTGACATTCCATTGCCAAAGACAGTGATGGTAGGCAGGAGAGGGGTCCACGGAACAAAGCTCAGTGTTGATACAATGTACATGAATCGATTCCTTTTGTGTGAGCATCCTTGTCTTCCCGCATTTATTGTCAGTCACGTCTACTGTTTTTTATCCTTTACGGCCAATAAACTCATACCTCTACATATCGTCGTTTCCTTTCTTTGCTTTGTGTACGTGTTAAGTGTCAAGTCAAGAAAATAGAAAGGGGGGGGGGGGTGGGGTGTGTGAGAGAGCCGCTCCATTCCACCCAGTTTTTATCTTAAACGCATAATGAGTCATTTACCCAACGGGTTGTAATGGTAATAAAATTTTGTCGGGTGGATGTCCATGAAAGTTGAAACAGCAAAGGTAAGATAACCACAGTTCACATTTAAACCACACCAAAGAGACGGGATGCACTATCTGATAAAAAATCGGGACAAGTGGCGGAATGACCACAATAGGAAAGATAGAGATGGTAGCATACTTGTGCTACACAAACTGTCAAGACTCTTTAATGAGCGGAGCATTCATGTGCTTACAGATTATCGCAAAAGTCATGCAGTTTTCTTCCCCATCCTCTTGAATTGCGGATGGATGATACTTCTTTGCCTCCGCCGTTTTGAAACGAGATAAAATGTACGATAATATTAAGAGTAACACGGGCTTCATTCGCACCTCAATCTCTCCCCCCCCCCCCCCAAATTAAAACATCACTGTAGTTGACCACGCTAACAAACGGTGCGCGCAATCCATGGAGAGGCCCTAGAGAGGAGACATTAATTTGATTAATTTCAAATGTCGAGGCTTTATCATCATTCAGTTCCACCCACTTAGATAAATACATGTAGGCTACTGTGCACATTTCGCAAAATACCACCCAAATACATGTATCATTATTTTTCGTTTGACACATCCGTTCTAATGCAAGGTAGCGCAGCGTTTACAATGTAGGAATACGTATTTCCCACCCCCCCCCCCACCCCCAACGTAGGCCTACTATAGGTCTCCCCGATCCCATCACTGTTCCCTTGTGCCAGACACATTTACATATACAACATTTACAAATAATTACCTGGCCACTACCAGATTAGGTCACAGTGCCCGCGAGTCTAAAATCTTTGGAGAAAAAAAAAAAATTTACGACGGGACACAGGACAGCTCGGTCTCTACTCTGCATGTGATGACTAGCATTAACTCATCGTCAATCAGCAGGCCAGCGTGTTTGCGCACGCTAAGCGCATAACTTAGACTGCAGTCACAGTATGTACCGGTACCTGTTTATTCTCTGCTCTGGGGTCAACCAAACCTGTGCAATACTGTCTTTCAAAAGATTCTGGAGAGGCTGGCCTGGCCTTAACAGGAGGTCCTCCGTACAACTGTTTTTCTGAGGAGGTCCTAACATGCGACACTGGATTCTCTTTAGGCGATAATATCAGTTCAGTGTTGCTCAATGCATGGTCGCGGACGCGCCCTATTTTATCCTCTCACATGTCATATGATGTGAACCTGTAAATGTATGCTTCCTTTTTCACATCGTCCCCAAAGGGAGGTCAAATCCTGCAGGCAGCAAAACAGATTCTGTCACTCAGGAGCTTTTTGTGTTAAATTGAATGATAGCATCATGTAAAACTATATGAAAAAGAATGCTGTCGACACAGAGCACCCTTACACCCAGAGTGAAGTTACAATCTGGATGCATCTAAGTAATTAAAACATGTATTGCAGTATTCGTTCCTCCATACCTTGTATGCGGCACATGTCATAGCAAATTATACCCCACTGAAGTCCTAAAACCAATGGGCGTGATCATAATTATCAATTTTAATACATGTACAAAAAATAGGGGAAAACTGTTTCCTCGATGCGCTTGCAAGTCGCTTGTCGCACTGTTTGACAAGCGCATGAGACGCAGGAATGCCTTCATGTCCCGAGAGCCCCCCCCCCCCCCCCAAAATGAAGTATCCGTTCATCGGTGTGTACACTGGCTTTTTTTCTTCTTCGCCTAGACAACTTTTATGCTGCAAATGAAAGCAGCATAAATCCACACATTTGCGATGTGCAACGTGTGGTTTGAGGACCGCTTAGGCTAGGCCTATTACATGTATAACATAGCCTAGCTTGGCCTAGCACCGGTCCAGTTGCAGTCCGGATTCCGCAGGCAATAACCGGTGCTATCTGGTACATTCACACATCACAGTCCACACGAGTTAGATTCAGTCCACAGGAGTCTGTGACGTACGACACACCGATGCGTTGTTAGTCGAATGCAGAGAGTAGAGAGAGTTGAATGTTTTAGTGCCGAATCGCATCCTTGACAGTAGTAGCATTCAAAGACCCAGTAACTCGTGAAACAATAGGGCCTACCATCGGTACAGTGCAAGCATACGTACCAACACAAAAGGTTTCGAGCAAAGTTTGCAATGGCTAAGCTAATTTACTTCAATGGGCGGGGAAGAGGAGAAATTGTGCGACTAACCCTTGCAGCGGCGGGTATTGAGGTAAGCATAGTCTCGTGTAGTTAAATAATAGCCTATAAATTATAGACTGTCTTTTGCTTCATGTACAAAATGTGGTTTGGATATTATGTGTGATCTAAATCTACCCATTGTGCGAAACAGCGCAGTGACGTTTGTTTTATTTTGGCAGTAGATCTACCACTACCAGTGACAAACAAGCGCGCTACTAAATTGTGAATGAGTCGATTTCTGCAAAATCGGCACCAGAGAAGTTGTAGAACTAGATCTAGACTAGATCTAGTTAGATAGATTTAGACTCAAGATCAACATGTATCAGATCTAAATCACGCAGTAGTTGGCACTTTTCCATGGGGGTTATCAGATTGAAGAATGACCCTTTAAAAATTATCTTAATGTTTTATTTGCCAACACAGTATGCAGTATGTGATGATGATCCATGTCTCATCGTCTGTGATGTCCAAATCCCCGGCAGATGTATATATATAGATCTAGATCCAGTAATAATGTTTTGGCTTGTTTTGCAAGGACCTGAAAGTTGAGCAGTGACTATGAAATTTTCAGAATTTAATTGAGTAGGCCTATAAATCTAAATCTCCTTCATTTAGGTGCAAAAAAAACAACAACAAAAAACTGAATTTTAGAAAACCCAGCCACTTGTATAAATAAGAATGTATAGACCAACAAGAACCATATGTTAGTGATTCAAAGTCAAGTTGATACATGCCTAACTTGACTAGAATGTTTCAGGCAAAGGTGGAATCCAATGCACGAATACCCACAATTATATGTGTATTGTACATAATAATATTATATGGTTGCATGGCAGTGCAAGGGTGAATGAGTTAGATAACTTCATTTTTGTATTTCAGTTCACAGAAGATTTGATTACTGAGCGAGAGCACTACTTGAAACTTATTAATGGTAAGTGAAAAAATGTTAATAATGCACCATAAATTTGCTGGTTCATCAAAACCAATTTGGTAAGTTAGAATCAGATCACCAGATTAAGTTTACTGAACATTCCAATTTGACCACCAGGGTAATTAAGAATCAAATTAGAAATCTGCAATGCTAAGACACAAGCAACTTTCAGTGTTGCTCTATCACCCCTAATATTTGCATTTCATGAAGTAAATCTTCTGTCTGACTTCTGTGTAAGCATACAATATTATTGTATGAGACTACTTATAAATAGGACTTGGTTTAAAACTAATTGTGAAGCTGGCTGTTTTCCGAAGTTTGAGATCACCTCATGGCGAAGTATGATCTGTGAGTGAATGCTGCAGTTAGCGACCGTTGTCATATTATGTCATCACATGGGGGGGGGGGTCTCTTGAATGATGACAAGTGATGACATGGGGGAGGCGGGTGTTGAGTCCAAAGATGATGTCATCAATGTGGTTTGGTATAATTGAAAAAGAAGAACAAATATAGAGATCAAATTCATATTTTTATTATAATACATGCCAATAAAAGAACTAATTAATTAATCAACCAATACCTTGAATGACTCCTATTACTACTCAATATTGAAAAACTGCTAAACCTACCACAGAGTTAACACTGCATCATGTCTGATTTGGTTCTATATTTTTCACTTCTGTTTCACTGTTTATCTTCCTGTTTGTTCAGCCTTATTTTTCAAATCAAGGGAAATGAGAATCTTCAACTCCCTACTTATTTTTAAATCCAAGATTCTAGACTAGATCTAGACAAGTCTTGGTTTTAAGACCTAGGTCTACACTTACACTTGGCAGGAACAATACATCTTGTTCAACTAGATCTAGATCTAGATCTACATGAATAAACATGAATAGATCTAGATCTAGGTCTACTTCTGGCAAAACAGTTTTGTGTGACAAATTGGTAGCTGCATATCTGAGTGCAAATCCTAATATGCATATGATGCTCATGACACACATGCATAAAAATTGAATTATTTCTAAAAAATATTGAAATAATTAAATTATTAAATTTGCCCTGTGTTGCATAAAGTTTAATTATTTTGCAACAATTTTAAGTTTAATATAATTTTGGTTCTATTTTTGTATAATTTCAGAGAGTCAGATCAATGTTGTCTTAGTGGTTAAAGTGTCGGATTTGTAATCCGGTGGTTGCGAGTTCGAACCTGTCCGCTCTAGTTGCTATGGGAAAACAATTTACCTTTAACTTCCTCAGTCCACCCGTCTGTAAAACCGGTACCTGACATATAGTTAGTGGAAAGATCTTGTCAGTTTGCTAACAGGCAGCTTCTCTGTACATGCTCTTTGTGAGTTGAGATGGTATTAAATAGTTGAATCAGCCTGTCAGGGACACCTTGTAAAGCACTTAGAGCATTAGTGGATATTGCTATATTATTAGTGGATATTAAGCGTAGTCTTATTGATTTTATTTTATTCGTTAGTTTTAATTAAAATAAATAGCAAACAGCACTATGCAGGTATTTTTAGTCGTTATTTGTCAAGTTTTGATTATGGCATCAAACGGGGGGGGGGGAAGCCATTTGATGACATGTGATGATAAGGGGGGGGGGGGGGGGGTCAAAATTAGTCATTTTTTGATGACATAATATGTGAACAGTCCCTTAAAACAAAGCCTAAACCTTAACCCAAAGCCTTTGCCCTAGATATAACTCTAATTGTATGTACAGCCTGTCCAGTACTTGGATGTCTGACCTCAGATATGCAGTTCGCAGATTTATTAGTAGTTACGCTGACTGCAGCTGTTCCAGTGTCTTGTTTGTTAAATTTTTAGAACATTGCGGTATTGTGAAGTTTGCAAATTTAATATGTATACGGTAGTAACATAATTGACTTGAAAACAAAAAAAATTATTCTGCCATTCACATGAAGACCCTATCATAATATAATATAATGTAAGCTATCAATTTGTCCTGCAGTATGCATAATACCTGAATTTGTCAGCCCTGTGAATTGCTTTGTTGGTTTACCATCTTGTTGGTTAATTTTGATTTCAGAGGACAAATTGCTATTTGGTCAAGTTCCTGTTTTGGAGATAGATGGCAAAGTACTAGCACAAACAAACAGTATAGTGCGCTATATTGGACGTAAAGCTGGGCTGACTGGCAAAAATGAAGATGAAGCAGTGCTGTAAGATGTTTGTCTCTCGTTTTGTCCATCTGTATGTGTCTGCCTGTCCTCCACAGTACAGAAAGGTGCACATTAATTTTAGGTATCTCTGCTCCACCTCACTTTACCCCACCAGATCATTTGCCAATGTCAGTCTCTTTAGCTATAATATTCATATTTTTATCCTTCATGACTACATCTGGGTATTCATCCACCACCTGACCTTAACAATGTCTGCTTTTATATATGCATTGAAGTTTTATTTTAAGCACTGAAAATTGCGGGGTTTTTTTTTGTGCGTGGTTTTAATTTCAAAAATCAAAAAGTTATAATTTCTACATGTATTAGCATTCCTTCTTGTTGCCGTCAAAATGAAACACTGTTTTCAGATAGTTTCGTCACGAGTGTAGTATTATTAAAGTATTCAATTTAGGAGATTTGCTGGAGGACTCCCCCCACATCCCTTTTGAATTTAGATCAACATGTAGTTACCCGTTCTGAGTCAAATTAGAGTGTGGCAGGTAAAATGGATTATTTTGAGGTCACCCAACCGATTTTGAATTATGGGTGTTTTTATTTTTGTTTTATACAAGATTTCTGAAAATGCATATATATAATTTTAAACTCTCGAAATTAAGCAAGTGTGTTGATCATCCTCTACAGTGATTTCCCAAATTCATGCCAATGAAAACAGAAAGACAGAATCTTGTCTTTTTCTTGAGTGATAAAAATGCATTTGAAATATGGCATTTTATTTCAAAATGCATCTCTAAAGGGTGATTGCCCTGGCAGTGGTAAATAGAGCAATGAGTATATTTCTCATCTAAGATGGACCTAATGTAATCTACCACTGGAAAGAACAGACAAATTATGTTTTGTGGAAAAGGTGCTGTTCCGCTGCACTTGCCCTTAAATGATGAAAAGACAGTGTACTGAAGTGAATCAAATACAGTAGCAGTGAGGACTAAGTTCCTGTTGTAGGCCTATTATAATTATTTTCTTTCAGAATTGATACGTACTTTGAAGGTGGCAGAGACTTCATGAGTGCTAGTTATCCCATCATGTTCTTGCCAGAAGATCAGGTTCTGGATGGAATTAAGAAGACAAGTCTTCCAAAGTATCTGCCCATATTTGAAAAGGTAAGACAAAGATGCACAGGATGTAATGCTTGACCCCTTTGTCTAAATTTTCACAAACTGAAGTTGGCCAGTGGCTGAACATTTTTAGGCCAAAAAAAAAGAGCATTGATTACCGTATATTTGTCACTTTAACGCTTTATTAAAGTAGTTTTAAGAAAAGAAAATAATTTTGGAACAAGATGTATTTTTATGGAGGACACTTATTAAATTTGCATGAATAAAAGTTTGTGTTATACATGTATGTGCTAAATTTTGTAACTATTGGAAGACTTGTCTGCCACATTAATAAGTTAAGCCTCGCAATGCTGCTCTGTTCAGTGATAGAATGTTTGTCATACTAACTAGTCCAAAATGCACTGAATTTAATTGTATGTGAGCAGTGTTCCTGGAGCTTTTTTGTTTTTTTTTATGACTTTCTGTGTTTGTGGTGTGTTTTTCAGCATGTGCATTTTACACCATACGTGTGCAGGCCGATATTATAGATTTCATTCCACACTTCCCATATCATTGGAGAATCTAGGACCAAACAAACAAAAGACTAGTGAGTGAATGAAATAAATAAAAATCTAATGGTGAATGTAATTAAAGCTGTCAATTAAACTCTCAGATTGCAGCAGCAACTGGAACAGGCTTTCTAGTGGGTGACTCTTTGACAGTGGCAGATATAAGCTTGTTGGAACCTTTACTGGTGTATGTGGAGTATTTTGGCAAAGAAATTTTGAATGACTATCCAGCTGTTCAGGTATTGCTTCTGATATTATCCATAGATTTCACAAAGTGTTTGCCTTTCTTTTTGTTCTGTTCCCTCTGCATAAGATTCCAAAATCTAACAGCAAGACAGATAAATGCAGTGTAAGTCAAGAAAGCTGGCTTTACTTTTAGCAGATTGGAAATAACACATTGTAGAAACCAACTAAAATCATCTTAATTTTTCCTCCTAGAAAAAATTAAATAGTATATATGTGTGTATACAGTGGGTATTACATGTATATCATTTTTAGAGATGTATTGTGCCAGTTTTCTTTGTTTTTAACTGCCCATCATATTTTTTCTTGTTTTGATGTTTATTCAGTGATTGTATGCGAGTTTTTAATAAATTAAATTTTGCAGTGCAAAGAAAATGAACAAATAACTAAAATCCATTTTATGTTTACTGTGATGGTGAATTTTAAATTCAAAAATATGTTTTATGTCATTTCTATTCTGTCCTCAGAAATTTTATGACACTGTTTCTTCACTGGATCGTATTGCTGCCTTCCTGAAAGGTCCTCAGCGGAAACAGAAAAATGACCAACGCTATATTGATGAAGTTAAAAGATCCCTTGCAAGAGTATTTTAATTGTAATTATATGATCAGTCCCATTTGATAAAGACATGTAAATCTTACAACAGCAGGTCTCCTGTATTATGGAAATGGTCCTCAACGGATTCAGACTGAGTAGCAGAACATTGTTGGCTAATTTATTGTGTTGCCTTTAATGAAGTTCCATTTCAGTGTATAATAGTTTTTAGAACTATAATTTTGCCAAGCTTGACTATCGGAGATGCTTTGTTAACACTAGGTATAACTGATGGTTTTGTTCTTATTGTTGAAGTTAAATGTGTTTAATTCTTTTTTATGTTAAGCATTGTTGACTGAGAATATTTTATGAGATTCATGATACTGATACCAGGGACATTTTGTTGCCGTATTATATTATTCAATTTGTTGTTAATGCCACCTGAAGCCAAAGTAATTTCAGTGTCTTTTTAACTTAATTTTGTGTGATTTTTTTATGCCTGCTTTTAAACCAATGTGTCATACCTCTGAAAACTGCTGGCGTGGTATATCGAACCTGTCATCCGCTAGTTAATGGTATTAGCATCAATTGCTATTTTTGGCATTTCTGGTGAGTATGGAACTATTTAATTGTGTGAAATTAATAACAGAACAAAGTTAAGAAGAAAGTAAACAGAACTAACTTCCTGATAATTTAGTCCACTTTGTACAGATCACGTTTTTCAGAGGTGAATCAAATCTTTTTTTAAAAATAGCAGGTTTTGCATATAGCCTTGACCCATAGTATCAAACATTATGAAAGCACAAGATAGCTGGCATACATTCAATTATAAGTAAGACTTCTGAGAAAAAAGAGGTAACGGGCATGTCACACATCAGCAGATCAGTGTTACGTCACAGAAAATGTCTTTCAAATGTAGTGTTTCAGTTTGAGGTCATGTCTTCATGAATTTATTCATTAAAAAGAAGCCTGAAGCCGTAGTATAATTAGGCCGAGACACAGAATACCGAGACGAACCATTCCTTCTCACACTATAATGTCCACAAATTGCACACGTATAAATATCAAGCACTACTCTTTGTCGTTCAATTATGAAGGGGCTGGTGCAAATTGTTGCATTGTTGACATCGATGATACGCGTGCAAGTTGACGGACAGAAAATGACGAATTGATTCGCCTCAGTATTCTGTGTCTCGGGTATGTGACAAGATATTTTTAGATGATATACTGGTCCAGGGTATATTTCATATTGAATGATGAAAGCATATTGCAAAGTGTTCTTTTAAGACATGTAACACAGGCCTTGGGATTTGGACAATTTTTTAATCTTCATTTGTTGTTACCGTTAAATTGTTTAATAAAATTGAATAATCTGAGTATTCTGGTCAGTTTCATAATTTGGCGTGAATAGATTATTGATCATTTTCATCAGATCTGAACACCGTGCATAGAACATTAGAAGGGTTAATTGTGAACGCTATAGGACATTCTTAATTGACTGTTCAGTTTTCTTAAGTGTCTTATAAAAGAGCTTTGCAAATATAAAACAAGGTTTACCATGTGAGATACAATGGTCCACGGTTTTAGTTTCACGTCCAGTTTCATATTCTGAGTGTTAATCGTTGAACTGGGTAGTAACAGTAAAAAACATTCATCTAGAGCAAGGATCGGCAAACTTTTTAGACCATTGACCCCTTTAGGGAATCCTTGATCCCTCATCGATGCCAACAGGTAAAGTAAATGAATAAACGTTATCAATGATAAATTTCTCAATTTAAAGATAATAATTCCTTCGCCCTTTTACTTCATTACTGCTTCTCGATAAGAAATATAAATTTAAAGAATATATACTTTAAGAAATTGATGAAGAACGTTAAAAATTTACTTGCATTTTATTGATCCCCTTTTGACCCTGGAACATTTATCGGCCTCCTACACAGCCACATCGACTCCTAGAGGTCGATATCGACCACTTTGAGCCGACTATTGATCTTGAAGATTAACTCGTCTCGGAAGGGGGGGGGGGGGGATCGGCATGTTTATATATCGACTTGAGAGATGTAACAGCAGTGGCCAGCAATTGCTATTCCCAGTAATATCGATGTTTCCAGTATAAAGTTGTTATTTTTTTCATGGTTTTTGCAAACACCCGTCAGAAGGGAAAACTGTCACCGTTTTATGTGGCTACCTTTTTGTCAGTGTTTCATGTGTTAAAAAAAAAAAGATAATTTTATTTATAATTTTTTTTTAAACATTTCAAATGCCATCAGACTTGGTAGCAGTGAAAATTAATAAAATATGGCCTGTGGGAAATAGTTAATTTGGAAATCCTATATTTGTTTACATTTTTTTTCTTATTTTATTATTATTTGGGGGTGGGGGGTCGTCAAAGGGTGGGGTCAGGGATATGGATAAATAAGGACTGGGTAGGGATAGGTTTAGGGTCAGGAATAAGGAAATAAGGACTGGGTAAGGATAAGGGGGTTTTGACTGGGTGTTCAGGACATGCAGAACTCTTTCCAGATATGATGCATGGAACACTTAGTATAATTGTTGGACACCCTTTGTGTACACTCTACAGCCTGGTGGAGATCGGACTGTTTGTGGTTTCGCCAGTAGGGAAGAATGACATCAGATTACAGTGGCCCGGCAGAGATTTCGTAGACACTACAGCCGGATGGAGAGCGGGCTGTGAGTTGTTACACCAAGAGGGAAGGGTGTTAGTGTTACACCCGATTATGGCGCCCAACAGCGATAATGTACACAATAGCCGGATGAAGATTGGGTTTTAAGTTGTTACGCCAGAACCTCACTGTTGTGGAGAACCATTGTGTATACACTGTTCAACTGGATGGAGATCGGGTTGTAGGTGCTGTTTAACCAATGGAAAACTTGCATGTTACAATGTCCAACAATCATTTTAATGCTCCATGGAGATCAGGTTGTGCATTATATCAGTAGGAATCTATTTCAACCATTGGTGTAATTCAGTGGAGTGGTTTGTTCCATCCATATTATGTTTATTGGGGACAAGGTGGTCTAGAGGCAAGGTGCTCGCCTCTCATGCCAAGGGGCCCGGGTTCTAAACCCGGGCAGTGCAGGCATGTTGGAAATTTGATTTTTCTCATATTTTCAAGTCCCTGGTCCTATTGGGGGGTAGGATCGAGTACCTAGTCTTCTCGGGTAAGGACGAAAAAATTCGGAGGGCCCGTGTGCACGTTGCGCACGTTAAAGATACCTTGGCAGTTGGAAATCGTAAAGAGCAGGCCGAAAGGCCGCTGCCCGGGCAAAATTGAAATTGAAATTAATAGATTAAGATTTATCCATATCATCCCCCCTCCCCCACCAGCAACAACAAAAATTTATTATTATTCATTATTAAATATATATTGTTATTAATAAATTTTCAAATATTATGTGAGTTGTAAACTGATGTGAGTTGTGAACTGCTGTGAGTTGTGAACTGTTGTGAATTGTGATCTGCGCCTAACAGGCTTCGTTACAATTTGCTCCAAGATAGAGAGAGAGAGTGAGTGAGACAGCGAGAGAGAAAGAAGCAGTGCAGTGTGTTTAGCGCCTCGCAGGCAGCTCCATTCTGCTCTGTGGTTGACATGAGATTGTGTGCATATTATGTACAATTAGAATGTGGGAGTGAATGCGTTTGTAAAGTAGTAAATAAGTTCTGTAAAGCGCTTAGAGCCTGTGGAACAGGGTTAAGCGCTATATAAATGCCATTTATTATTATTATTATTATTATTAACTTTCACTGTTTCCAACTTTCATGGCATTGGAAATGATGTGCGCGGGGAAGAATAGAAATATTTCATGAAATAGCGATTAAAACATGGACAAAAAGAACCCCCATGGACGGCTGAGAATTCTGTCTTTGGACTGGCGTTGGAAAAATGAGGGACATTAAAACAAAATGTCATCACCCAAAATGGGAAGTCATTGTCTTAGAGCAACTGGCCACTGGTGTTACAAGAGGCGTAACTCGGGGTGATAACGGCCGAGGCAAGTAACAATTATGATAATACGTGTAATACTAAAATCTTCTTGAACATTGAATCCTTCCGATGCCGTCACTTAGGGCCCCAAGCAGCCGCCTGCATCCTGTGCTGCTGACTGTATCATTTCAATGGATTCCAGTCCAATAGATCTTGCCTCTGTCAATAACGTTATTTGCAATGTTTCTTTCGGTCGGCCCCTTTTCCTTTTGACAGTGTCTTCCCATGTGAGTGCCTGGTTCGTTGTCCTGTTGTCTTCACGTCTACCTGACATACATTTCCTACACAGGCCCATTAAATTTGTCTTCTTTTTAGAATCTTTGTGATTGATGTTTGATCAGATAGTTACCTTACCTCTTTTGTCCTGAACCTGTTCCATTTTATTGATAAAATTTTCCTTAAGCATTGATATTTTGTTTTCAAAGGAATTCAATTTATTTTTCATTTCTTTGGTTGTTTCCCAGCTCTAGCAGGTGTATGTCAGTGCTGATAAAATATTTGAGTTGTAGATTCTCATTTTGATCTTTGTTTGGAGAATGTTAGAGTTCCATGCATTGTTTAGGCTTCTGGAGTGAATGCCTTGCTGTCCGTGCCTGAACTTCTTTCCGTGCGTCTCCGTTTTTGTCTGTGCAGCTGTCTGGATCTATGTACCGGTAAACTGTATGATCTCTTCTATACTTCTTCCATTCAGTTGCATTCTTCCCCCATCACATGGTGGACTATAAGACTTTGGTCTTCTTATAGCTGATTTGAAAAGCCCTTTTATTAATTAAGGGCTGTGGTTATAAGTACACGCGCACTCCAAGCGTTTTACACTAAGTGCGCAAACGTATATGTACTTTATCCCCAACACCGTCCTTATCCTCAACCCCAAAATTTTATCGAATCCCTAACCCTGCCCCCTACCCTTTCAACCAAAAACCGGAGAAAACAAAAAGAAAATCTTGAAAGAATAATTAATTAAAGCTGTTGTTAGGAGTATTTCGGGAGGTCTTCGGGTCGAACTCTCTAGCTCTGGAGCCGCAAAATGCTTTAAAATACGTACCCCTAGCGCAAAAACTTGGGGGACGTAGCCTACATACATGTAACAACATACTTAATTAAAGTTCTTGCTGAAAACTTAGGTACTCAAAACAGGTAAGTCTTAAAAACTCTTTGCTATATTATGGTATCAAAACTAATAAATGTAAAAATTAATACTTTCATTGGTAAGGATAGTACATTTGTAATTTACTAAACCACATACGCTGTACATGGGAAGTCATAAGATTGAAACACTCATAAAAAAGTTTGAAGTTTGTATTAGAGATGTTAAAAACTGGATGATTACAAACAAGCTTCAATTGAATGATGACAAGACAGAATGTCTTATGTTTACCGCCAAGAGTAATGAACTTGTAACACCAAAACGCATTGTCATCGGTAATGAATCTATTGCATTTAGCGAGAAAGCTAAAAATCTAGGGGTATACTTTGATAACAATCTCTCCATGGATGTACATATAAATTACCTTTGTAGACAAGTGTATCTTGAATTGAGGAGAATCTCTACCATGTCACAATTCTTAAGAGAGTCATCAAAGAGAATCTTAGTCTCCTCCTTTATTTTATCAAGACTGGATTACTGTAATGCACTCATGGTTAATTTACCAACTACACTGTATAACTTTAGGAAAACTTCAAAGATGCCAAAATAATGCAGCTAGATTAGTGATGAAGAAGAAAAAACGTGACCATGTAACACCAATGCTAGCCCATCTCCACTGGCTGCCGATAAGATCAAGAATAGCCTATAAAATTGCTGTATTGTGCCATAAATCTCTTCATAATAATGCACCATCATACCTGTCCAGCCTGATTCCAAAATATGTCCCACCACGTTCCCTTAGATCGGGTGATCAAAATTTGTTAACTCTCATTAGACCATTGAAGAAAGTAGGGGAGAGATCTTTTAACCATTCAGGTCCTAAAATATGGAACAACCTACCCCAAGAAATCAGAAATATCGAGTCAGAATCAGAGTTTAAGGCAGCCTTAAAGACACACTTGTTAAAACTGGCCCACCAATCCCCATCCATCTAATATCGACAAAATGATCTTCTGATTGTATGACGGTATACATTTGTTCATTTGATGTAACATGCTTTGTGTTTTTCCTGTGCTTATAAGACTGATTGTGCATATAATGTGTTTATAAAATGTACAGCGCCTTGAGCCGAATCAGGGATAAGGCGCTATATAAATGATCTCTATTATTATTATTACATGGCTCTCACTGAAATACTCCCCCCCCCCCCCTCAAAAGAAAATCAACACCTACCGGTTCATGAGTGGGGGAAGAGGTGAGGGTTAAAAAGGGCTGAAAGGAACAATGTCCTTAAAAATAATCAAGGACCTCTAAAACTAAGGACTTCCTGGACAAAAATTAAAGACGTTTTAAGAGCCTTTTATTTTACTTGTATTGCTCTTTCTCAACTAGTTTAGGAATGCTCTAGAATCCTATGTTTAAGTATCTGCAATTAATAAAACAATTACTTCTTTTATATTTGTGTGTGTGAGTTTACCCATGTATTTTTTGACATGTTTCTGTAAAGCGCATAGAGCATTTTTGTAATGGATATGCGCTATATAAATGCCATCCATTATTATTATTATTATTATTTTATATTTCAAGTGTAATGGTGCGCTTCACTGTTGTTGGTCAGTCGAGTCGAAAATCTACGAAGGCGAACCTTTAAATTAAAGAAACAATCGCGAAACTTTTTTTCTGCAGCACAACATAACAGAAAGTTATGACACTCCGGTATTTTAAGGACATCTAAGGAACTGTGGACACATTTTGACTCTTTAAGGGCTTAAATTAATTTTTTTTTTTTTAACGGACTATCAAGGACCTGTTTTTAAGTCATCTAAGCATGGATTAGTTTTTGACAACACTGCAAGTACCTTTCAGTTTCAGTAGATGAAGAAGTTGCTTTATCTGGTACATAGGTCAAGCAAGAAAATATGTCCGTTGTTTCTGTGTACACCGCTCCTCTCCTGCCGTTCAGTAGTATTATATTTATATCTATTGCAGTCTCCTGCTCATCTGAGCTTTTAGTTCGTCAACAATTATGTAAAAAGTTATGAAACGAAATATACCTCTGGCAGTGGAACAAAAGTTTGTGGTGCCCACTATCCCCATGATGCCCTAAGTACGTGCTTATTTCACGTCATGGTTAATCCAGGCCTGCACAATGACATCATGAAACTATGGGTCTCCTCAGTGCCGAATCAAGGTATGGGCTTTATCACATCAGCTGCAGCCCAGCGGCCTCCGCCAGCCGCGGGGACAAGGTGGTTTAAAGGCAAGCTGCTCGCCTCTCATGCCGAAGGTACCGGAGTTCGATCGGTGCCGGCATACTGTCCCTGATCATATGGTAGGTAGGATCGAGCACCAAGTCTTCTCTGATAAGGACGAAACACTCCGAGGGCCCGCATGCACGATGCGCACAAAGTCGAAAAGAGCAGGCCGAACAAGGCCGCTGCAGTGGCAAAATTTGGAAAAAAACAACAACAACTAAACCATACCACAAAAACACACAGAAACAAGAACAAGAAGACTGAAGAAAATTGAGGTGTAAATGCCGAGAGTAGCGAAACCTCCTGAAATACCGACCGAAATACCTCCGCCAGCCGAGGGCCTCCAGAGATTAAGTGAAATTATGAATTTGATATTTACATGAAACCTTGCTTAATTTTTATTGCAAGTTCTTCTCCTTAAAATAAGTAGTATTATTTTTATGAAAACCAAAAGAAACAACTAAGAAAGCAGCCAGGAAGAAGATACCCTTAAAGGAGCCCTTTTGAGGGCTAGGAAAGCCAAGAACAGGACCACGACGAAAACAGGACAGAAAACAAGAAACCCAACAAGAAAAAGGAGGCATAAATGCCAATGGCAGCATGTCGCCCCCCCTAAAACAAAGATCTAATTCTCCATTGCTATTATAAATGATAAAAAATTAGGTTTTGATATTTGTAAAACAAGCTATATATTTTATTCGTCATTTATGTATTATATTGTAGAGGTTGAATAAACTGATTTTAAGAATCCGAATTTCGTGTTTTAATTAATCATTACTGTGACCCTCACAGTAGGCCTATCTGTAGCCCAGAGGCCTACAAAATCGTAATCCGGCCGTGATGGATCTACAGTTTAGGGTAGATAAACTATGTAAAATTTGTTCTCTTCCGGCCCAGTAAGAGAAGTGATGTTGGAACTATTTGACCACATTATTAGGATCACTTCGGCCTATATGGGTACCGTACAAATAGGAGGGGCGTAGGCCTATTATAATGGCGATAATATTTGCGTGTGTGTATGCTTGTGTGTGTGTAAAATAGCTAGATGACAGACAGTATAGATGGAGAGAGTCAGAGAGAGATTTTGGTCTCCTGTCATTCCCAGAACATTTTTACTACATGTTCTTAAGATCATTCATGATTCTTGACAGGTGACACAAGTGATGCTTCAACGCATGCAGACTCCACAAACGACAACTAGTACGTACACGTCGACAGCACAAATAATGTTGTCACAAACACTTTACTCATTGAAAGGCGGACAACCAGAACGAAGTAGTTCATCATTCGTTTTCTCCATTTGTATGGCATAGTTTGGGTAGGACATGTGCCTAAGCGCCATTTTGTAAAAGTTTTTGTTTAGGGGGAGGGGGGGGGGTGTATTTCATCGAGAAGTAAGAAGATGGTAATAAGCAATAAGCTTCATCGTCTAACATTGAAAGTGTACTTTGTTATTTTTATTACAGGTAGGGCCTACCGGTATCGTAAAGAGTTCAAGAGTGGCCAGTTTCTGTTACCAACATGGATACGTATAAGAATTCAGCCAAAATAAGTTTAGGAACACAGTTACGTAGGGCGTTTTTTTTTTTTTTAAATTTTTGCCGAAGGTGCATGGGGGGGGGGGGGGGGTGGTCGGGCGTCGACCCAATTCATGACTCCGAAAACACCATTGGAACTCTAATTTTTCTGACCAAAAACACAAGATTTGAGCGTGTTTCACCTGGAGATAAAAAAAATAATGCTTCATTTATGTGCTGTGTCATCACGAAACTTGGCCCAGAAACAAATTTTCATGAGAACGTACGAGAATGTGCAGACATCGGTCGCTTGTCAAGGTCACGTAGATCTATTATCAAGGCTGGGTGCGGTAGACTAGCATACGTGTGGGACCGACGATTTCCGTGCGGGACACATCGGTACAGCGTATAAAAGCCGGTGATAACGACAGCCGGCGGCCGGGCAGCTATAGCGTCATTACATCGATTGAGTTCAACTGAGGACGGTGGACTTGAAAATCCTGAAGTATGGCCAAGTTATATTATTTTGACGGACGTGGAAAAGGAGAGATCATCAGACTGACACTTGCTGCAGCTGGCATTCAGGTGAGTGAAGATACTGAGGCAGAATAAAATGAAATGAAAATATGTAACTAACTACATACATGTACAAACAGTTAAGAGTTGTAAAGAAGTTGGCACGGCGACACAGTATTGCATTGCTAGAGTGCTGGCAAAGATGATAAGACATGTGTGCTTTTGTATAAAACAAACAGGCCTACAAAGACAAAAAAGAGCACAGAACGCGAATCCCCAGTAACCATTCTGCGTCTTTAGTTCTTGTTTGTTCTATCTCCATTTTCTGAAAAAAAAACAAAAAAACTGGAGACCTTATGGTATGTAGAAGAGGTATAACAAATGCACACTTTGACACTTGTTTTAAAATGTGTTGTGGCACTTGTCAAACTATTTCACAGTTCTGATTCATTCTAGCACCTTATCAAAATACCACAGCCGCAAAAGTTGAACGTCCATTGTGCAAGAAGTGGAATTGGAACACACAAGAACTAAGGTCGCGATTTTACTCGTGAAATTGCCGCGTCTGACGGTTATAATTGCCATGTGTTCAACAGTCAATGATCTTGTCTCTCTGCAGCAACTGAGTGAATTCAAGTCTCAGCGCGACACATACAGCACATACTTTATCTCCGATGCAACTCAACACATCATTGATCTACATGTCAAATGGAGTAGCTATTTGCCTCACGTGCCAGATTGGATTTTGTTTGCACAGTAAATGTTATCTTTTGGAAAGTTTAAGTGTTCGAGTTAGAATTACATGTAGTGTCAAAATATGGCAAAAAGAAAAAGTTACATGTAGCAAAGTCGCGTAAGAAACAATACCCAAACGATACAATGAAACGCAAACTAAAAGAGAAGACAGAAAATGGCCGATATTTCAGCGCAGCCTTCTTCAAGGAAAAAAAAAAAGGGAAATCGAACAGTAAAGGATTTGAATAGGAAATGTAGATCTATAGGATCTAAACAGAATATGGCTGCTTAACTGCGAGTTCTTGCATGGGCAGCAGCACAGATGGCAGACGTGCTTTCGTATCCCGTGTAAAACATGTCTATACATCCATCCAGCTATCCATCCAGCCGTCCATCCATGCATCCGTCCACCCATCCATCCATCCGTCCGTCCGTCCATCCATCCATCCATCCATCCACCCATCCATCTGCCATCAAAAGAAATATAATGTACTATAATTATATATATTTATATACATGTACCGGTATACGTATAATCACCCACCCACCTACCCATCTATCCATCCATCCATCCATCTCCCGTCAAAAGCAATTATACATGTATACTATATTTATTTATATATATGTGTATATACATATAATGCATGTTTGTATATTATATGCTGCCACAGGACTTCAAAGATGCTTCAATCATCCATCTGTACAAAAACAAAGGGGACAGCCAAGTCTGTGACAACCATCGGGGAATCTCTCTACTTTCAATTGCTGGCAAAATATTGGCAAGAATGCTTCTGAATCGCCTTCTTGATCACCTCTCGTCAAATGACTTGCTTCCCGAGAGCCAATGTGGCTTTCGTAAAGAGAGGGAACGGCGGATATGATTTTTGCTGCCAGACAGATTCAGGAAAAATGCATGGAACAAAATAAAGCGCTGTATATCACATTTGTTGACCTCACAAAAGCATTTGACACAGTGTGTCGTGAAGGCCTCTGGAAAATCTTGGCGAAGTTTGGGTGTCCACCCGAATTCATCACAATAGTGCGCCAGTTTCATGATGGCATGCAAGCTGCAGTCAAAAGCAACGGCAGTTTTTCAGAGCCCTTTGCTGTCACAAATGGGGTAAAACAGGGTTGTGTCTTAGCCCCAACTCTGTTCAGCATCATGTTCTCTGCAATGCTACAAGAAGCCTTTAGCTCTCCTCCTCAAGGGGTAAGCATCAAGTACCGAACTGATGGCAGTCTATTCAACCCCAGGAGACTTCAGGCAAAAACCAAAATCAAAAGTACTCAAGTCTGTGACCTACTATTTGCTGATGATTGTGCACTTCTGGCACACGATGAGGATAGCATGCAAAACTGTGTTGATAAGTTCTCTAGTGCCTGTGACAACTTTGGCCTCACAATAAGCACAAAGAAGACGGAAGTGCTCCATCAGCCTACTCCAGACGACAAGTATCCTGTGACCCCAAATATCAAAGTCCATGACAGTCTTCTGAAGGTGTCGGAGAACTTCACCTATCTTGGCAGTACACTGTCTTCCGCGGCTCGTGTTGATACTGAAATTCTCTCAAGAATCAGCAAAGCCAGCTCTGCATTTGGCAGGCTTCGAAAGAGAGTGTGGGATGTTGCCGGCATTCGCACAGACACTAAGCTGAAAGTGTACAATGCTGTGGTCCTTCCCACCCTACTCTATGGGGCTGAAACCTGGACAGTGTACCAATCGCATGCCAGAAAGCTAAATCACTTTCATCTGGCCTGCCTTAGAAAGATCCTAAGGATCAAATGGCAGGATAAAATTCCAGACACTGAGGTCCTCAATCGTGCCAAGGAATTGAGCATCTTCTGCCACCTGAAAAAAATTCAGCTACGTTGGGCAGGACATGTTGTCAGAATGCCCGACTCCAGACTCCCTAAGCAAATCTTCTTCTCTGAGCTCTCCAATGGAACGAGGAATGTTGGGGCCCCAAAGAGACGTTACAAAGACACTCTCAAGCAATCACTGAAGGCCTTTGCCATTGATGTGAGTGAGTGGGAAAAGCTCTCGCTTGATCGTGCAAATTGGAGGGCGGCCCTTACCAGGGGCAGCAAAGCATGGGAAGCTGACAGAGTCCAACAGGCTATCAAAAAAAGAGAACGGCGCAAGAAAAGGCCCAGTGGTACTGAACCAACGGAGCACTCTTGTCATTTATGCGGAAGGGTCTGCAGGGCAAAAATAGGACTTATCAGTCACATGAGAAGCCATAAGTCATGAAAGAACAGTCTTTCCATTCTGTCCTCTGTGTCCTTTAGTTCTCTTTATTGTCCATGTGTTGAAATTCTCAACAATTTCTGTTCTTTATTCCTCTGGTGTTGTTAAGGTCATCATCATACCTGATGGACGAACTATTATTATATGTATTTAGGTGACACTAAGTATATTCAGTGATTGTGTGAAGTGCCGCAGCGTGACTGAAAATACAATCGGGGTGCAAGCTGTTCTAGTAAACCGAAATGTCTCACTTGAGTACAGACGTCACTCACTCTGATTTGATACAACAGGCGCCAGGACAGACCCAGAAGCTGGTGTTTCGAATTCGGGTGTTTCGAAAAAGAAAAAAAAAAAGATTAGTGGTGGAGCAAATCCTGCAATCGGCAGTCATTCTCAACCCTGCCCCCAAAGTTGGTTGTTCTTTAAGACAGGCTGTTTTGATTCAGTGCGCCGAGTTCTCTCTTTACGTCAGCTGTCTCAAAACAATTTTGACGCCGGAACTGGTGAGGCAGACTTGTTTCGGTCTCTCCCAATGCGCGAGAACCGTTTAACTCCGCAGTTCACGTCTCCCACTGAAACTGAGACCGGGCAGACTTGACTCAGTGCGTAGTCGTGTTTCAGTCGTGTCTTCTTTCCTGTTGCCATTAATTCTGCAATGTCCCTGTGTCTCTCATGTGCGTGCTTGTCTCCCCTCAAAATAAAAAAAAACAACAACACAGAACGCGACGCGACCTCAGCGCGACAAAGGCGCATGTATCGAGACCTTAAGATCTTGTTCTCTATCTCTATCTCTACTAGTTGAGTTGGCCCGATGAGTCGGGGAATAGATCGACGCAGATGTGATTTTCAAAATTAAGTTTCTGTCACCAGTGTGTAGACCGAGGCGCAGAACGAAATTTCCTGTCATTCTTTTTAATTCTACTCGAAGGAAATGTGTTTTTTTTCTTTTCTTTTCTCGGTTCAAAATGTCGGAACCTTTCTTCTGCTCAACTCAGTTGTGGCACAAAATCAACGAAAGTATTAAAACTTTAAATATGCCGGTGTACACCTTCACTTCTTTCTATGCGCAGTCTGATATTTTGGAGAATTTAGGGATCAGCGGTTAAAAAGTCTTTCATGATTACATTGGAGTCCTTACTTCCTTTATAATATGACTTTCTGAAGAAAGAAACTGGAGATCTTGTAATATAAAGAAGAGATAAGAAACAAATGTACACGTTGGCACTTGTTTAAAATGCAGTCTGGCACTTATCAAACTGTTTCACTGTTCCGATTTACTCTAACTTCTTATCATGATAACCAAAGACTGAAATATCTAACGTTGAATTTCTCAACTGTGAAAACAAAAAATAAATAAATAAAAATTGAGCTGGAATAAACAAGAACTAAGATCGTGATATGCGTACCCAAATTGATATTCTCTCACTACTTGACCCTGGGTCGAGCAGTGACACATTGGTTGAATGAAGGCGCCAATTGATGACGCACTACTTGGCCACAGAACTTTATGGAGTTTGACGTGGAAGCGAAAATGTCAAGTTATTCTGAACATAATCGTGCAACTAAACTGAATTGTCTTATCAGCGACCTCAGTTTGAAATGACATTACGAAGTGTGGGAAAATTCACGCGGATGAATTCAACCAATGAACCCGCTGGAGCAAGTGCGGGAGAACGAAAAAAAAAAAAATGGTGGAGAGAAAAAATGCTACCGATAGTGTAAAAAAAATAAATCGTGTGATAAAGATACCGGCCCTGGTTACATTTATTTGTATAAGGTGATAACGTGTCCCGTCCAGGTGATATAGGCCTAGTAATCATTTACCCTACAGTCAAACATTTTGACTCTGTTGCTTTATAATAAAACCATGCCCTGGTGGACGGAATAAATGCATCACGACCTTAGCAAAGCTTATTATAAATACCCATAAAATTAACATAGCGCACCAAACAACTACATGTATGTTGCTTACAGTAATATTGCCCGATACTAAAAGAGATTTAAAAATGTTTAATTTACATTGTGCTTGGTTAGCATATTATTGAAAACAAACTCTAGATCTATATTTTGAATTTTTTGTTGGGGGGGGGGGGGAGGGGGGGTCGTCGAAAGCAGATAATTATATAGAATACCAGTACACTTAAAATATTTCGTCGGATCTATCTATAGAGGGGGGGGGGCTGGGGTTGTGAAAACAGGGCAAATAAAACTGTAAGGAACTCCTGACGACCATATCAACGAGAATACCACATTACGTAATTCAGACGAAGCGAGAAGGCTGGGATCACTCCCTGGAAAAAAGAGCCTTAATTCTAAAATCTTCCCCCAAAATATTGCCCTTTTATGTCATCTACTCTGCACATGGTTCTTTAATTAATATTTTAATAATAATAAGTCTAGCTTAGTAAAGAATGAAAGGGTGTTCCATGACTTATCAGGATCAGATGACCAAAGGGAACTACATGAAATTCCAAAGACGGCAGAGAGAGATACGACGCCATTTCCATGATTTTGTCTGCTGTTCGCTCGCCGCTGGGTGGTGCGTGGGAAGTCTGTGACCGCGTAAAACGTCCAAGCTGTACCATTCACTGTATCTGGTAAACCTCTCCTCTTTGCCGCTAGGCAGTGTGTCCGTCCACTGCAGAATGTAACCCTCCGACAATGACTTCCATTCCTTTCTGTCTGATGTCTTCCTTGTACATGTTGTTTCCCCTTTATTTTTATACCCCCGCCACCTTCTTCCTGGTTATCCTCGTGTCCCTTTCCCTGTCCATAGTTGCCATTCAGTGCGGTGTTTTGTCCATCAATAATGATTCACCCTTCCCACATGTCCAGCCCAGTTCCACTTTTGTTGTAGTTCATTATGTCCGTTAACTTTGTTTGTCTGCATATTTCAGCGTGGGGAATTTCATCTCGCAGTCTGCTGTTAGGCATTCTTCTTTCCACCGCCCTCTGGGTAGTTCTTAGTTTGTTCCAACGAAGTGTCTAGGGAGACCAGGGTTCTGGTCTCCCTAGCCTGTGGCCTTGGGAGACCAGGATCCTCGTCTCTCCAGACTCGGGCTAGGCATGTTACGAAGTGTCTAGCGAGACAGGATACTGGTCTCCCTAGCCTGTGATCTTGGGAGATCGGAATCCTGGTCTCCCTAGCCTCTTCCTTGTTCGAAAGTTGCTTTGTAATCGGCTGTGTTTGGCAAACATAGGTAATCGTTAGAATAAAGCACAGTGAGATACTTCATTGGCAGTTTGTCTCATTTCTCTTTCTTTGGCAAACTTTTCTGACATATGGTTATCGATGTGGATTCTGGCAGAAGCTTCTTGGTTTATACTTTACAGTATTTTTATGTAAACTTCGTTGATATTGATTTTCCGGAGGGCCTCAAATATTGCGAAATGTTCAATGGAATCAAAGGCTTTTTCATAATCGATAAATCCCACACACAGTAGTCTATATTCCTGACCTTTTCCTGTTATCTGATTAAGGGCCTGTTGAGTTTGAGTAGGTCTTTCTGAAGCCAGCTTGTTCGCGTGGTTGGTTTTAGTCCAGCACTTTCCCCATTCTGCTTCGTAATATATTTGTGAAAAGTTTATACAAGTGCGGTAGAAGGCTTGTTGGTCTGTAGTTTCTTACATCTCTTTGGTCTCCCTTTTTGTGAAGAATTATTCAGTATCTTTGCTTCGTGCCAGCGTTCAGGAATTCTCTGTGTAGTTAGAATCTCATTGAATGCTTTTGTCATATATTGTACTATGTGTTTGCCCCCTGTCTGTAACACGTCGCTTGTTCTGTCATCATTTCCAGGCACGTTCCCTTTTCTTTCATCTTTCTTAATACCATTTCTATCTCTTCTTCTTTGAAAGGTGGGGCGGTACTCGATCATTGTTGTCATAGTTGTTTCAGATATATCTATCGTTTTCTGGTAGAGTGTTTTGTAGAAATCTGTGCAGACACTTAGGATTTCTTCTCTGTTTATGGTCGTTTCACCTGTCCTTTTCAACAAGCTTGTGATCTTCTTTCGACTGCCTTGTTTGTATGTTTCTGTTGGTCCTTTGCCACTTTCAGTTATTCGCTTAATCACTTCGTTTCTTTTTCTTCTATCTCTGTTTCCTCGTATTTTCTGCACTGTCTTGTTCAGTTTAGCGTATTCAGTCTTTTCTTTGTCCATCTTATATTCTTTTTTTGTGTGTGTGTATAGTTTTCCTCTTTTTATCCAATTCTTCTAGCATTTTATCTTCCTTGGACTCTTCTTTCCCTGTTTTTTCTTTCGGGCCTTGATTTTTTTTTAATTTCTTCATTTACAATTTTATTCAGTTTCTCAATGGAGGCGACATCTTCCTCCAGAGATTCAAAGCTATTTTTCAGAAATGTGGTCATATATAATTTCTAGTTTATCTATATTTATTTTAAGAGGTTTCTGCCTCTTTATTGTTTTCAATCTCAGAAACTTTCTGTTTATTCTTGTTTTTGCTCGAATCACACGATGATCACTGCCACTGTCTACTGCTGTAATCACCTCACAATTTCTGATGATGTTCCTGTCTGAGGTAAGGATGTAGGCAGTCTGGTTTCTGTGCTCCCCAGCTGGGCATTCCCCGGTCCAATATTTGTCTTGTGCCTTTTTGAAGAGGTATTTGGAATTTTGTAGTGATTTTATTCTACAAAGCTTATGAGTGAGTGTTTCATTTCTTTGATTTCTAAGTCCCGTGACGTGGGGACCCATTCCTCTTATGCCTCTTTTTTGTCCTTTAAGCCTATTTTTAAGTTAAAGTCACCCATAATTATAGTAAGGCATCCTGATTTAAATTCGATGGCCTTTCACAAACTTTCGTAGAATTAATCGGTCTCTTCATCTTCATAATCCGTTGTAAGGGCATATACTTGAATCAACTGTTTTCACTTCTTTTTTTTTTAATGGCTTTATTTCGTTCTTTCTCTAAGTATCTCGAATTGTTCAATATAGTTTTTAAAATGTCTATGCACCAGAAATACCATGCCATTCGCTTGTGGTGTGTCTTCTGGTATTTCTACAACGTTAGACCCATACTATTTAGTTCTGACGCACGGGCACCCACGTTGAACATTGTACATGTAATATAACCCACTACACTGTCATGGACTACTGAATGAATAATACCGTCTTTCTGTTTACCATTGCATAAGATAGCATGTAGATGAGTCAGTGGAGTGGCGAATGACAAACGAGTTGGTGACAGGATAGGGAAGAAAAACGTGTTATGTCGTATTCATTTATAACTGGTAAAACGAGCCACAGTTCTCGGCGTTGCCTCGGATAAACCGAAGTCCGGGTTTTTTCCTCTTCTCTCGCCATTGTACACTTCTTTGGAATTTGTATACGCGCACGTAATAATTGCTTACAGTTTTGGGTACCTAATTAGAGTGTAAGTGTAAGTTCATTTTTATTTTATCATTTTTTTTAAAAAGAGAAGCCAGTTGTGGTCGGTTAGCGTTTTGAGTCAACAAAACTTTGCAGCACTATGGTATTTGACATGTTCTGACCATCTGTCATCATTTTGAATTCTTAATGAAGTTCTGCATTAAAAAAAAATAAAAATTAAGCGGATCGAGATCAAAAGTGGCCGTTATCGTGCCGACGCGCCGTTAAACACAAACTCAACAAACTCAGATTCAGATAAAAAGACAGTGCGAATTGTTGTTGGTTTTCTGTGCATGTAGGCTATACTTGTCTCTGGTCTGTACAGCCCCAGGGGATGAGCATTTTCCACTTTCCTGCTCATCGCAGGAGGGTCCATCATTAGTCAAAGTCCTATATAACTTGAAGTGTAACAAACTGCCAAAGATCCGCCTTAAAGATGGAGATTTACGTTACTTGTGTTCCTCTGGGGAATAAAATTCTGTCAAAACCGAGAAAATACATGGGTTCTCTAGGGTTATCTGTATCAACTCTGAACAAAGCAATTTCGTTGTATTGTCTTACTATCTGGAGTTCAGTTCTTTACCGTGGCACTTTTTAGATATTGGTATAAAAATAATAACATTTTTTATTCATTCTCTTTCAATTTTCTCTCTCTTCTTACAGTTCACGGAGGAATTTGTGAGTGACAGAGAAACCTTTTTGAACTGGATAAAGGGTAAGTAAATGAACCGTGTTATGTATAGTATCTATTTTAACAAGAATCGATGGCCTATTCTTTGTGCTGGGGTCGAGGAATGTTTTAAGACTTAGAGCAGGGCGAATCAATGGGTCAATGAGCGAGTATGCACTGAGAGAGAAATGATAATGCTGAATGTTTTGGCAGCCTATCAAAAATGATCCTGGAATGACCACCCTGTCTTCAAGAGCTGCAGTTTCGGGCCATTTCTCATACTGACCACTGACTGAAAGTTTGTGGGACCTGGAAGCAATGGATACTACACACAGCATGGTTCATTGTGGGTGGACTGGCTCTGAAAACAGCTTCTCTAAGCTTTGCCAATATGCACGTTAAGCTGGATCAGGGGAGGCTAAGTGAAATAAGATACTGCAAGTATCGTTTATACAAGAGAAATAATTATCGCCCTTCCTGGGAAACTGCTCATGTCTTTACAAGATTTAATGGTCACTACTCCTGACAAAGAGAAGGCTTAGGAACGTTATAAACATCAGTTTTAGGGAGACATTAAAAGTAAGCAAACATAACAGGATGATTCCTTGACACCTTGGTAATGTTATTCTGTAGATTGATTGTGTTTATGATCTTTCAGAGGGCAGGCTGCTCTTCAGTCAGTTACCCTTGTTGGAAATTGATGGCAAGAAGCTTGTTCAGACCAATTCCACCGTGCGTTATCTTGGCAGAAAAGCCGGGCTGGTTGGGAAAAACGAGGATGAAGCAGTGCTGTAAGACAATTTTAACAAATAAACGAAAAGAAAAAAATACAAGCACATAAACAATAATAATAATGATAATGTATATTTATATAGCGCCTGTCTCCACAAAAGCCTTTTGCGGATTACATGTTGCAAAACTCACTCTTTCTTTGTCCTCCTCCATCCCCATCCCCTGTTTTCTCTCTCTGTGTCTGTCTGTCGGTCTGTCTCTCTCTTTCTCTCTTCTCTCTCTCTCTCTCTTCTCTCTCTCTCTCTGATATTAATTATCATCTCAATATTATAAAATGTATAACCATTACCTTTCTTTTAGTTACTAATTTTTATAGCCATTGCTCTTAAAGTGACATTTTGTAAAGGATGAACTAGCATGTACCGTAGCTTTAGATATTCATAGTGTCTTTGAAGTTTGTCTGTAACCTCTCATACACACACAAATGGGCCATCCATAAAGTGCGCATTAGTGAGTTTTTACTCCCTCTGCTCCCCGCATGTACGCTTGGCCTCATCCTTCCTCCCCCTTGTACAAATATAAAAACATGAGAATGATGAACACTCTTGACAAAGCCCTGATGTTTTAAAACTATTAAGTGTCATTTTGCATGGACTGCTTGACTATTTCATTAGATACCGTATATAGCCCATGTTGGATTTTTGTATAATCATAATGACTTTTTAGTTAAAGAGAATAAAGCAAACAAAATCACACCTTTTACTTCATTGTTGTTACTGAAAAGCGTATGTGTGTGCATGTCTGCTCTCCCTACCCCCCACCACCAGCGTATGCTTTTCATATACTGCCATCTTCATGGCCTTCGTAGTCCTCAAAGGGCTCCCCGGTGGGCTGCAATCCCCTTCTTTCTTCTTGTGTCTTTTCTTCCCCCCCCCCCCTCCCCGCATATGTCCATTATGGATGACTCCTAATGATGTTTGAAACACTCACAAAAGCTCATACTAGCCTAATTATTATATTCATAGTAAGCTTCCTTTATTTTAATTATCATATGGCAGAAGAATATCAAAGTCAAATTCTCTTTCAGAGTCGATATCTATTTCGAGGGAGGACGAGATTTCATGTCGTCATGTTACCAGTTTGGATTTGTGCCTGACGACGAAGTATTAAAGAATATCAAGGAGAAAGCTTTTCCCAGATATTTACCTGTCTTTGAAAAAGTAAGGTTTTCAAATAATTTTATGCAATAATGGTGATGACGCCATGGAAGGCAGCCTTCATTTAGGGTACATAAATATAACATATCACTGATAAAGACTGTTTTCACAAAACTTGTGTTTCTCTGGAATCTATCAGTAACCATTAAGGCACTGGGGTGCTGCTTGAATGTCAGATCCCAATTATTTATTATATCCCTCCATCCAAAATCCAATTAGACTTGAAGTGCACTCTGTTATGGGTCTGTTTTGACCCAGTGCACGAGTTTTCATTTTCCAGAAGCTGGCACTAAGACAGTTTTGATGCGTCTGAACCAGTGAGACAGACTACTTGCTTTGGTCTCGTCAATGCGCAAGTGACGAAATATAAGAAAAACCACAGAAAAAATGTGGGGTTGCAGCAAGGCTATAGGCAATGTCAAAATTTGGCAAAAAGAAAAAATTATATTTAGCAAAGCCTTGCGTAAGAAATAATACCCAAACGATACAATCAAACGCAAACTAAAAGGGAAGACAGAAAATGGCCGATACTTCGGCAACAGCCTTCTTCAAGTAAGAACTTGCAGTTAAGTAGACATAATCTGTTTAGATCTGTAATTGATAAATGTTCCTAAGATTTCTTTAAAGTACAGAAATTCTTTTTGATCTGACAGTGTATTAATGGAACGGAGAGATGCCTTGTATAATAGTGATGGTGTCTGTGAACGCACAATTAGAAAATAATTCTTTACACCATCAAAGTTGTCATTGATATGCTTCCAGATGTGCAAAATTCAAATCAGATCTGAGAAAACGATCATATCAGTTCGTAGGTTACAAACTTTGTAATACGGCGCCAGCAGGAGATAACATACTAAAATGTCTATGTTTGTGGTCTTAAAATGCAGTCAACTACATGTATTTTGTCTTCAGAAAAAAAAAAAGCTTCATGCTGAACTACATTTTCTTATCAGATCGCTGCTGCAAACGGGACTGGTTTCCTTGTGGGCAGTAGTCTGACACTGGCTGACTTAAGCTTGTTGGAACCTTTACTCATCTGTGTGGAGTATTTGGGCACTGACATTTTCAAAGACTATCCAGCTCTAAAGGTAACATAGTCTGTTCACAAAACTTATAACCTTTTGATGCAGCTGGCCATTTCTGTCACGTGCACCCATTTTGAATTTTCTGCCCTTTCAATGCACTTTCACTTTTTTAATTTAATTTTTGTGAAACTTTTCTAGGCTTTGATCAATAACACTAAATGATCTATTGTCTTTGCTTAGATGTAAGTGCTGGAATACCCAGCAGAGAAAATTAAAGTAACCAAGTGGAATGGTTGGATAAATCAGGTATACTTCTAAGTTTTATTAATTCTCACTATAGCTGTTACACAAATCGTGCATCACTAATCCACTAAATTAGGATTCAGCTGAGTTGGCAGACAACATGCCCAAGATCACACACTCTGGATATCCCCAAAGCTTACTGAGTTGTGTTGCGCTATTTAAAAAAAAACAACACACAACTGAAAAGTGGGAACTGTTTAAAAACATTGGAAGTAAAGACATCCCACCCTCTCTGTTTGCATGCCTTCCTACAGAGCTACAGCAAAACAAAGGCGCTAACCTTAGGCTGAAGCAATTTGTACTGGCAACATGCATAGGCCCAAGTCTTTTCAAGGGCTTAAGAAAAAAAAGTTAAGTTTCTGAAGTCCATGGATTTTCAACCACCTTTTTTGCTCTTGACCCTCTCAGAGCTCTGATCACCTGTGAGACACCCGCCTGCCCCTCCCTAACACACACATGAAACAAAAACAAACATAAAAAACAACAACAACAACTGCAATTAACGCCCTCCCCTTTCCAGCAAATTTGTTCTCTCTCTCCCTCTGTTTCTGTTTCTGTCTCTCCCTCTCTTTCTGCCTCTCTCTCTCATACACACACATTACATGAGAAAGAAACACACATAATTATATGGTCACACACACATACACAGAGAAAGGGAGAGACTTGTGTCTTCCCTGAAAATATCTCAGTGACCCTATTTTAAAACCCCTGCTTTATGGCTTTATTCATCAGATAATTGTACCCAGTGAAATGTATAATTTTTCTCTTCCAACTCAAGATACATTTGAAAGCTATTCTGATCTAATGGACATTGCACTATGTACAACAATGCTTCTCTTTGTGACTTCAGAAACTCTATGAAAATTTGACATCCATGGACCGCATCGCGGCGTTCCTCAAAGGCCCTCAGCGGAAGAGAAAGAATGACGCACGTTACGTTTCTGATGTCAAGACAACCCTAGGCTGGAATTAAACTGATGTTTCCTGTCGATTATAAGTTTGATTGTTAAACATGCTTACCGACAGTTTTTTTTTTTTTTTTTTTATGTTGCACATGAAAATCGGCCTAAAGATAGATGGTTTTGTGTTGTTGTTGTTAATCTCTCAAAGGATACATTGATTCCTTTTTGGCTCATTGAACCTCAGAATAGTGGGCCATTTTGGAGTTCAAAGTTCATGTATTTTAGCAAAGGACCAACTTTAACGTCGGCATTATAATTCTTTAACAAATTTCTCAGCTCTGACCAGTCTTAGCCTTTTGTTATTGATCATTGTATGTATTCACTCCTTGCACCAAGTAGCCAGCAGAATCACAATTACAACTTCAATATACATGGGTCTCATTTAGTTGTCGACTGTAAAACCAATTGAAATGGGTCACTGCGTAGTGTTATAAATAAAAATAAAACATGGGGAAAATGCTTATTTGACTGTGAAATCTTGCTAATACATGTATTTATGGGCAGTGAACAATATGACCTTGATCTTTGGCTATACCCTACAGGGAGACCAGTGTCTTTGGTTCTCAAAGAAGGCATCAAAATTTTCTGATAATACGTATTATTGCAAATATAATTGCATTCCCATTGCAAAATGAACCAGCTTCCAGAGACCGAGTCTGGAATTAGGAAAGACATTATTATTAACATTCGGCTAATGGCTTTGAATTGGAAATTTTTGTCTCTCTGTTTGTGACAACCAGGTGAATTTTCATTAAAATTCAGAGTTACCTTTGGTCTGAAAAAAAAAAAAAACATAACGTAGACATTTGCTGATCTACGTTTGCCTCTTTTTCAAACCTTCAGTTTTTGTCTGTGTCTATTTGAGTTTCCAGACAGGGCAGCTGATGATGATGATTGGAGTTTATTTTTATTTATCAAACAGTGTAATCCCATGCCGCATAGTTTTCACGTCTTGATGTTTTTGCTGCTTTGAAATATTGTCTTGTTTGTGACAAATTATGGCACTGCTTTTTGTAATAAAATTTAAAAATGTATTAAATTTTAACATTTATATTACACTACATTAAATATTCTGATACAATATGAGTCAGCTTGTTAGACTTGTCTTTATAGTTTTTTTGAGGTCCTGTCAGTTTTACACTCCAACATGTTTACCAAACCAAATAGAAGAGTTGAAAAAAAAAAAAAAATCACGCACGGACGCATGCAAACATACACACATATGAAAAGATAGCAGATGCAACTCGTGTAGGCCTACTAAATACTAAATAGCCAGTCTGAGTACCATATATCAAGAGACACCAAGTATGACTGACAAACCATTCCAGCAGCTTATTTAAGATTACAAGATGAATGTCCATTTTGAAGATAATGCATTAGGTATTTCTGGCACTCTAATGATTATTATTACAACTATCTCATTCTTGTCAACTGTCAAACAAATTGTCTATGTTCAAGCCTTATAGTACAAGTACTGATCTTACTGTCACAGAATTATCTTACAGCAGTTGTCAAGGACTAAAGCTGGATATTTTATTGTCTTCTGTCTCTACGGCTAACCAGTCCTTACTGACAAAGACTTACTAAATACATTGTGCATTTTTTTCTCAACGTCATTTACTTGAACGCTTTGTAAGTCTGAAATGGCTGGTGAGAGAGAGATACAAGTTTAATATATTATGACAGGTTTGATTTGGTAGGGAAAATAACTGTGTAAACTGTAATGTGCATCTTGTTGGTTACGCCCCCTTCTTTGTGGGCTCACAGAGCTGAAGGCGTACCTTGGATAAAGTGACTGTCATCTAAGGAAATCGGCTTACCCAGTATTGATGGAAGCCCGAAATCATTTAGAAGAATGTGTGCCGTATTTGTAAATGTTATAAACTCAAAGGGACAACAAACAAAGCTGTGTGACCACAGTGACGATCTTTCTTGTTCCTTTCATCCAGTTTGTTCTGTTCGTCTGTCCCACAATGTTTAAGATTCTCTAGCTAATAGACTTTCTTAACCTTCCCTGTTGATGGTTCTTGATCTAAAGTCTTTGTTTCTTGAGGGCTGGATTTACGCATAAGCTAAATAAATTATAGCTAATGGTCCCAGATCCTTAGGGGCCTGACATATTTCAGATTTTTTTCCTTTCGAAATTTTATTGATTCTTTTCATATGGAATCAATTTACGTAATATTTTAAGTTTTGAGTATTGTTCCCAGGATATATTACCTATGATTAGTATGAGCAAAGATACCAGAATTATAAGATGAGACCGCCAGCACTTTCAGCGTGCTCAGGTTTAGCACCGCCTTCCAGCGGGAAATGCGCGGAAGTCATGAAAAATGCCGTATTTTACAAAACCAAAAACGGAAAATATTGAATTTTGTTCACTGTTCAGCTATTGCTCTTGGCCTTGATTGACGTCACTTATTGTGGAATTAGAACCTCAATCGCTGTGGGAAAACTCTTGCTATTTTTTTCTTTTTTTTTTTTAGTCGCAGTAGTCCTGTCACAATTTTGCATCATTAAGTTACCATGATATCAAGCATTCTTTTCATACTCTGCGCCATGGGCCCCGCCCCTGTCAGCACGCAAATTGTGTGCACGTTTTTTTTAAAGTGGTGCGAAGAAGACAGTGTCTTACTCTTATCGTTTCTCATATCTTTGGTATGAGCCAGCCAAATGTAAATATGTATTCAGTAATAGTCTTTTGAAAATACTTTGTATTTCTCACGTTAACTACCTTGGCCATCGACCACCATCATGGTTCTAGACATTACTTGCATAAATAAACAGGAAGAACAGGCAGTCAAGAGAGAAGGAACAGAAAGAAAAAGAACAAGGGAAGAACAACAAGAAACCAGAAAGCATTAAAGAATAGGGGGCCAAAAGCCTTCGGCCGAGGCCCCCGAGAAACGAAAGACCTTCCAGCAGACACGGTTGAAAAGGAAAGGGGAAACAACTTTCCACTTAGATGTATACTTTTTCATTCGGCCTTAACTCCCTTGAACAAATAAAGGTGTTTGACCTACTTTCTCCCGGGTTTCTTCACTACCACCATTTTGAAGCGGAAGTGCAGTGAAACACTACAGGTGAGAAGACATAGGTTGTAAGTTTTAACAATATTTTCTTTTATTAATAGTTTTATCGTTATTTTCGTGCTTGCTATATGATATTAACATAACTCAATTTTTGATGCCTTCTTGGTGTAAACAAAAGAACCTTTGTGATGGTTGTCAAATGTATTATTATGAAGGAGTTTTAGAAAAAGCATCGCCGTTGAGTCTAGATAGAATCAAAGAGGGCTCATTTCCGGGTATACAACATGGATATTTTATAGATCTATCTCAAGCACTGCATGAAGCACAAGCCTGATATTTGCATTGTCATATAGATCTAGGCCTACGCATTTTAAAGAAATTTTTTTTGGGTCGTCCCATGTGGAAAGATGAGAAAGAGGCCGTAATTGGTTCTAATCGAAACAATTTATTTTCTCAAAATACTGAAACCACGGCATTCATGAAGTGTCAACTCAAGGAGTATTTTACAGGAAGATAGGAAATCATTCAGAGCTGATTTTGACATGATGATAACTGAACTTTTGAAAAGAGCTCTACCCATCCCTGTCACCCTATCAAGGCACCCTAAAATGAATCCCCAGCCCCAAATCTAATATAAACCCAACCCCTTTGTAAACTTTATTTCAACCAGAAAACAAAAGTTTACTAGGGTTAAGGACAAGGATAGGGATAGGTTTAGGGTATCTTGATAGGTGGTCGGGAAGTACGGAACTCTTTCCTAACTTTCTTGGTTGCAGGAAAAGAGATAGATTTTCAATTTTCAAACTCATGTGGCTTGCTCAGAATGTTTTCCATTGTCCATTTATCATTTACTCCTAGTTTAGCAGGCCTTAATTTTGTCAGGACTTCCATCTGCATCTCCTGACAATACTTTCTTACAGTATGAAATATTGCAAATTTTAGGGGTTTACAGTTTGACTTTAGAAGTGGCCGTGTAGGGGTTGCGGGGTCACAGAAGTTCAGACGAATTAGTTCCTTGAAGCAGTGTTGTCATAGTTAAGTCGCAGTACCACCAGCATGGAGATCAACTGCTGAATACATTAAAAGATGCAATCTGACATGAGATGCATTCAAAAGCTTTTCCGTTCTTTTTGATATAATTCATATTCACATGAATATTCTGTGATAAAAATACAATACATTCTTTTCATACGTCCTCATTATTGCCACAGTGTGCAAAGCAGCATGTGGAATCTATTGAAATGGACAATTTTTGTTTTAATTTGCTTGCAATATTTTATAGTAAGCCCAGTTTTTGTTGACTTTCAGAGAGATGACAAGATGAGGTGGATTTTGCCTTCTGTATTTGTGCTTCTTCTCTTGGCAGCGTTTGGCAGTACCCAGAGTAAGTAACTGTTCTCCATCACCAAAGCTAGGGAGATCTTTTATTCTCGGGGACCATCACTAAATCTGTCCCCTTCTGTGGGCCTATCAAGTTGTGAGAATGGACAGGAAATAAATAGCTCTACTTGTTAATTCTTTTTCTTGTTCTATGTGAGATTAAATGGAGCGCATGAAAGCAGGGTTCCCGCGCAGCCATGGAACTCCAAGGATTCATGGAAAAGCCTTGGAATTTAAAAATATTGAGAAAGCCACGGAAAAGCCCTGGAATTTAAGAGCTTGAGAAAAAAAACAAACGAAAAGCCCTGGAATTCTCCTCGGATTAAAAAAAAATGTGGAACTACGTTTAGGAATGTCTAATTTTAGATCTCAGTTTTCCCTCATTTTTTGCATTTAAGTTACCGTAGAATTTAACATTTTGGTCCTGGAAAGACATTCTCCAAGGGATTCAGGGACCCTGGGATAGCTACTTTTCAAATCCACTGATATGTGTTGCACTATGTAATAAATTATTTGTCAGGCCAGAGTTTTCTGCTATTGTATAACAGTACACAATACAGCCTGCTACTGTCACCCCCACTGTCTTGTGGGTCATCTCGGGAGAGAGGAAGACTAGGGGAAGGTAACCCTGAATACAAATACCACACTGCCTTGTGTGTTGCTATGATAGCAAAGGCTATGGGAGTAAACCCAGACAGAAAATCAGGAGTGGAGACCCGAAGGTGGTTGTCAGGGAGAACTGCATCAAACTGGCTTCCAGCATCCCCTGCAGCCGGACTAGTTCCAAATGTATTGACCTGGTCTCTCCCTTGGGTTTAACTAGAATGGCAGAGAGAGGGGTGGTGCCTCTGGGCAAAGCACCATCTCTTAAAAATAGCCCAGGCAAGGCAGCAAAACGAGGAGGCGTTTGCTCGGGCTTGGCAAGCGTCTGTCTCTCCTCTATAAGCCCACCCATTTCCGATTTGGAGAGGACACTCCAGCCATCCGTTACGGATGGGCACAACACGGGAGGTGGCAGTTACCGGTGATAAGCTCAATCCATTTGGCGTACGGATGAGCGCCAGGGGTCCCCTCTGTCGGTGGGAGCGGCTTTTCAGCTGCATTGATCAACTACCGCCCCCCGTAACCTGGGCAGCCCCCAGGCAGTTGGGTGTTGTTCCGCCACGTCAGCCTGCTTCATAAGGTGGTTGGAGCTAGACCAAAAGTCAAAAAGCTGACGTAAAGTGTGCACCTGGCAAAAACAGAAAAATACTAAAACTTGGTACCTGGAACGTCAGAACAATGCGCCCAGGCTTGCAACAGCAAGATCTCACTGATATTGACTCCATCAGGAAATCCCAAATTATTGATCGAGAACTTCAGCTACTAAACATCGACATCGCTGCCCTTCAAGAAACTCGACTTCCCGACTCCGGGTCAGTCAAAGAAGAAAACTACACCTTCTTCTGGCAGGGCCTTAGCAGCGAACAGCCGAGAATCCACGGCGTGGGCTTCGCCGTAAAAAACTCCCTTATCAATTCGATCGCAACTCCAATTGGAGTGTCAGAACGCATCCTGACACTCAGACTGAACACCCGGTCTGGTTTTACCAACATTATCTGTGTCTATGCCCCAACACTTACCTCCTCTGACGAAACCAAAGACATTTTCTACGAGGCATTGCAGAGGACTCTCCACAACATCCCTCTCACCGAAGGCCTGCTAATTCTGGGTGACTTTAACGCTCGAGTGGGAGCAGATCACTCCGCATGGCCAAAGTGCATTGGGCACTTCGGCATTGGCAACATCAACGAAAACGGGCAGCGCCTTCTGGAGCTATGCTCCGTAAACTCATTATGTGTTACAAACACGTACTTTGACCTTAAGAGATGCCAAAGAACATCATGGCGCCATCCCAGGTCTGGCCATTGGCATCAATTAGATCTTATTCTCTCAAGGAGGAAGAGTTTGGGCTGTATAAAAATAACTCGTTCCCTCCACAGTGCTGACTGTGACACCGACCATGCACTGGTAGTCAGCAAAATCAAAATTTCGGCCAAGAAAATATACAGATCAAAAGCCCCTTCAATCCCTAAGATCAATGTAACAGCAATCAGAGATGAATCAAATAGAAAGTCATTTGAAAAGTTATTTGCTGAAAGCATGGATAATGTCACCCAATGTGACTCGGTAGATGAAACATGGAAAACTCTCAGTTCAAAAATTCATGACTGTGCCATCAAGTCTTTTGGACAGCATAAAGTTTCAAACAACGACTGGGTAGCCCAGAACAGCGAAATTCTCCTACCTCTCATTGAGCAAAAGAAATCTGCTTTCAATGAGTATAACAAAAATTGCAATCAGAGTACAAAAACTTGTTTGAAAAATGCAAAAGCTAAACTTCAGCTGGAGGTAAGACGTTGCGCCAACAAATACTGGACAGACTTGTGTAACAGCATACAAGAGGCAAATGAAAAGGGAGATATGAAAACCGCCTTTAGTCAGATGAAAGTAGCTCTTGGGCCAATCATCACCAAAAGCGCCCCACTTAAGTCTGTAAATGGTGAACCCATCACAGATAAAAATGAACAACTGAATAGGTGGGTAGAGCATTACTCTCTGTTGTATTCAACTGAGAAAAATATTCCACCAGATTTTGAGGAACACCTCCAAAAACTGCCAATAATGGCCGAACTTGACGCTGAACCTTCCTTAGTCGAGCTTTCCAATGCAATCGACCACCTGTCTGCTGGAAAAGCCACAGGAAGTGACAACATTCCTGCAGAGGTATTAAAAGACCTAAAAGGCCCACTATTACCACACCTGTATAATCTGTTACTGCAGTGTTGGAAAGAAGGCGTGATACCACATGATATGAGAGACGCCAAAATTGTCACACTTTACAAGAACAAAGGAGACAAAGGCGACTGCAACAACTATCGAGGCATATCCCTCCTCAGCATTACTGGAAAGGCTTTTGCTCGCGTCATCCTCTGCCGCCTTCAACAACTGGCGGAAAAAGTCTTACCAGAAACACAATGTGGCTTTCGAAGCAAACGATCAACTATTGACATGATATTTGCACTTCGGCAAATCCAAGAAAAATGTAAAGAACAAAACAGGCCGCTTATAACATGCTTTGTGGACCTAACAAAGGCTTTCGACACCGTAAGCCGATCTGGCCTGTATGCAGTCCTTAAATCCATAGGCTGTCCACCAACATTGCTAAAACTTATTGCATCCTTCCACACTGACATGAGGGCATGTGTCAACTTTGAGGGCTGCACATCCAATTCATTTGCTGTAAACAGCGGTGTGAAGCAGGGATGTGTTCTTGCTCCTACCTTATTTGGTATATATTTTGCAGCCCTACTCAAGAATGCCTTTGGTCAATGTTCAGGTGGAGTACTTATTAACACCAGAGTGGACGGCTCCATTTTTAATGTTGCCAGACTAAAAGCAAAATCTCGTACAGAGCATATTATGTTACAAGAGCTCCTCTTCGCAGATGATGCTGCAATCGTGGCCCACGATGAAACCACGCTCCAGGCTCTCATCAATAGCCTTGCCAAAGCCTGTGACAAATTCATGCTAAAGATCAGTGTCTCAAAAACTGTAGTTTTGACACAAGGCTTGAGAAACCCCAACCCAATCATGCTGAATGGCTCTCCTCTGGAGCAAGTGGGAAAATTCTGCTACCTAGGCTCAACCATCAGTGGTAGCACAGACATAACAACTGAAATAAATGCCAGAATAGGAAAGGCGGCCACAGCTTTTGGCAAACTCTCAAAAAGGGTGTGGAACAATAGCAAGCTGACCATCAAAACAAAGGTACTCGTGTACCAAACTTGCGTCCTAAGCACCCTGCTGTATGGCTCAGAGACATGGACCACCTACTCCAAACATGAAAGATCCCTCAACTCCTTCCACCTGCGCTGCCTACGCAAAATTCTCAAGATCAAGTGGCAAGACAGGATCTCAAATATCGAAGTTCTGAGCCGAGCCAACATTCCATCAACTCAGGCTCTCCTAGGCAAAAAAAGACTGCGGTGGCTTGGACATCTCCACCGTATGGAAAATGATCGCATCCCCAGACAAATTCTCTACGGGGAACTTGCTACTGGCAACCGACCCAGAGGTAGGCCACATCTGCGATTCAAAGACACTTGCAAGGTCACGATGAAAGCATTCAACATCGACCCCAATGAATGGGAGAACCTTGCAAATGATCGAAGCAGATGGAGACAAAAATTGCGCAGTGGCACGCTCGCAATAGACTTCAAGGCAAAAGAAACATACCTGACAAAACGACAGAGGCGGAATGAAAACACTCGCCAAAGTGAACCCAAAAGACTGACCTGCAATCACTGCCATCGCACTCTCGGGTCAAACATTGGTAGAATAAGCCACGAGAGAAGCTGTCAGTCAAAGTGAAAGTGAATATTCTAGCTGCTAAGACCGTCTGTAAAGACGCTAAAGGCCATATAGATGTAATAAATTGTATTTGACAAGTTTAAACTTGACTCTGTTTTTAACATCTCAACTACAGGAATATAAGTTGATTGGAATGTTTGCAACTTGAGCAGTTAAAAATCACTTAGTTTTCCAACAGTACATTTAACTTTGACATCTAACTCATTTCATGATGATTACATTCATTAAGAAAAAAATCACACTGTAGGAAATGAAGGCCAAAGCTTTCTGCTAAGGAGGGAAAAATTCCAGAAAATATGAAGTTTTAATTTTGTTCTTGTAAATTATTTCAGTCAGTTTTAAAAGGGTGCTGAACTCACAACTTCCAAATTAAGCCCACAAAGAGAAGATGATTCAACATAATTACTGGTTTGATTCAGCAGCCAGAAAATGAAAATGTATACAATTTTATTTTCAACAGCATGTCCATCAGACAGAGGATGGGTCAGTTATGGGAAGAAATGTTACAATTTCATGGCATACCCACGACTAGCATTACAGGCAGCAAGCGAAGCTTGTCAGCAAAATGGAGCCACACTGGTTAGCGTGAACTCAGTGGCAGAGCACAATTTTATTGCAAGATGGCTACTGCAAAATGATCAAAGAAGGTATGAATTCATCATTAAGTAATGCTGATCTTGTTAAAAGTTAATCTCCTCCACATCCCAGCCCCCCTTTTTTTTATGGTTTACCAATGAGAGGTGCACTTTTAACACTATATTTAGTTGCAGATGGTGCATTTTGATGTTGAGTGAGAGTTTGTGTGAACAATTTTATTATTATTACAGCTGTGAACTTTGACATTAATATTACAAACACATATTATTATGTTTTCATAACCTGTTACTCACAAAATCTGACATACATAATTGTCTTGATTTTATGAGAGCTAATAAATATTTAAGAATTAAAGCATTCTGTGGTCAGTTTTATTGATACTGGGCTTACGTTGTGATGGAGGTCTCTCTACTCGTATTACCAGAGATATGTGGATGACCAGTGGTCTCACCACATTGGCTGGAGTGAGATGGAATGGAGATGGATCAGTGACAACCAGTTTCAATAGGTGGATCACTCCAGTGGAACTAAGGAGAGAGGAGGGCTTACATCTTGTGTACTCTTACCAAGGTATGTCTATACTGGTTTTTTAAGACATGTCACCCAAAATTATGATGTTGACCCCATGGCATCCTGGACCCCCCAGTGTGTGGTAACTGAGCATGCACTCAGGCTCACAAAGAATATCCAGAAATCCCAAAAGATAAATTGAAACTCTTAGGAGAACAAAACATGGCTTGGAAATTCTGACGAAAAAGGAAATAAAAATCAGGTTCTCTGAAGCATAAGTTCGTGATGCCAATAGGTTTTTACTTTTCAATAAGTAGGAATGTTTCTGTTATGACAGATTATATGCCATTATTGTCATTCTCTCATGACAAATAAAAAATATTCATTAAAGTTTGACTCGGAAATTTTTGGAAGCCAGTTCAGTACTTTAGTTTTCTTTCACTGCTGCTGAAAAGCAAGCCCTGAGCTTTGAGAAATTCCTCAGAATGAGTTCTCACTTGATTATTTCTGCACATGATCGTCAAAAATGTATTTTAATCACAGTACAATTTTATTTTAAATGTAAGAACTTGTCGTTAGGGTATAAGATTTGCTGCAGTCATAAAGTTATTTGTTTTCATGTCACCTATAGATCCTGAATACGGATGGAAAATTGGCAGCAAAGGCATCGAAACTTCCTTCATTTGTGAGATCAGTGTGGATGAAGTGTACAGAATCGTGCAGCAGGCCAGAGACTTTGGTGAGTAGCAGTTTCTCTGTCTGACACTAGGTGACTCTCACACTAAACACAGAATTTTCTGCTTTGCAATAATATCCCTAAGATTAATCGGACTTTTCCAAAAATATTGCAACTGAAACTCTCTTACTTAAAAAAAAAAAAAAAAAGAATTATAGTGAAGTTTGGAGTAACAATTGCTTAAATTTATGTCCTGAAATAACCATTTCCAAAAATATTCATTTTCAGATTATGGATTAGATGTAGACAATCCTAGCATGGCTCCTAGAGGTCCAACATTTTTGCAGGAGCCAGAGAGTATTACGGTTTTGGGAAACACTAACAGTGTTTACATGGAGTGCCTTGCTACTGGAAATCCAGAGCCCACATATGAATGGTTCAAACAGAATAAAAATCAGGTGATGATTCCTCTCCAACCAAACAACAGGTCAGTACAACTTAAAAAATGACAACTAACAAACAAGGAGTTGACAATAATAACTCATTGTGAGCACTCCCCCCCCCCCCCCCTTTTTTTAAAAAAAAAAAATTTTAAACATGGGTCCAAATACTCTATTTAAATTTATTCACAGACATAAGATGAATGAAAAGGAATATTCATTATTATGAACCGTCAACATAGCAAATCTAGTACATAGGAACTTGGTTATAACGAGAGGTCATGTTCTACCAAAAATGTCTCGCTATACCCGAGATCTCGCTATATTCCAGGAAGAGTAAAAAAAGGAAGGCAAGAGATCAAAATACCCCACTATATGCAGGATATGCTAACAAGGTAGGTAACCATGAAAATAATGGGGTATTTTAATGGTTACCTCTCTTGTTGGCAGGTCCTGTACATCAACGTATAATATCAAACTGACGGCAGATCTCGGTACTGTTGGTTTTTTTTTTGGTCTTTTTTGTGCTAACGGTAGCCATGTTTTGACCAAATTAAGAGAGAGTCAGATGCAAAAATTAGAGGTAGATAAGAACGTTATTTCCGGTAGTTTCCAGTGCTGTACCATTCAAAGTATGGGAACAGACTGGCCGTGTTTGCGACAAAGGGAGTGTAGGCATATGGTCATGAAGCCCGGTGTAGACAAAGAGCATATGCCTTGCGGCGATCAATTACGATCAAAGTGGTGTATCTAATAATTATCGCACATCACAGGTAGTGACCAGCGAGTGTGCATGTGTCTGACGGAGCCTGGTTGTAGCCTTCATGGCCTGTCCCACAGATTGCCTCAGTGAGTGATAAGTCATCACTTTGACCTGGCTGTGTATAGTGCTGTCACAGCACGTGGTCAGTAGGGAGAGAAAGCATACTAGGCCTAAGCGAGATGGCCAGGTAGGGCCACAACTCGCAAGGCGTGGGTGTAGTGCTAGTAACAAACATAACAATGCCTGTTGTTATTGTCTGACTGGACTCACTCTCAACACATTGTTCTGCGGCCGCCACCCCCCCCCCCCCCCCCCCCCCCAATATGCAGTACACACTCAAAGTTAATTCTCTCGCTATAGCAGGTGCTTTGATTGTCGATTGCTATTATTCGAGTATTTTAATATATAGCTCATATAGTAGAAAAACGGGGATTTAAAATGTTCTCACTATTGGCAGAGGTCTCGTTATTAGCAGTGTCATTAAACATGATGGCCCACTGTAAAATGTTATTCTGAAGAATAAATGAATTACTACATTTCTTTGGTTGCCATAATTTTTTTTTTGGTGTGTTGTTTCTTTCAGATTATCTTTTACCACAGGGAAACTGGAAATTCTTTTTCCAGTTATTGATGATGAAAGCACTTATCAATGCAAAGCCAACAATGAATTTGGAACAATTCTAAGCAGATCTGTGCAGCTTTCTTTTGGGTATTTGGGGGAGTTTTCCAATGTGGAACCTGCCGCTGTGAATGGTGTGGAATATGACGGAGCACAGCTAGAATGCCCTGGAATCAATGCAAGACCAGGTAATGGTTGCCAAAAAACATAACATTCTTCACTGTTGAGATGCAAAGCTTTTTTGTTTTTTTTTTGCCTCACAAAGTCAAATCAATATGATGAAACTTAAAACTCTAATGTAGACAAAAGGTCTTGTAATATCTACTGTTTTATTTCAAGATAGTGTAAATCCACATTCATGTCGATGCAAAAATGCTTTTAGAACTAGCAAGCCCATCATTTAAGGAGTTGATCTTAGCCTGTGAGGATATTTTTATATACTGTGGTAGGAAGCAGGCAACAGTCCTGTCATACTGGATTTTTGACACTTTCAGGGCACCAATTTAGGCGAATGAAATAGAATTTAAATGTTGACTGAATATATTAGTTTTTGCTACGTACAAACTGTTAACACAAGGTAAAGAAAAAGATCTAATAGCATTTTCAATAGTTGAAAATAATACCATTAATGACTGATGATCACACATTCAGTATATATGAAATATACAGCAATGCAACCTCAAAATAAGGTGAAAAATTGGGGTTTATGAACCACTGGGGAAAAAGTAAAGTAAACAGAAATAATTGGATTTCCCTGTCTTCCAGTTCCTAGCGTAAAATTCTCTCCCCAACTGGTACTTCTTTTATATAATTTGCTGCATGTGCAACCCTGTTTGCCCAGTTTATGGGAATGTTAGCATTTGCTGCGGGAATTTTTCTGGTGAAAGTTGAGTGAAAAATCTTTAAATTACATAAGTTAGAAATTAAAGCAAAAATGTGAACGCTGAAATTGTTGGCCTCTGTGCATTCAAACCATTTGGCATGCAGTGCAGAATGCATGCCTGTGAGAGGTGTGAAACAGCTCAAGTAAGGAGGAGAAGTATTATTATTCATAAACATGAAGGGAGTATGGGGAAACTGCTCATTTGCCAGACAGACCTTTTTTTTTAGCAGGGTTATGTAATGTATCACTGATGTGTAATCTGGACTCATATATTGGAAATTACTCGTTAGCAAATTCTGTCACATAATATGGAAACGATAATGGCATTTAAAATAATTTCAATAGAAATTTGAATTTTTTAATATCATCTGGTTTTGCTGTTTAATAAGCTTCCTCACATTGTTTCAATAGAACAGACTGGGAGAGTGACTGTGAAAATAGTATTTTTGATAAGAGTTTCCATTTTTTCATCATTAAGAAAATCATTTATGCTTTCAATTCCTCAGGAAAAAGTTACCAGTGGTACAAGGATCAGTACAATTTCATCAGACCGGAGTTCCAGAAATATACCTTCATATCCAGCAATGGAAAACTCTACTTTTCTGAACTGACTCCCATTGATCAAGGCACTTACTACTGCCTTGTTACTCTGTCTAACTTTGGACGAACAGGCACATATATTGGGGCCTCACAGGTGAATGGCAAGAACAGCAGAGGATTTCTACTAAATGTGAACACTGGTGGTGCAAGTCAGTTTCAGCCAAAAATCCAGAATGACTTTATATTTGTTTTTCCACCCACACCTATGAAAGGTGGTTACATAAGCCTTGAATGTTTTGCCTATGGAACAGGGCCTCTGATCTATTCCTGGAGCCGTGCAGGTGGTGTACCACTACCTAGAGGACATTCATTCAATAGTAATAATCGCATTCTGCGTTTAAGAGATACCCGGTTAGAAGATGGTGGCATTTATACCTGCCGCGTGTTTAGTACTGCAACAAATCTGGGTGACTCAAGGTCTGTTGACCTCAAAATCCAATCTGAACCATATTTTACCTATCCGCTCACTCACCAACATGTGGACATTGGCAGTCATTTAACCTGGCATTGTGAGGCCTCAGGCCATCCCTTGCCGACTTACAAATGGTACAAGAATGGCCAAATCTTGACCAGTGGAAATGGAGTCACTGTCAATATCAACACCATCACTATTGATTCTGTTGAGTCTAAGAGAGACAATGGGATGTATCAGTGTGCAGCAACGAACAAATATGGTACTACTTTCAGCACTGCCCAACTCAGGGTTCTTGGTGAGTATAAAATGTTAAGTTGACCAGTTATCAGTTCTTGTGAGTGTGATCAAACACAAACTCTTTCTTTGCAGTTTAAAGGAACCAAATTAAGATTAAAACTAGAAAAACCACTGTAGTGTGGGCGGGGGATGTGGAACGGACAGTGAACAAATTTTGGGGCTTCATTAATAAAAGTAGTTGGCCTGCTGACTCAGGGTATACACAGAAGTGATTTTTGAAATTGCGTTTCGATCACCAATGTGAAAATTGAGGCACAGAACAAAATTTCCTGTCAATAGTGTCATACTTTTTAATTTTGCTCGAAGAAAATGTGGGTTTTTTAACCGACTCAGAATTTTGCAGCACTTTCTTCTGTTCAACTCAGTTATGGCTCAAAATCAACTAAAGTATGGAAAATTAAAATATGGCAAACTTCAAGACGTTTTAAAATATGCCCATCTATGCCTTGATGTCCCTCTATGTGTAGTATGATATTTTGTAGAATTCCAGGCTCAGCAGTTAAAAAGCCAGTCAAGATTACATTGGCTGTCTTACTTTGTTTATAACATGATGAATCATTTGAAATCCTAGAAGACCTTCAGTGTCAGGTTGAAAACTGAATAAAGTCTTAAGTCGTAGAGAGAATAAGAATAATGAAAGGAGCTTCCACAAGTGATGTGGTAAAAAGGTGAAATAGAGGGAGGAAATGCTTTGTTTGGTGGAGATTTTCCTTCTGAAGAACTGTTGTTTCACATGATGCACAAGAGTTTCTGTACATTGTATATATTTGTGAGGGCATACTGTTGTACAGGAAGTCATGGTTTCAATAGTTGAAAATAATACCATTAATGACTGATGATCACACATTCAGTATATATGAAATATACAGCAATGCAACCTCAGAATAAGGTGAAAAATTGGGGTTTATGAACCACTGGGGAAAAAGTAAAGTAAACAGAAATAATTGGATTTCCCTGTCTTCCAGTTCTTAGCGTAAAATTCTCTCCCCACCTGGTACTTCTTTTATATAATTTGCTGCATGTGCAACCCTGTTTGCCCAGTTTATGGGAATGTTAGCATTTGCTGCGGGAATTTTTCTGGTGAAAGTTGAGTGAAAAATCTTTAAATTACATAAGTTAGAAATTAAAGCAAAAATGTGAACGCTGAAATTGTTGGCCTCTGTGCATTCAAACCATTTGGCATGCAGTGCAGATTGCATGCCTGTGAGAGGTGTGAAACAGCTCAAGTAAGGAGGAGAAGTATTATTATTCATAAACATGAAGGGAGTATGGGGAAACTGCTCATTTGCCCACAGTTTTTCTGTGGTTTTTATGATATTTCGTGAATTTTTTAGTAAAGAAATTTGTAAAATGTTCGAACTTGCAAACGAAAAATAGCAAAGAATCTTGACATAGGATATGAGTGTCAATAAATGTATTTCCTAGTATCTAGTTCATTGAACGCGATATGACATTGGATGGTTATTTTTATTACACAGAGTTCATTATGGACCTTGAAAACCAGGAAATGCCACTAAACAACACCCAAAATACAAATGTTCATATGAGCTCTGGCTGATTTCAAACAATGACATATTACAACAATTTGCACTGACATTGTGGTCACATTTTATGACCTTGAAAACTGAAAATTGAATCTTGAAAAACCTTGAAGACTCTTTCTGATTTATTATTAAGGATTGTGCAGGGAGATTGGTAATGTCTAATTACATGTACGTTTTTTTTTTTTTTTTTTCAGAAATTATAACATCATTTGAAAAGTCACCCATGATCAAGACACTAGCCGGTGCTATTGGAGGTCAGGTGACCATCTTATGTAATCCTACTGCTGCACCTGTGCCTACATATCAGTGGTTCAAGGATGGAAGTAACCTGAACCTAGTACCAGGCCAGTATGCACCAGAAGATCGTTACAAGCTCTTGCTGAATGGGAATATGGTTGTCAATGATCTTCAGCGTGGCGATCAGGGAAGATACACATGTGAGGCTGAGAACTCACTGGGAAAAGCTTCAGATTTCTCCGACCTCAAAATATTTGGTGAGTTTCGCATTCAAGTGATCCCTTGCTGGTATTCAGAGATGGGAATCCTCTTGAAATTTCCTAATTTTCGGATTTAAAAAAAAATTTGCTGTCTTTCTCATATGTTCTAATTTTAATTCATAATCACATAGAAGGAAAGTATTACTATTATTAGTAAACAGTGTGGGAAATTTTTTGTTATCTCTTTCTCTCTCTCTCTCTCTCTCTCTCTCTCTCATATGTAATCTATGGTCTAGCTTCAGACCTCATGCACATGGGGGCACTATGCACCAACGGAAGGCATATAGAATACGGTATCTCCGTACGATGGGGTTATGAAAGGGGCATAAAAGGAGATAATTGTGTTTTATATTTTTACAGCATTTTAATTAAATTTGCCAGAAACTTGAATGAATGCAATAGGTTGATACAAAACTGATTGGGTTAGATGTGTTGACACTTGAGATATTTATTTAGATAATTTTTTGAAACTGTCACTTAGGCTGTTGGGTTGAGCAAGAGGTGAAATTAGGATGACAATGAATTACTCCCACCACTGTTTTTTTTATAATAAGATATGTTGTCTTGACTTCGATCTACTATTTCATGAGTGATATAATGTAATGAAAGCATTTATATTGGATTATTTGATTTTTCATCATACTTATTCTTTGTTGCCATTAAAAATTTTTGACATGTTTTTACACAAATACTTGCCTATTCAGTTTTTACAGCAAAGTTACACAGGCAGAATACTGTTAAAGTTTACATTTCTTGGACACTGACAATTTTTAGAATATAATATTAACCCCAAAGCTGTGTTAATGGCTAGTACATATGTGTATTTAAATGCGTCAGTAAATTCCAGCAACCACTAAATGTTTGAATTAATTAATTTTAAAGTGTTACTGATTGGATTTGTTTGACATTTTCCAGAAGTAGACTTTGAGGAGGAAGATTTTACTATTGTAATGTAAATCCAAGTTATTAAGTTCTATAATGTAGATAAAATTTCTTCGTTAGGATGGGATGAATATGATTATTCTGTGAAGGGACTTAATGTTGGGGGGATATGTGGAATGGCACAGAGGAAACTTCTTTGAAATTTTATGCTGTTTTAACATTTTGGTGGCATTATTTCTCAATTTTAGATCGCACAGTTATATCTCAAAGCCCCAATGACCAGCGTGTGGAAGTCAACTTGACTGCAACTCTGATGTGCCGGGCATCACACCCTCCAAACATTGACATGGTTTATGTGTGGAAATTCAATGATCATGTGATTGATTATAATGTGGAGCCAGAGTACAGAAGGGTAATACTATCTTGATAATCCTGATGAGTAGATCTATGCTTTATAAATACAGAGTCCAAAACTTAGGTGGGTGTAATCCTTGTTTCAGTCATAATCAGAGCTGTCTTAACGCATGGACATGAAGGGCAACTGCCCAGGGGCTCCAGGGGGTTAGGGGACCCCATGCATGCAAATTTACATATGTTTTTGAAATGCGGAAGAAAAAATCTTATTGCTTTGCGCAGGGGCCCATCATGATGTCAGGACGGCCCTTGTCATAATGTGTTTTCTTTTGTGCCTTCATTGTGTCGGAGGCAGGGAATGAAGGCAAAATTGGCCAGGTTTCAATGTAATGTGGGGCAAACCCAGAATTTTGATATCTCCTGTCTGACTTTTATGTGGGATAGTATTGGTAAAGATTTTGGATTGCACTATGCTTGTGAAGCATTGCCTTTAACATGTTTTAACGACATACTGAAAGAAACACTGTAAAAGATTTCATGATAGGGGCTCAATAAATCATCTTATTGGTTACTAATTAAAAGTTAAAAGAAACTTACCTTGGTAAGTTGACACGTTATTGATTATAAGAATTTCAGCTCAAGCAAAACCTCGCGTCAACGGAATAGAATTGTAATATCAATACCTGAGGATATTCACATGCTAGAAACTTACAGAACAAAAAACTTTTTAATTGCATCAACCTAAAGAAACCATTCATTCTGGCATAGAAAAAAATCATAAAATATAGCAAAAAAAAAACAACAGAAGAGGTTGTATGTTACAGAGCCTCAAGTGAGAAAGGAGCAAGAAATGTTACAAGAATCACAAATGAAAAGGAAAAACAACAACATAAGTTTTTGGTATATTCTTTAGGCACAAATACAACTAAAATAGAATTTAAAAAAAAAAAAAAAAAAAATCTTAAGAAAAAAAAGATCCCTTTATTGTTGGGAGACCCCCCACACACACACACCATGAAAGAAGTTTGTCGTTCTTGGTGCAAAATTCCTGGAAGAAAACTTATAGTCAATAGTGCAGAGTAAACAGGCCTACACTTAATTTGACACCTCACATTGTCTCTTGCCTTGTCACACAACCAAATGATGTTTCCCTAATTCTGATAGATCTGCAAAGAAGTTTAGATGATAAAGAGTCCAACAAACATCTTTTACAAATTCTCTGTTCACTTACATGAAAGTTGTATGTTTCTATTTTTCAGGGAACTGGCAGTCAGTCAGGGTCCTTGTATATCATAGCGACCCAGTTTAAGAATGAGGGACGGTATACCTGCATGGCCACCACTGGCATGGATGAAGTCTCTACTTCAGCCTATCTCACAGTCATGGGTAAGTGAAGTGTTTATATTCAATAAGTTCAGACTTAAACACAGAATTAACTGGAATTTTTTAACGCAACTCATCCTACAGTTTGATAAGCATTAGGAACTGAAATAGAAATCTGAACCATTTTTACATAAAAGTTGGTTCAAGTGTTAAATTATTGTGAGAATTAGTGAAACTGACAATAAATGTTTGTTTAACTTTGAAATCTCCATACTTGAGAATTGTTGGAAGCTCAATAAATATGCATATTGAGGTCATCCTTTGATGTTTAGTGAGACTATGACCAGGAAGAAGTAAGAAAGAAGCCCTGAGTGTGGCGTAGAATCATATTGGCCTGTCACTGACACTTATTATCTTAGAAAAGTTTGTTTAATGTTGTTGCATTTTTTCTTTGATATTATAAAAGAGTTGATGAAAATTTGTTGAGTCTGTCCAGATTTAAACACTATTCTGATTGCAGCACCTCTTGAGTGATAGCCATAGGTTTGGTACCACCATTTGACAGTTTTTAAGACCATTTTGATCATCCTACTCATTCATCTTAGGGTGACAGATTTAGTCTCGGTTTTTGGCTGTGGCAGGTCATAGGTTGGGTTTTAGATTTGAATCTCACAGTATTACTTCTTACAATACATGATTCTACTTTTTAATAATGGTTCTGAAGGTCATGTCGTCTCCCCTTAGAATGACAAGTTCAAACTCTCTTCCATCAACTTTTGAGAAATTCATGATTGCAGTTTCATGTGCTCATAGCTTTTAGAGATAAAACTTTTTTCCTTTTTAGTAGTGATTACAAATTACAGACTGAATCTGTGCGATACTTTGACACACAGTGGAGAAGGCCTATGTAGGTAGTGTGTTCACCCAAAAAGTGGAGACAGAACCTTGTCATTCTAAGGGGACAATGTGTGGCTTGGTTCGACTCCAGTGAAAACTGTTTTCAGTGAAATCAAAGATGTCTCCAAGATTAATTGTTCAAAGAAAGAGAGAAATTGATATTTTATGCATGGCAAAGGGATTACAGCTGGCATTAACTGTCATGAATTCACCACAAATGTAATAAAAAAAATAATTTTGTACCACTTTTATCAGGTCCCCCAGGTGAACCTGCAGGAGTGACTGTCCAGGTTGAGTCTCCAGCGGAAGGGGTTAACCCCATTAATCCAACCACAATTCCTAATCCCGAGACATCCCGCTGGATACTTTGGACGGATGGACAAGATCATTACAGCATTATAACTCATTATTTTATAGAGTTTCGCACCACCTTTGACGACAGATGGAGGGTTCATCCAGATGGCAATAGTAAGCATGTTGTTTTAATGTTTAATTTTTCCAGCTTGTGATATGGATAGTCTTGCATCAGCCAGTCTTACAGTTAAACCTATCAAGTGAGAATATCCAGCATTGTCTTTGCTGCCTCTCTTACTGCTGAGCTCATGACTTGCCTTCAGTGTAATATTACCTTGGGCTGAAAGGGTTAAGAAAGGTTTCCTGAAATGACAGTTTCATTCTAGGATAATCTTCGGTTCTATTTCAGTCTTTAGACATTATGTATTATCAAAGGATTATCACAGGTCTCTTGCCTAATGCTGTGGCTGATTTTTAGTTTTCACAGAATATGTATTGTTGCGCGCAAAGAAATCAATGTTCTGTGCCTCAGTTCGATGAGATCAACGTTTACAAGTTACATTTACTGTAGACAGTCTGTCGTTTTTTGAACAGATATGAATTGAGAATTTTGCAGAAAGCAGAATTTTGCATTTAAGGTCTCTACAATAAAATGTGTCATTGAGATCCAGGAAGCAGTTCCATTCCTGATATATTTGGCATTGCAATTCCTCTCAGTCAGTTTCCTGTCTGTATTACCTTGTTGATGGTAGAGGGGTAAAAAGACTGCTGTGTTTGTGGTTCTTAGGTAAAACGTGTAGATGCATACTGTCATTTATCCAGAGGCCACAGTTGAGAATTTAAACCATGCAGAGGTGCAAGGAGTATATTGCAGCGACAGTGTGAGATCTGGAGTGAAGACAAAAATGTTTGTGTAATATAAAACATTTTTTTTGTTTTCAGATATCCCTAGATACACTGTCACAGACCAGCAGTACCCAGATAAGAGATACATTCGACTGAATAATCTCAAAGCCGGAGCGGGAGTCCAGTTCAGAATTCGGGCCCGAAATAGCTTTGGGATAGGTGCCCCAAGTATACCTTCAAGTGAGCCGAACATGTGTTTTTCATTCATGCTGACTGTACCAGCAACTATGCATTGATATTTGTAGTTTATCCACATATATCAATATTGCTTGATTAAATAATGTAAGCTTTAATACATTTTATATCACTGGATATCTTGTCAGATTTAGCAGTTTCAAAGTCAAATTGTAAATGGTCCGTGTTCTCAACTTTTTTTATGCTAATGAAGCTTTGGCACATATGTTACCGCTCAGTTTTATTGGTTCATCTGAAGGATATGCTTGTCTGTTGCTTTATGGAAATTGCAGGTAGTGACCAACATCTGATTGATTCACAGAAATTTACTTACATATGTGCTTTAAGCTGTAAAATTAGTGAAAAGTGTTTTGACTTGGCTTGAATATTATTAAGAGATTTTGTTTCTCTCTTCTTGTTTCCAGTCACAACACAAATAGCTGGTGCTAAGCCAAGTCAGATGGTGAAGAATGTGCGTGGAGGTGGTGGGAGTGTTGGGGATCTCACAATTGTATGGGATGTAAGTGATTCATTTATTTTGTAGATTTTGATTTTGAAAGTGGCATATTTTCCTGCTGGAACTGTGGAAATTTTGTGTACTTCAATCAAAGAGATTTTTTACCTATATTCATGATTGCAGCAAAATTTGATTGGATGATATTATCCAAACTGTTTGAGTATTTTATCAGCTAAACTATTGAATTTGCAATCTTGCATTAATTACTACTTCACTCAGCCCATTTTAACTGATTCATTCCCACAAGTTGCTCAGAGAGCCAAGTCTTCCCTCAGTCCCGCCCAAGAATTACTCACAGTGGCTTATTAGAAAATGTTTATAAATCCTATGAAACTAATTTGAGACTGAGGCGAAGCTAGAGGTAATGGCTCTGGTATTTTGGCATCCATTACATAGCGAGATCGAAGTGTTTGGTTTGTCCAGTACATGTATGTGTTTTAGAGAATTTTTTTTCATCTGTGTTGTTACTTCAGTTATAAACAAACATGGAGTCAACTATTAGATGTAACTACTTCATGGTTTGTTTTTTTTTTTTACATATTTTTCTTATCTGATCACTTGAATGGTGTTGAAAGGTCAAAAGCTGCAATGAAGGATTTGCGTGTTTCCATAAAAAAATCAATTTTTTTTTCATTCAATCACTTTCACACCCACCTGTTACGATATTCATTCCAAACACATCTTTAAATCACACATAATTGTATTCCATGTTCAATTTCTAACATTTTGATGCATGATAAGCCATATTTCCTATTGATCTTCTGCTGTTTTACTAACATGTAAAAATTGTTCTCCTGAATTCAATAAATCCCATGATGGGGGTGTGGTCTGTTCATGAGAAAGTGGCTGAGAATGAATAGGTTAATTTTGGGCCTACACATTCTAAGATGTACATTGTAAGCTTGCTCCATTTTTTAATAGAGTTCTTCATGCATAAAGACTGTATGGAATGAACTTTCAGTGCTTCTTTTTGTTTTTACATCTAGTCTATGTGGACTGCTTGTGTGCGTTGCATCAGTGCCACTACTTAACCTGGCCACCAGTATCTGTTTCTGTCATTTCCATCTCACTGTCAGCCTTCGCTGAAGAAATAAATCATAATGTGTGATTATAATAACAAATAAAAGCATTTCCACAAAAGTGCCATTTCATGGTGAAGACAAAAAATGTTGTTTCCCACAGAATGATATTTATCACAGAGCTCATTTTAGTAATGAACCGCCAGTACGTTTCTATATCAAGCCAGTGTTTAGCCTCCACTGACATTGTGAAATATTTGTTTCAATTTTCAGCCCCTCCCAAGGGAAGATCACAATGGACCAAATTTGAAGTATAAAGTAAAATGGAGAACCTTTGAAGCTGGATCTCAGTCAGATTCCGCTAAGTGGAGAGATGTGAGTATTTGTGCTTCTAAATTTATTATTATTATTACTATTGTTATTTAAACAAAATCTGAACAGTTTTTAAACTGACATTAATCTTTGAGATCTCTCTTCCCAGAGGTAAAGGTCAACAGTCGCAAATTCATACACAACCTTCCGTAGTGGTTTTGATAGTTAGATTGCGAAAACCTTAATGCAAAAGTTTGATAATGCAATAATTTTAGTTTGTAAATGCTTCAGGTCCAAAAATATCAGGATCGTGAAAGACATAGAAATTTAAATATGTGACTATTATTCGTGTACATCCTGTCATATAATTTATGTTGGCCTATCTGGTAGTTTGAGTTGGTATCAGTTATTCCTCCTTGTTTCCAAGAAGTGTTGCCATGAGTGCAATATTTATAATGCATTAATTATAATGATGTTTGTTATTTTTGTTTTGGTTTTTTTTCTTCTTCCACCCAGGTGATTGTTGCACACAACACTGCTTGCATGTACGAACCAGACTTTAAGACAGGACTGGTCTACCTTTGTAAATATGTAGAGACAGTGGGTCCTAATATGTTCTACACACCTTATGAAGTATCAGTCCAGGCTCTGAATGATCTTGGTGAAGGGCCAGCGACGCCAGTAACCCAGATAATGTCAGCAGAGGATTGTATGTACCAAACCTGATAATTCTTCTTATATAGCAGGCAGCTGTTACACCAAAAATGGCTAAAACTAAAACATTGATAAATGGAAGGAAAATAGGAATCCCCAATTTTTGTCCTCTTTATCTTTATTAACAAACTGGGGCCTAACCAAAATAAGCCTGTGGTTAAACTGAAAAGAAATCTGCTGGATTCAGTGGCCCATGGACTTGCACTGTGATTTGCTATAAGCTGAGTCAAGTTTAGAAGTTACTACCCACCTTTCCCTGACCATGCTTTGTTCCATCTGGTAGGTTTACACTGCAACAGCAGCACTGCCAGAGTAGGGGGAAAGAGAGGTAGGTATATAACCTTGCTGGTCCAGCAGGGTAGCTGACAATTTTGTTCTTTTTTTTTCATATCGTGGGTGACTTCGTGTAAAATGTATGACAATAAGAAGGCAACACCAGCGAACACGAACAGCGTGGTTGGTGGCACCGCATAAATGTAGTGTGTACTCCCGAGATGCTATGAGAGCAAATATGTGCTTTCCATCCACACTCGTATCTTTTGACTCCGAGAATTAGTCCATGCTACATGTATCCCTAGGCCAGGGGGATTATCCATCCTGACTCACAGCCAAAACACAGAGTAACTGAGGAGGTATTTAGCCTCTTTTGCCTGTGCCTTAATATTTGTCTTCTTCAGTTGTGATTTGGGCTACATCCCTTGAAAGTGGAGTTTTTCAACCTCCTATTGCTGAACTGAAACTCTCTTTAAACCAAAACAGGCACGAGATCCCGCAGATTTTGGTTTAACCATTCTTTAATAATAATAATAATAATAATAAATTACATTTATATAGCGCATTTCCAATAAATGCTCAATGCGCTTTACAAGTAATAAAAACTCATTCCTCTCTCTCCCACACTCCCTCTCCCCATCCCCCTCTCTCTCTCTTCCCATCACATTCTCACTCCTTCTATCACATGCTCTCTCCCCTCAGGTAAGTCAAGAAAAATAAGCCTGCTGGAACAAAAAATGCTTTAGCTGCCTTTTGAAACTTACTAATGATTTTGTTTGTCTCAGTTCCATAGGTAACTTGTTCCACATTAAGGGGCCAATATATGTGAATGAAAGTGTAAAGTATAGACCAAACTAATTTTTTAACATGGCATTTATATGTTTATAATTATTGCATTTCTGATCATATCTAGGGAGGAAAAGAGAAGCAGTGTGTCTTTTTTTATTTGTTTCTTTGATATCTCAGTTATCAAATGTTTGAATTGTGCCTACTAGAACATGAAATATTCAACTGGCGATGTTGCTGCGAAATCTGAAAATTAAAAGCGGACAGGTTAATATTTTTAATTTAAAGTAAAATTTTAAAGATCATTCATAAACTGAGATGAATGCATCGGTTCAGTTTATAGAAGGATGGAGTAAATGTGGAATTTTTCTAGCTGTTAGAAAAGGAGGTATTGAAAGTCCAAAACATTTGCAGGAAACTGACCAAGTAAGGAACTGAATTTTTTTTTTTTTTTTGGTTTCTTTTGGAAAAAATTCAACTAAGGCTGTACCCAGGGAGAAATGTTTTTGTTTGCATCAGAAAGACTTTAGTGTATCAGAGGTGGAAATGCTCCATAAAAAAATCAGGAAGTGCACTTTGTTTTTCATTTTAAAATAACCAGGCACATATGTAGCAAGAGAGGGAAACTGTTTTGAAGCTTTGCATCAGTCATCAGTGTTACTTTATTCATATTACGTTGGCTATCATGGTAAATTGCAGTGTTAAACGCAATTTCTTTTTCATGCCTAGTCCCATTTCTGTAGGTTCATCGTGATTTACCACATGGGTTCATGATCACTTCTGAAACACAAGATACCTCTGTAATTAGGTAGTTACATACTGTGCATTGTAGTATGCTGTTATATTCTGACAGAGAAAATAGTCATCACTCGATTGATGATTTATAATCTCATTCTTACTTTTCATTCAGTGCCACTGGGAGCCCCAGAGCAGGTGTATGCTAAGGTGTACAATGCCACAGCTCTCTTGGTCACTTGGCTGCCAGTTCCCAATAACAAAGCGAGTGCTCGAGGGAGACTGAAGGGTTATAAAGTGAGTAGAGAAATTAAAGTGGAATTCCTGATTGGACTAATTTATTATTCTTATTGCCATGTTTTTATCCAACAAGCTTTATAATTCTCCCTGTGATCTCATGGAATAAGTAATATCTAATTTTACACAGAATATGGTTCTATATTTGAACTTACAATTTTGTATTTTGTATTTTTAAAAAAATCCAAATTGGGAAATTTGCCTTAGTGTCATAGCAGCCCAGTTACAACTGGAGCAGACACTTTGTCGCCACAGTGCAGCGCTGGTTGGCATGGGGGATTGGTAGGAATAAATTTTATTTAATTTTCCCCAGGCAGCGGCCTGTTCATCCTGCTTTTCTCAATTTCCAAATGCCAAGGTATTAACGTGCACAACATGTACACGGACCCTCCAAGTTTTTCGTCCTTATCTAAGAAGACTAGGTGCTCAATCCTACCTACCATAGGATTAGTGACAAGAAAATATGAGAAAAATCCCCAAATTCCAACATGCCTGCACCGACCGGGATTCGAACCCGGTACTTTGGGCACGAGAGGCGAGCACCTTGCCTGTAGACCACCATGTCCCTGTATTGTAATATTATTCTACAAGAAATGTTTCAAATGCTACGTGCTTATAGGATAGAAATGTAAAGGGTCCATTTGATGTTTCATTGAACAGTTGATCTGAGTGTCCAAGTCCAGATGCGAATTTTTCATAACTGCAAAACAGTCGAGTGAGAGCGATTTTATGTAAACAATAAACTGGTGATATAATTTCCATTTGGTCAGTGTTGGAAAGGAGATCAAATTATTGTTAAGGGCATCTGAAGGAATGTACAGACGACCCATCTCACTGCTCAGTGATGTTCTAGATGGTCATGTCCTGTTGATAAAAGGTGTTTTTCTGTAGTAAAATGTCATAGATCTTCTAGGCATCCCACATTTTGAAAGAATGAGGCAATGTAGAAAAAAAAAAATAGAATAAACTGGATATATGTCTGGAAAGCTTAAGATGGTGGAGAAATGTGGAGAAAGTGAACATAATATTGAAACTGTAAGAGCCCAAAAACGATGCAAGCTTCTGCTCCTTGGGAATTTTCAGTGGATAAGAAAAAAAATTGAAGGATGATTCATTATACGAAAACATGATAATTGGAGATTGTACATCAGATTCTGTCAACCTACATAGAATTATATATAATTAAGGGATTCTTTTTTCATTCAGGCTGGAAAGAGCGCCAGTTTGTAACCTTTATAGAGATACAATTTACACACAACATAATCTTTGGAGGACATGTTGTGTGCAATTGACTTGGACATAAAGAATGTTGAAAAACATGTGTCAGTTTTTATATGGACATAGTGGAAAACAAACATCTGTAGCACAGTTGTGTCACATTGATCAGCAATGCCAGATTCCTCAAGTTGAAAAAACCCAGAAAACGTGGCAAATGTTGATGACATGTTGTAAAAAAATAAACAAAAAATTTTTTTCAGATCAACTACTGGCGCAGCAAATTTGAAGCGGAAGCACAGGCTCTACAGAATATCATTGAGCTGAAGCCAGGCCAGGAAAACCTAAACGAAGGACTGATTATTGGTTTGGAGGCAGTCAGATGGTACACTTTCAATGTGCAGGCCTATAATCATGCTGGTAATGGCCCCAAGAGCTCAGATTATGAACAACAGACATTAAATAGAAGTAAGTGTTGAATCAAAGTATCTGAGAGGTGTACTATTATATGTCTGGAAGATGTTTGTCAATGCTGCAGGAAAAAATGTTGAGAGCCTTCAGAGAAAACAACCTGAGCTTAGTTTTACCCAAATCTTAGCTTCTGTGCCTGCAAATTGTTGTTATTTATGAGATAGTATGTAAATGGTAACAGTGTTTATCTAGACAATTGAGTATATTCTGTTTTGTCAATTTTATTTGCATTAAAAAAAAATTCTATTTATTTCCTTTGCTTATAGATCTGACTTAGTGAGAAAGAGTAAATAAAGAAATACGTCTAATAAAAATATGATGAATAAATAAATATGGACAGAGCACAGTGTGAGTCAAAATGAACTGAAAATAATATCGATGAAATTATTTTGTTTCTGGTGAAAAAGGAGATAGGAGAAAGGCAAAAATAACAATTTAGCTCGAGCATGTCAATTTTGATGATTTTTAATATGAACATTAAAACTTAAATATTTACCTGTAACGAACAGGCTTCTTCAAGAATTTTAGTAATACAACTTGACTGACCGTTGTGATATACTTGGACCAGCTAATAGTGATGCTAATAACTCATCTTTATCAAGTGTACTTGTGTCTTCCGTCCCACAGTTCCCAGCCAGTATCCCACAGAAGTCCATGTTTATTCTGTGGAAGGTTTTGGTGTACGAGTCAATTTCAGAGGAATCAGTACACAGATTAGAGAGGAGCCTCTTCAGGGTTATAAGGTAACCACCATTAATCAACCTCAATCATTGAAGATCACAACCATAGTCATAAAATGGATTTTCACCTTTTTACTTCTATGTTCAAGATCAGTTCATCAGCCTCGCTTCTGCAAAACAAAAACAAAGTTTGAAAAAAAAAGAAGTGCATGCAGTCATAAAATATTAGGAATGGCACTTGTAGTTGCAAGAGGGAACTTGTGGACTTTCAAACTTTAAAAATCAGTCTCACATTTTTATGACCATGGTTGCTTTTTCCTGTGGTCTTCATGTATGTACCTACTAAAGTCCGAAATATTTCTTATCCTCTTACCAAACGGAATCGCTTTGAAAAAACTTTCCAACACAATTGTCTTATTATAGAAATATAAATTTTATGTCTACACCGGTATGGATATGTCAGCAAGTCACAAATACAGCTGTCTCCTTGTTGTTGAGCAGTCTTATCACCACTGGCTTAACACTGTAGACAAATTTCAGCTGAAATGTATTTTTCAGGAACATTTTCACTTGGTCTATCTATCTGTCATATACATTGAAACTACTGAGAAGTGATATATATGTATGATCTCTCCTTGAGTGACATGTAACTGAAAATGTATGCAACGCTTGGATGCAAATTCATGTCAACTATCAACATTTTAGGGTTTGTGGATACACTTTGCTTCTTTGAATGAAAGATAATTGTTATTTAGAAGGGTTTTGCAGCAATATATTACAAGTTCGTGATGTTACTATATTTATGCACCGTGTTTCTGCAGGTTCAAGTTTGGAAAGCTCAGGAAAATATTCGCAATGCTATAGATGTGGACTTTGGCAAATCTACCACTGGAGTTATTCGTAACCTGAGTTCCAGTGAACTGTATGAGCTCCGTGTGTTTGGTTATAGCAGAGCTGGCCAAGGAAAGAGAAGCTCTCCATCTGTACTTTTTACCGTAGGAGGTAGGAAAAATTCGAACAATCGATGTAGTTTTGTAATGTAATGAACTCCTTGAGGTCTACAGAAAAGTAGGTATCAATCAACATATACAAATAAACTTAACTCAGACTGGCCTAACTGGGGCTGGGTTGGCCCCAGTTCAGGCTTTGGTTATTTATTTTTAAAAAAACATGTTTTCCACCTCCATTGGTATTCTATATCTTCATTTATTGTCCATTTCCTTTTATCCTCCTGATTTGAGGCCTATTCCAATCAGTAATATTTATTTATTGAAAAAAAAAATTTTTTTTCCTATCTTACATTGTGCCCATGACCTAAATTGTTACTGTAAGGGTATCAGGTCCGTATGGATCCTTCCAGCCTGAAGTAGGTTTTTCTGTGAAAACTTAAGGATGTGCTTTGGTAGGGACAGTTCCTTTTATTAGATTTTTCCATAAAAAATATGAAGGGATAGTGTGATGCTGAACTGCTGTTAAAAATTATTTTAAAGAAAGAATAAAAGGTACTGGAACCTGTCCACAGTACTTCCAAAAAGTAGGTGAGTGACCTGCTTCATGAATAGGTCTTGATATTCAAAATGCTTAGGCAGGCCCGGGTTAACTATGAGCCATTTATTATGGACCCCCCTATGATTTCTGATTCTCGCTTTACCATGCTTTCAGTACAACTACCTCCATGGAAATATCTCTTTGTGGTTTACCAGCCATATGGTTTAAAAGTTTGATCGGGACATGTCACGTGTTTTTTTTTACTGTTTTTCTGTTTCACTTACTGCATTTAATCAGTTTTGTCGTCTGCCCATAAAGTTGATCTTTCTAGACCTGGTCACTTTATGCCCAGTACTATGTGTAGTGACATCTGTATTCTCAAACAGAACAATTTATTCCATGTACTGTTTATTTTGCAGATGGTCAGATTCTCATCAATGCTGAAACTACAGCGATTTTTGGAGGAGTGCCATGCCTAACGCCATCAAGCATTGTCTTCCTTTTGTCTGTGACTGTTTTGTTGTATCTTGTGAACTGAACCCCTGCCATAATCTCAGGACTCTCAGACAGTGAATGTGCTTTAGCGTGATATTTTCTCTTCAGAAACTTGCGATGCATTTATATTTTGATTCCATCATTTCCTGTTTTTGAAGGCGATTGCTAAAGAAGATCAAAGAAATCATGAAATGCAGCGTTAACTTCTTTTTTACTGAGCTTTTATATAGAACTTTTAAGTGAAGAAGGTAATAAAAGATTAAGTGATGGCTGTAAAAGTAGTAAGGACGAAAGAGAGAATGAGATATTAAAAAAACAAAACAAAAACCAATAAATTGGAATTTGTAAAAAGAGAATCTGTATGATCAGAAACTGTGTTGTTAAAAAGTGATGTTAAACCGTTTGAAGTGTGCCAACTTTAGAGGATCTGTTGGAAGTAGAACTCATTTAGTTGTTTCATTGGTAGATGTAATAGTTCCAACACTATTAAGTTGTGGCTTTATGGAGTTTTTTCTTTTTTTTTTTCCAGATTAGAAATTTGTGTTCAAAATATGAAAATAGACAGCTTTGCCATTCATTTGCATGTACAGCGTAATTTCAACCTGGAAGTCCTATCATGGGCATGGACTATTCCTACTACATCTGAGAATATCTGTGTAAAACTGACGACTGTTAAACTGTGTTGAAAAAGTGCCAAGAGGGGAATCATTTTAATGTCCCGTCTTATATATTGCTCTCAAAAAGAGGGGGATATTTCACTTTTGTTTGTATGCAGCACTGCTCCTTAAATTTTTACCTGAGTATCTGTGCCTCTATGTGTGTGTATGAGTGATTTAAGGTCAGCAATCTGTACATTCTACCCGTCTCCAAATCATTTGTAGAAAGCCACAAAATATTCCAAACAGTTGATTGGATCAACATTTGGTGAGAGTGTTAAAAGTAATATCCCCTACTTTTTGTCATCTTATCCATGTATATTATATAATTGTTGCTGGTGGTGTTGTGAAGGAATTCCTCCAAAATGATCTTTTACATTCCAGAATGTACATTCCTTTATTGATAAAAATGAAACACTTGTATTTTTTCTGCCAATTTGATTCCCATTTTGATTTAGTGAATGAATAGAAAATCCAGTTTATTGTAGCCTACCATTCTTGTAAATTCCTTTTGATAGATCATTTTACTGATTTTACTTGATATATTGTTTTGGAATATCCACTCACTTCATACATTTCCAAATTTTTTTTCACATGTCATTTTAGCCATGTTTCTATACATATATAAAAATGGGTTAGTGAGGCTTTCTGTGTGAACTCCTCTATTGTCGTACACCAGAGAGAAATGACATTTTCAGAATTAATGCTGTTCATCTCAAGCCGGAGTTTGGTAGAGAAAACTGTTAAACTTCTGCTTGCCTTGCTGTTTTTTTTTTCTTTTTTTTTCGCATTTTAATTATCTTGGTAAATGTACAATGGCTGCCAAGCCGCAGCCATTGGCCTGTGATGTATTGCTATGCACTGTAATTTCCATACATATGCTCACCATAGGAGAGTGAATTAGAATTGTTCAAAAATTAGAAAATGTTTCAAATAATGGATGTGCTTCAATTGTCCCAGAACAGTTGTTCCCATGGGGTTTTTCTTATTTAAATAGAGAGACAGACTTTACGTAATATACTTCGCTAACAAATTGATATCTCAGTTTCATCAGAGATTTTGGCGAAAACCTTTAGTAAAATTCATGTGGTAAGAGTCACAACAGTGCTGTTTCCTCAATTTAGCTCTTAATATGGATTTCCATTCTCAAAAACTGCGAGTTTAACCTTGTTGCTACTTTTACGCAATTTCATTTGTCGGTTACGGTGGTTCATATTTTTTTTACCATCCGCATCCAATTTCCTTTCCACAAATGTATAGTAATTAAGGGTTGAAACTCTTTTCCCAAAGAGTTGCAGCCATTTTACTACACTACCATAATTCTTTAAATAGCTCCTTAGCACTGGTGAAATGTGTATGTAGCAGTTATAGAGTTAAGCAGTAAGTACAGCAGTTCACCCAGTAAATGTCCACAAATATTCCAAATCCTTTAAGCAAAGAGAAGAAACAAGGACACAGTAGTATGGCTTTTTTCTTATCATCTGTAATATGATCATTGTCTACAGCACTAGCAGCCATAAACAATAAGAAAAATCTTCTATTTCATGTTTAACATAAATGATTTTTGTTTCCCCGTCATTCTTCTTTTTTTTTTTTTTTTTATGCAGTAAGTTATAGGAGCACAGTGCATACATGCATGGTTTCATAGGCTGTTTGATCCAGGTTAAATTGACACAGTCACAAACCAGGTGTGGCACTAATGGAAATGTCAGTCTGGTGTGTGGTGACTGAACTCTTGATAGTATTGCATGTAATTTTTTCAGCTTTGCAAGGAAATAGCTGATGAAAGATACATTTTTCTGTGAGGAAGGATGAAAGATCTGGGAGAATAAGGTGTAACAGAAACCATGAACCACTGTAAGTAGTGTATGCTCATTGCATTAATATGAACATGGTTGTGAGTTTTGTTTGTTTTGAATGGCTGATATTGAAGTTTCCAAACTGTAACCAGTTGCTTTACTTAATTAATTCTCATCTTTGAATCAGAATAATCTCACAAGTTGTATGGATGTAAAGATCTGACACTTTATTGAATGTAAACAAAAACACTGTATTTCCAGATCATCTTTTGCTTTACAATCATCTGTTCTTTTCCTTTGTCTCTTTCACTTACTTCTCTGAACCCTCCTTGGCAGTAATACTCTGCATTTGACGTTCTTTACCCCAAGATGATGAAAATACATCAAACATCAAGCTTTTTCCTGGTCAATATTTATATGAAAGGTATTCTGTTTTGACAGCATTGCATTTACACTGTTGTGGGTTCAGATAAAAAAATTCAAATATGAAGAGAATAAGAGCTACATGTATATTTAGAACCAGGTTGCAGAGCTTTGTTTCTCAAGAGCCTAATGTGCCGAATGAGCTTGAATGACGCTTACCTAGGCTTAAAATTATCATAAGTAATGTCATAGAATGTTGTTGGGAAGTGATGAAAATAAGACATAATTCTAGGCCACAGAGAAGGAAAGACTGAGCCCTTATGAAGGATGAAAAAAGATCAACAGTATAGTACATCACAAATAGAAGCAGTATTATAGTGTTCTCCAAAAACTACTGCAGTTAAGTTTACATTGTTATTTGGGATGTCACGGTATGAATCTTTTTATGTATCAGATAGTTCTACAGCTTGAAACTGATTATGAGATTTTGTAATTTGCGCACAAAGTTAGTTTCTACATTTTAAAATTTGAATACTCATCAGTTACTCATTGCACAGCAACAGCCATATTGGCCTGTCTTGGAGAATCTCTGTAAGAATAATAGTCCATATATATTATACATCCGGGTCTGTTTTGAGCATCAAGATACAGCTTACTCCATACCCTCTCTTTTTTTTAATTTCTATTTTTTTCCAAGCTTCCTTTATATTGGATTGATATTATCTGTTGGCCTGCTGTTTTATAATATGAAACTCATATATAGCCTATATGCATTCTCTCCAAAGGAAATTCATTGCTTTCTTTGGCATGGCCTTAGTTTTTTAAAAGCAAAGTTTGACTCAAGAAATAAGGTTCTGATTCTGCTACCGATATTTTAGAAAATATTGATTCTCACCCTGTCATAAATTATATGTTCATGTATGAGAGGTATGTTTGAAATTGTATGATGCACTTTCATTCATATTTTGAATGTTTTCTTGTTCCTTTATGTCCAATTTTGTACATTCCATAATAAAACATTTCCAAAATTGTCCAAGTTTTCTGTGTGGTGCTTTTGTTGCCTAGTGCTTTAACCACAGCAAAGACGAATGTTTTTGATATGTGGTCAGTTTTGAGTAAAGGCTTCTTTCTATGGTCGCTATTTTTAATTCATTTTACACAGGAATGTATTATGGACCGAGACTGCAGGAGGTGCAGAAGACGTCAGTCATTTTAAAATACGAATCCTCCTATTTCATTGAGACCATTTCTGTGGTAATCTGCAAGCACAAACATACACCATGGACATGAAGAGGTACGGGCGACTTCTGCATGAAAAAACGGACTGAATGATATGGACGTCGGTACAAACACGCACCATAGAAAGGGGCTTTAATACCTCACCAAGGAAGGAGTACTAAATCAGTAAGTGCTTTGGCGCACACAAGATCACTAATGAGACTGAGTTTTTATAATGACAAACTTTCGACAGCGCGCAATTTCAGATTCTGAGTAATACTAAGATAACGCATCATGATGTGGCAATTAGAATTAAGCTTATCTGACGATGCCTGGTGTGGCCACACACCAATTTGAAGAAGAAACAAATTACATAATTTTTTTTACACAGGTTGCGACTAACACTCGAAAAAATGACATGGCTGTGCAGTATCACTGGTTCTAAAACGTCTTTCTTGTCATCCACTGGTACATGTACATGTATTGATTTTCTCTAAATAATTTTGTCTTTATGTGTCGATGTCCCAATTTCCAGGGGCGGGTTCTTTCGATCGCCACTTTGGCGTATTCAGTAAAAACAACACCACCACCAACCAGGGTTCACACAGGTCCTTAAAAGTCCTTAATTTTCATAAAAGAAAAAATAAGTACTCAAAAAGTCCTTAAATTCTGAAAATGATGCCAAAGTCCTTGAAAAGTCCTTAAAATTTGTGTTTCGGTTGAAACATTTGAGATTCAGATCTTCCAATTGCACACTGGATAATTGGTACTTTGAAATAACTAAACTTTTCAGAGTGAATTTACTGTGTTTGAACTCTGGATACAAAAACATTCGGTTTCGATGAGTGGTGCTACTACTACTACTATTTCCTGTTGCACCCACTGGTGCTTAGGGCAGCAACAAAGGATCTCCAGCCCTGTATGTCCTGGGCCATCTTTGCGAGAGTTCCCCATGAGTGATTGAAGGATTTCATCTCTGCCTCGATTGTTCTCCGCCAGGTTGCCTTGGGTCTGCCTCGCTTGCGCCGTCCCTCCGGTGTCCACTGAAGTGCTGTTTTGGTTATAGAATTTGCTTCCTTTCGCAGCACGTGTCCAAGCCATCTCCATCGTCTCTTCGTGATGATGTTGGCTATTTCTTCTACTTGCATCGCCTTAGTAGTTCTTGATTAGAAATCTTGTTTGGCCAAAAGATGCGGAGAATCCTACGAAGACATGTGGTGTGGAAGGAAGACAACTTGGCGAGGTCACCTTCTGTCATTCGCCAACACTCTGATCCATACAGGAGTGTGGATAGGACACAGCTTTGGTACAGTCTGATCTTGGTGTTGATGCCGTATTGTGTCGATTTCCAGATGTTGCTCATACTTTGAAAGACAGCCCTTGCATTTCCCAGCCTACTTTGGATGTCCTCCTTTGTGCCACCCTCTGGTCTGATAATGCTACCAAGGTATTTAAATTTGTCCGTCGTGGTGAGGTTCTTGTCATCTACTTGCACTGGTGCTGGAGTGTCTACATTTAGGGTCATAATCTCTGTCTTCTTCTGGCTAATCCGAAGGCCTACTTTGCATCCAAAATTATGTAGTCTCTGCGTCTTATCTTGCATGTGTTGGTGACTATGTGACAATAGCGCAAGGTCATCCGCAAAGTCCAAATCCTCTAGGTTGTCGAAGAGTGTCCATCTGATGCCTCTTGGTGCATCCTCTGTAGTTTTTCCGCATAATCCAGTCGATTACGAGGTTAAACAAAATTGTTGACATCACACATCCTTGCCGTACACCAATTTTCATTTCAAAGGATGCATCACTGTTTCCGACACTGCAACTGAAGTTCTTGTAAAAGCTTTTGATGAGTTCAACAAGCTTGCTGGGAATCCCATAGTGCCGAAGAATGCGCCATATACTCTCTCTGTGGATGCTGTCGAAGGCCTTTTCGAAGTCAACGAAGTTCACATAGAGCTGCCTTTGCCATTCTGAACACTGTTCTATGATGTTTCGGAGTGTGAAGATCTGGTCAATGCATCCTTTCCCCTTTCGGAATCCGGCCTGTTCCTTTCTCAGTGTCTTGTCCACAGCATCTGACATACGTTGCACAATGATCTTAGAAAGGATTTTGATGGGTATAGAAAGGAGAATGATACCACGCCAGTTGTTGCAATCGCTGAGTGCTCCTTTCTTGGGTATTTTCACTATTCTGCCTTCATTCCAGCTCTTTGGTACTGCTTCTGCTTCCCAGATAGCTGTGAACAGTGGCTGAAGGATGGTGGCTGACTGATCCGGATCTGCTTTGAACAGTTCTGCAGTCAAGTTGTCTTTTCCTGGGGCTTTGCTGTTTTTTAGGCTCTTTATTGCTGCCACTATCTCTTCTTTCTTTGGTGGATCTATGTTGATGTCAAGGTCTTCAGCAGCATCTTGTATTATTATTCTATCTTCAGGTGGTGGCCGGTTTAGTAATTCCTGAAAGTGCTCTGTCCAGCGTGTATCCTGTTCTCGTTCTGTAGTCAGTAGTTTCCCATTCTTGTCTTTGATTGGAACACTTGGTCTTCCACCGTACTTGCCACAAATGCGCTTAGTGATCTTGTGGAGCTTACCCTGTTCTCCTCTTGCTGCTGCCTCCTCCGCATCTGCCGCTAGCTGTTCCATGGCTTCTCGTTTATCTTTCTTTACTAGTCTCTTCACTTTCTTATTTAACTCTGTGTAGCTATGTTGGTACCTCTCTTTCAGCCTTTCCGATTTCACTTGTAGGAGTTTCTTTTTCATGACTTTCCTCTCCTCGATCACATCCCATGTTCTTTGTTGGATCCACTCCTTGCTTTTCCCTTTCTCATTAAATCCAAGGCAGGCTACACTGCTCTCTGTGTACACTGTAGTTACTCTTTTCCACTCTGAATCGATTCCTCTTTCTTTAGGGTTGTTCTTATCAGACTCTCGTAGAGCCTGGAATCGGTTCTTGACTTGTATGTTGAAGGCATTTCTAACACTTGCATCTCTCAGTTTCTGAATATTAAGGTGTCTTTGCTTTGATGTCTTGATTCCGGTCTTGTTCAGTTTAATTTTGATAAGTGCTGCCACTAGATGGTGGTCGCTGGCTACGTCAGCTCCTCTTTTCACTTTCACATCTAGAAAGGATCGTCTCCACATACCGTTGATCATCAAATGGTCTATTTGGTTCTTGTCTCTTCCATTTGGAGAATTCCATGTGAGTTTGTGAATTTCTCTGTGTGTGAAAAGGGTCCCTCCGATGACTAAGTTGTTCAAGGCACAAAAATCCACAAGCCTTTCTCCATTGTCATTCCTTGTTCCAGTTCCATGTTTTCCCATTACTCTTTCATAATTTATATCATCTTTACCTACCTTAGCATTGAGGTCTCCCATGACAATGATGAGATCATGCCGTGGCGTCATGTCCATTTCCCCCTGGAGTTGTTCATAAAAGTCGTCTTTGTCTGTGTTGTCGTTTTCGTTGGTTGGTGCATAACATTGGATGACAGTGATGTTTGTGTGTCGTCCTTTCATCCTCATCCTCATCGGTCTGCTATTGACTGGTTTCCACTCCAACAAGCATTTGTCCAGTCCTTTCTTTAGGATGATGGCTACTCCTTCATGATGTTGGTCATCCTCTCTTCCAGAGTAGAGAACGGTTTCTCCAGTGGATGTTTTGATCCTTCCAGATCCAGTCCATCTGCTCTCACTTACACCCAGGATGTGTAGGTTGTAGCGCCTCATCTCTGATGTTACTTGTGCTAACTTACCCGATTCATACATTGTTCTAACATTCCAGTATCCAATCCTGGTCTTGGTTTTGGCGGTGTTCAGTTCCTCCTTCATCCTGCTAGCAGTTTCCTTTCGGCTTTCACTACTTGCATTCATACGAGTCGCGAGGTACTCAGAAGGTCCATCACATCCAGAACGTTGGTTTTTCCATGTTGCTGTTTCCGTAACGATTTTTGTTTCTCCAAGTAAGGTCACCCCAACAAGGATTTCAGGGTAGGGTTGTTAGCCCTACGCCCAACCCCCGAACCTGGAGGGCCGGTCTGTTCAATCTTGTCTGGTCCTTCCCCCATGACCTGTCCAGCTTGCTTAAAGCTATCAGGGGCACGAGGCCTCCGCTGGCTTAGCTCCTGGGATCACTGGGACACGCAAGCCACTCCTCCACGTCAAGGCATGAACAATTGGAGCAGATGAGTGGTGCACACCACTTGTATTGTTGTAATATTTCTCGGTCACAGGCACACAGGTCCTTAATTTGTTTACTGTGAGTCCTTAGGAAGTCCTTAAAAAGTCCTTAAAATTGGTTTTCAAGACTTTGTATGAACCCTGCCACCAACTCAACTGTGCACTTTGCACTACATGTAAAAAAATGTCATAGATAATTGCGGTTTTGTCCTGAACTACTGAACGAAAGTTTCTGTGTAGCAACTTCAGCTGTGTGTTTGTAATGTGAAAAGTCTTTGACTTTGGGGCATTCTCCTCCACCCCTTTCCAAACACTATCCAAAAATTATGCTTCATCTACATCTGCGGATAAGTGTGTGTGGTGCATTGATAAAATGCTCCAAAATCTGCCACAGGAATGCATTTCACTGACTTTCGATTGGTGCGCCCCCCCCCCTTCCCATTAGACCTGGAATCAACCTCTATTTTCTGCCACAGTCTGAATCAGTGAACCGAGCAGTGCATCGAAAGGCTACGGGAATGCATGAACACAAGTAATAGAATTTAATGCTAGCATGTTTTCTTCCACTATAAACATTTTTTAGGGATGAATAAATAAATAAAAAAGACCCAAGAATTGAGAATAAAGGCCCATTTGGCTGGCTCCGCGCCATGACGCAAGTTAAATGAGGTACCGGGTATTCTACGTAAATTATAACTCGTTCAGTTTAACTCAATTCAGTATACATGATTAGAAGTGCAAGGACGTAGTTTATGAAAATCCATAGCCACTCGCGCACATAAGACAATGCCACATGTAGCTTATGATGAGAACTATACATGTATATCGTACACACCTGAAAGGTAAACCGAGATATCCAGATGCAACTGTGCATCATGACTGTGCCAGCTTCAGAACAGACGTCATGACAAGGTTATCTTTTCAACCTTCCACCCTATGCGTTGTATGGATTTAATCATTGCCCGTCAGTAAGTTTATTGTGATGAATCTCATCAGCGCGAGTTACTCAGTTCTAAACTGGCTATTTCCTTTCTTTGGTGACTTGAGGCATTAAAAATGCTAACCTCTTTATAAATATTCATTCAAAGAACGAGCAAATCCAGGCAGATCCACATCAACATTCAGAAGGAAAACCAAAGCCTAGAATAAGTAGATTTATTCTGTATAATTATGTAATATCCGACACTACAGCTACAACATTAACAACAGGTAGTTATCATATCACTATGATTATTACTTGCTTGGCTGAAGTAAGGTTGGCGTTTCACTAAATTCCACCGTGTAGGCCTAATTTGTTGTAAATACGAGAGATATAGTTTGTTCGTTAAAGCAATTAAACTTCTGCATTCACAAATGTGAGCCTCCAGTTTAAGTTATCATTCTAGTCCACCAAACTGGATGAACATGTACCGGTACGTGAAATGGATTCCGTCATTGAGTAATTCGTGCACGCGTTTCCCTTCATGTTAAATTTGCTCGTTCTCTCAGGCCTATTCACTGATGTACACTCCTGTACAATCATCTTTTCATTCATTCGGTAGCTCACTTTTTTTATTTTTGGGTCTCATTCATTCTTCCAATCACTCTTCTGTATACACGTATTACGGTAATAGTAATAGAAATAGCTTGTATAACGTACACAACAATAAATGATGTGTTACTGAACTAGATTTAGAAACAGGATTAACATAAGATCAATTCATCATGCTCCCACTCACACACATTCACAAAACTTAATCTACTCTCACCCTCAAAACTCGGAGACCAAAAAGGGACATCATTCAGTTTCAACGAAACAGTAATAAACAATTGAGTTTTGAACCTATTTTTAAATGTGTCTAGGTTTTCACTATTCCTGATGTCAACGCTGATGTTGTTCCACAATCTAGGCCCACCAATGGAAAAAGCTTTTTTCACCAAGCGACAATCTGACTGCGGGTGTCTCAAGTAGTTTCGCGTCCACTGATTTTAGAGTGCGTGATGGCTGGTATGATTCCACTGGCTCTGAAAGATGTTCTGGGGCTAGCCAGTTTAAACATCTAAAAATAACTCAAAAATCTTGAAATCTGTTCTTTCTTTAATGAGTAGCCAATGGAGTGACTTAAGTGTTATATGAATATCATTTCTTTTAAGTAAAGAGATGTGCCGCCATTTCTGCCCTCCCCCTTTTTTTCGTTTTGAGTACAAGATACGGTTCATTTTTTGTTTCTTCGTGCAACTTCAAATTTGTTCCCTATAAGCAGATTAAAAAAAAATTAAAAAAATCACTCTGAATGCAAGGACTATGCTGGGACTTCGACACATAAAAAATGTGACCGTAACATAACAGATGAAAGAGAAGCAATATAACATCTGATAGAGAAGACAGATTATTATAACATTTTTATTTTAAAAAGTCGTTTAAACAACGACGTATGACGTTTAATGAACAGTTCCTTGTGCGAGTAACAACTGCAGTTTAATATACCTCGTAAATGTACTATGTTGCAACTATGGTTGATAACCACGGTAATAGGTTAAAAAAAAAAAAAAAAAGCACGAAGACTACTGAGTATGAACGTAATTGCAAGTTATATTAAATTTAACTTTATCATGTTTGTCAGGACCAAGATACTGTTCAGTGTAAATGTATTTGAGTATTTCACTAAAACTGTTGTTTCAACGAGAAAAGTAGCCATGGGTTGCCGGTTTCACAGCACAAAATAATTACAAAATATTCAAAATCCACCATTAGTTCAGTAATGTCTGCATGCCGAGCATTGCAGCTTCACAGCCAGTGGCATTGGACTCTACGGAATACTACAGGAAAAAAGAAAAAGGGTTAAAGGCCATTTTAATTGAAAAACACAGCGGAAATATGTACTGTATGTATAGCCCCACCAATCATGTGGGGCCAAAATATTTTGAAAGAGATACAATGTTCTACTTGTTGGAGTTAAAAAGAGAGACAGTCTCTTACTTGTTTAAATCAGAAAGAGATATGGTATCTAAGTGGTCTTGTCCACAGCACCCGCTCCGCTATTTTTACGGAAAATGACGTACATGTATTAAAAACTTTCTTTTCCTCTATAACGGTGAGAAGCGGAGTGGAGCGGATGCTGTGGACAAGAGCAGTTTCCCTTTTAATATCAGAAAAAGACACGGTGTCTTATTTGTTTGAATAAAAAAGAGAGAGAGAGAGAGAGAGAGAGAGACGGTGTCTTACTTGTTTGAATCAAGAGAGAGAGAGAGAGAGAGAGAGAGAGAGAGAGAGAGAGAGAGAGAGAGAGAGAGAGAGAGAGAGAGAGAGAGAGAGAGAGAGAGAGAGAGAGAGAGAGAGAGAGACGGTGTCTTACTTGTTTGAATAAAAAAAAAAAAGAGAGAGAGAGAGAGAGACATGGTGTCTTACTTGTTTGAATAAAAAAAAAGAGAGAGAGAGAGACACGGCGTCTTACTTGTTTGAATCAGGAAGAGACACACTGCCCTACTAATTTAAATAACTCGGAAAAAGACACAATGCCCTAATTGTTTAAATCAGGAAGAGACATAGTGTCCTACTTGTTTATTTCAGAAAGAGACACCGTATCCTATTTGTTTAATCGAGAAAGAGACATTGTGTCCTACTTGTTTATTTCAGAAAGAGACACCGTATCCTATTTGTTTAATCGAGAAAGAGACATTGTGTCCTACTTGTTTATTTCAGAAAGAGACATTGTGTCCTACTTGTTTATTTCAGAAAGAGACCCCGTGTCCTACTTGTTTAATTCAGAAAGAGGCACCGTATCCTACTTGTTTATTTCAGAAAGAGACATTGTGTCCCACTTGTTTATTTCAGAAAGAGACCCCGTGTCCTACTTGTTTAATTCAGAAAGAGGCACCGTATCCTACTTGTTTAATTCAGAAAGAGACATTGTGTCCTACCTTTTTATTTCAGAAAGAGACATTGTGTCCTACTTGTTTAATTCAGAAAGAGACCCCGTGTCCTACTTGTTTAATTCAGAAAGAGACATTGTGTCCTACTTGTTTAATTCAGAAAGAGACATTGTGTCCTACTTGTTTAATTCAGAAAGAGACACCATGTCCTACTAGTTTAATTCAGAAAGAGACCCCGTGTCCTACTGTTTAATTCAGAAAGAGACATTGTGTCCTACTTTTCCGAAGGAGAAACCGTGTCCTACCACTTTTAAAGAGATAGAGTGTCCCACCACTTTATATCAGAGAGAGACATCATATCACATCTGATTCTGTTTCATTCAGAAGGGACACCATGTCCTACCTCTTTTAAAGAGACAGAATGTCCTACCAGTTTAAATCAGAAAGAGATAGCGTGTCATACCTGTTTAATTCATAAAGAAACACCGTGTCCAAATAACCCGCCTCTTTAAATCTCTAAAGAATCTCTGAAGACAAAGGGTCTAGAGGCAAGGCGCTTGCCTCTTCTGCCAAAAGTATCGGGTTCGATTCCCGGTTGGCGCAGGCATGTTGGAATTTTTTGGGAATATTTCTGTCTCTGATTCTATGGTAAACAGGATCGAGCACCTAGTCTTTTCAGATAGAGAAACATTCGGAGGGTCTGTGAGCACTTTGCGCACGTTAAAGAAACCAGTTGGAAATCGAGAAGAGCAGATCGAACAAGGCCGCTGCCAGGGCCCACTACAAAAACACACAAAAAACATGAACAAGAATAATAAAAGCAAAAAAAGTTCGGTGTGAATGCCAAAGAGCAGCGAACCTCCTAAAATAAAGTCCTGAAACACATACATCTTTAAATCAGAAAGAGACATCGTGTCCTACCTGTCAGAATCAGAAAGAGACACAGTGTCCTACCAGTTTGATTCAGGAAGAGACACAGTATCCTACCGCTTTTAAATTGAAACCGACACAATGCCCTACCTGTTTCAAAATCTTATAGTAGGCTTAAGGCGCCCATTTCACAACATAATGATGAATAAAATCAGGGGGAAAAAAGTTAAAGAGAACTCTTTCTTATACTTCATCCTTTAATCATAACCGTCGAAAGATCCTGCACTTTAATTTCAATGTTCCGTCTGAAACGTAATGCGGAGTGTTTAAATGAAAGTGCTCTGAACTTTGTTACCCTTAATCTTTCTACTGTCTGGTTACAAAGTACAGGGTGTCAAATTAAAATGTGTAACACAAAAAACAAAACAAAACGTGTATATCGCAAGGCTTATGTTAGAAAGGAACAATAAAGAAACGAAACAATCAATTCTAAAAGAATGTATTCTGGCAAATAAACAGCCGAGAACAATACCACACAAAGAGTCTGCAAACGGAATTTTATAGTATTATTTCTTTACTGTTTGTTTCTCCCGTGGGTCTTTGCGACATACGGTTTTTTTCCACACGTTTTAATTTTGCTTTAGGGCCTGCTGCAATCCCATAGATTTTCCATGGTTAAATATATACATGTATATACTAGATGACCTACCGGGCATTGCCCGGAATAAACAATCATGTGCTACTCTCTCTCTCTCTCTCTCATAATAATAAAATTAATAAACTACAGTCTTGCTTCAGAACTCATGCGCACCAGAACACTATGCACCAAACTGAACGCTTGATACGGTTACTTTTTATGACATGCACGGTACTAAATAATATAATGAAACAAACATGCAAAAATACAGATGTTACATAGCTATAAACATTGTTATTTTAAAAAAATACATGCTTGAAGTAAACAACTTTTAATTATAGCCATCATCTTCCTTATCTCAATTGCCACCTTCCTGCCAAATTTTGTTTTTGTTTTCTTTACAGGGTTTGTTGTATAATTATGTGTACATTATTAACAATGAAGATTTTTCGAAACCAAACAAAACCCGTCAGACTGCACAAACATAAACGTCGTCCGGGAAAAACTTTAATTTGTCAATCACTAAAAGTATGCATGACAGCGTCTAACCACAACAACAACTGCATTCAGAAGAAATATGATGGCGAAGAGTAATGATAAAAAGAACAGAAATTGACGTGGTCCAGTAAATCACTATGAGCAGGTCAGATTGTACCCCATTTGGATTTGGTGAGACCTTACATACCGGTGTAACAGGCCAGAATATACCCCCCGCCCAGACTATACCCGGGGTTAAACTGGCCTAGCCCAGAATATACCCCGGGGTATATTCTGGGCTAGGCCAGTTTATACCCCGGGGTTACTTTGGGCTAGGCCAGTTTATACCCCGGGGTTACTTTGGGCTAGGCCAGACTATACCCCCCCAGTCCAGATTATACCCCCTACTTTTTTTTTGAAAACAAGTCAAGACCACAGTTTATTTCAGCCTGTTCTTTATCATTGTCATCAGATATCATATTAATCCATACATGAACACATTCTTGACACCCATAAATCATAATACAATTTAGAGGAAATAATAAAAACAATTTATCTCAGCCTTAGTTTAAATTGGTGTACCTACATATATTCATGACTTCTGTTAATCATGATACATTTTAGAGGAAACAAACATGCATTAAAATGCATTGATTTACAGAAGGGTTGAGTATTCATTCAAACTGATAATTATGATTAGACTTCAGCATTAATTTCACTCGTGTCTGTTGGTATCATTATTATTATTATTATTTTGATAATTGGTTGGCCATGAGTAAAACATGCATTGTATTTTTTGTTACAACCATGCAGAGAGAAAAGGCCGGAAAACAATACACATAGAAAAAAATAATAAAAACCTTATTAGTAACCCAACTGACACTGACAGATGGTGCAATTCCATCATCCACTTCACATAAAACTAAATAGGCACTAAATTTTTTCGCCTCATGAATTCCACCTGTCCAGATCCACTTGAAATGTTACAGAATGCTAGCCAGTAATATACATTAATAACAATAAGAACACGAAATCATCTTATTTACTCTTGAAAATAAAGAGAAATATAAATATAAGAATCATTATCATCACCTTGGAATAATACAAAGATATAAGAGGGAGTGTAGAAACGGCAGCAATATGTGTGTGTATCACCTATGTAGGCTACATGCAAATGAAATGTATTAAATCTTTTCAACTATTCTTGTAGAACTGGACAGAAAGCTTTAGTGAAATAGCCTTGACAGTTGAGTAGACGGACAGAGTAAGTCCACTGAGACCAAAGTAGTGCATTGTAAAAAGTAAGATCTATAGCATGTTAAGGCAAAATTCGATCGATCATGTTGCAGTAACAGAATTTCTTGTTAGTGAATATTATTCTTCGATAGCTTATTTGTAGAAAGATATACATTTCATGTACCTTATGGTTTAAGACACTGATTAGTTTGCAAGGCATTTGAAAGATTGAACTTACATGTTATTGTGAATAAGGGTTTGTCACTCGCGAGTGAAATAAAACATTTTTTAAAAAAAGACCTTGTCCGTCTTTACCTTCCTAAGCTTGACACGTCCCTTGCCAGAAGATTTAACAACTGTGTATTCGCACACAAAAATACTCTAAAATGACTTCATTTTTATGAATGTGTTAATTATTTGATCCATTGAGACTAAGTGTATGTCAGTGCCAACAAACAATACAATGCAAATTTTACTCATGGGCAACCAACTATAAAAACAACTGCAACATGACAACGAACGTGAATGAAATGAGGCTTAAAGTTGATTCATATCAGCTTGAATGGATATTCACCCCATAGCGATAGCATATCAATACATAATAATTCATGTTTTTTCCTCTGAATTGTATTATGATTTACCATAATGGAAGTCTAGAATGTATGTATGTATGTATTACAATGGTGCCCGTTGACAGTGAACACAAAATGAATTAAACTGATTGAAATAAACTGTGGTGTTTAGGCCAAACTATATTCCACCAGTCTAGATTATACTCCCATATTCAGGCAAAAATATTCAAGGATACAACATTAACTTTTTAAAATTTTATTTCACCCGCAAGTGACATGCCTTTATTAAATACACTATAACACATGGTTGCAATCCTTCAAATGCCCTGCAAACTAACCCAGTGCCTTAAACCATCAGCTACTTGAAATGTATACCTTTCTACAAATAAGCTATCAAAGAATTTACTAACGAGAAATATTAATGCAACATGATCCATCGAATTTTTGCCGTGACATACTGTAATTACTTTCTACAATGCACTGTTGTCTCAGTGGATTTAATCTGTCAGTTTTCACGACCATCAAAGCTACTTTACTAAAGCATTCTATTCAGTTCTACTTGAGTAGGTGAAAAGATTTAACACATTTTTTACATACATGTATACATGTACTTGGTACACACACATTGCTGCTTATAGATAGTAATAATAATGGTTGGCATTTATATAGCGCATATCCATTTAAAATGCTCTATGCGCTTTACAGAAACAACATGGCAACCACAGAGCAGACTGGAGCGCATGCGAAGAGCTCAACACACTACACTGCTTCTTTCTCTCTCCCTGTCTCTATCTCAGAGCAAATTGTAACGCAGCCTATTAGGCGCAGTTTACAACTCACAGCAGTTCACAACTCAAATAATATTTGAATATTTATTAATAATAATATTTATTTAATAATGAATAATAAATTTTGTTGTTGCTGGTGGGGGGGGGGGGGATGATATGGTGTAACAGGGTGATAGATTGGCAAGGTATAACTAGTAGTTATAATAATATTGTGCCTATAACTAGCGTGGGAAGATAGTTAACGGCGGGGAGACAGAGTCATTGTAGGCCAGAGGGGGAAAGTATGGGATGCAACTGAAGCGCTTTGACACCCGAAAAGGGTAGTGTTTACTTGACCGCCGTACTTGTCGATCAGATCACCTGGGAATTGCTTGGGGGGGTAGAGCTGTTTCAATAGTATTTGACGTGGAGCCGACGGGGGTGGCTATTAGGATAACTAATGCACACTCGGTGGGCGCCTTGGGACGCTACCTGACTGGGTATAAATCCCCGAACGCTCCTTCCAACTTCAGACCGCTGAGAACACTCACCAGCTTCGTGCCGAAGAGGAGACCACAACTGCAACTGTAACTTTGTACTAGTCTTGTGAGTGGGGAAGGTCAGGGAACCCGCAAACATCCTTTGTCAGAGCGTGGTATCTTTGGTATCTTGTCGGCATTTGGGCTGTTGCTGAGTGAGGAGGAAGAACAACACCTTCTTGGCTTCTCAACTTCTTGTACTTTGATTAACGACATCGTGGCTTCTTGGCTTCCCGACCTATTGGTACCTGCCGATACCTGTTGATCTAACTGCGCAGTCAAGCCAGGGTAGAGAGGAAGAACCAGTGCCCAGATAGCGCCATACACCCCTAAAGGAGAGGTTTCCTTATGCTGAATGTTCCCATGTGTTTTATAAAATGTGCTACGAAGCCATTTAATTAGCATGTACTGATTTGCATCAACTTCATTCCATCGAAATTCACATGAAATTGTATGACCTATGTTCCTATTATTATTGAATGAATTAATAATTATTGTATATATGTAAGCAATACAGATATCGTTTGTTATAACTTATAGAAGAGAGATAGTCGATTATTTAGTGTGTTTGTGCCGTGCCCATCACGGCTGGTGTCAGAAGAAAGTTAGTGAGAGAAAGTGGAAACATCACATATGGATAAATTTTAATCTATTAATTTCAATTTTGCCAGGGCAGCGGCCTGTTCGGCCTGCTCTTTACGATTTCCAACTGCCAAGGTATCTTTAACGTGCGCAACGTGCACAAGGGCCCTCCGAATTTTTCGTCCTTATCTGAGAAGACTAGGTACTCGATCCTACCCTCCAATAGGATCAGGGACTTGAAAATATAAGAAAAATCCCAATGTCCAACATGCCTGCACTGCCGGGGTTTTGAACCCGGGACCCTTGGCATGAGAGGCGAGCACCTTGCCTCTAGACCACATTGTCCCCCAATTTCTAGAATGATGTGTAGGTCATTTTTACATTAACTCTTATCTTAATAATATTCCAAGATGATGATGATGATTCTGATATTGATTATATTCTCTTTATTTTCAAGAGTAAATAAGATGATTTCGAGTTCTTATTTTTATCACTGCATATTACTGGTTAGCATTCTGTAACGTCTCAAGTGGATCAGGACAGGCTAAGTTCATGATGTGAAAAAATTTAGTATGTATTTAGTTTTGTGTGAAGTATTTAACGTCTGCTTGATGATGGAATTGCACCATCTGTCAGTAGTTGGGTTATTAAAATGTTGTTGTTGTTGTTTTCTCTGTGTGTTCTTTCCCGGCCTTTTCTCTCTGCATTATTGTTACTTTATATGTAGATCTAATTGTTCTGACATATCAAGCACATTTCTGATTTTCAAGAATTAAAATAAAATTCAGATAACTTTACACTTATGAATCTTATATTATTTCATATCTTGCCACTAAGTATATGTCAGTGGTGCCAAACAAAAAAAAAACAAAATATACATGTTTATCTCATGGACAACAAATTATAAAAATAAAAAAGAAACAATAATAATACCAACGGACACAAGTAAAATTAGTGTTAAAGTCTAATCATATCAATTTGAATGGATTTTCAAACCTTTTATATGCTTTTTACCGCATGTTTATTTTCTCTTTAATGCATCATAATTTACAACAGTCAATAATGTATGCTCCAGTATGGTACCTGATGACGGTGATAATGAACAATTTAAACTAAAGTTGAAATAAACTGTGGTCTTGACTTGTTTTTTTTTTTAAAAAGCAGGGGGTATAATCTGGACTGGGGGGGTATAGTCTGGCCTAGCCCAAAGTATACCCCGGGTATAAACTGGCTATAGTCTGGCGGGGGTATAATCTGGCCTGCTACACCGGGTACGTTATAAATCTTAGAGGCCCCTAGTTCATAAATACGCACCAGAAGGGTATCACAAAGTAAAGTTGCATACCGGTGTAACAGGCCAAAATATACCCCCCGCCCAGAATATACCCGGTGTAACAGGCCAAAATATACCCCCCGCCCAGTCTGGCCTGCTACACCGGTACCGTAGAATGCTGGGTCGTCAAAAAAGCCAGGTAAAATTTAGGAGAGAGGCATTATAATAAAATGCAGGTTTAGTGGGCTTAAATATCATTTAAATTACAAGTTGTTAAACACATAGAGAATTAACCTTCTAATGCCCAATGTGGCAGGGTTGGAGCACATCATCAAGAGTCCAGACCTCTGTATCAGGACCATTTTCAAATTAATTTTATTGATAAATGATGTTTTCCTAATAAAGTTTAATATTTTTGTCGTTATTTGTCATTCTAATAAATACATTTTATTATTTTAAGCAGCAGAATTATTTATAATTTAGTCTATGTACTAGAGGGTTAATAAAAGTTTTAAACTGCCACATCCGAAACTTTGTGAGGATCGCAGGGTCAGAAATTGTAGCTTGTTTAGTTAATGCCTAAACCTGCCACTGGGGCCAGAAGGGAAGATTCGTTGACGAGATAAAATAGACATCGGCAAAATTTTCAACTGCTGCACACATATTCACAGTCGATTGGAGGTGGGGGTTTGTGTGGCGGATGTTGACTTTGATTCGGTCAGAGACTGCGCAATAAAGCTCTCTCTATCCTCTGATTTTGTGATAGCAGCTCAGTTTGTGGGACATTCGCCTGGTAAGTGGAGAACTTGCTTTCCTTATCCTTTCTCCCATCTTCTCTTCTTTTTCCGGACATCTGGTTCTGTTGCTTTTTTTTCCTACTGTCACGATCACGTGCGTGAAGATGGTCACGACCACGTGTGTGATGAGTACCTAACTTATTTACCTTTCAAACCCAGCTAACAAGCCAAGCAAGCAGACCAGCGATCAACGGACACATGGAGTGAGATTTAAATTAAACGATATTTAATTATAAATGCATGACAAAACTTATGTCAAAACATTCAACTCATGATAATCACATACATAATCACAAAAACAGAGATACTCCAAATTTACTCTTGGGGATCATGGCTATTATCTGTTCCCCGTTTCACATCTAGATCTAATCCCTCTGTCTATAAACTTAACTACGTATACTTAATAGTCTCTGTCAACAGCTGCCCTCCTCGTTGATGCAGTTTCACGTCTCCGAGTTCACACGATCCTTTTTAGATCTCTAACTTCGACGATAAAAGGGGAAACAGACGTCCCTGGCTTCACACAATTAAGAACACACAGTTCACACCCGCCATCGTAGATTACTAGCTCCTTGAGGGGTTATCATCCCGTCCTCAAAGACTCTTCTTCTGCAAACACACAGCACATCGACGGTTCACACCCGCCATCGCAAATTACGAGCTTCTGATGGGTTCCCATCCTATCATCAGAACTCCTCAACTTCTGGTCCCCATGGCACGACCTTCCACTTGTCGCCCGGACCGATTAAATTCTTCTTACTGGAAAATACATGTGAACATCATGGATCCCTCACACACCTAACGCTTCTGGTCCCCACTGGCACGACCTTCCACTTGTCGCCCGGACCGATAAATTCTGCGTCTTCCTTTAGGAATGAATAACTTGGGAACCTCATAGATCCCTCACATACTTAACACCCCTGGTCCCCATGGCACGACCTTCCACTTGTCGCCCGGACCACTTCTCTCTCCGTCTTCCTCTAGGAACGAATAATTTGGGAACCACGTGTGTCGCGCTTCTCCTCTACTTATACTCCCGAGGTTTTTGCACACGCGACTAGTTTAAAGCGAGTCGTGTGTATCTATCCACGCTCGTCAACAATGTTAAAAACCGTGTTTTCCCCTGCTAAGCTCACCCCCCTAGACTCGTGGCGCACAAGGCCACCGACCTTCCTCGTGATAGTAATCTTTCATGCTAGTCAACAACTTAAAAACTCCCCTTCTCCCCTACTAAGTTTACCCCCTCTATACTCGTGGCGTACAAGGTCATCAACCTTAATCGTGACACTACGTATGTTACTAAAATGTTTAATCACAAAGATTCTGAAATAGTCAAAGGCAGCTGTACAACACCCAATGAATATGTAACAAATGCTTTCTGTTGTCATAAAGGAAAAGATTTGTGTTCCCGCAGAAATATAACTTGTCCCAGTGATCTTAGGAGGGAGCAGATGCAGTTTCGATGTCTAATTAACGTAACGTAATTAAGTTCCTGGAGCTGAACAAGAATAAAGCTACTTCCGTAATTTTGTTAGTGTCCAGTAACAACGGTAATCTTCGCAGCTAATGACAACCCAGCCAATAATGGAAATCCGATATCTAAGATTGACGTCAAATTTGCACATAGGAATGATATAATTTCTACTTAGATCTCTTGATTACGACATCGTTTTAATGCAGAGAACCCGCCCCCACAGTTATTAGACTAATCCTACAAAAATCCTATACAAATCTGAGTTGGATTGACGTAAGGATTCTGGCCGGGAGTATACCAGATACCAGAGGACGGCCAGCTCGAAGAACCTGAAATACACGCCCTTTCGTGCAATTCTAACCTCGGTTCGACAAAAGAGTTTCGCTCTTTATTAGATTTTACCCGTGTTTATCAGTAATTGAAAAACAAATAAAATAACGTAACAGCCGAATTAAAGTAGGTCTAGTGACCTGGGCCGAGTACTCGTGGAAATTAATGGCCTACTCGTAACGTTAGGTTGCCATGCGCAGCAGAGACAAACTCCTGTAGAGGAAATTAGCCAAAACACTTGACTGATGTTGGAGCCTGATTAAACGGACACACTGATAGTTTTTCTCCACCTGTTAAAAACATTTTCTTACCTTGCTTGACTGCAGCCAATTCACACGCTGTCATTTAGCCAACAACAATAGATAAAAAAGTAAGTAAATAAATAAATGAATGAATAAACAAATAAAAGTTCTCCGCTTGACTGGCTCTTAGTTTGCTTCAGGATTTGTCAGATCGTCTAAGGCAGGGGTTCCCAACCGGGAGTGCAAATCGATATTTCAGGGGTGCGAAAACTTAGAAATTTTAAAATTACGGTTCACATGTCATCTTCAAACCAGATACATGTAATACCCTTGTAGGGGAATATATCAGAATTTTCTAGGGGTGCGGGGTATAGAAAAGATTAGGAACCACTGGTCTAAGGTTATTAGCAAATTTTATGGAAACACAACAAAAAACAAAAAAAAGTGCCTTTTCCGTCTTTATTCTTGGACAGCCTTTTAAGTTGTTCATGTACTTGACATATTATGTAATGTACACGCTAAGATTTCGATAGTGATTCTTGATGTAACAGTAGACCTATAATCCCTAATCAGCTAATCCCTACCACTCCCTTCCCTCCCCCCTCACACCAACCGACGCTGCACTGTGGTGACACATTTCTGCTCCACTTGTAATTGGACTGCAATGACACTAAGGCAAATTTCCCAAATGGGATTAAAGAAGTATAGAAAAAAACAAAACAAAACACGAACAAACATCCCCAAACACAAATTAGAATCAACAAAGCGAATTGACAATTTTCACAAGCGTACCCTTGCGCTGCAAAAGAAAGTGATAAGGACAATATTAACAACAAATATGCAACTTGGCAGACACAGCATTTTTCAGTTTTGACCATTTGAGCTCAAATGCCTACGTAAAGAAATTTTTATCTATCAGATTTATATCCGTTTTAAATGACTTTTACCATCCCTTGTTTTTTTTTTCCTAGACTGGCCAAGAGCAATAGAACAGTACACAGAAAAGCAAACAGAGATAGATATAAGAGATCGTTCTTATCACGTGCAATTCGTCTCAACAACACATTCTAACTAGATCTGTGTCATATTGTGTTAGTATAGTAAGATCCCATGCCGTGTTATTTCATATGTTATGTCTGTTGTGAGATATGAGTATGTGATCTTAAACGCTCTGTGAAAATGAATTTCCTTTCATGGGATAATAAAAACATTTTCCTTTAAAAAAAAAAAAAAAATCTATCTTATTTACCCTGCTCTCAACATGATGAGCTACCGTAGCTAAACGCATTTACTAAGACCGAAAAAACGACAGAAGTGTTGAATAATGTTTGAATCGTGTAGTCGCAATTGCCACAACATGCTCTGCCGACTTCCATTCACCACAATCATTTTAAAATTTGAATTTGGGGGTGTCGAGCACCCCCAAAGACAGGTATTCTTGAACCAAAACGAGTGCATAATGTTTCTATTCAGTCGAGTTCTTTTTGGTCAAATAACTTTTCAGTATGCGTCAGTAGGCTATGCATGCATGCAGCAGAACAAACGCAAAATGTTTTTCATTTCACAAGTTGAACACAGCTTACTCTGCGGGATGAACCAGGCCAAGGCCGATGCAGGCGCCAGACTCGTGACTGGTCGCCTTATTTATTATCCATCACACTAAAACACTAATCACTTGGTCCATCTCAGGGGTAATTGTACCAGGAATAACATGGAGGGTGGCGTATGTGTGTATGTGTGAGGGGGGAAGCATGTTGTTCATTCAGTCTGTCTGCTTGTCGGTTGCCTGTTTTTTTTTTTCTCTCAGAATTGCGCTGTATGTTTGTGTGTGTGTCAAGGACTACTGTATGAAAGGACGCGCACGGCCGATCTTCTGACATCGCTAGCGAAGGCCATTTGATTATTGACATACAGTAGTCCTTGGTGTGTGTAAATACCGCAGGAATTATTAAGGAAGAGATCGATCGGGATAACTTGGTAAGGATTCGACCGCCTTGTTCGAGTGATTAGCAGTTTTACGTATCTATTGTTCAGGCAACTCTATGATATTGCTCAGATTCAGAAAACACCACTCCCAACCCCCTCCCACCCCCTTCAAATCTCACTTCTCGTGTCTCCGCCTTTACACCGATCAATCCACCAAAATGTTGTGCCCCAGGAAACAATAAAATCGTTAGCCAGCTCTAACGAGCCAGAGGACAGCGCGTGTACTTCCTTACCTGTTCGACCATGGCCCCCTTTAAATCACCCTTTAATGGTCCTGAATAACAAAGGTGGTCGGACATGTCTGATGCATTTCCCCGCCAGCTCCCTGCGTATCCCCCTTTTCTAGGCTACAACTTGTACATTGGCGCCTCAGCAAAAGAATCAAACCATCTCAAATTGCCATAGCACATTCAAGTTTACGTACAATAATTTTTGTACTAAATTAGCCACATAAAACAACAGCAATAACAACAACATTCCTCAAGCCACCACTTAGCTTACTACAATTCTTGTACAAAAGTATCAGCCTTGAAGCCAGATGGTTGTTTCAGACGACATTTACTAGTTACAGTTTTTCTCACACCCACACTCACTCTACGTCTGTCTTTCTTGCTATACCATAATTGTGTTTATCGCACGAATTTTTTGTGTCACCGCTGTTCACCTCTGTTGGACTTCATATTCCCCCCCCCCCCCACCCTCCTCCATACAAAGATCTTATACGTCTTCGTCTTTCAAGCCCAGCAAAAGGCTGAACAAGGTGGCAGTCTCACGTGACATAGTGCGTCTCCCAAACTCTTTTGAGCTTTTCAGTCTCAACAGTCCTTAGCCACCTTGGAGAGTCTAACGTAAGCGTGATTCTGCCTGGTAAGAATAAGGGTGTATAATTATCTGTCTAAAGCAATGATGATACATAAGATATGTGTATGTGTTTTAAAACGCTCCGTGGAAATTATTTCTTTACATGAGATAGTATTTTTAATAAAGTGATTCTTATCTAAATGGTTGATACAGTAAAACACCGTCAGTTCAAAATAGTTGAAGAAAATAACAACAAAAGACCAAGGTTGTTCTTTGGTAGTGTTTATTTCTCATTGGAACCTACCGGTGTGTGTATTTTCAAATGTCCTAGTTGGATGCTGTAATCATTAAATTGGTTAACAGTAGTCATGAATGGAATCTAGCAAGACGGGATGTGTGTGTGTTTTCTTTGTTGGAATGTGTGATCATTTCGTAAATGGCCGTGGTGGATGGTATTTAGTAAAAATGGCAGTTGGTGGATGTTATACTTTCAGGCGATCGTCTAGATTTGGCTTTCCAGTGTCTTGAATAACTTATATACCAATTACCACGTACTCTTTAAACTATACACATGTCTCTCCGAGTTTGCATCAACACAGATCCACATACACGTATTTTTGAATGGCTTGTTACTATGGGTTTTAACAAAAGATCATGTTTTTGCAAGCCATTCAGAGATGGACAGGTTCGAGAAAACTGAACATCAATTGAAAACCATGGCAAACTTAGAAAATTGAATAGCTTGTTTTTAAGTGTCATCCTCTCCTTTGGCACGGCCGGGTTTGTCGTGCTTACACGCTGGGAGTTATTGGACCTTGCCCCAGGCACATAAAAGGATCCATCTGACGCGTTGATCTAGAGTTGCATAGGTTTTCCGTAGGATTTGTGGTATTACCGTAGGAGCAGGTTTTCTACATTAAACCGCCGGCGGAACGATGTCTTAATCAGCAGACCTATGTCGGAACGATGTTATGAGCAAACGTCATGTCAGTCCTGTGTAGTTGGATTGACTAGGGTTGTTCCCTGGGAAAAAGTCAGCTGAACATAATATACCGCATCAGCTGTTTCCATCTCCTCTCAGACAACCACAGCATCACAGATCCGAAAAACAAGCAGAGCTATAACACTTTTTCTTCATTCTACAATATATCATTTCTGTGCGATAGTTCGTGGTGCACGTAAAAAAGTGTATTTTACGCTGTAGACGGTCAAACACTGGTTTCGCTGGACGTTAAAAACCTTGCCCCTTTTCGCGCTTTTGATTACTTTTGCTGATGAAAGCGGCGAGGCATTGCTTGAAACGTTTTAATGGCAGGTATGGTGACTTAGGCCTGACTGATACATGCCGGCAGTAAGCGTTGATTTCGTTTGACATGACAAATCCTGCACTTCTCTTAACGTTTCAGTTATTATTCTTATTCTTATTATTATTCAGTGGCTAAACATTTGGGGAAGTCTAGATCATGATTTAGGTGGCAAGCCATGTCGCCATTGTTGTTACTGTGGCCAAAAAAAAAAGAAAAAAAGAATGTATATAGTTTATTATGGTTTCTCGAGATAAAACTTCAATTACTTCAGAAACGTTGTTCCTCTCTATGACTATTATTATTAATATTATTTAGCGGCTTAGCATTTATGGAAATCTACGTCATGATTTAGGCGGCAAGAGGTGTCGTCATTGTTGTTACTGTGATTAAAAAATTAAATCAAACTTGTATCAAGGTTCCCCGAGAAAGAACGTCATGTCAGTTACTTCAGTAATGTGTTTTTTCGTTCAAAAGAAAAAAAAAAAGTAATTGATAATTCCCTGGCGTGAACTGAAGCAAAATCTGTCTACAAAAGGTTGTAGCGTCCCAATACACGCCATTTCTGGCCCAAACATCAATGGTAAATCGCCAGGAAGAAATCATGTGGTTTTCAAAAATGGCCCAAATTACGAAGTGTCCTAAATTTGCTGTGAGACACAATATCGGCTTACCACATCAGAAGGGAGATAGTAAATTGAGCGAGCCAAAACGAAAAATTATGGAGGCAGGTAGATTTAGTGGAAACAACATATTTTGCAAAACGCCATGTAGACAGAGCCAAATCATTAATGCTTATATAAAAGTGACTGTTTTATGGTATTTGACAGCTCATGTTATAACAGACATGGATGTTTCTAAATTGCCTTTTTCACTTAGCCAGCTTTTCAAAAGTAGGAACTAAAAACTGTGTATGAAAATGCATTGCCCACTGTTCTCCAACGGGCAGGTAGACATAGGATTTTGAGTAGGATATTTTTTTTATTGGTTGAATCTAAGACTTGGTATCATTATTTAAAAAAATCATAATAAAAGTACTTATAATAATATACTTATTTGTGCGCAGTAACAGAAATCTATTCAGATCTCGTTATCTCAGTGTCAGCTTTTGCCTCTCTGTCTCTTTCCTGCGGGCCAGTCCTTCATGAAACAAGTTGTTGATTTTCACGTCGCTTGGTCATGTTTAAGTAGTTGTAAAATATGTGTCTTCTATGAATCGATTTTATTTTTCAGTCGTAACTGTTTTTTTTTTCGTGCCCAATGTGTAAATTAAAAATTACAGTAAACCTTAAAAAAAATCATCAATTTTGCATTTATCCACCTTGGCTCAATCTGTATGACGATTTTGGCTCATTATGTATGCTGATATTTTTGTTCAGTGTGTTTAAATTTTGGCGCAGTCTGTGGATCGATTGGCTCAATCTACATACACCCGTGAGATAAATTGGAATATATTGAGGCTGTTGTGATGTCTTTTCGTGAACAGCTGTCCTCATGTGGACAACTGCCGAATGCGTTAGAAATACTAGCTTTCTTCATAAGTTTCCCAAATTTTCGTATCATTGCAGTGTCAAAGCATACCTTGAGTTTTCTAGCATCAGCATTTTATTATCAAATTTAAGAGGTAGCATTTATTTTGCTGTCTGCCTTGTCACGATCAATTATAAAAGGAGTAATCTTTATAATTATGCTACAGCCTGCTCTTGTTGTTCACCCAAGGAGAACTGTTCACCTAAGGAATGACAGGGTATCATTGAGTGACACATCGTACATTGTTCAAATTAACAACTGTTCCTATTACAGCAGCTGAAATAAATACGTTTCACCTTGTACAATCACAAAGATGTCTCCCTTCGCAACAAACTATTTTGGATTGCGAGATAATAATTCGAATAAATTTTTGTTTCGTTTGTTTTCAGAAAGATGACAGGATGAAGCTCAGTCTGTTTCGTGTGTGTCTGTCCTTGCTGCTCCTGGGTCTTTGCAAAACTCAAAGTATGTGTGAATCTTGCAAAATTATAAACATTTTCGTTTTCTAAATCGGCCACGAGACAATGGTAACATAATAATGACGATAATGATAATAATAATAACAACAATAATAACAGTAGTAGTAATAATAATAATAATAATAAAACGCTTTTTCACACTTTTTTAAAATTATAGTCCTGAAATTAATTAAGTAAAATGATTTCCTGTAGCTGTGAAAGTATTTATAATTGTTTGTGCTCAACAGCATGTCCCTCAGACAGTGGATGGGTCAGTCATGGGAATAAGTGCTACTATTTCACGGCGTACCCACGACTAGCATTGCGGTCTGCTATCACCGCCTGCCAAGACCACGGAGCGACATTAGTCAGCGTTAATTCAGAGACAGAACATAAATTCATTGCAGGGTGGTTACTGCAAAATGACAATGCAAGGTGACTATTCTAAAAGTCAAAACATGATACTATAGCGTTTGTGGTCCTTGTTTTTCTTTCTGTAAAATCTTTGTATCTCTACAAGGATCTTTTCAGCCGTTCATGAATAATGAAAGGACTTTCAGAATGTTGTCCGACTTTGGCAAGTTTACAACGTCTCTACTATACAACGAGCGGAGCTCAATATGTGAACAATTCTGTTCATGCTTCGCCTAACAGATTTAAACTTTTAAGTAAATCACACGTTTATGCACAGTTTTGTGCAATAGTTGATTTCCATTTCCACAAAATGTAAGCAGAAATTGGCGGACGCACAACAAGTTTAAACGGATAAACTTTTCTTCACTCTGTATTGCCGTTTCGGTTTGAAACTAAACGAAACAATACTAATCAGATCCGGCTGTAAGAAACAAACAAAACTAATTTTAATTTGGGAATGATTTTCACAAAGTAATTTTTATTTCTTTACTTGGACAACAGGGGACAGTGGCTGACCAGCGGCCTCACATCAAAGGCTGGTGTGCGATGGGCAGGGGATGGTGCACTTGTGACCAATTTTAACAAGTGGATCATCCCAGTGGAAATGCGGGAGCTGGAGGGTTTACCACTTCTATACGCCTTTGATGGTAGGTTGTTATGCTATCTTAAAGTTTATATAACTGATGAAGTGACGAAGCATAGAATAACTCAGGCAGCTTCCCAAAGTCAATCCGACGTAGATTTGTATGGGATTTTCGTGAGCTTGGTAGAGTTAAGCGCGGATTTCTCACATCAAACCGACGGCGGCGTGATGTTGTACCTGGAGGACCTTGGTCGGGATGATGACATTCCTATGAACACATTTGAAACGTCAGTACTGCCTAGTCAGATTGGCATGGGGATGCTGGTTGGGAGGAAGCAGTTACTATCGTCTCTGCGTCCTGCAAGCTAAAAAGGCAATTATGCTGTTATACAAGGCAGTTTTAAAAGGTGTTTTAAAAATCACTTTGAAAAAAAAAAAGATGTGGAAGTCCGAAGTTTTTATGTTGTAATTTTTCCTAACAACAAAAAACAAAACTTTGCTTATCGTCCCCATAGAATGACAAGGTTCTAACTCCCTTCCGTCAACTTTTGAGAAATCAAGGATTGAAGTTTTATGTGATTATAGCTTTTAGAGCAAAGCATCTTTTTCTTTTTAGTAATACTTGTAAATTACACACCGAATCTGTTTGATACTTAGACACACAATAGAGAAGGCCAATGGAAGTAGCGTGTAGAATGTAACTCAATTCAGCCAAATAGTGGAGATAGAACCTAGGGGACGTAATGCTAAAGTGTTGTCGGACGGGGCGGCAGGCTACTATTATGCTAGCCACATTCGGTAAATGGCGAATACAAGAGAAAGGTTAGTGAAAGAGTGGAATGGGTGACAATGTTATTTGAAAATAACAGTCTTGTGCTTATTTAAATTTACTAGAATATAGCCGCAGCTGCTGCTTGTAAAATGTTGCCTCAGTGCCTTGTATTCTGTTGCGTATGGCATCAATTCCTGAATCATGATGGAGAAGTAGCCTACGTCAACTGATGTGATTATAACATATATATATATTTATAATTTTATAGATATACTTTTTTTTCTGTAACCAGCTACAGATTCTCAGTATGGCTGGACAGTGGCTCAGCAAGGCACTAAACATGGTTACATCTGTGAGATAAGTGTGGCCGAGGTGTATAGAATTTTGCAAGAATACAGGGATTTCGGTGAGTTCCAAGCTCTAGCAGTTAGTGAAAAATCTCGTCATTAGTCTACAATGGATGTTTTCGATTATGATAAAGTAACAACCCAGTGTGCAATATGTCAGTTTGTTGTTGTTGTTGTTTTTTTTCAGTTAGATTTAGTGGCTTTCTGTTCACTTTATGTCATACATTAGAAAAAAAATTAGCAGCAGTATAACACTCTCTGTTTTCATTTGTTTTTAGTATCCAATTTATTCAGATGTTAAATTAATTTTAGCTGAAAAATGTTAAATAAAAACAAACAATATGAAATACTCACCATTTCAAAAGTAATGATATAAAAGTTGGCTATTTTTATTCTGTCGTGTATATTTGTTTCATATTGGTCAAATCTAAGCATAAGAAATCTAATACCACACTTCAGACAAATTTGAGATTGTAAATTAACAATATCACAACATTTTTTAAAATACACAACAAAGAACACATAACAATTAATTTATAGATCTAATAGATCCATTTTTAATATTCCTATTCTTTTAATATTAATAATTTGTTTTCAAAATTAATTTTTGTTTGTTCAGGAGCTATAATAATTATTTAATGAATAGGGACCCACCCAACAACCTTATGTCAATCCGACGTAGATTTGCACAGGATTTCGGTAGGGTCCTGAAAACCTAAAAACATATCCTTTTAACTGATGGGATGCAAGCAATCACAACTGCTTGTGACTGCTGTCCCAAGTTTAGCATGTTCTTGATGAATTAACTGTGAGTTGAAGAACGACTGTAAACACAAAGAGCTAACATTTGACGGGATGAGGCGCTATGTGATTAAGTTGTATATTGTTATTAAAGATACCCCTCCCTGATATCTTGTTCTTTTTACTTTGTATCACAGTAATTTTCCACCTTAAAGTAATTATCCATAGTATTTATCACTCTCCTACAGAAGTGCATATATCTAGCTACATTGTGTTTCAAAACATTCAATATACATAGACTTTACCTTTTTTTTTCAGTTCAACAATAATAATAATAATATAATAATAATTATAAACTATTGTGTTTTCAGACTATGGTTTAGATATACGTAACCCAAGTTTGGCTCCAAGAGGCCCTACATTTCTGCAGGAACCAGCGAGTGTGATTGTTCTTGGAAAAACTGTATCAGTACATCTAGAGTGTCTGGCTAGTGGAAATCCAGAGCCTACCTACGAATGGTTTATACAAAATAGAAACCAGCAGATGGTTCCTCTTCAACCGAGTAGGAGGTAAGTATGGTATATCATAGTTATAGTATGGGTCAGAACTGAAATGGATAGGAAAGACAAAGACATATTACCTTGCCAATGATATTGTTTTGAACAGGTCATATGTGGCTGAATGTTCAATTTCTTGTACTAGTAAAGCAGTGAACAACACACCCAGTTTAGTGTAAATAAAGCTTTTTGTTGTTGTTGTCGTTGTTTTCTGCAAGATTCCAAATTGGTAATAAGTGAAGAAAATCCATCGAAACACATATTTTTGACATATGAAATAGTTGGGAACCATATGGAATCTGTAAGCAGAGGAAGGAGCGGATGTTCAGTGCCACCATCTTTATAACATAGGACTTCCAAATAAATAGCAGCTATTTATGTTGTTGTAGCTTCATATAACTGCCTATGCAAGTTTCTGCGGGAGTCAACACTAGTTTGAGTTTTCTTTATGCCTCTTATTTTCTTTCAGGTATTCTTTCACGTCAGGAAGGCTTGAAATTATCTATCCCACTATTGATGACGAAAGCACATATCAGTGCAAAGCAAACAATGAATTTGGAACAATTCTAAGCAGATCTGTGCAGCTTTCTTTTGGGTATTTGGGGGAGTTTTCCAATGTGGAACCTGCCTCTGTGAATGGTTTGGAATATGACGGCGCACAACTGGAATGTCCTGGCATCAACGCTAGACCTGGTAATCTTGAGTTGTGTTATTTTCTATGTCTTGAATATTCAGGCAAGTGCGAAGCTGGTGACAGGCCCTGGTCGGGCGGGAAACATAGGGCCCCATTTCAAACTACTCTGAAGTATTTTTGTAATTAGTGCTAAATACATTTATTTTCATCTATATTTTCTCTGCAATGTTTGAAGTCAGTATTCTTTGGCTGTTGTTACTTGTATGTTTTGTCCTTATCCTCAACCCTAAATCTGATCGAATCTTTAATCCTGCCCCTTACCCTTTCAGCAAAAAAACAACAAAAAACCTGAAAGAATAATTAACTTCCATTGTTGTTCGGAGTATTTCGGGGGGAGCTCTCTAGCTCTGTTACAGGTAACTACAATCATGTTCTTCACCAGAGCCCCTCCCCCCATTTTGGCCTCTACGGGTGAGACGTAGGCCTGCTCAGACTCGTAGATCCATGCCAACTGATGCCCCCGGTCCCCCTTCTGCTCTGGCCTGTGTTTCAGCCTTTCTTGCTCAGGCCAGAATCTCAGAAGGTTACCTTCATATCAAATAATGGAACCATGTTCTTTTCTGAGCTGAATCCCTCTGATCGTCTGAGCGAGACGCTTACACTTTAAATTGCTGATGTTATACAGTTTAATGTTCATTTCTAACAAAGTTTGAGAAATGTGAAGAAAAGCAACAGTTTATGATGTAGATAATACAAAACAACGTCAACAACAACAACAACAAGAACACCACCAAGATTGTACAGTCACTACTGTTTATCGTTATAGTTATGGAATTTATCTTTAAAATAAATGTTAAGTTCTTTATTGCATTTGCCATGTTGTTAATTTTATAGATGCTCATATAAAATAATAGTACAAGTACCTTAATTCATTGTCAGAGATTTTCCAAAGAAAGTTCTCTTCATCTTGATGAGCATTGTTTTTCAAAAATCAGCAGCTCTTGAAAATGCCATGCAAGATTTCCTCCACAGCTGAAAGATTGGCATGAATACTGAAAGTTTACAAATGACGCCGTGCTTGTGCTCCAGGCACCTTACAAACTACTGCCTTATATTGAATAATAATCCTTTCAGATTGTATTGGTGTGACATAAATTTTGGCCTAGCACATTCCTTGAAACGCATCCTGTTTGAGACCCATTATTAACAAGTTGCTTCAGTATAAATGTATATCAGGTATTTAGTATATTTATGGGTAAAAATGCTCGGAGAAAGCAAACTAGAGATCGTGATTCACTGATGTATAAAGTGAGTTCATGGATTACTTATCTGTGACATCAAATATTAATTATACTTGACATCTACTCATTAATTTGGTGACGGAAAATTATGAACAAAAATGGCAAAGAAAGAAACGCGTTGATTTTAGTCTTTAATTGGTTCTTAAGAATGCAGATATTGCTTTGTATTCTGATTATCATAACTGGCATCACACATAAAGTTAGAGAAGATCACTGAGAACTATTCATGTTTAAACATCTCTCATTTGAAGAAATGAAATCACTGACCAAAATGAAGAGTAAATGAGGCCCTACTGATTCTGATAAAATGTTTTGCAAACAACTTTTTTTGTTCTTTCTTCCCCTTCTGCTCTTATATTTAGGCAATGCTCCACCGCCCTTAATTGTTTTCTTTGTCTGCGTAATCCCTGAAGTTAGTACCATATATTTTTTGTCTTCTACAGCTAAAAGTTACCAGTGGTTCAAGGATCAGTACAATTTCATCAGACCGGAGTTCCAGAAATATACCTTCATATCCAGCAATGGAAAACTCTACTTTTCTGAACTGACTCCCATTGATCAAGGCACTTACTACTGCCTTGTTACTCCGACTAACTTTGGACGAAAAGGCACATATATCGGAGCCTCACAGGTGAATGGCAAGAACAGCAGAGGATTTGATCTGACAGTGACCACTGGGGGTGCAAGTCAATATCAGCCAGAAATCCAAAATGACTTTATATTTGTTTATCCACCAACTCCGATGGCGGGCAGTTATGTCAGCCTTGAATGTTTTGCCTATGGGACCGGGCCCTTGATTTATACCTGGAGCCGCGCAGATAACAAAGCCCTCCCTGCAGGACATTCATTCAGTAGTAATAATCGCATTCTCCGCTTACCAGATGCCAAGTTGGAAGATGGTGGCATTTATACCTGCCGCGTGTTTAGCACTGCAACAAATCTGGGTGACTCAAGGTCCGTTGACCTCAAAATCCAATCTGAACCATATTTTACCTATCCGCTCACGCACCAACATGTGGACATTGGCAGTCATTTAACCTGGCATTGTGAGGCCTCAGGCCATCCCTTGCCCACCTACAAATGGTACAAGAATGGCCAAATCTTGACCAGCGGAAATGGAGTCACTGTCAATATCAACACCATCACTATTGATTCTGTTGAGCCTAAGAGAGACAGTGGGATGTATCAGTGCGCAGCAACGAACAAATATGGTACTACTTTCAGTACCGCTCAACTCAGAGCACTAGGTAGGTAAACAAATTTAAAGTGGTAACATTTCCACCTCTTTTGAAAGGATCAGCCACCCTGAACTTGTTTTAAATGGCATTGGTGTGATTATTTCATGTAGCTGGCAAGATTCTGGAAGTGAGAACCATCCATTTTCTTTAATACAGTTGTATTTGATTTGTGACAAATCAATAATCACGAATAATCATGGCAAGTCAACAGGTCAGAGGTAGCCAAACATACGTAATGTAAGAACCAGAAACAATGAACTTCCGATGTTCGAGAGCCACAAGATATGAATAAAATTCACACACACACATGTTTTTTTATTGATTTGTTTCAATCTGATAATAACAAATTATTTAAAAAGATGTCTTCAAGGTAAGTTATACATGCTTCAGAATATAAGTGAGAAGGAATGTGAATTAAAGATTGAAAGGAGTGAGATGGATGGTCTTATTAATGTCCTAAATATTAGTTCTTTCTTGTTTTTTTTGTATCAGCAAGAGGCGATCACAGTTGCATTGAATTTCGTTTTGGCTTTCTTCATAATTTGAAAACCAGCTGTGAACAGTTTGCGTTTCAGCCACTGATTTCAAGAAAGATTTGTCTTTTTTTCTTCAGAACTTCAGCCAAAGTTTACAAAAACACCTCTGGTTAAATCACTGGCAGGTGCTACTGGAGGTCAGGTAACCATCATTTGCAATCCTGAAGCTGCACCGACGCCTACATATCAGTGGTTCAAGGATGGAAGTAACCTGAATTTGGTACTAGGCCAGTATGCACCCGAAGATCATTACAAGCTCTTGCTGAATGGGAATCTGGTTATCACTAATCTTCAACGTGGCGATCAGGGAAGATACACATGTGAGACTGACAACTCGCTGGGGAAAGCTTCAGATTTTTCTGACCTCAAATTATTTGGTAAGTTTTACAGTTAGATAGATAATAATTAAATATATATATTACTTAATGATGTAGAACTTCACACCTTTCAGTCAAAATGACAAGACCTCTCATCAGTGAATTGTGCAGGTGCATTATAGCTAATTCGCCATAAAATCCAAACTTGAAGTACACTCGTCAAAAGAATTCTAATATCATATACGTCATATTATTGTGTGTGTGTATCCAAATGTGAAGACTGGTACGTCATTATCATTCTGTTTTACTCTCGACTTTCATCATGCTTCCCTTCAAGAACAATGTGACCGTTATTGTGTCGCCTTGCGTTCTCAAACTCAAACTCACATTCAAGTCATTCTACCATTTATGACGCGCTTCATGTAGGACAAAGGGAACAAACTCGCAACTGTAACACAAGGAAGAAATAATTATAACAGTTCTCTGTGTCAGAAAGTACCATAGATCTAGGCCTTGTCTAACACACTTTACACAGCGTGCAAAGTGAACCTTTATGTTTGTTATTCACTGATCGTGACAGGAAACATGTAAGTTTAACATAATGTGATCTCTACTGTGCAGTGCATTGAAACTGAGATCTCACCAAATGACAGGCTGTGCGTAACCAACATAACTTTCTATTCCTATCTGTTTAAAGTTTACGCAGCCTCTCTGGACTAAAACTCTAACACACAAATAATCAGGAGAAGTGAAAAGGCCAGGGATTGCCAAACTTACGTAATGTAAGAACCACAAACGATAAATTTCAGATGTTCGAGAACCACAATCTGTGAATAAAATTTACATACACGTTTTTTATTGTTGCAATCATATTTTATTACAAAAATTTAAATTTGTATATACATGTATGCAACAATATTTACTCATATCTTGTAGTTTTTTAAAACGGTTAATTTGTATTAGTTTTAGTAATCTCAAAGTATACATATATACCAAATGTGTTCAAAATCTTGACTGATGAGTGTTTTGGCAATACGGGACGTATTAAAGGATTAGTGCTGTAGTGAATCATGGAATCTAAGAATCTAAGAAAATCGTGCGACTTTGCATTTAAGCAACAAACTTTGACTGCCAAAAATAAGACTGAAAGGCTAGAAAAGGAGATATTTTTTTATTTATTTGTCTTAGTAAATATCTGGTAAAAAACAAGAAACATTATTATTTCCGTGAGCCGCACATTGAAGGTCAAAGAGACGCATATGGCTCGGGAGGAGCGGTTTGGCCACCCCCACAGACTAATAAAATACCCAGACTGGATGATCCCATTGTGTGACGTCACAAAACAGCGAAAGGTCATGAACCATCCGCCACATTAGGTTTACGCTAACGACCGACGCTTCAGCATAGCTACAATTTTGAATGGCACCATTTTGACGCGCCTACTGAACGCGGAAGTTTGGTTCCGCACCAAGAAATTAATGTATGTACAACCAATCTTGACAAATAAAAAGAAATTTCTACTGCAGATAGAACTAGAATCGGAATTTCCCGAGCGGCGGCCATGTTGATTATACGGCCGCCGCTCGGGAAATTCCGTAAAAAACGACACAGCCCGAAGCTCGTGTTTCCAGTCTGGTTAATTTATTAGTCTGTGGCCACCTCCGCTACAGACCTTTGTCGGCCAGGGGGGACTGAAATTTTGCATCTGAACTGTGTTGGAGCAGTGTCGCATATCGACGGCGTCGGGCGCAAACCAGCCAAGCCAAGATAAGCAAATTTTACTAGAGGAACTAAAAGTTGCGGACAACACAAAAGGGAAATGTACTTAGCTGGTTTGATCGCATGTCTATTTTGAATGTTTCTATTGAATTATGGTAAGAGCTATTTTTACAGATGATGCGGGGTTCGAATCTTCATAAATTGGTACTATAAAAAGAAATATGAAATTTTCGGACTTAGCTGGTTTGCGCCCGACACTATCGATATGGCTTTACAGGCCAATGCAGAAGTGACAGTCTCTACCGCAGGGTCACATCTGTGGTTGGTTCCGGATCTATGGGGATCGTAGAGCTCATTTCTGCAGAGCCGCTTGTGTTCCGCTGTGTTCATCAATTTCTTTTCCCCTGTCTTGACGTTGCCGAAGGATGCTTCTCTGCTTAGCGCGGTCATCGCCAATGCCCTCCCAAGGCTCGGCATCAACGTCGCAGCTTTCATGAAAATAGAGGTTTTAATTATTACCCTAATCTGATCTTCCACAGACCGTACAGTTATAACTCAAAGTCCCAATGACCAGCGTGTGGAAGTCAACTTGACTGCAACTCTGATGTGCCGGGCATCACACCCTCCAAATATAGACATGGTTTATGTATGGAAATTCAATGATCATGTGATTGATTATAATGTGGAGCCAGAGTACAGAAGAGTAATAATATTATTTTTTAAAATCTTTAATTCATCTTTGTAATATCTAGGGCCACATGGTGAACTATCCTAACTTGCTTTGTACAAAATATCCAGTAGAAACCAAAAACGAAATAATTTTCTTTATCGGACTAAGTTACGATATTTAAAAAGCGTTATTTAAGCCTTAGTTTTCCGATTCTAACCGCCAACTCATAACACAACCTATGGGCTATGAAGGGCTACACGCATATCAAATACTTCAAGTTTTGATAGTCATCATAGTTTACCATGGAGCCCTCGATTCGTAAAATATGGTCTTTAAGTTACCAAACCCAGGTCATTGACAATGCAGAAAAACATGTAGGTGGAGATGACATCAAATAAGACATACTGGAACCCATCAAAATGTTCAACACATTAGCTTACAGGACGTTATGGAGCAAACTTTTGCTGTATTCTCTGAATTGCAAATGACGCTACTCTTTTAAAGAAAATATTGCTGTCCAATGGAATTGAAAAACTAGAGAGTGCGACACTGCAAGGGGTCTCTGGAGGAAGAGAAACTCCCACCAAATAAGTGTTTGCGGTCCTTACCCTCTGTTTCAGCCAAGTCATACCCATGACTTAAATATGGATGTTTTCCTACAATAAATGTCACTTCTTCTAGTGAAAACAGCGCTGTCTAATGAACAAAGGGAGATGATAATAATGTTGGTTCGGGGGAATAAAGAATGGCACAGGAAATTATGGTGGTGCTATCTGTGATCATATAATATGATGGTCATGTGATTTTGTGATTTCGTTCCTCAGGGAGAGGGCAGCCAGAAAGGATCTTTGTATATCGTAGCAACCCAGGTTAAAAATCAGGGCAGATATACTTGTTTAGCCACCACTGGCATGGATCAGGTCTCTGCCTCAGCCTATCTCACAGTAGTAGGTGAGTGATAGTTGTGTGTTTCTTCCCAGAGTTCTGTGAAAAGGATGACTTGCTTCTTAAGTCATAAGATTGTCAGGAATATGAAAAATATTTCGGGGCTTAAATAAGTGGCTATGAATGTATTCATGCAATTGTACAGTGACGGAGAATGTGTAGCATCTTTCATTTCTGATTTAGTAAAGATGCGGTTTCTTATGGTCTGAAGAGGATAGATTAAGAAGAAGTAGGATAATTTCAGAATCTTAAGAAGATTGGTGTACATGGCAACTCACAACCACACTTTTTTGTCCACAATACTGTTTCACAAGTCATCACATTTTTTATGCTGCTATAAGACTAAATCACAGCTCGTTTCTGAAAGGGGATCGGCTGTACTGTGCCGGAATTGCATATCTTTGTTTCACGAGAGCCTAAGCCTAAGGCTGTTGGCTGTATATGGGCTATGATAATGTATCTTCATCGTGACAGCAAAGAGTAAAAATCTTTGGCCGAGAATTTACATCGATAAAATCACACGCATTAATTTCTAAAAAAGGGGTGTTGTTTTGCATAAATTCTAAAAAAAGGGGTGCTGTTTTGCATAAGTTCTAAAAAAGGGGTGCTGTTTTGAATAAGCTGTAATTAGTTTTTGCTTATTTGCCACCATTGTTAATTTGTTAGTCTTTTTGCTTTCTTTATCCGATCTTGGTGAGTTTCTTCCTTTGCCTGAAGATTCCTCACTGATTTCCCAGAATGGGGGAGTTGGGGGTGGGGGAGGAGAGGGTCCGCCCATGCCAAAGGTGAATATGACTGTTAATATTTATTCTTCTATTTTAGATTCCACAAAGTAGCTCGGACACAATAAATAATATCACATAGTCGTGGCCAGTAAACAGGACATGTCTCTTCTATTTTTGTATAAAAATTGGACAATCAAGGGGAAAAACTCTCACGAAATTCAATATGAACATTATATTATACATGTATATTTGTATCCGTTAGTAATATCAGCCACCTTTTGATTTCTGAATGTTTGTGTGGCTTCCCATATTTTAATTTATTTAAGTATGACTTCGACAGTACGGGATGTCCAAAATGTAGGCCTATATGCAAGTGAACTGCCTAAAGTCGTTTGCAACTCTATTGAACTACGTTGACATCAGTGTCTGGCCCAGGCGGCCATCGCTTTGAACTCATGGCATGACTCAAATAACTACAAATCTGTCCTCTTTAATTTGGAATGTAAATCCTCGATATATCTGAATTGACATTGCATTAGTAAATGTACAAAGTTGGTATATATTTTTTTAGACACCCCGTAGGCTTAGTTCATATAGCTCCTTGGCTAAACTTATGCCGACAAAATGCACATGAACTACAACAGTTTATACATGAACTCAAATCAGGAAAATTGTATGTCCATGTCTTTTTTTCTCATGATGTCTGACATCGTAGGTCATGGAACTGTTTTCCTTTCATTTGCTGTATTTTTACATCTGTCCTCTTTAATTTGAATTATACACTTTGGATATATTTTAACTGACATCGTATTAATAAATATTCAGAGTGTGTATACATGTCTTTTGAAGCACCTTGTATTTTTCAATTTCCGTATTAGGACCTCCGGGTGAGCCGGCTGGAGTGATTGTCTTGCTGAGTTCTCCAAACAACGATGTTGAGCCTAACGACCCCAATAAAGTTGTCGATCCCCAGACATCTCGCTGGATCGTGTGGACAGATGGAGAAACTCGTGGCAGCCTCATTACTCACTATTTTATAGAGTTTCACACTAATTTTGACAAGAGATGGAGGATTCACCCAGACGGCAACAGTAAGATTATCGTCGCTGTTCTACGATAACGGCATAATATCAGACTTACGCCAAAAGGCAACTGACGGTTCATTGCATTCCTGAGCATGGAGGCTATCAGATAATATTATAGAAAAAGAAATGGGCCAAGAGGAAAATGTAACAATCCAATAAAATCATAATGGCATAAGTCACCAAATGAATGGAAAAGAAACAGCTTTTTCTTAATATCTCGAAAGTGTAGAAAATAACTTGTGCCGTTAGCGTAGAGCAGAGATGATAATTTTTATTATAGTCTCGGTAACACGATGCTGTATGTAACAGTTTCCATGTAGGACAGGCCTGGGGTCGGCAACCTTTCAGAGAAGAAGAGCCAAACTTGAGATTTTCCACAGAATTCAAATTCAAAGTGAGCCGCAACACACATTAAAGTCTATAAACATGTACCAGTAATAGTAGTATTTTTGCTAATTTAAAAATTATTTGTACCGACAATGAAGAAAAGAATCGAGCCACTGATGAAGGGCGAAAACAGCAACTTGCTGCTCACGGGCCGCTGGTCGGTGACCTGGCCCTGCAATAGGACGACCTTCACCATTCTCATGTGGTTCCCATTTAGTACCTATTTCTACAATCTAAGCATAATAGGGCACAATGGCCATGAGGTAAGAGGTGCCCAAAACATGTTGTTTCTTATAACTGCTGCCCAAAAGTGAAGAAGCTTTGGGAGTGAGTGAGTTAGTTTTAATGTAATAATAATAATAATGGATGGCATTTATATAGCGCATATCCATTTAAAATGCTCTATGCGCTTTACAGAAGCAACATGTCAGCCACAGTGTAGTGGAGTACTATCGTCTTAAACATTGCCATGACCTCAAATACATGACACAGCACTTAATTGACATTGCTTATGCGTACACAAATATTTTTTTTTAGTGGACACTCGACTCTTTGGGCATTCTATAAAGAATTCAATGGACTTTTCCACTTAAACGACAAACTAACATTATTTTTATTTTATACGGATGTTTTCAAGTCTGTTGCTGGTGTGTTTAACAAACTGTTCTTTATCTGTGTTACAGCATCATCGAAAAAACGTTCCCTCGACCGTACTAGGAGAATATTGTTTTACTTATTGAAACATAATTATTGTCTTTAAATGTATGGCGTTTTGACAGATGTTCCTGTGAGCAGAGTTACGGACCAGCAATACCCAACCAAACGATATATTCAACTGACCAATCTGAAAGCTGGAGCGGGTGTTTCATTCAGAGTAAAGGCCCGAAATAGCTATGGAATTGGTCCTCCCAGCATTCCTTCACGTGAGTGAGCTTAAGCATAATACATTCAGAATGTTTCAGAAATACAATAAGTATTTAAATGTATGTAACAACTGGCTGAGGCTCCCGGTGTTGCCCGGGATAAACCTGCTTCCGCGCTCCACATCTCTCCTTTCATCGCCCTTTTTCTCCCCCTGTTCCTCCTCGTCTTTCTCTCTCGCAAGTACAGACTTCCGAGCACAACTGTGCGCTAAGCACGCTATTCAGTGATACTGAAAAGTGCACCGAATTGAACACTCTTGAAATGCAATGAAATAAAAGTCATGAAAGCCGAAAGAGGCGTTATTGTTTTTATAAACTTCAGTATCTCTTTCTGTCCCTAGAATGCATGCATTTGGCTTCTTCAATGGGAGCAAACATTGTTTTTAATGATAATAGAAAAAAACGACTGCTCTGCCACCCAAACGTGTCAAATTTCAAATGATCGTCTTTTGAAAGCTCATTTGGACACTGATGTTAATGTTCGACCATTTTTGTTTCACTTTTCTAGTTATAACACAAATAGCTGCTGCCAAACCTTCGCAAATGGTGAAGAACGTACGTGGAGGAGGTGGAAGTGTCGGGGATCTCACAATTGTATGGGATGTAAGTGAACGTTTTCAGTTTTTGCGGTCACTGTAGGATTTTAAACAGAAAACAACTGAGAATACTTAGTGCAACCTCTTCTTTTTTTTTTTCATTTTTGTTTTGTTTAAAAAAAAAAGACACATTTGCAGTAGATCTATTAACATATCATACACAGCATCGGGAACTACCAGAAGCGAAAGAAGCCCACTCTTCGTGACTACAGGAAGTATGTGCATCGCCATTTTGGATGAAATGCAACTTTACTTGACTTGATCGGTGGTAAACAACACTCATGTGTGCATTTCCACGGGGGAGTAAGAGTTTACGAACGGCTCTAAATAGTTTCAGTCAACCCCAGTATGAACAAACCTCAGTAAACAGATAGGCACACTGATTTGGTCAAGACGGTCTCTTTCAATTCTTTGTTACCGCCGTGATCTAGTTTCTCGATTTGGAGGAAGTGAGATCTCCCCCGTAACACATACTCGCTGATGTTACATTGAAATAATATCGTTGAGCGTGTGCCTAGTTACGAACAATCGATCTCACCCAAAATGGGGCAGGGTAGTCAAAAACCGATGACGTATTCCTGCACTATGCCGTTTCTGGTAGTATCTCTATTCTGTGTATTATGTGCATAATAATTAAAGACCTTTAATAAGCCCAATTTGTGTGAACAAATTATAGTACCTCATAGGCTATAAATAATATAAATGACTTTACGGTATTTTTGATATAGTTATTTTGAAATGTTTTGGCTGTGCGTATCAGTATTCTGTTTCTGTTTGTCTGCATTGCATCATGTCCTTTCTTTCTTTAATTTAATAGCATTGATCGTTATCTCTACTTTGTTTAAAGCAGGCGGTGATGTCAATGACACAAAATCTACGACAAACAGTTGAAAGTTGTTTTCTCGAAATCTGGGAACACAGTTATAAAAATGCTTAATGCCGCTGTGTTTAACAGAGATGAAAATTTAAACAGTTCTTTATTTCCATCATGGATGTATGTTGTTAGGCTACAGAAAATATTACGTAGACACCTTGGCATGGGTAATTATCTTGCTTATGTTATGATCTGAACATAACTTGCATACAAATTATGAAGCTTAATAATAATATTTTTTGCGATTTAGTCATTAACTGGTACCCCGGGCCGATTTAAGACCTTTAGAGGCCCTAAGCACTTAAACGATTTTGGTGCACCCATAAACTGTATATTATGTAATTCAAATAAAAATAAATATGTGATTCAAAATAAAATTTAGAAAAAAAGCGACTCCTGTATGCAACCAAATACTTGCAATTTTTTGTTCATTCATTGTGAGGGCCCTTTTTGCGGATCCTGGCTCAGCTGTACCATTTGCAGTTTAGCACCATAATAATAGTTCATGGTAAGTCCGGCAATGAAAAATTTCTGTGGTGCCCCCAATCCCTTGATGCCCTAAGCACATGCTTTCTTTTTTTTTTTTTTTGCTTTAAAATGGTTAATCCAGCCCTGCTGGTACATAGTATCGGCAAATGCTGAAATGTATACAGTGCTGATGCCATCGACACTGCCCTTATTTTTAGCCTCTACCATTGGAAGACCACAATGGGCCCAACCTGGAGTATAAAGTGTCATGGAGAACTTTTGAAGCTGGTTCTCAGTCAAACTCTTCCAAATGGAGAACTGTGAGTATCATATTGTCGTAATGTTTGTTGTGGCATCAAAGTGATTTGTTTTCATTTTTTACAGATATGCGGTCATACTTATGGTGCCCCACTGCTGACACGAAGTATACTTCTTGTTTTCTAGATTTGTTTAAGTGTACTTAAAAGATGCAACGCTCTTGTTGTATTTTCCTGCGTCTGCCGGCTGCTAATCATTATTTCTGTTCATAGTATTGCGTATTTTTCATTTATGCTGGATTATGATGCAATGATCTTCATTGGTCCTTTTCTGTAGTTGCATAGAGGCTCCATGAGTGCAGTGGGGTCTTTCATAACAGTTGCATCCTTTTGATCACGAGATTTTTATTTTCTGCCTTGGTTTCTGATTCTTTCTCACAGGTTACCATACCACATAACGTTGCCTGTTTCCTGGAACCAAACTACGAGACAGGTCTAACCTATCTTTGTAAATACGCAGAGACAGTGGGCGCAAATATGTACTTCAAACCTTACGAGGTATCAGTTCAGGCAGCCAATATAAAAGGAGACGGGCCTTCCACACCAGTTGCTCAGATAATGTCAGCAGAAGAGTGTAAGTATTCGGACAATAACTCATCCTTAAATGACCGGAATACAAGCCCATTCAACAAGCTCATGCAATACATTGCAATCAACAATCCCAAATAATCGGGTGGCTTCGTCACGCGGCGGGTCTGAGAGCGGACATCTCGGGGATCCCCGCCTTTTACACACATGAAATACGACAGACACATTTTGGATAGACATTATACTTACGAAATTAAAAGACGAAACAATAAAGAAACGCACATTTACACAAAACAGTCTCTATCTCTGTATCCTTAGGATAGGTCTTTTTATTAACAAAGCCACTCTAGTACGAGACAACGTGCACAATATCCTGGCCTCATTGCTGGCGACTAGACTCCCATCTGGAGTGGGCATGTGGGTTGCTCGCCTTGGGACTCCGTAAGGGAGCCAAGTAGGATAAGCTTAACTCTAACACAAGGAAAGCAAAGCATAAGGAAAAACCAGATAACCGACTAATCATCTTCTCCCAGCTTACATCAGGTTACACAATAGGCCATTATTATATCATATTGTATTGTAATGCTTCGCACAATACTAGGTGAGTACTAACAATGAAGCGTCTAGAATAGGAACGAGCATGGGACAAAAAAAACACAAAAACAATCCCAAATAATACATTATATTCAACTAGTACAAATAATACATTGTATTCAACAAGCCCAAACAATAGATTGTATTCAGCAAGCCCAAGTAATACATTATACTCAACAAGCACAAACAATACACTGTATTCAACAAGCACAAACAATACACTGTATTCAACAAGAGTTCAAGCAATACATTGTATTCAACAAGCCCAAATAATACATTTTATTCAACAAGCACAAACAATACATTGTTTTTGTCTTCCATGCTGTTAGTCTTAGTGTTTAAATCTGCTCATTTGCATTTCCACGGGTGGGAAAAAAGTACAGATGGAATGTCCTCAGAAAATATGATTTATTGGAAATTACAGTGCTTAGTTATCAAAATGTACAGTCAATAGACGTACTGATCTTAGTAAAAGATTCAGGCACATGAGATTTTGTCTTGAAATGGTGACCATTACAATCAAATATTTTTGATTTGGGCATATAATTTTGGTTTAAATCTGAAGGTACTATTTTGTTCTGTTATCCAGGGTTAGACTTTATCTACACAAATCTTAGAATTCAATAATTTTGACTTGCAATTGTCCTCGAAGAATTTGCTTGAATGATTGATTTTATTCAACAGTGCCACACAACTGTAGTTTCAGACAGGAAAGTAAGCACCATTCAGTTTCTGATGTCAGTATTGGACTATGAGTTCCATTTCTTTCTTTCACAGTGCCTTTAGGAGCCCCAGAAAGTGTGTTTGCAGAAAACGTCAACTCCACAGCTCTCTTGGTCACTTGGAAACCTGTACCAAATAACAGAGAGAGTGCCCGAGGGAGATTGAAGGGTTACAAAGTGGGTGAATGATGTTTGCAGTGTTTGCTCACCGTAAAAATCCGCTATTCGAAGTATTGGCGTAGCGATGATTTTGGTGGCTTTAAGTATTTATTTTTGTATTTTGTATTTTGTTAACTTCTTTAATCCCATTTGGGAAATTTGCCTTAGTGTCTTTACGACCCGGTTACAACAGGAGCAGACACGTCGTCGCCGCAGTACAGCACAGCATCGGTCGCCCTTTTTTTGTTTTTTTTTTTGGTGGGGGGGGGGGGTAGTAAAGGGGTGTGGGGAGGGAGTAATGTCTACCTTGTGATTGGTGAGATCTATTTTCTCATACTGTGAATTGTCGACATCTTTTATAGTCTCATACACGGAAACGTTTTTGCCAAAGCAAAGAATAACAAAAATGAGGAAAACTTTGAAAGGCTTTACTGTAAAATGGGAAAATTGTTGATACGCCAGTGCACGAGGTAGATGACGAATTAATTGTTTCGTAAAAGCCACAGCTGTATGCCACAACAATTTGTTCTAACCCAAACACACACCCTAATCAAAACGAGACCTGACTCGAACAACATTGTAGTGATGTTGATTTATATACTGGAAAGTCCCGTACCTAATTATGATGAAAGCGGGACATTTTATATAAAAAGTTTTAAAATTCATGAAATAATTTGATTAATTTATTACACTTTGTGCTCCCGACTGATTTTGCCACTTAGTTTATACAATTGCAAAAACGGCAACAAAAACCTGAAGTTCTGTACAGAAGTTTCAGTTTGATCGCATATAAATAACATTAATTTTGATGGATTTAACTTTTGGCCAGGGCCAGTACGCAAGGGTTTTCAAGTTTCCTATTCTCCAAACACAAATAATAATAATAACAATAATAATGAAGATCATTCATATAGCGCCCAATCCAATTTTCTCTAGGCGCTTTACAAAAAGGCTTGTTCTCTCCATCTGCAGCTCAACCTCTCTCTTTCCCTCCTACTCTCTCTCGCTCTATCTCCTCTCTTTCTTTCTCAAGCACAATCGGTTGCATACGCTCTGTAGTTATTACAATGCACATAGGCGTTTAAGGCCGAAATTAAACAATAAAACATAAAGAATAAAATGAATTGAGAAAATAAATGGATTGGGAATGAGACTTCACAACTGAAAGCGTTTTTTAAAACAGTGTGTCTTTAGACAAGTTTTGAATTTTGACTCGGTAGATGATTTTCGCAATTATTGTGGCAGCGAGTTCCAGATATGTTGGGCACGGTGTGGAAATGCTCTGCTTCCTAGTTTCTTTGACTTGCAATACACTTTAATTATGGCTTTTCTCCACACCTGGGAATCAGTGCACTAAGACCACATTAGCTTATGATATGGTTTTGCCATATAGTATACAGACTTTAAAGCACTTTATGGCATAATCTGTTCTTTGGAATCAATATTTGAATTAGCTTCTTGAGATTGGCTGATGGCAGATCTGAGTGGAGAGCCATGATCGCCAATGTCTGTCCCAGACAGTTCAACTGATGATGATGATTTGAATTAATGGGGGGGGGGGGGTGGGGGGGGACGACAAATAGATGTTTGGATCTACACTGGAAATTAAATATTTTGATGTTTACATCCAGTAGGCTGAAATTGATGGGCTCAGTTCTACACCGTGTCCTAGTCACACAAAGCTAAAACCAGGGCCGGATTAAGACCTTTAAGGCCAGAAGCACTTAAAAGATTTGGGTGCCTCTACATACTGTATATAATTATGTAACTCAAAATACAAAAAAACAACAAAGCCCACCAAAAACATTAGAAGTAGGGCAATTTTTTGATACATTGGAAAACAATGGAAAATGAAAAGGGAGAGAGAGAGAGAGAGAGAGACTTACACGTCAGAAAATACTTGAATTTTTTCATGTGTTGTGGGGACCCCACTTTTTGTGGACCCTGTTTCAGCTGCTCCATTTAAAGTTTTGCTCCATATATGGTCCATGGTAAATCCGGCAATGAAAAATTTATGTGGTGCCCCCCCCCCCTCTCCCCACACACACACACACCTTGATGCCCTTAGCACGTGCTTATTTTGCTCAATGGTTAATCCAGCCCTGACGAAAACTGAAATTTTGAGAGAGAAGTGTTCTTTGTGCTCTCTTTGAAAATTTCAGCTCCTTCCTGGTGCCTCACTCTAATAATAACAGTTCTAAGCTTTGCACAGAAAATGGTACACTCGTTGATCTGTACGCACAACAGTACAGTTTGTTTTGGAATCCAGGTGGACTTTGGCAGGGTACAGAACAGACATGGGCAACCTGCCGCCCGCCGAGCAATTTTGACTGCTACCCGAGGTTGATTGGAAGTTACGTTACACATCGGTCTCTCAACTATAGAAATAAATAAATACTACACACACACACACACATTAAATCGTCTGTAAGTAACTCATTTATCATTTATTCATCATCATCATCGTCGTCGTCGTCTCTCTCTCTCCCTCCCTGTGGCTATCCTATCAACCGATTCCTACCCACCACCCCAAAAAAAGAATCCCGTCGACGCTGCATGCACTGCGGCGTCGACGTGTCTACTCCAGTTGTAATTGGGCTGCAACGGCACTAAGGCAAATTTCCCAAATGGGATTAAAGAACTAGTATACAAAATACACACACACAAAAAAATCATCATCATCATCTCTCTCTCTCTCTCTTTGTCTGTCTGTCTCGTCTCTATCTTTCTCTCTCTGTCTCTCTCTCCCTTTCTCTCTCGCGGGCGAGCTCTCTCTCTTTCTTACTGTTTCTCTTTGCCTCTCTCTCTCCGTCTACCAGTTTCACTCTACAATAGGATTTTGACCTTACAATACTAACACTGTATGGAAATTGCGTTAACGTGCTTGAATAACAGATGGGAGGGCCTGGCCTTTGTGTTTGGATCTTTATTTTAGGTGGTCCCTGCCCTTAGCATTTACACCGCACTTGTCTTCTTTTTACTTTTCTTGTTTTGCTAGAGATTACTGTCTTAGAATTTTGCCCTGGCAGCGTCCTGTTCGGCCTGCTCTTCTCGATTTCCTACTGCCAAGATATCTTTAACGTGCACAACGTGCACAACGTGCACACGGGCCCTCCGAGTTTTGCGTCCTTATCCGAGAAGACTAGGTGCTCAGTCCTATCTATCATAGGATCAGGGACAGGAAATTTTCACCCCCTAAAAATTCCAACATGCCTGCGCCAACCGGAATTCGAACCCGGGTATCTTCGGCATGAGAGGCGTGCACCTTGCCTCTAAGACCACCTTGTCCCCCCGTGTATCTGGCCCTGTGCACCCTTACGATTTTCATATCTAGTCCTTACTCTATGCAAGGTTGTCCATATACAGAGCTAACCCCTTCAATTATCTAACAATTCCAGATTAATTACTGGCGTATGGAAGGTGAGGTAGAGTCACAAGCTCTACAGAGCATCGTTGAGCTGCAGCCAGGAGAAGAAAACCTAAGTAAAGGGATGATCATTGGTCTAAATGTGGTCACATGGTACAGTTTCAATGTCCAAGCATACAATCACGCAGGGAATGGCCCCAAGAGTTCGACTTATGACCAGGAGACATTACTCCATGGTAAACATTATGAATGGCTTTATGGAGGTGTTTGAGCATAGTAACAATTTGTAGATTCCAGTTGTTCTTGTTTCGAAAAAAAATTGAGATCTGTAACTTTTATATGAAAATGTTCTTTTTATTTCCTTTAAATCAAGTGCTGATTCAGGTACACAGTGACCCTGCCACACACCCGAAGACCACAAGGGAAGAATGTCAGTTGTCACAAGATGCTCCCTCAGCTCCAAGCTAAGATCTTTGGCTTTGTTTCTCTCGTACGGATGAAGTGAAAAACAACCGCTCACCAGCAATAGGAGCAAAAGGACTTATGGACTTTCAAACCTTAAAATGTGAATTTTTTTCCAAACCTTCATTTTGTGACAACTTACGTTTTTTTCCCATGTAGTCTTCACCTGTCATTCTTAAATTTACACTCAGCTGTAATCTCCAACCTTCACCGTGAGAAATAGATGTACAGCTAGTGTTATTTATAGTGCGTGTGTGTGTGGCGGTGGTGGTGGTGGGGGGGGGGGCATTGTCACCAACACTGAAAGTATAAGATGGTGCAGACATCACTTAATGTCAGGCCTATGTTGTACTCTGACAGAAATGGACAGGCAGTCAACTTTTGTGTTTTTCCATAAGGCTTTTCACGAACTACAGGCTATCAGTACTAACGTAGATCAATTACGCAGTTCGTGCATTGTGGTGCGTAGTGTTGTTTTTAAGATAACACATGTAATCACAATTTAGTTTGAAAATTGTTGATAAAAATTTCAATAACACTGTCCTTTTGGATTTTCAGGTAAAATTACCCCCCCCCCCCCAACACACACACGTGCATACATACGTAAAAAAGTCTTGTGCAACAAACTTTAAGCAGCTGTAACATTTGAATGAATTAGGTTAATTCAAACATTTTTAAAAATGAAATAAACAAAGATTGTTCCCGTGAAATAAAATTCTTTCCTTTTTCTAATGACTTGATGTCCTGTCTTGGACAACCAAATAACAAGGTCCAGAACTATACTGGGTTTCAGTCCGTGGGGTCAATTTTTTTATTTTTTTTTACCGTTTCTATCTTGCCTGAAATTGTCATTTAGATCTAGTTCGTTTATAGGATCAATAGAACTTTACTTAAATTGACAAGGCATTTTATTTCATTCAGTTATCTCCAGCGGTTCAAAAGCTACAGCCGTGAGCCTTAAATGTTTGTTGCATGACTTACGTGGCCTTGTATACCAAGACATTACAAACACCACTGAAAAACTGTGGGGTCGCAGCAAGGCTATAAGCAAAGTCAAACATTGGCAAAAAGAAAAGGTTGGACATAGCAAGGCCTCACGTAAAAAAAGAATAATGCCCAAACAGTATATTGAAATGCAAACTAAAAGGGAAGAGAGAAAATGGCCAATTGTATCGTTTGGGTATTATTTTTTACGCGAGGCTTTGCTACGTACAACCTTTGTTTTTTGCCAATTATACCAAAACATGCCTACATACGACAGCTTTACTAACTCAACAGCTTCTAATTTTTCCCCACGATTCTGCTCAGTGTAAACTTTTCAAAGATTTTTTGTCTCATTTCACGTTGTACTACGGCTGTTGTTACTTGTAGTTTCGTATCCCAAGTATTTTGCGTTAGGGGCGCGTACGTGTTCGTGCCTATCCCTAATCCGTCCTTATCCTCCACCCTAAATCTTATCGAATTCCTAACCATTCTTCCTCCCCTTTCAACCAAAAAACAGGAGGAAAACAAAAAGAAAATCTGAAAGAATAATTGATTAAGGCTGTTGTTAAGGCTGGGTTGGGGGGGGGGGGGGTCTGTAGCTCTGGGATCACAAAAGGCTTTAAAATACGCATCTCTAGCCTAGAACACACGGGGTAGTACGTACAAGTAACAACAATCTTGTACTATATTGTACCATACCATCATACAGCCCCACGGAACTATCCTACCGAAGTCCATGTTTATTCAGTGGAAGGTTTTGGAGTGAGAGTGACATTCAGGGGAATCAGTACAAGGGTTCACGAAGAGCCTCTTGAAGGCTATAAGGTAATCGTTTCTTTTTCTGATAAGTTTTTTAGTTGGTTTGGTATCGTTTTTCATTCTCTAAATCTGCCAGGACCTTAACTGAGTCACATGTAAAAAAAAAAATTACCACGGCCATTCTGTGCCTTTTTTGCAGTTTCCTGACAAAATTTCATTTGTAGATGGTTATGTACAACTTAACGGACTTGTCCACAGCATCCGCTCCGCTCCGCTATTTTACAGAAAATGACGTATGACAAAGTAAAACGCTCCTTGTCTCTGTATACTTTGTATACTTGTCCACAGCATCCGTTCCGCTTTGCTCCTCACGGAAATAGAGGCAGCGTGTGTTTCACTTTTTTCATAATTATGTCATTGTCCGTAAAATAGCGGAGCGGATGCTGTGGACAAGACCATCTACAGTGTTGTTATCCTTTATCGTGAAGTGTAATTATGATATAATAGTTCACACGTGATCTTGCTTTTCTAAAATGTTTCGGTGAAATGAACTACAACTATATTGATGTTGCCCTATACAGCCCTAATCATCTCCTCAGGTTCAATACTGGAAAGCCTATGAAAATATTCGCAACGCAGTAGAGGCGAATTTCGGCAAAACGACTACAGGAGTGATTCGCAATCTGTCATCTAGTGAACTCTATGAGCTGAGAATATTTGGTTATAGTCATGGCGGCCAGGGGAAGAGAAGCTCCCCGTCTGTGTACTTTACAGTAGGAGGTAGGAAAAATTCTTGCAATGAAAAGTTCTTTTCCGGTTGCTCTACCCTACAGCTTTCATATGTGTTTTTTTTTAATTTTTATATTTTGAGTCCTGTGTATGTAGAAATGCGTGGAGAATTTCAAGTATCTGGGCAGCATTATTTTAGCAGACGGATCACTGGATAAAAAGATCACGCCCAGAATCCTAAAGACCAGCCAAGCACTTGGAAGACTGAGAGTGAAAGTCCTCCAACAGAAAGGCATCAGATTGTCAACAAAAGTCGAGCTTTACGAGGCTGAAGTCGTTTCTTCTCGACTCTATGGGTGTGAAACATGGACCTTATATCGCCGGCACATCAAGCAACTAGAACAGTGTTCCACACGAGATTGCTGCGCAAAATCATGGTCATCCGTTAAGCAGGACAGAGTTACGAATCAACAAGTCCTGGACAGGGCTGGCTCCTCAAGTATCGAGCCAATCCTACTGAAGGCCCAGCTACGTTGGACTGGACATGTGATCAGAATGGACGACAGCCGCATTCCCAGACAGCTCATGTATGGTGAGCTGAAGCAGGGCTCACGCAGACAGGGAAGACCCAAACTGGGTACAAGGACACCCTAAAGAGCAACCTCAGATGATGCGCTATCCAGCCACACGAGCTCGAAACCACTGCTGTAAACAGACAGGCATGGGGGTCGCTCATCCACGGAGCAACAGCTGGTTTCGGACCGACCGGAGACAGCGTCATGAGGCGGCAAAGGACAGACGCCATAGAACAGCATCTGCCCCAGCTCAAACAACAAATTACCGCTGTGACACCTGCAGGCGCCTGTGTGCTTCCAGTTTTGGATTGCGGAGCCACATCCGCTCGCATCGATGAGTTCACAGACTAGATCTACGTCTTCATCGGACATCGATGGAATACCAACATTTTTTGTCTGGTCTGAAAAGAATATTTTATAACGGCGCGCCATTCTGTCTTTGATTCATTGTACAATAACTCCCCCCGCCCCCTCACACACACACACACAGAGCAGGCTATTGCCCCAGAAAGAGGCGAAAGTATCCCGGAGTTGGCTACTTGGGCATTTGGATACAGTGTTTACCTGCAGTAGGTAAGGGGTTGGGGGGGGGGGAGTATCAGGTGGGGCACTTCTGGACTTCGTTATATCGCCTGCTTGTTCACCTTTGAATCCGTCCCGCCGTTTTGTCTGTCCATGTATGTGTCGGCAGATATGTCTGTGAGGGTCAAAGTGATACGGTACATGTGTTTAGTTCCTTTCTTTTCTCAGAGCAACAACAGTAGGAACTCTTTTGTAATGCCATCCTCTTGTCACCCATTTTCTACCTGCGCCCCCTTCTTGGGTGCAGTTGAATTTATTGCTCTAAGTGTTACCAGATATGACACAAGCGAACAGTTTTTTGTTTCTTTTTGTCGTAAATACATTTTTTTCAACTAAAAGATCAGGTAAATATGATAAATGTGACACGAATAGATAGAAAAGATAAAAGTTTCAAAACCAAAAAAAAATAAATTCTGTGACTGATCTCCCTGAGCTTATACTATGCAGGGATTTGGCGCTAGCAGTATAAATGCTTTATGTTATTCCTACATAATAAATTATACATGCATAATATTAAATTCAAAGTTTTACATGCACAACTAAATTGAGACGGTTGCTCTGTTGGCTAATTTCTCATGCTCTGGCCACTGCCAAATTGGCATTTTTGTTTGTTGTTTCGTTTTGCCAGTTTTGAAATCATTTAAAGTCTGAATTTGATCTGAATTGAACATCGAAGCAAAGAACCACCATAAAACACCATAGGAATGAGTTTCAGCAGGTACCTTCTGACCTTCTGAATTTTTTTTCATGAAATATTAATATTTTTGCACTCATTGTTTATTTTGCAGATGGTCAGATTCTCATCAATGCTGAAACAACAGCGATATTTGATGGAGTGCCATGTCTGATGCCATCTGTTTCAATCTATCTTTTCTCCGGTTTTCTGGTGCTGATTTTCTCAGGAAGGGAAATCGAAGGAATCTGACATGTCATTTATTTGTTTCGTTATTTTGGTTAAATAAAGTTACATGATAAAAATTAACAATGAAAAAATATGCAAATCAATTTTAGATCAATGCTGGTTTCACAATTACGTTCCTGTAAATAAAATTTACTTGCCCCTGTTAAATTGCGTGAAGTGAGTTGATGCTGTAAATTAAGACTTTATCAGGAAATGTGAAAGACTGAGTTCATTTGTCAGAAGACAATACTGCAAGAACAAGAAATGCTTTCAATTGCTTTGGAGATGGTAAACGCTTTTGCAAATTATATGCAAGTGTTGTGAATAAATAACCCATGCATTTCAATATGTGTTCCCTTCCAATATCAGTGAACATTTGATTAAATTCACATTTAGTCTGTCCCTCTTATCATTTCTTTTGGTAAAGACATAAAATCACACAGCAGAGACAATGAAATCCACTTTTTTTCTTCTGCTGGATGATACGTTATGCTATTCTGTGGCTAAATGAAATCAATTCAGATTGTAAAAACACAAAGATACACTGCACTGAAACAGAACAATTGGAAGGCGAGAAACCCGTGGAATGAGGAAAGAAATAAAATAAAATAACGAAATTTAAAAGAATGTGGAATCTGTCCATAAATTTAGCTTTATGTTGCCGAGCAAGAAGACTGTCGTAGCCTGTTGTGTGTGTTGTACAAAAGAACTCTGTATTCCACTCTGATTCGTAAAAAGCAGGAAGTCTTGTAACCCAGCTAGTTGGATCGACAGCATCAAAAACTATAACGTATCAGATTTTCAATTTTTTTTTAAGAATTGTGACATACGACAGTTTTCTTGGGTGACGAGGATATAACATAAACATGTTTGGCTTCAGAAATTTTGATATGAACAGAAACGTAGTTTGTTTTTTCCAGGATTCATTTCATACACTGAAGTTTAGAAATCCCAAAAAGGTTTTGATTTGACAATAGGATTAGATGACTATTGACATCAAGTTAATTCCCAGCATTTCTTTCATTTTGTTTGTTCTTATTGATCTTATTTATGTTTGTTTGTTAATGATAATTTGAAAGAAGCCATGTTTTGTTTTTTTTTTGCTCAGCTGCAATGAGTGAAAGAGTAAACTGTGACGCATGAATGCTCTGTAAAAATATGTAAGTAATTAACCATATTGCTGTCAGGAAGCAGTCCCTGTCTCTCGAGAAGAGTGTTTCAACTGCAAGTCTTCATCCTTCAAACTTAGTATTTGAGGCTGATTTTGATTTAGAAACCTTAATAAATAAATATTTTTAAAAAACTGATTTAATTGGCCCTGACAGCTCAGGGATGAACAAAATTACCAATTTAATTTGCTTATCGCAGTAATAGGGTTAAAGCACAAGGGTAACGCGCGGCACTGCTATGAATGTCAGAGAGCCGCCATTCTTTGACTACCTTCACATGAATAATAATCTGACGCTGATATTTATGTAAATGAATGTACTAGTGACTTATTTACATTGTCTGTCTAATGGAATCCGTAAACGTCATATTACGTTCCTCAAATAGTGATGGACTGCATTCTTGATAAAATCAAAATTCCTACTTTTGACTTCAATTTGGTTAGTCTTGCGCAGAAAACATTTGACATCATGTGACAACATTATCACTGTCCTCAGACACTGCGTTACAGCTATATCAATTGCCACAAATTTATTCAACTTACCGTAATAGCCAGCCAGCATCCCTACGTCAATTCAACGTACATTTGTATAGGATTTCCATGGGATTGGTAGGGTTACTGTTAGGGCAGATTTCTTACATCGCACCGACGATGGCATGATGATGTAACCAGCTGATCTACATAGGAACGATGTCATTCCTATGAGCAAACTTGAGGAGTGACGAAGGGCTGTTGTTTGGGTGCCCATGTGAGAATGAGTTCTCCATAGGATGAATGATTTTGAATGCAATGATTTCCCCTGTTCCCGCCGATATTCAGCCTCCATTTTGGTTTTCAAGGTTAAGCCGTCGTACGCGGTGGAACGGCCTGGAATTTAAATTAATTGTCCATCAAGAATCTGGATAAATGCTAATTTTTCCTTGAATACAATTATTGTCCGTAGACCAGAGCATTTTGTTGTTGCTGTTGCTGTTGTTTTTGTTGAAGAATTCTGGTGATCTGGGCCCTGAACAGATGAGATAAGTAAATGATGGCTCTTATTCTTAACTCCTGCTAGATCTATAGCTTATATGTATGTACATGTATTACTGTATAAAAACTCACTGAATTTTTCCATTGCGTATTGTCAGTCTTAAAATTTATGACCCCTGTTATCTCTATGGAAATTTATATTCACTCAGGTTTATTTATTGCATAACATTTAACTAAATGTGTCATATGATGTTTGTTTTAGTATAACAAAGAAATTAATTGTAGAAAAGTGTTACTCATATCTTGTCTCTGAACATATTCTTTCATATAAGAATATCAATATCATATGTTGTGATCACAGGCAGATATACTAAAAGATCCACAAATCCTAGTGTTAATATTTTTAACGTGTCAAATTGTAGCTGTGTAGCAGTCGCTGATATCGACATCGAAGAAATCATTCCATTTTTTTTTTCATTAATTTTGTTAATATTCTGCCATAAAGAGTTTTCATTATTTGCATTAATTTATGAAAACTTTGCTCTGTGCCGTGTGGATTTGTTCCTTGTACTAATGTATGAACGAGGCCAAAAAATAATTTTAAAAAATGGCAGCAATAGAAATAAAGTTTTATATCAACACCCTACAACCTTCAAAATTTTTGTTTTCAATAATTTGTCACTTGAGTTGATTCTGTCTGTGGCAGGTCAGGCCATTAAGTTTTTTTTATCTGAGTTTGAGTCTGCGTTTGCAAAAAGCACTTCGTCACGATAAAGATCATATTGTGCTGGGAGGATGCAAGAGATAGACAGAATATAACAGAATGATAGGACAGAAGGAGAACCATGCCAGATGCGCTCACCAAACACCCGCAGATCTGTTGATAAGTGTGACAACATCAAAATCGAGTACGAGACACATATGTACATTTTTTTTAATTATGAAACAATAAATTGTTTTAAATTACATGTGTGTACAAAAGGCTGCAGTGAAAGCTCGAACATATTTTTTCTTCCATGATTGTAAAGCACAAACAACATTTGATTTGCTGCAAGACAACTTTGTGATAATGCGAGTTCTCTACTGTTGAAGATCTCCTGTAGCTTCGTGAGATTTTCTTTTTTTTTTTTTTTTTACATTTAAACATGGGCCACTCCTGTGGCCTGGAACTGACCTCTGTCCACCCTTTTCTTGACTGATATAACCATGTGAGAAGAAAACACTTGGTCATAAGACTTTTATGTCCACAATGGTAGGTAAGACGCAGAAAAAAAAAAAGGACGGACCATTCGCATCCATTCTTTTCACTCTGCTGGTTAGAATTATATCACAACCAGTGTTTGTCTCCGTGCAGCCACCTCCTGTTGTACCCTCATGCAAATCTCTACATGTATGGCATGTACAGTGTATTTCGGTATCTGCCCGTGCCCAATCATTTTGAAACTTGATATTATGCAGTGTTGGCTTACCATAAGTTTTCTTCACAGAATAAATTAAAAGACTAAAATTCAAAGAACTGTAAAAGACCATAAAACATCAAATAAAAGTACGTTGGTTTAAAAAAAAAAAAGTTTTGGATTATAACTTTATTTGGTTTTTGAAGTCCAAAAACCAAATAATGTTTGAACTACTGACATAGGGATGAAAGGCAAATTGATAACACGTAGGATCTTGGATGAGTATCACTTCAGTATGAAAGGCAATGATTTGGACTGCTGATCAAGTGGAACATAATTCGGAAACAATATTTTGCTCCTCTTAGTTCAAGCTTCGTACGTAAAATACAACACATATAATATATCAAAATTTTATTCACACACAAAACTAATTCTTTGTTGTTGTTGTTGTTGTTGTTGTCGTTGTTGTTGTAGCTTTTGGAGGTGACTAACTGCGCCCACATGGCCAAGGTGGGTTTGATTTGTATGGTGATATTTGGGGATAACGTTTTAAGACCAGCGTTAAGTTTAGCTAATTGCCTACACTAAGCCTTTGGTTGGCGACATGGGATAAGGCCGCAGTAACTTTTTCGCATTGGCAACAAGCTGGTATCAAAAATCCTTTTGTGGGTATTTCGACTACTTGACCAATAGTGGCCAAAACAGGCCCTCCAGTCTTTTTAAGTTCACGATCACTTTATTTCCTCACTGGCTACAATTGTCTCTATTGCTTTTGATCCTTCCAATCCTCCAAAAACGCCTCACCCATTTGTCTGGGTTAAAGATCATAAATGCAATAGACAGTGCCGGGCATAACAGCTTTAGGGCTTTACGATCTGCTAAGGCAAAAAATATGCAAAATTTCATATTTTTTTCTTTTCTTTTATCTTTTAAAATTTATCAATTCTCTCGTGTGATTAATTTAAAGCCGTTTAACTTGAAAATAATTTTTGTTTTTAACTACAAAGCTAAAATTTTGCTTTTAAATTATTAAAAGGCATAACTATATTATGTTCTCATTTTTTGTTTTGTGGCGACCCCAGATCCAGTTCTGGTATGCACCTTTGTGAGACCTATTGGTGATAGTTGCAAACAAAGGGCCCCCAAACTTCATATAGATCAGGGCTCCACAAAGGCTACATCCGGCACTGACAATAGAATATTACTAGAGAATATAGGCAGTTGCTTCGTGAATAATGATCTGCAAAGCAAACAAACAACCAAAACCGAGGGCATCTGATTTCACATTGAAAATTCCCGATTTCAAGCCTGTCTATAAAGCTGTGTTTTCATGTGCACGGAAACGGAAACGGCAAAAATCCATCAAGTAGTAAAGAGAAAAAAGTGTTCCCATGTGTACGGAAACGGCAATTCCGTAAATATGAAAATATTCTTTCTATTTCACTACTAGAAGGTTTTTTGACGTTTCCGTTTCTGTACACATGAAAACACAGCCTAATCCTGCAGTTTCAGTTTCCTGCTCTGGTGACCGCTGCCTAGTACTCCACTGGTAATGTCAGTAAAGAGTGCACGGTGTCTGCTTTGACAATAAGTTTGCCATAATGTTCCCCGTTGTTCAGAGCCATCAAGGCATCTGGTAGCCTGTCGAAACCATTGAATATGACTTCCTGGTATCTGAGTTTTCCCTGTAATGGAACACAAGAATGTATGGTCTACATCTGAACATTTTGGCCATGCAAGCAGTCACACTGAAATAATTCTTGACTGACCAAACCAATATTACAACACTCTATTTCCCCCTTATACAAAAAAAAAAAAAAAGTAGGGGAGGGAAAGGCGCGGGGGGGGGGGGGTTGAGGGGGATGGGGGAGGACTTTAGCGTCTGAAGGAGGAGCATTTCTGTCTGTTCCTCAGTGCCTATAGTAACCTCACACATTATTACTTGGAGATCCTTGTTTCTCGAGGATCTCAGACTAAGGCTATTGGCCCTCTAGTCTTGATTCTTGGGTTCTTCCAAATGCTTCTGTTTGTTTCAGGGTACTTTCTAATTGGTGGTTGTTTCCTGGGCTATCCCTGGAGTTTAACAATAGTTCGTCCATCAGGTATGATGATGACCTTAACAACACCAGAGGAATAAAGAACAGAAATTGTTGAGAATTTCAACACATGGACAATAAAGAGAACTAAAGGACACAGAGGACAGAATGGAAAGACTGTTCTTTCATGACTTATGGCTTCTCATGTGACTGATAAGTCCTATTTTTGCCCTGCAGACTCTTCCGCATAAATGACAAGAGTGCTCCGTTGGTTCAGTACCACTGGGCCTTTTCTTGCGCCGTTCTCTTTTTTTGATAGCCTGCTGGACTCTGTCAGCTTCCCATGCTTTGCTGCCTCTGGTAAGGGCCGCCCTCCAATTTGCACGATCAAGCGAGAGCTTTTCCCACTCACTCACATCAATGGCAAAGGCCTTCAGTGATTGCCTGAGGGTGTCTTTGTAACGTCTCTTTGGGGCCCCAACATTCCTCGTTCCATTGGAGAGCTCAGAGAAGAAGATTTGCTTAGGGAGTCTGGAGTCGGGCATTCTGACAACATGTCCTGCCCAACGTAGCTGAATTTTTTTCAGGTGGCAGAAGATGCTCAATTCCTTGGCACGATTGAGGACCTCAGTGTCTGGAATTTTATCCTGCCATTTGATCCTTAGGATCTTTCTAAGGCAGGCCAGATGAAAGTGATTTAGCTTTCTGGCATGCGATTGGTACACTGTCCAGGTTTCAGCCCCATAGAGTAGGGTGGGAAGGACCAGACCATTGTACACTTTCAGCTTAGTGTCTGTGCGAATGCCGGCAACATCCCATACTCTCTTTCGAAGCCTGCCAAATGCAGAGCTGGCTTTGCTGATTCTTGAGAGAATTTCACTATCAACACGAGCCGCGGAAGACAGTGTACTGCAAGATAGGTGAAGTTCTCCGACACCTTCAGAAGACTGTCATGGACTTTGATATTTGGGGTCACAGGATACTTGTCGTCTGGAGTAGGCTGATGGAGCACTTCCGTCTTCTTTGTGCTTATTGTGAGGCCAAAGTTGTCACAGGCACTAGAGAACTTATCAACACAGTTTTGCATGCTATCCTCATCGTGTGCCAGAAGTGCACAATCATCAGCAAATAGTAGGTCACAGACTTGAGTACTTTTGGTTTTGGTTTTTGCCTGAAGTCTCCTGAGGTTGAATAGACTGCCATCAGTTCGGTACTTGATGCTTACCCCTTGAGGAGGAGAGCTAAAGGCTTCTTGTAGCATTGCAGAGAACATGATGCTGAACAGAGTTGGGGCTAAGACACAACCCTGTTTTACCCCATTTGTGACAGCAAAGGGCTCTGAAACACTGCCGTTGCTTTTGACTGCAGCTTGCATGCCATCATGAAACTGGCGCACTATTGTGATGAATTCGGGTATGAATTCGGGTGGACACCCAAACTTCGCCAAGATTTTCCAGAGGCCTTCACGACACACTGTGTCAAATGCTTTTGTGAGGTAAACAAATGTGATATACAGCGCTTTATTTTGTTCCATGCATTTTTCCTGAATCTGTCTGGCAGCAAAAATCATATCCGCCGTTCCCCTCTCTTTACGAAAGCCACATTGGCTCTCGGGAAGCAAGTCATTTGACGAGAGGTGATCAAGAAGGCGATTCAGAAGCATTCTTGCCAATATTTTGCCAGCAATTGAAAGTAGAGAGATTCCCCGATGGTTGTCACAGACTTGGCTGTCCCCTTTGTTTTTGTACAGATGGATGATTGAAGCATCTTTGAAGTCCTGTGGCAGCTTCCCTGCTTTCAACATATGATTGAACAACTCGGTCAACCTTTCAATAAGCTTTTCTCCACCGAAGGCATACACCTCAGCAGGAATTGAATCCACGCCTGGTGATTTGTTAAAGGACATCTGATTTGTGGCAGTTCGGATCTCATTTGCTGTGAATGGCTTGGCAAGAGCTGCATTAATAGGAGTCTGAGGGAGGCGGTCAATGGACTCAGTATTTATATTTGATGGCCGATTTAGCACACCTCCGAAATGTTCTGCCCAACGCTGAATTATGGCATTCAATTCAACAATGCGTGTTGAACCATCTGACGCAAGAAGTGGCGTAGTGCCAGAGCGGGATGGTCCAAACACAGCTCGGAGGCTCTCAAAGAACTTTCTAGTGTTGTTTGTGTCGGCATATTTCTGAGTTTCTCTTACTCGCTCTTCAAGCCAGACATTTTTCATTTTCCTCAGCTTCTTCTGGAGTACACCCTTACATGCACGCAGTGCATCAGCTTTTGCTGTGGAAGAGGGGTCACTGCAGTGAGCTTGGATGAGACTATTTTTTTTCTTTGATGAGCACTTTGATTTCATTATCATTATCATTGAACCAGTCCTGGTGCTTGCGGACAGGAAAACCAACTGTGCTGCTGGCGCAAGAGTGTACAGTCGTATTTAGGTCAGTCCAGCTCTGTTCAATGTTCTCAGGGTCAAAAGTCGCGCAATCCAATTTTGAGGAGAGTTCTGATGAGAGCTCGCTCTGTTTCTCAGCTGAGCAGAGTTTTGAAACATTTAGGCGTTTAGGTGGCGCTTTCCCTTGAGGGCGTCTATTGCGCCTCAATGTTAGTCTGAGCTTGCAAACAATGAGTCTGTGGTCAGTTCCACACTCGGCACCACACATCGCCTTTGTTACAAGGACATCCTTTCTGTCAGTCTTCCTCACAATGACATAGTCTATGAGATGCCAATGCTTTGAGCGGGGATGCATCCATGACGTTCTGTTTCTCACGGGGAGACTAAAATTTGTGTTGGTAATGAACAGGCCAAATTCAGCGCACAAAGTAAGTAAGCGCAACCCATTGTTATTGCATGAACCAACTCCACGAGGGCCCAAAACATTTGGCCACGCTGAGATTTCGGAGCCAACCCTAGCATTGAAGTCCCCCAAGAGAATCAGCTTACCAGCTGCCGGGACAGAGCATATGACAGATTCTAGATCAGAATAGAACTTGTCTTTGGCTTCATCTGGGTTTGTCATGGTGGGCGCATATGCGCTAATGAGGGTGGCTGACTGGCTTTTCCCAACTGGGATCCTGAGTGTCATTAGCCTGTCATTTATTTCAATTGGCATGGACTGCAAGTTTCTGACAAGGTCATTTTTAATTGCAAACCCAACACCATGCTGTCTCGGTTCGACTGCACCCTTGCCTTTCCAGAAGAAGGTGTATCCGCCACTGAGCTCTTTGAGTTGGCCACTATCAGGGAGTCTGGTCTCACTGAGTGCCACTATGTCCAGGTTGTACCTGCTGAGCTCAATGGCAATAAGTGCAGTGCGTCTTTCCGGGTTGTTTGAGTTGTCCTGTAGTGTGCGTATATTCCAGGCTCCGAGCCTGAGTATGCTGAATTTCTTTTTGTTTCGACCGCAAAAAGGGATCCCCACTGGTCGCGGTATACCAGTCAGGGTGATGTGAAGTGGGCTTTCTTTAGGGCACCTTTTCTAGCCCCTTTCTCAGTTGAGGTGAGCAGTGCTATCCTTAAATAAGGCTGCTCAGCTACTGTGGGTGCTGCCTCCCCACGCCTCCACTTCAATCGACGATGAAGCGACTATAGCCCACAGCCACCAACGTGTAGGCCTGTGCTAACAGCTTCCAGTCTATCCAAACCTGCTGCCACCGCACTCGCCCATCGCCGTTGGAATTTTGAGAGGAAAGAAGACGAGACAAAGATGAAAGAAGACGCGGTGAGTGTTAAGACTGGCGCAAAGAATTTGTTTTTAGTGAGAAAGAGCTGCGCAAACATCAGACTCACTCTCTCGCCTGGACACAACTTATCCAAGTGGCAAGACAAGGTCAAGACGACTGGAAATGTATCCAGGTGCAGGAGGATGCCAGAGGGACAGTCATATTGCCTGACCGGCTGCCTGTAGGCTACTCCACAGCCTCTCAGTCCCAACTGACTAGGGTGAAAGACCCAAACCAAAGAACACCAATACTGGTGGATGCTCTGTGTCACGATATCCAGGCCAGAGTGACGGTATATTGCCATCTGCCCTATCAATCAACCACTGGCCTGCTGCCGCCAGCTTCGAAGCTGCGTCCGGGAAGTTTGCTCAATTCTTCGTCTGTGATTTAGGCAAACAAGCCTATGACCACACCGCTACCGGGGGCCAATGTGAAGGACTCAAGTACTGAGGGTCACATTGTGCCCTAGCATGTGGCCGTTGGGTTAGATGAAACCTCCTCCGCCCTGGCCGTTTGCACCGACAGGTGCACGCCCACTGATACCATGCTAGCGTACCAGTTCATGAAACAGGTTGTACTGGATTACATGTTACCAGTAGCAGATTTTTCTGACCTGACACCCTGGAGTTTACTTGTTAGTTATGCACAGAGGACACCTTAGCCAGTGCTTTCAGTGTATATTTGTTCAACATTCTGGACACTTTACAAGCATCTCTGAATTCAGCTCAATTCCAAATGCTCATTTTGCAAGTGTCACGCTAAATGTCCAGTCACTTGTAGGAATTCCACACAAATGTCCAGTCATATTTCTGATGTTCAGATACAGTATCATTCTCACCTGTTTTATCCACGCCAGCATTTGTTTAGTGGCCTCTTCAAAATAAGGCTCATAGTCATACACTGATGAGGTACGGATGTGTCGGTCTTGCATGGAAACGATACGAAACGGATGTTCTGGCTGGGCTGTGAAAATTCAATGTGGAATCAGTATCTGTCATAAATAAACAAAACGTTCAGGGTAAAATTAGTACCTGTACCACTATATCCCGAAACTTGTTATTAATCAGAGCTGTTGCAGGCTTACGTTAGTAAATGTGACAGCCATTACGACTGTTAATAGCGTTAATAAGACAGACAGGCCAAATACTGATAGTCCCACAGATGTGTGGACGGTATCTATCGTGTCTGATATAAGCTTGCTGTAGCCTGTAGGTGTCATCATTTCATCATTAGACCTGACATCAGACGTTTTGTTTAATGTGAGAGTCGTCATTAGGTCGAGAGCCCTTGTCAGCGGTTGAGTGGAATAGTAATAAATATATGAATAGAAATAAATACAGAATAAGGAAATATTCCATTAGACTGTGCATAAATAGGAGGAAAAGAGAACATAAATCAGAGACTGACCAAGAGAAATCACCGACATCACAAACAATACCATAAATAATAATTAAGGGGGTTTCAATTTGAAGGGGTCTACGTGCTATTAAGGCACTTTGACCCTTTCTAATTTTAACCCCCTCAATTTTATATCGTTTCAGCCCCTCAGTACAATCATTTATTCTTAATCATAATCAACACGATATCAATATGCAGAAGACGACAGTGTAACATCGTGTCGAACCCTAGGGCCAGGCGCGCAAATGCGACTTTGCATCGTGTTCAGGGCTGGATTAATCATTATTAAGCAAAATCCGCACGTGCTTGGGGCATCAAGTGAAGGGGGGCACCAGAGAAAATTTTCATTGCTGGATTTACCATGGACCATATGGTGAAAAACTGCAAATGTTGCAGCTGAACTTGAGTCCACAAAAGGGGGCCACAATAATAAATAAAAAGAAAAATAAAGTATTTGCTGGCGTATTAAAAAAAAACCTTGCTTGTCTTTTAAATTGAATTACATGTAAATGGGGACACCAAAATCTTCTCTAAAGGGCCCTAATCCGGCCCTGGTCGTGTGGCTCTCGTGTCCCGGTTTCATGATCCCACTGACCCTGTGCACGTAATGCGCCCGTCTCTCGCTTATGTACACATCCACATTCATTCGCCCAGATTTTAAGCAATGGGACGCTCGATAGCGACACAACAAAACCGCGTAACTTGCACGTCCTGGGTCAATGATGTGATGGTCTGACACTGTTACACATCAATCTCGGCCAACAAAACAAACATAAAATTACAATGTGGTGTATGTTGACTATATCTTTTCACATATCCAATGGTACAGATTGTGCTGCGGCTTTTCAAGCTGCCCAAGACATCCTCAGTGAACTCCGATCCCACCTGGAATGGAGAAATTAAGGGATTTAGTTCTGCCAGGCGAGGGAAAAGGACTGTATGCGCATAATTATCTAGGTAATGTTCACTTTTCAACATAATTTTGTGGAATCCATATATATAATTTAACAAATTCTCCACCTTTGAACGCTAAAGGCTTTTATATCAAGCAAACTACAATAACCAAATTTTGCATGTTGGTTTCAAATACCTTGGAGGATGCACCGAAGTTTGAATTTTTTTTCATTGATTTTGTTTTTCTATATTTTTCTTCGAGTTTGCTTTGTGTCGCTGACAGCTCGCCTCCGATACTTTTTTTTTTTTCCCGCTAGCACATAACCCGTGGCGCGAACACTTTCTGTCGTATGTAGGTCATTGCTGTCGGCTGATTTAAACTCTTCCCACGTGCTTGCAGCTAAGATTAGAACACCGGAACACCCTGCTTGAAAGACAGATATTAAATGGGTAAACGAGGCCCTACATTTAAGTTTCTTACATTACAGAATGCTAAATACAAAGATAACACACGAACCTGAAAGTTTACCACCATCCCACCCCACTTCCTATTATCTTTAAAATGGACCAGCTCTTACAGAAACAAGTAGTTCATGGTACCAAAACACGCATTAATTTACTATGTGAAATCGCTTACGCAGTCAATATAATAGTCCACTCCCCGCGGAGCCACACGTCGGAGAGCTGCGGATGCTCGGACAGTGCTATAGTTGAAGACTAAATCGAAGCCTAGCTCACGAAGCCAATGGCAGCGAGCTTTAGACCCAGTAAATGCTATTACACTGCAGCCCTGAAGGACAGATATTTGTATAAAAATTACTATAGTAGCATTATCACATTAAAAAAAACAACAACAAAAAACTATCATGATTACTTCAATAAGTAGTGTAGTACTGATGAAAATAAAAAAGTGACATCAACAGTGTTTCATATTTGAAACACGTCAATATCTAATTGACTTGCTTCAAACGACATATTAGAGCTCGTGCTTCTGTCAAATTTTGAGCTTCTGTTTGCTTGTCGCCGGACGTCCTAAAGTAGTGTTTCGTTCTCCCATGACTTTCAGCTCTTCTTTTTGGATTACAGCCAATTGCATGCTTAGGCTGGGTACTCACGTATGCGGATCCGAAAACGGCAACGGAAACGTCAAAAACCCTTCAAGAAGTGAAACAGAAAGAATCTTTCCGTAAGCCGTTTCCTTTTCCGTACACATGAGAACTCAGCTTTAGCCCCCGTGTCAAAAAAACAAACCTTTACAAGTTGCGCATGCTCAACCGCCGTGCGCTGGGGCGGCATCTCGGGCGACGTAAGAAACAAAGCACGTTTCTACACTTATAAGACGTGTTAATTCATAAATGTGTTGCATTCATTTGACCCTTTTAAATGGAAATTGCAAGTATCAGAATGTGTGAATAAGGCAGTATATGGCGACCTTAGTTCTTGTTTGCTCCAGCTTCACTTTTTTGCACAACTGAGAAATTCGAGTTTAAACGTTTGCGACTTTAGTATTAGAATAAGGAGTTAGAATAAATCGGATCTGTGAAACAGTTTGATAACTGCCACAACATATTTTAAACAAGTTTCGAAGTGTGCATTTGCTCGTACCTCCTATACATACTAAAAGATCTCCAGTTTTTCAGAAAATGGAGATAGAACAAACAAGAATTAAAGTCGCGATATGTGGGATGAGAGGGGCAAGAGATCGGCAAACGACGATAGATCTAAATTTGAAGTCGAGCACAAGTTTCAAGGTAAGCTGAATCGTCCATCATCACGGTGAAACATCCAGTTGGTCTTTCTAATACATGTAGTGGAAAACGATATTAGGAAAAGCCGAGCAGGTCGAAGTAGGTCAGCCATCAAGGAGAATGGTGAGCGGTGAAAGTGAGGCAAATATAGGTCTTGACTAAATGTCATAAAGATAATATCCGAGATACAGGATACCGAATCAGTTTGTCGTATTCCGTCCGTCTACTTGCGGATGTCGATGTCAATGCAGCAATTTGCACCACACCTTGAACGAAGAAGAGTAGTACTCATCGTATTCATACGCGTGCAATTTGTGGACATTTAGTGGAAGAAGGAATGATTCGTCTCAGTATTCTGTGTCTCGGATCGTATCAACTAAGTATAGAGAGGAATCACTTCTGCCAAATCGCGAAAGTAGGTCACGGTGGTAACAAGTATTGAAAGGGACAGTCTTCAAAAAAGACAGTGTGCGTTTCTGTTTACTGTGGGTTTTTTTTTGGGGGGGGGGGGTTTACTGAAACTACATGTATTTAGAACCATTTGCAAGCTCTTATTCCTCGTGGAAATGTAGAAACGAGTATTGTCTACCGCTGCGACCTCTTCCGCTCCATGCTAACAGTGGTTTCGCGGGGCCTATTGTTTCTCGCGGTGCAAATCGACAACAGTGATTTCTCTCTACACATACAATCATACCCTCTGCCAAGTACTAAGAGCAATGTTTGTCTCACTTCAGGCTAAGGTTAAGGTCACAGAACGTGGGATTTTTTTAGGGGCAAACCCGGTAAAGCATATTAGAAATCCGGCAAGTTGATTTGATCCACTCGTGTCTAGCTTAATATATCGTCCCATTAGAATGACAAGATTCTGTTTCCACCTTTTGGTTGAACTGTTAAACACACTACACACTACTCCTACAGGCCTCTATAAATTGTATGACAAAGTACCAAGCGGGTTTGGCGTGTAATTTGTAAGCATTACCGGTATTAAAAAGAAAAAAGTTGTCCCTCTAAAAGCTATGACCACATGAAAGTTCAATCATCAACTTTTCAAAAGTTGACGGAAGGGAGTTAGAACCTTGTCATTCTAAGGGGACAGTATGATGAAGTTCCACTTGCACACAGCGGGTTGTCGCTGGCAGGTGATCGGTCTACCTTGAGTTTGGCGATCTGTCCCACGACATTGCCCACAGAGCCTGCTGCCGCGTTGACCAGGACTATTTCACCTGCATTAGGCTGACATATATCCAGCAGCGCAAAATAGGCGGTCAGTCTATTAAAACAACAACCAAAATTTCTAATAACTAGAAATGTACATGTATATAAACACTCTGTCTGCGTTTAAACGCTCCCCACAGCTACAGTAAAAATACAGGCAATCCTCGCGACTTAAAAAATTACTGAATTAACCCCGTCCTCCCCAAACCAACACACACTTTATCATAACTGATTTTCATAACTTCACATGGTATTCCAACATTTTCAGACATTCAAATAGTCCAATAAAAAGTGGCTGAAACTATAAAACATACCCTGCCCTTGAGAAAACACATTTAGATCTAGCTTATCTTCGGCTTGTTCACTTGTGCCCCTACCTCTTCCCTGCCGTAACTCGTTTCATAATCTTCTGCAACGCTTGAAGTCATTGCTTTTATCCAGTAGTCTACTAACTATGTGGCTCACGCTAGTGACAAACATTTGATCATTTTTATTGGTGTTTATTGTGATTCTGGATCAGCATCCTGACCATTAATGGCACAAATATTTTATAATATATCTAGGCGTCTTTATTTTAATTATAATTGATAAACTGTGGGACTGTATAAAAAAATGTACTCTAAGGCTTTCGTGCTCTGTTTGGTACATGTTATTACTGCACCAAAGTTCCCTAGCAGAGTACATGGAGTATAGTAACTTTGTTGCAGAATTTTGAATCATTCTCCCATTCATGATAATTATGTTTCACTGAACTATACTTATCGCAAAATAAAACATATAAATTCCCCTACTAGTGCAAAACAAAACAATTAAATTCTAGGCTAACTGGCATTTTACGAGTTTAACTAAGTTTTCATTTTCCTAACACATCAACATGACAGGGTGTGTAGGCAAAACTTAATCGGGCAGCTGACCCAAAAGGCGGCCAGTAAGAGCTTACGGCAATGTTAACCTAAACTCTGAAGAAGAAAGCCCAATGAGCCAACATTAATTCTATCGGCATCCTGATTTTCATTTCACTTGGTGTGTTTCACTTACGTCACTCAAAAACTGTGATACGTCCTAGCCCCTCAGTACAAGGGGGCTGAGCATGCACACTGACGCAGAATTGATTTTTGGGTGCGTGGCCACCACAGAATAGAGATACTACCAGAAACGACAGAAGGCAGGAAAACGTCATCAATTTTGACCACCCTCCGCCAGATTGAATGGGATTAATTGTTCGTTACTAAGCACACGCGCAACGATGTTTAATATGGTGGTCACAGAGTAGGGAACTACCAGAACGAAAGAAGCCCACTTTTCGTGACTGCAGGAAGTATGTGCATCGCCATTTTGGATGAAATGCAACTTCACTTGTCTTGATAGGCGGTAAACAATACCCGTTTGTGCATTACCACGTGGAGTAAGAGCTTACAAACGGCGCTAAATAGTTTCAATCAACCCAAGATATGAACAATTCACAGTAAACAGACACGCACACTGTCTTTGGTGAAGACGGCCTCTTCCAATTCTTGTTACCGCCGTGACCTAATTTTGCGATTTAGCGGAAGTGAGATCTCCCTCTAAATACATACTCTCTGATGTTACATTGAATTGCGCGTGTGCCAAGTTACGAACAATCGATCTCATCCAAAATGGCGCAGAGTAGTCAAAATTGATGGCGTATTCCTGCCGTTAGTCGCTTCTAGTAGCATCTCTATTCTGTGGCGGTGACTGAGCATGTGCACTTGCAAATATTTGATTTTTTTGGGGTACGGTGGCTGAGCATGCGCATTCACAAATATTAGGTGTAATCCAAAAAAGAAGAATTAATCTCTTGGGAGAATGAACCACGTGTCATGTAACCATAGAGCTTCCAACGAAAGACGAAATAAATTCCAAAATTTCGTAAACACACAACAAGTTGTGTGACGTCAAGTGAAAGCAACCAATACTGACTAATCTCAAACGCATTTCCAGGTGCTAGTAGATAAAATTAAAACATAAAAATTCAGCTCATTTGTCTAGTTTTATTTTTTTTTTGAGTGGGTCAATTAAAACTTGAACTTACATGTAAATCACTGTCAGTTGTTGTTGCTACTGTTTTCAAGCATCTCAAATCAGTGGCCGCAGATTATATTAACTCTCTCGGCTTCAACACACTCACACAACGCGCTCTTAGTTCTTGTTTGTGCTATCTCCATTTTCTGAAAACCTAGTGATCTTTTAGTGTGTAGAAGAGGTATAACAAATGCACACTTTGATGCTTGTTTAAAATGCGTTGTGGCAGTTCCAATTTTCTTTTTAACTTCTTGTTTAATACTAAAGCCATAAATGGTTAAAGTCGAATTTCTCAGTCGGAGTTGGAACTAACAAGGACTAAGGTCGAGGCAAGTTGTCAAAAGCAGCGCTTACCCTGGCAGGCCCAGAGCTCCTAAATACAAAGAAGCCGGTAACTCCCCGATATCCATGAATTTCCTGACATAACTCATTGTAGGGTTGATGATTGTGAATGTCCTCCAGCCAGACATCGTCACCACTAGCATGTACTGGGGATAATTCTCGTTTCGGCTTTCGATTACGCTGAAAGTGTAAAGACCCTTACTTAGCCGACCACAGGTAGAGCAGAACAGAAAGTTTGGGTGTTCAGACTGTGGGCAGAATAGAGCAATGCAGAGAGTTTGGATGTTCAGGCTGCGGGCAGAGCAGAGTACTCAAGTGGGCCTAGGCCAAAGCACACTGAAATGACTTTAGCTATTGTCTCTTGAAGAATATACCTATACATCCGCTCAAGGTCGAGCAGGCGGAGCACAAATAAAGTCCGGCTAAAATACATCTGTGCTCTGCTCTGCTGTCCTCTGCTTGTAGCCTGAACACGTCTGTTGCATCCAGTGTAACATTCTGTTTCCTTTGCTCTGCTGAAACGGAGTCGATCATGCAGCGCTGTGGCTCTTTTAATCTCTTAAAACCCGTTTCCCTCCTCCTGTGTGCGTGCTTCATGGCTTTACTCCCCACCACAACAGTAAGACCCAATATAATTATACTTTTCAAAAAGGAGATCTATCAACCAAATGCAGCAACCTTCCCCAACAGAAATAAGTAGCAGTGATTATGTTCAATGTCAGTCCAGATTATTTTATGCAAATATACGAAAACAAAATTAAATCGAGTCTGTATTTTCACGACACATGTAGTATTCATTAACTAGCTGAGGTCCCCGGCCCTGCCCGGGATAAATCGTTTTGAATATTGGTTTCGATTCTGGGTGGTTATTATGGACCTGCTTCATCTGGCCTGTTCCTATTTGTTTATTTTATTTTTGTTTGTTTGTTTTTAAATAAGTCTTACTGCTCTGCCTTTGTGGGTTGACACTCTGCGCATCCCCTACAACAGCATGATTTGCGCACGGGTTAGTGCGGTTGATAGTGAAAACATCGTAGGAAGTGATAACGAAACCTTAAAATGGCGAACCATCACTCGAAATAGATCTAAATGATGGCGAAACAATAAATTTCCAATAAAAAAAAACTACACCTATTTGAGACTTCTATTAAACACTGTGCACCCTTACACCCATTCTGATGCACCATATAAAATTTGAAGTCTGAGTGTTCAGTGGTTCAGAAGCCTTTTGCAACGAAAAATCTCAAGTCCACAAATATATATAGTATAGATAAATTAACGGTAGAAGCATTTCTCCCCTTGTTCCTGTCCCCTTCCGCCTCCACAGCGGGGGGAGGGAAGGGGGAAAATTCCCCCGGTTATGAAATACCAATTTGCACAGTGCTGGTTTCATCACTACAAAGGATAACACAGATCTTAGTATCGTTTTCTGCAGTGTTAAAGGCCAGCATCTGGTTGAATTGATGTAATCACTCCATTCTCGGTTAAGGTCGGTATAAGGGCGGATAGGTTCTTCTGTCTTCAGCTACTGACATTACTGATACTACCACTACTACGACAACTATTCCAATGATAACAGCTCCTCCTCGTACCGCGTTTACGACAGCTCTTCAGAAAGTACTCGCACTGCTCATTACAAAATATCTAAAACTGATCGTGCAAGACCCACAGGTGAAAAATGACCGTTATTATCACCAACCTGCCAATCTGTTGCCTGACCACACGTTAATAATAACCGTTATTATCACCTGGTCCACGTCAACAATAACCCATATTCTTACAAACTTGCCGATGTGTTGCCTGACCACACGTTAACAGTAACCATTACACTCACCTGCCCAAACATTAACAAAAACGTTATTCTCGCCCGACCACACGTTAACAACAACCGTTATTCTCACTAACCTGCCAATCTGCTCGCCAATCATGACTGACCCACGCTCGACATGGAATATCCTAGATGGACAAACATATAAATAAATGGAGTGATGGACAGAAGGATATAAGGATGGATAGTCAGACAGACTGACAGCTGGAAATTGTAAGACCATACATATAAACATTACACACATACACACATACACAGACACATACACACATATATCTGACTAACCCACGTGAGCGTATTATGCAGTCTTTGAACTTACTAAGTAGTCAGCCTGCCGACCTCTTCCCATTTGCACCGTACCCATCTCACCCTAACTCATTCCTGTCCTTATTGTTACAGCAATTTACAGGGAATATAAAATAGGCGGAGAAGGAAGCCTGTGTGCGGAAGATGAATGTTGCAGCAAAGTGCGCACGCTGCATTGTTATGAATTTCGTCTGTGCACTGTCAGTCGTAAATAAAAGAGAATAGCAACATTAATACGTCAAAGCATTCACGAATTCCAATCGGTAATATGAATTTTATTCTGCAGCATTCTGAAAGCGATTATTAGTAAGAAGTGTGTAAATTTTCAAGATTGTGCGTTTGCTATTATTTACTAAAAAGAGCTGCAGTGTCGTTATGTTCCCCTCCTCTTAGCAAGGACATAAACAGACAACTCAGACATAAATATAAACAGATAGAAAAGCCAGCTAGGAAAACTGTTAGGATTAAATGATGGAAACATACACCGTGGTGAAGACTAGCTATTTGGTGGAAAGATGGAGAGATAAAATGGAATTGGGCAAAAGTTACAAACGTTTTTCAGGTCACATTTTCATCAACTTACTTCATGTAATTGTCCACAGTCCAGCAAAGTGTTTCGATAAGAATTTCTGAAACAGCGGGACCACACCGAGTGTCAGAAAATGGCTGTCATGGTATTACTTGTTAATTACATATCATCTGCATCTCTCAAACTTGCCCTGTCCACTTTCTTCAGCCCCTGCCCATTAGGAAATCTGAAACGGTCTAAGCTGCTGAGAGGAATCAGATTTATCCCACCTACTTCCCCTAGCCTCTTCCCTGAAATTTCTGTAAAGATCTGGTCTGTTGAGACAGACTGGCGTGCATAATTCAACAAAATGCAAGAGAGTGCCATACTGGACGCGATAAAATGGGGCAGCTGGATCGTTTTGTGTTTATGGGATTGGCCCCGCCACCTAGAGGGGAATGCGTTAGAGATGTCAATCATGGCTTATTTTGCAACACCGAAGAGAGGAAAATTAATACTGGGTGTGGGCTGTGCCCAGGGCATTAGAGTGATGTATAATAATTGGGCGGCGAGCCACCAGGCTGGCGCCTAGACCAGCCTTGTTTTGTTTAACACACTAAATATTGCTGCTGATGCCGAGGAGACGCAATGGTTAAAAGTATGAAAATATTAGCAGCTCTGACGCCAGTCTTAAGGTGGCAGCAATATATTTATGCGTGACTTAAACTTTCGAAATAACATTAAATGTGAAAATGTACAACAATCATTTTTAGTACATTTATATGCGTCAGCCGTCTTGACAGAAAGAAAAAGAGTACTTTGAACAGTGCCGGATTTAGACATGGCGAGGTCCTAACTAAAGCTTTCAGAAATTTGTAGGCTATGTTGCACAAAGACCTCTCTGAAAATATATACAACTAGATGACCAACCCAGAATAAACAATCATATGATCCCCCCCCCCCCCTCTTTCTAGTATAATAAAAGTAATAAACTACAGTCTTGCCTCAGAACTCATGCGCACCACAACATTACGCACCAAACTGAACGCTTGATACGGTTACTTTTTATGACATGCACGGTGCTATATATATTACGAAACAAACATGCAAATATACAGATGTTACATAGCAATAAACATTGTTATTTTTTTAAAATACATGCTTGAAGTAAACAACTTTTAATTATAACCATCATCTTCCTTATATCAATTGCAACCTTCCTGCCAAATTTAAGGCCTGAAGAGTGTATAGTTTGGTCAGTTAGTCATGCCAAAGGTTGCAAGTTGCTGAAATATATAATAGATGAATGTTTAACTCGCTTAAACTGTCATTAAGATTAATTACATCATGAGAATTACTAAAATTTTGAAAGCCAAAATCAACATTTTGTGAGGCCCATGCAGATTGTGAGGCCTTAAACTTGTATAGCTCACAAGCAAATCCAGCAAAGGTTTTGAAGCTAATAGATAGAAAAATTCATATCAGTATCTGAAGTTTACTTCCAGAAGAAACAGGGGAAAAGGGCAATATATATTTGCAGAATATTTGGAACGTCCCAAGAAAAGTACCTCCTTCCTCAAGACAGCGCATGTCCTCTGTGTACACTTTAAAATCAGTTCGCTTTGGTTGCCCAATAAAATCTTGCACCTTGACCCAGACTTGACTCTGTGGCCTGACGCTGTACCGTGTGCACCGTTCTCTGCAATCCAGAAAACAATAAAAATCATATTATTTATTTTACTCATTAATGACTTGTGGCCAAGCGGTTGACCTGCAACACTCGTGTTTACCAGTCAGTGCCAGATTTAGACTTTGGTGACGCCCTAAGGCCTGATGCCCTTTTTAAAAAGTTGCACTAGTAGGTCTCACAAAGGTGTGGGCTAAAAGAGGACCTTATATCACCACACCAAACAGTAGAAAATTTAGCAGTGAGTCTTACTTACGTGTGGCATGTTTAACGGGGCCTAAAATATTACCGTACTTCAATTAATTACATAATTAAAAAAAGAAAAAAAGAACTTTTGTGAGGCCGCGGCGGCCTGTGAGATCCTTTGCTGCAGCTTGTATAGCTTATGCCTAAATCCGGCACTGTTTCCAGAATATCTGCACAAGTAACATGTTTTTAAAAAATTGCAGCTCAACCACTTAAAATAAATTCGACTGAGCTGAGGAGTACATTTGAAACTGAAAGCAGCAAGCCTATTGTGTGGAATATGCAGGCATTGAGAGAGTCACGTTGCCAAAAATCAACATCACCTCACCGCACCTCTTAGTGTGAAGTGCGCCTGAGCATCACGCTCTCAATAGCCTCCCGCCGGTGAGAAGTTTTGCAATCATCTGTCCCGTTGTTGTTCCTCACAGGATACCTGGCCTAGAAACTAGTGATGACCAGTAATAATCTCTCCCGTGCGTCTTTATGGTAAACATTTTCGCCAGAGGGAGAGGGGGGCGGAGGAGAGAGAGGGGAGTGTAGAAGGAGAGAGAGTGACCGAGAAAGAGCGATGGGGAAGAGAGAGATAGTGTGTGAGAGAGAGAGAGAAAGAGAGAGAGAGAGAGAGAGAGAGAGAGAGAGAGAGAGGGGGGGGGGAGAGAGAGAGAGAGAGAGAGCGTGAGTGAATGAGGGAGAGGGAGAGTCTTACTGTCTTGTAACCCACTTAGTTAGATCTGTGAAGTAAAAAAAAAACCTTTCAGATTATCTCTTTTTGGAAAATTACACATAGAGGACAGCTGCTGCATTCGTAGACGACAACGCAATGGTCCCCAACTCTAAATAGCTCACGGAAAGAAGAAAAAACAACATGTTTGTATGTTCCTATGTAGATTCATAAATCCCACGCATTATTGATAGTAATGTTTAAGTCAGTGTGATCGAGCAACACGGACACTATAGACAGACTAGGACCGGAAGTAGATCAAGTCACTGTGCACTCTGTGGTGCCTCGAGGCGAGACAAAAGGAGGGCAAGATTTCGACAAAAAAAGTTCGAAAAATGGTGAGCACTTTTGGTATACTAGTTGTGTGGGCTGTAATTAATAGTTGCTTGCCCTCCGTTTGTCTGCAATGGCGCGGAGCTAGGTGGCCAAGGGAATTGCCGTCATCTTTTAGTGGAAGGAAGAGAAGCGGCGCAGCGCACTGCCTAAATCTACTGTATAGATCTGTGTCGGCCAATGAGTATACTCACGGTCCCTCTGCTGCAGAATCGCCGCCGTCGCTGATAGCTGCTGATTTGGATCCTCGTTTCACCTCCTCACTAGCACCAGTGTTATCGATGGAAGAGCCATCGAACTGGACGTTTTCGGACGTTGCTTTCATGATGGATTCGCGTTGTCCCTCTTCTTCCTTCATTTTCTCCTCCTTCATTAAATCAGTGATGGTCTGTGAGGCGCCTAGTGATTTCCTGGGGCTTGCAGTTGCAAGACCGTCCGATATTATTCTCGACCCAGCGGCTAAAATGTATGAAAATCAGATATTTCATGTTTTCGAAATAACTGCGAAATCATGTAATGTGTTCAGGCAGTGGTTCTCAATATGGGCGATATCGCCCTCGGGAGCGGAGGGGGGGGGGGGAGAGGCGATTTTTATTCTGGGGGGGGGGGACCGGGGGCGAAAACGAAGAAAAGGATGACGAGGGGGCGAAATCAATGAAAGAGGGCGATTGGGTGGGGGGGGGGGTGAAAACAGTCATGAATGGAGGGCTGTTTAGGGGCAAAAACATGGAGCAGACACTGGCTTGTTCAACAGCATGTATTTTGGACGAGTTTTACGAATAAAAAGGCCATTTATTTTTGCAGTGCAATTGAACAGTCATGTTTTCTGTTAAGTTTATCATGAATAATCGACGCGCCTACTGTCAAGTGTCATTAAAAAGGCTTTGAAAAACGTGGCGTTATAACCTGTGAGCGGCCTGTCTTCTTGTGAAATGTATCTGTTTGATTTTGCCTAGGGATTTGGGGGGAGGAAAGGTGAGGGGGAAAGGGGGACGGGGGGGGGGCGGAGGGGCTATGACAGAAAATTTGGAGCCTTATTGGGCGATTACCTGAAAAAGGTTGGGAACCACTGGGATAGGGATTATAGTTATGTATGTACGTATCTATATGTAGGCAGACCTGACGCCAAATCGGATCTGGGTGGTCTTTAAGACAGCGGGTTGCATGGGAGATGGAGGGAGGAGGGGGGAGAGGAGGGGGGGGGTTGGGAAGGAGCAGAACTGGTCTTCAACTTTTTTTGGGGTACCTTGATGGAAGGAAACAAAATTTTATGACATCAATGTAAAAACAGAATAAGAATATATAAATACAACGTTAAGGTAATGATATTTCCAACTGTAGACAAGGTCGATTGAAATTTTCCCCCATACTCCATACATCTCTGTGCTGGTTATGTAGGTCTTACAGTTGTTGGGGTGGGGGGTGTTGGCTGCGGAATTCTGTGATTAAGGACTGGACCACATCCTTGGAGAACAATTTATTTTGAAGAGGAAGCCTAAAGCTGGGTTTCCATGCGTACGGAAACGGAAACGTCCAAAGCTCTTCAAGTAATGAAATAGAAAGAATGTTTTCTTATAGGAAGCGTATATGGACAGTGCATATATCCGTACAACGCACACTATTCGATGGCGTAGAACACACACCGGAATACTATATTACTGACCTTGTTAATTTGCATAGTTTTTAAAAATATGAATCGGCTTAGTAGCAAAACAATCCGGCTTCTGCTCGGAGATTGCGTGATCTGCCATAATAATATACTTGAGTGTACTTACACGTCGATCACCAGTGGCTGCCCCAATCCCTTTTCGCCTGATTAGTCAATCTGACTACCGCCCATTGATACAAACTAACTAGACCCTCACGCCCCCCAGGTCCATCTGACTATTCCATGTGTTGTCACTATAAATTCGTGAACACCATACCAAGTTTTGTTTCAGCAAACCTTCACCAGTCGCGCTTTTTGGTAAACATGTTGTACGGATATGCACTTCCTTTCATATACATGTACGGGAACATCATTTCCGTACTCATGGAAACATTCTTGCATTTTACTACCTGATGGATTTTTGCCGTTTCCGTCGCCTTTTCCGTAGACACGTAAACCCAGCCCAAGTCTCCTTCAAATTCAGGACAGTTACAGCGAACACAGTCTGGCGTAAATAATATCAGAAATATATAAATTGTGGAGATAGTTCAACATGTAAGGCTGGCCTAAGCGTATTCGAGACGTTCTCTAGGCTTTGGATGTTGAAAGTTTAAAAGAAGTCTCGTGTCCTCTTCATACCCAGGCTCATCTAGACAACAACACACAAATAAATAAACAAACAATAAAACAGACAAAGACAACAAAATACAACAGGTAACTGATTCAGTCTACTGGTAATCATACAGCCTATCATAATATGAAAAGTTAAGATTTCGCAATCTCCAGGGCTTTGTGTTCTTTTTTCTCAGTTCTGTCCCTTGCTATGCTGTTTGTGGGCGACCAGGGTTTTACGCGACCACCTCTCCTGACCGATGACACTGAATTCAAAGCAGCAGTACATTGCATACATACAAATGGATGAATATTGAACATTGAATATGTGAGCTGGAAATATTGGATGTAACTTGTTGATGTGACTACATGTCCGTTATCATTCTGTAATGAGAGTGATAGTACGTAATCAATACATTTTTTGCTGTCATCACGAAACAAGAATGATATCTGCCAAAAATATTTAATCAGGTAATTTTTTTAAAATTGTTTTTGGCTGGCGGGAGAGGGTGGAAGAGGGGGGGGGGGTAGCCTGTTTGACTTAAACCTTTCTTTTTTGCAAGTCTTTAGTCGAGTTTAAATCTTAAAGTTCGTTCCCAGAACTTTACTCATCAAATAATTAATATTTCAAAATTCTAAGCTCGAGACCAAAGAGTCTGTTCCCAGCTCGTCTCCTTTTACTTCAAAAGAAAATACCAAATATCTGGAAACTCTCCTCACTCTACATCATTCCAATAGAATCATTCACCTGCAGTGGTCATTCTTACTGCGTTTTAAGGCCAGATTTGATGGTATGTAATTCGATAAGTGAATAAAACTGAATATACTATTGTTCTCGAGAAGAGCTCCATACTTCCTGACCATGCCGTCGTTTCCGGATACAATTTCCCTGGTGCCCGCTTTAGAAAGCAGAAACCTTTTATATTCCTATAAGATGCGTCGACACTACCGGTAACCTCGCAGGCGTTCTGTTAAAGTCATGATGTGGGCATGTTACATCTTCATAAACTTACTTTCACTTTCCTTCTATTACTGTTGTTTGTTTGGTGTTTTTGTCCCCAGAGTATCACATATAAAAATCTGGCCAATAATGGCCAGGAGCCCAGGGATAAAGGCATGAAAGGGTTAGGCCGCCAGTGTTCAAAAGGTTAAACCTAATCCTATCCCTAACCCTGACCCGATTCCATACACTGAACCTATCGGATGCCTAACCCTACAACTTATCCTTTCGATCATAAAACAGAGAGAAAATACCGAGGCAGTCTGCAAAGAACTGTAATGGGATGTAACAGACCGGGGCTGGTGGAAGGGCCAGACTGGTGCCTTGTCGTCCATAAACTATGCATCACACTAATATGCTAATCACAACCGCGGTGAGAGCAGTGCCTAGGGTATTTTAGTGTGATACATAATTTATGGGGCGGCGAGCCATCAGTCTAGCGCCTATATTAACCTTGGTCTGTTTCACCCCTAAGAGTGATCAAAGATTCAAAGTGGCCTGGAAGTTCGGAACTCTTTCCTCGCTCTCAAATCCTCCAAACTTCAAAGGTACCTGCAGGTGTAGGCGTCCCGTCCTTCCCCCCTCGACTGGCTCGACCTTTCGTACTCTGCACTGTGGCCACAGAAAAACGTTTCGACATCCGGAAACAGGTCTGCGCTCAACTCATTGCCTAAAAAAAAATTACGAAACTCAGAACGTTTTCACCTTTAACTTATTCCTTACTAGCATGTAGCATGTCAGATTATGAACTGCACTATTTTATTGGCACTGTCTTCAAATGAATATACAATAATACACATGAACTACTTTCTCACGACATTTAAGAATGAACCGGAATGGGAAGTGGCGTCATTCAGTGTTACTTGCAACTCAAAAATGGAACACGATCTTTATGAAAACAATAACACTAGAAATCCTTTTTAAAAAAGGCAATTTTTCTCGGTAAAAGACATGCAATTTGATGTACCCATAGAAAGAATTGCCGGCAACACTTTATTATGTTTTCATTTGCATTGTAAAATCCGAGTACGAAAGTTTAAAAAAAAATTAAAAATTAAAAAGTTTTAATTTTTGACACCTGAACAGAAATATAAATTACTAGCTGAGGTCCCCGGCCCTGCCCGGGATAAATCGGTTTGAATATTGGTTTAAGTTCTGGGTGGTTATTATGGACCTGCTTCATTTGGCCTGTTCCTATTTGGTTATTTTATTTTTGTTTGTTTGTTTTTAAATAAGTCTTACTGCTCTGCCTTTGTGAGTTGACGCCTTGCGCATCCCGTACAATAGCATGATTTGCGCACGGGTTAATGTGTTTGATAGTGAACACATCGCAGGAAGTGATAACGAAACCTTAAAATGGTGAACCATGACTCAAAATAGATCTAAATGATGGCGAAACAATAAATTTCCAAGAAAAAAAACAACACCGATTTGAGACTTCTATTAAAAACTGTGCACCCTTACATCCATTCTGATGCACCATATAAAATTTGAAGTCTGAGTGTTCAGTGGTTCAGAAGCCTTTTGCAACGAAAAATCTCAAGTCCACAAATATATATAGTATAGATGACAAAAGAAAGATTAACCGAAACCTCTATGACCGAAACTAACCTATGATCACAAAATAATAGTATAGTCTATATCACACGACCATTATGGCAGAGACTGTCATTGCTTGGGCTATTCAGCCACAAGTGCCGTTGTTCCAACAGAGCAAACAGTCAGAACAGCTAGGGGATGCAAAATTCACTGGTCATTCCTGATCGACAGGCCTCGATTAGCCTATATATCACGATCGTGTCCCACCTTGAAAAGTAAGATAAAAGCTTTTTTGCATGTTATCGACACCCTCCAAACTTTGGCTATGAAAACTTAAAAATTTGATGTTATTTCAGCCAAGCAGTAAACCACCTTGCATTTTGTGTGACAAAGTGTTGGAGTGATTGGTTATGGTGGGTTCACAAAAGTTCCCCCCGTATATCGTACCGATACGATAAATTATGTTAAATAAAAGGTTATGCTTTATGGAATCTTATGTAATAATAAAAATCACGTAATTTTTAACAAGACCTAGCGCCACTCACGCAACTCGGATTTGCGTGCAATTTTACATGTGCCTTCCTTTTGACTCGCAGGTTTTTTTTCAGATTTGGAGACGTGAAATCGTAAGGAACTATTTTTTTTTTTTGAGTCAATATATTATGTTTGTTCACAGAAATGGCATCAGAACTGATGTGAACATAAATTTGGCCCATTATTATTTGAAAATCGTTTCAAAATGCTGACAAGCCCTTGTAATTGTATGTAATTTACAATACATTTTTTTTTTACGTTTGTATAGTACAGGAAAGAAGATTTTAATCAATAATGTACTCTATATACATATTATCAACCGAATGTAAAAAGGTAAATGCCTTCGGAGATCACAGTCGCCAACAAATCGCTGGTCCTATCATGAAATCACACAAGTACGAAGCACTTTGTTTCTAATATATGCAAGTATTTGAACATTGCAAAACTAATCTTCGGGTATCACGTGTCTGGGGGAGTTGGATCGGTCTGTATTTAAGGAGTAATTCTGGCTGAAACATACATTCCAAATCCCTCCCAAATCTCTCCAGCACATACAAGGTTTCCAATAAAACGGTTTGTCTTTCTATCGATCAACCAGTCCATACAAGATAATGACACATACTTTACTATTAAGAATTACGTTTTGTCTTTCTATCGAGCGCAGTTCAGATGTTACACTGATAAACATCTGTTGCAGGCCATGTCTACCGTAAACCTGTTATAAATCTGTAAGCTAGCAGCCCATATTTCTACTAGAACACTTAACGAAACTATTCAATACAATACAGAAACTTGTTTCAGAAAATAGCTGCAACAGTTCAAACAAGATGGCGGGTGGCGGGCGCTTCTGGTAGAGTCTCCCTCTACCCTGCCATTCTGTTATATTCCGGCTAGCTCCTTCCCAGCACATCATGGCCGTTATCATGTGCAAGTGCCTTCTCCAAACTCTAACTCAAACGAGGTCTTTGTTTTGGGAAGATTCTCTGCCCCTGGCATTTGCATCTCTCTTCTTTTTGTCTTGAATTTTTCTTGTTCTTGTTTGTCCTGTATTTGTATTTGTTTGTCCTGTATTTGTATTTGTCTACTCCTTTCATCCCATATGAGAGGGGCGAGGCGGGAGGGAGGTGGTAGGGATGCGTTTTTTTTTAATCTTTTAAATTTTGTCCGGACATCAGCCTTCCTTGTTAGGCCTGTTAGGCCTGCTCTTCTTCGAATTTCAAATGCCAAGGTATTTTTAACGTGGGCAACGTGCACACATGCCATCCGAGTCTTTCGTCCTTATCCGAGAAGACTAAATGGCTCAATCCTACCGACCATATGATCAGGGACAGAAAATCCCCCCAAATTTCCAACATGCCTGCCCGACCGGGGACCGTGAACCCGGTACCTTCGGCAGATCAACGCGTCCCCGCGCGGATATTTTTAAACAGCTACGAGAATAAAAGCTGCACACACAATAATAATAATAATAATAGCAATGAGGAACCCAAAACAAATACACAAGGAAATAAAAAAACTATACACAAAAAAACATCATCTGATAAAATAGTTTATTTCTACTGACAAAAGAAAAAACAACAAAACGTTAATATCTTTCAATGAAACACGACATCAGAAAATCTTTTTGTTGATATTCTTGTTCAGTATGACCAGCTGGACCATCCAAACCTACCGTAGTTTGTTTTTTTTCTTAGATCAATCATCGGCCTTATACTACGTTATTCTATCTCCACATAGCGCGTATTGAGAAAATTGTTTGTGGAGTTTTGTAGTTAAACTTGATAAAGTATCAGATCAACTTTTTTCGCAATCTAAAATCAACTCTCAGATGTGGGATACCGTCTAGACCAGGCATGTCAAACATGCGGCCCGCGGGCCGCATGCGGCCCTTTAAAAGCAAAGTTGCGGCCCTCGTAAAGGTTTCTACAGCTCGAGCACATTTGATTTTCGTAATATAAATTATAAATATTTTTTCGTAATATAAATGGCAATGTTTGGTTCTACCTATGTGTGTGAACAGCTATATTCTTTCATGAAATCAACAAAAACCGTTCAAAGAACAAGGCTGACTAATCAGTATTGACATCTTTGCTCAAAGTCGGAACTGCACAGACACTTCAGCCGGACACACCAAAAATTGTCAGCCAAAAAAGGTGTCAAACCTCAGAACAAAACACTAAAACCTTTTGAATAGTAGTAAATAAATGTTTCAGTTTTAAACTGTTGTGTTCTTTTAACTATGTTTTTGTTGCTGTTACAAAATACAAAAATACTATGTCCTTAATTTTTTTGATCAAACTATTTTATTAGTCTGTATTCATGAATGCTGCTAAAACATTCGTATACATATTATTAGGGGTAAATTAAGCAACAAAATATCCTGCAGTAAATTTTATTCAATGACTTCAATTAGTTGTGCAAATAGTTGCCGTGTGTGGCCCGCATGATGACATAATGTGACCCATGTGGCCCTTCGGGAACTTTCAGTTTGACATGCCTGGTCTCGACGATTGCGGGAATAATAGAGTACACTTAGTTATGTCATATTATGGTCTTGGCTGAAAGAACTATTTTCTAACGTGGACCCACAGTGCGTCCTGTCCTTACTGAGAGAGGTTAAGATCTACGACTTGATTAAAAAACCTTTGTACATGTACTTCTTTACAAAACTTTTTTCAGACCCATACAAACCAATTTTTTGAGAGTTTCACCAATGTGATAAAATTTATACGGAACTATTTAACTCTACTTGGAACATTCAGAAGCTCTGAATACCAAAGATAAATAAAGTACTCACAAAGGCCGCGACAGGCGCAAAGTGGCAGTTATCACAGCCACGAGCCGTAAAACCCAAACTCAAACTCAGTTTTTGTAAAAAAGTGGATGTGGAATAAAGCGGTATTGGATGACGCAATAATGGCAGTCTTCATCGTACTATAATCAAAGAGGAATCTCTGCTATAATGGAACTAGAGGGTGATCATATAAACACTCGAAACATTGTGACCACGGGACAAAAATTATGAAATTCTGGTGTACTTCATTTTTGATGATACAATACGTGGATACACCCATTTAAGACAAAAATGGAGTCCTCAAAATGATTTATTTACAATTTTGTAAAACTGCATTATGAGTCGCATTTTTCTCGAATAGAATAGAAAAGTGTGATCGGAAATTTCATTTTTCGGGATTTTTAGAATTAATATTTTTAACTCTTGACTTGAATCTAACATTCTTTGTTAACTATGCTATTGGAAGTTGTCCCTGCCTCTGATTCACACAAGCAGTTTGGCAGAATGTAGTCACGTGAGTCAGACTGTCCCATAACAGTTGTCAAGATGTTTCAGTTAAAAAAAAAAAACTTGAAAAATCATGAGCATTAATGCAATTTTCATAACTCGGTACAGCAGATTATGGCTTGGATATAATATGGCACTAGAGCAGGGGTCCCTTGCTGTTTTTTGTCCTTTTTACATCTGGCAACTTTTCGGAAGTTTGCACTTCTACCATATTCAGACAACCGACAAAGGGGAAATTTCAAGATACTGTTTTTAACATTATTGGTGTAAGTTCAAATAACAATAACGCTAATAATAGCACGTAACAATATTATTATTTCACTTATATCTGAACAACTAAAGAATCAGCAAATTTACCCCAGGTGGTGGTGGTGGGGATGGGCTCGGGTAAATTTTCTCCAGGTTGGGAACGCCCCTGCATTAACAACATGACATCAAAATTCACCACAAAGGCAAGCACTTTACAATAATGAATACTGGTGAATGTGAAACAGAGCTTAAATCATGTCAGTGGACAAAATATGTATATCACAGAATACTTGCGATGGAATGTTATGTTTTCCCATACAGTGTGTTACACCAAAGAAGTAGAGCAGCTTCTAAATTTCTGAAAATTACAGCCGGATTGAAAAAAAAAAGTACTTGCTGTCACAAGTGTTCATGTACTGTAATATAGCATTCCCTTCAATGTTCTTGGTATAGAAATATTGAAAACATTCACTATGGGATCAAAATCAGTGTGAAAATTGTTCAGCAGCAACTATTTTCATGTGCAAGTGTAGTGGAACAGAAACAACAATGACAATAAAACTATACGTTGTGCCAAATACATTTTTCTTTTTTTGCAAATTTGGAAGTTGCCTTTTTTTTTTTTTTTTTACCAATAAAATGCGATTTATTGTCCTCGGGAGCGGGTAACTTCATCAGATTGTCACAAAGCGCCGGTGCAGACAATGGTACTGCAAATGCGGTTTGCAACCTTGGGATGTTCCGGCCTATGAGTGACTACAACACACCAATGGAAACAAGTGCTTTACAGTTATACACACAATAAATTTATTGGGACACGTGGGATGGGGGCTTAATTAATGTTAGTAAAATAGTCTAAATAGCGTGTCAGAAGAGATGGACAAATATTTCATACATATATTAAAATGGCAATGATCCAAAGATAATAAATGTGACAACAATAACCTAAATTAACTACCCTGAAAGAAGAGGTTTCTGATTAATACAATGGAATGACAATAAAATGGATATAGTATGCTACACTAAAACACAGATAAAAAGGTAGTTGTATATCTCACCAGCTCTGCACTCAAGGAAAGTTTCACACAGGATATATCCACACTCTTTCAATAATTACTCTAACTAAAATGTTACTAAAACTTGTCCTATATTCTGAATCCGTAATCTTGACGATGATGGTCCTAACCGAAAAATGTCTGGTCTCTTGAGGAACTGGACTCCACAAAGATAATGTTCTCTTAAATTCACTGCAGGATACACTCAATTGCAAATATGTCCTTACTCCACATAAAAAGCACTGTCCACATCCACAAGATGACTACTAGTACTATATATATAACTAATGTCCCGATAAGGCCCTGGTCACAGTCACAGGATGCACAACAGGATCGAAATGTCCTAACAATACGCACAGGATACTTTAAAACAGGTGGTTACTTTATGGTCTTTGGCCTCTAGCCTTCCCGCTGTTCTGCACAATTCACAGAAACGCCGGGTACAATGCCCTACACGCGGACAGTAGCCTGCCTGGTCACGCTAAGACTTACAGGTCTAACACTGCCACAAGAAGCGAGTACAACACTGGAAATTAACGAGTTCCTTAAGAACTTAAGATATGTGCAATATATGCACCGCGTACATGAGCTAACTTTAACTTTAAGCTTAGACTCACACGCCGCTCTAACTGAGCTTATTTCATGCTTTGACGAAGCAAGAAATACAGTAATTTACTATGACCAAGTCCTACGCGAACTTGAAAGTCATAAACGCTCTATACACGAGCTAGCTTAACACGCCGTATAGGCTATGTTAATATACGTCTGTGTCTTACAATAAGAACGACAGACAGGTACACCACTCTACGTGAGCGGGACCTCGCTCCTTACGAGCTAAATTCTATTACAAGCCTTAATAGACACTGTAAATACACGCCCGAGTTCTACAGGCAGGTACACTGCTTCGCACGAGCAGGACCTCGCAGTGAGTCTATCGCAAGGGGACTGACGACTCCAGATTTGCTCTGGAATATACACAGAAACTCAAAATTACAGAAAATTACAGAGGGGAAAACTGGGAGGTTCTACCTAGCTCGAATTCGTGAGCCATAAAAACGTGCACAAAGATTCTACGGTGGCCAAACTCGGTCGCTGGGGTATTAGGTGGACGGGTCAGAGATAATTGCTCTACCCGCAGGTAGCCTGAGACATAACTTCGAACAAGATCAGGGAAGTGGACCGATCGAGCGGGCAAGTGGACGGTCATTACGCGGCATTTCGTGACACAGATGTTGGATCCAACAACACTGAAAGTTCCACAACCTCGCACTGACTTGGCTAGCTTATGTCCCTTATGTTGTGGACAGAGCTCTCTATTAAAGTTACAGTGACTTACTTCATACATCAAAATAAAGAAAAAAACAACAACAACAACAAACATAACAACAGCTATGACTGTTTATGCACTTCATATTTATTATATAACACAATCCATCATTTCAGAAACGCATCATTACTGTCATCATTAGTATCATCCTCAATAGGTAACACCAAAAGTTGTGTTTTATCTACAATACTGTGTATATTTTTACATTCTCCAGTCATCAAATTCTATGGCACTAGAATTGCAAAATGGGCAAAATAAATACTGATAATTTAATAATATGTCTCAAACTTTATCAGAGGCAGCATAACCAGTGATAGCTGATAAATTGCATTAATTTCATTTTTACCATACAATGCAGAGCGTTCATCTGGTGAAACTTAACAAAAGTTCTTCAGAATTTGAAATTTGATAAATGAAGATTTACTTCAGAATTTGCACCCGGCACAGAAGGTAAAGGGTTCGAAATATTAATGGAAAGCGAGATCTAAAAAAATTTTTTTTTTGCATTGCGTTTTGTTTGACAAATATATTTTTTAAATGACATTTTGCTGGGTAGCTTTTTTAAGTTTAGTATGTCACATTTGCACTTGTAATGAAGAGCTGCTTATCAAGTCATCAGGGCATGAAACAGCTTGGCACTACCAATTTAATATTTACTGCAGTGGCTGTACCTCATGAGCTTATTTACATTTGATGATCAACACAATAATCCCGATGACGACGGCGATGAAAACGATGATACCAACAGCAATAGCCGCGATGATCCCTGTCGTTAACCCACAACCTTCGACTTCATCATCGTTATTGCCACAGTCGTTATACCCATTACAAGTTACATCCTCAGCAACGCAGTAGTTTTTTCGGTCACAATCAAACGTATCTTTTGGACAAGCTGGAGAAAAAAAAAGTGATCAGCAGTTTTAGTTAGTCATCCTTGGGCAGTTCGTGACCCACGCGTAACATCCGGGATAGAGATCGTAGGCTAGAATTAAAATATCATCTATGTACTACTAAAACCATCCTGTGTATCTGATTATACCCTGAAATTTTCCAAAACCGTGTATTATAGAGCAAAAAAAAATTATGAATCGACGTACCATTTGTTTGGGTTCGTATTGTATTGATTAAGTGAACCAGGCCATCAGGTACAAGACAATGTTAATTCAACACAACAGACTCCACGTGTAGCCATTTCATAACTTCCTGTATTCTCTTCTGTCGCTCTTTTACAATGAAGTCACAGACAGTCATATTAATAATAATCTAGAGTAAGTCTAAAATCCTAAACAATGTATTTAATATGATACCAGAACATCTCCTTTCTTTTAGAGATTTAAAAGATTTTAAATTAAAGTGTCCTTTCAACTTATGTTGTAATAGTCCAACTTATGTTTCCATCAACGTTCTTTGGGGTGAATTTTAGTTTTGTAAATTTTCGGGTAAGTCCATAAATATTGTTTTTGTTCTGGAAGTAAAAACTATCTACTAATGTAATATTCCATACACACACACTTTCGTTCCATTAACTAATTTATGAACTAACAATTAAGTTAATGTAAAAGTACTAAAAGTCATGATCAACTTAATTGTCCTTGATTTCTGGATATGTCATGCCATATCACAATGGATAGTTGCTTGAAATTAGTGATTTAATTATTATGTCGTTAAATATCAACAGTAAATTGTTCAAACACTTGACATGTTAACTGAACTTAAAACTAAAATGAACAGTAACTTAAACTAAGTAAGTATGAACTACTGTATGAATAAGGTAGAGACTTCCTGCCTCTACATCATGGGAGGGTATTATTATGACCCTTGCTTTATCCCATGATTACTATTACACAACACTTCTAGCTTGGATTGAAGATGGAAGATGACTAGTTCGACCTTCTCATCTCTTCCTCCCTGAATCTGGCTGGCTTGTTAGCAACATAGCCTCGAGCCATACGAGTGACAGGTCTATTTGTAGACACTGTTTCTGGAGGGGATTTGACGACTCTAGAATTTGAACTAGGTGTTGCAGGAATATCTTGGGTTTGTTCGTTATCTTGCAGCACATCATCTGGAGGATCTGGGCTTGGATCTTGATCAGGAAACGAAGACGGTACTGCTTGAAGGTGTTTCCGGTTTCTGCGCAGCACCCGGTCAGGTGTTTTCACCAAATATGTTCGGTGATCTGGATTTGTTGCAATGACAGTTCCTGGTCCGGTCCACTTGTTTTCTTCATCTGTCTTGAGAAGAACTTTCTGTCCAGACTCCAGTTGTTTCAGTTGTCTTGCGCCATGTCTGTTGTCGTAATTCCTTTTGTATCTTGTTTTCGTTTCTTTTGCTCTGTCTTGGATGTCTTGGTTGTTGACTTGTCGAGGGTAAAGGTTCCTCGGCAATGTGGGAACTTTTGTTCTCAGTTGTCGTCCCATCAGGGCGACTGCTGGGCTCACTCCAGTCGTTGAGAGAATTGTGTTTCTGTAGTTCATCAGAGCTACCTCTAATGAATTCTGTTTCAAAAGTTTCTTTGCAACCTTCACAGCACTTTCGGCTTGTCCGTTGGACTGAGGAAAGTGTGGACTACTGGTCACATGTTGAAAGTCAAAGTCTTTAGCAAAGAGTTTGAATTCTCTGCACTGAAATTGTGGTCCATTTGGTATTAATGGTTCATTCCGCTGAGAGGGTCTATTTTCTCTGCAGGAGAGACAGTTCTGAATCATGTTCTTGATATCTCTCGTGATGCCGGGCCACCACACGGATGCGTCAGCATTCTGTCTGCACTTTTCGATTCCTTGGTGAGTCTCATGTAGTTTAGAGAGAATGTAATCTCTTTGAGAATGAGGGACTACTATTCGGTTGTTGAAAACTAACAATCCATTCACAATAGACAGTTCTCCTTGCACTTGTTGAAAATTTTGTAGTGTTTTAGGTACCTCTTTTGGCCAGCCATCCATCACAAAATGCATCACTTTCTGTATGTCTGTATCTTTCTTGCTTTCTTCCCTCAGATTTTCTAATCGTGAAGCAGTGACGGGCCAAAAGCTTTCCAGAGATTCCACATAAGCCTCTACATTCTGTCCTGTTTCTTTATCTTGAGTTGTATGGTAATTCATTGGACTTCTAGAGAGAGCATCAGCAATGACGAGCTCTTTCCCTGGCACATGAATGACATTGTAGTTGAATCTTAAAAGTCTCATCAGTAGTCTTTGGCATCTGGCAGGGCATTTATCTAAATCTTTTTTCTTCATCAATGGAACCAATGGTTTATGGTCTGTTTGTAATTCAAAGTTATCAAGACCAATTAGGTATTTTCCAAATTTTTCACATGCATAGACCGAAGCCAAACATTCTTTCTCTATTTGGGCATAACCTTTTTCTGTTTCTGTCAATGTTCTAGATGCAAATGCTATGGGCTGAAGTTTGCTTCCTTTCATCTGTATTAACACTGCTCCCAACCCAAAACTGCTGCTGTCTGCACTGACAATTGTTTCACAGTTAATGTCAAAGAATCCCAAGGTTGTAGCTTCTGCTATTTTCTTCTTTGCAAGGTTGAATGCATTTTTCTGCTCTGCTCCCCACTGATATTTTTCTGACTTTTTCATCAAATCAGTCAAAGGTTTCAAAATTGTAGCTAGTGATGGAACAAATTTACTCATGTAATTGAGTAACCCACACACAGTGCGTAGCTCTGTCAATGATGTTGGCGGCTGTAGTTTCTGTATGGCCTCCACCTTTTCAGGATTTGGTTTTATTCCCTCCTTGTTTATGAGATGTCCAAAGTATTTCACCTCTTTCTGTCTGAAACAACATTTTTCTTTATTTAATTTCAGTCCTGATTGTTCTATTCTCTCCAAAACAGCTTCTAGTTTTCTGTCGTGATCCTCTATGTCTTTCCCATAGATGATGGTATCATCCATAATGACTTCACAACCTGGCAGGCCTTTTAAAGTCTCTTTCATTTTTGATTGGAATACTTCAGGACCTAATGATATTCCCATGGGTACTCTCTGGAAACAGTATTTTCCAAACGGTGTGATGAAAGTTGTGAGCATGCTGCTGTCTTCCTCGAGGGGAATTTGGAAGAAACCAGAGGTTGCGTCTAGTGTAGAAAAGACTGTTGCGCCATTGAATTTGGGAGCGATATCCTCTAAGTTTGGAAGCATGCAGTAGTTTCTTTTCACTGAAAGATTTAACTTCTTGAAATCCACACAGATCCGAACTTGCTTGTTTGGTTTTACTACTGGGACCATTGGGGCACACCATTCTGTAGGTTCATTTACTTTTCTTATTACCCCATTTCTTTCCATCCTTTCCAGTTCTTCTTTTACTTTACTTTCTAAAGGGAATGGTACTCTTCTTGCTGTTGCAACATTATATGGTTCAGCATCTTTGTTTAATGTTATTTTTACTGGTTCAGTTTTCAACAGTCCGGCAGCACCAAAAACTTGTTTTCTTAGTTCAGGTTTTAATTTTTCTGTGCGTTCTATGTCTTCTATGTGCCTGATTAAGCCTAGAGCTTCGGCCACATTTCTGCTGAGTAAATTGCTACCTTCTTTGTTGTTTAAGACCACAACTCTGAATTCAAAGGTCTTTTCCTTTCTCTTTGTCTTCGCTGTGAACTCTCCTTTCACTTGAATATTTCCTCCTGGTGAGGTTAGATTCAGTTTACATTGATGCAATGTCGGTTTGGTTCTCAACCTTTGAAATGTTTTCTGAGTAATACAAGTAATGTCAGCTCCTGTGTCCACTTTGAAAGGAACATTTGTATTCTGAATGTTGAGCATCGTGCTCCATGGTGGAGATTTGTCTGAAATGACTGTATCTATTGAAAATGTTTGTTCAAATTCTTCAGTCACCTCTCTAATGTTTGACCTGCACATTTTGGCAAAATGATTTGCTTTATGACACTTGTGGCAGGTTCTCCCTTTTGCTGGGCATTGGTCACGTGGGTGACCTTTCCCACACCTGCGACAATTTTGATACTGAACACTGGTAGGTCTGTGATGATTATGATTATAAGGTTTCTTATGTGGTTTGTGACCTTGTTGTGGTGCTGTTGCCCCTTTGTAATGCTTTTCATTCTTTTTAAATCCACCTGATTTTACTCTACTCATCTGAGTTTGCTGTGGCTGTGCTGTGTTATTTGTCAGCTTTTTTAAGAATTCTTCAGTCATTTCCAGACTTCTCGCGAACTGTAACAATCCTGCTACGTCAAGCGTTGATGTAGTGAGTCCTTTTTCTCTCACTTTCTTCGATGAGCAACCTGATATGAGTTGCGATTTTATTTCATCCTCCGCATTCGGAAAATTGCACTGAGACGCAAGTTGGCGGAGTTCGGAGTAAAAATCGTCAATTCGTTGAAATTCTTTCTGCCGCTTGTGTCTGAATTCATATTTCAGGATCTCCAAATTTGATCTTGGATTAAAATGATCTGTTAGAGCTTTAATGAGGTCCTTATAAGATTCATCTGAGGCTTGTATGGTATTGATAGTGGGTAATGATTCTGCAATATCATTTAGATCTGGACCACCATAAGTGAGGGTAAGAGCGTATCTTCGTTTGCTGCTAGCTATCTCGTATCCATCAAAGATGTGCTCCAGCCTGCGGACCCATCTAGGCCATCGAACTGCGGCACCTTCAGTGTGGCAATCGAATTGTTCATACGGTGGGAGATTCATGATGGACTCTGTGGTGTAGATCTAGTAGATTTGGCTCAGGTCTGAACTCATAGACTCTGCACTGTGTCGATCTATTCTTGCTGTCAGGTCTGATCTCATAGACTCTGCTCTATCGATAATAGGTCTTGGTTCATGGGCTTGGCTTAGGGGCCTTTTTTTTTTTTTTTTTTTTTCAGATACGTCTAGATTCTAGATCTGGTAATGCCAGCTACTTTAACTGACAACATGTTTGTCAGATCCCACTTCTGACACCATGTTTGGGTTCGTATTGTATTGATTAAGTGAACCAGGCCATCAGGTACAAGACAATGTTAATTCAACACAACAGACTCCACGTGTAGCCATTTCATAACTTCCTGTATTCTCTTCTGTCGCTCTTTTACAATGAAGTCACAGACAGTCATATTAATAATAATCTAGAGTAAGTCTAAAATCCTAAACAATGTATTTAATATGATACCAGAACACCATTGAGACAGGCTAAGATGTACAAGGTGATTAAAAAAACTTTAATACCCATTTAAAAAACTCTTTTCAGATCCACTCAAAACAACTTTTAAGAATTTTACCAGTGTGATAAAATTTATACGAAACTATTACTTCCATTTGTGAAATTTAGAAGCTCTAAAATGCAGTAACTTCAAGAAAGAGGGAAAAAATCCAGGTTCAATCAAGGCCCCCGGTTACCAAAAATGTTATTCACTTTTTGTTGGCATTCTCTCAAAGGACAACCCAAAGGGTCACAGGGTTGTCTAGTTAAAGATACAAAATCAACATCACGGACCGTATCCGAAAAGTTACGCTCGGCTGCAAACTGTCATGGTGTGGTGATGTCATACCGGGCATATATAGGCTACAATATCTTATTAGTGGTCTTGTCCACAGCATTATCTCCGGTCCCGCTATCATACAGAAAATGAGGTACGACAAAAATACTCTTTGCCTCTATAACGGTAAGGAGCGGAACGGAGGAGATGCTCTGGACAAGTATACAGAGGTGAAGAGTGTTTGCTTCGTCAGGCGTCCTTTTCCGTAAAATAGCGGAGGTGAGCGGATGCTGTGAACAAGACCACTTATACTCGTACAATCATCTCCTTCAGCCAGAACTGTTTAAGTGTATTATTCAATACAAAAGATAACAATTTTGCGAGTGGAGAAACGAATGATTAACTGTCCACTTTATCTTACTATACTTGAGCTAGAGGGTGAACCTGTAAGCAGCTAACACTTCGCGACTACGCCATCAAAAATTATGAAACTTGGTGCATTGCATCAATTTTTGACGAAGAGTTACATGGACACATTCATTTCGAACAAATATCAATCTTTAATACTATTTGTTTAAGATTTGTTTGAGCTTTCGAATCCAAGTGCCGTTTTAATGTAGCCTAGAACTAGCTATACGGTTGAGCTTGGTACATGGAAAATTTGCATGATTTATCTTGCGCGGGTCAGCCAGTTAATGAAAACCTTTACTATTTTATTTGTCTTATTTTGTTTTAAAGGGACGTTTTTCTCACAGATATCCCTAGGCATGTTCTTATGCTGATTTTTGTATTTTTTAATACACTGGCCAAAAGTCCTATTTCCTCAATACAACGCTGGCCTGACATCTTTGCAGAGGAGGTTTTTCACATAACATGCACTCCTGGCCATTTTTGTCCTTTAATCTAATTTATCCCAGACTTTCTGCCTTTAAAATGCTGTTTGTTTGTTCTCAATTTCTCACGCTTCCATGTTCATCCATTCGGTTTTCTCTTTCAGTCCTGAGCCCCAGTGATAATAGAGATTCGCTGTAGAAGATGATGGAAATGAAAATTTCCACACAGGGTAATAATTGTCAATCGGTCGAAATGAGTCCCATTACTTCAGATATTAACATAAAGCCGTCAACTTATGTTTGATCTCTGACCAAAACAAAACTAATGTATGAATAAGCGAAAAATATATTGCACAATCCTGCAATAAATTTGGTAAAAAATGCCGAATCGAAATACTTTTTTTATTTTTTTTTTCTGTCTCTCTCTCTTTCTCTCTGTCTGTCTGTCTGTCTCTCTCTCTCTTGCGGTCTCTCTCCCTCTCTCTCTTTCTCTCTCTCTCTCTCACACACAGACTCACACGCGCACGCATGCACGCACGCACAAACATTCACACAGAAGCTTTGTTCCACACACAACTGTATGAAGATAATGAATAATGTTTACTCCCCCCCCCCCCTCCCCCCCGTACTCACCTTTTGTAGTACCGTCTTTGTCCCACATTTCCGTGACCAGAAGTGTGACGTCAGCAGCTTTAGGACCAATGATATTAGCGAACAGGCCCCCGCCTGTTGAGTAGCCAAATGTTCCGTATTTGCCCAGGTTGTACTGGTCCCTTGGCCGCAAAATTTTGCAGTAACCCTTATCACCTGTCCCAAAAACAACAACAACAACAAAGAAAGTGCATCTTATAAGAACATTGATGGTGTAATTTACAATATTCCATTATGTGCAGTTATATATTTCATTATCATTTTTGCTTATCTACAATACTGCTCATAATGAAGAGACAACAAAAAATGTTATCGTTGACACAAATCCAAGTCCTTGAACCCCTTAACACGAAACTCGTAAACAGCTGATTATCTGCAACAAAGATGAAAAATGTTGGCTCATGATGGAGTCTAAACTTCTGTTTCTGTCTCTTCTTTCTCTTTTTCTTTACTTTCTCTCTCTTCTTCCCTCTTATCAATTTTTAAAATTTTTGTTCTAAAGTCTTTTGCGACTTTATCCCCATTTTTTTTTTTTTTGGCTTTTTTAATTTTGTATACTTCTTTAATTATGTACTTCTTTAACGGAAAGTTGCCTTCGTGTTATCGAAGCCCAGTTACAACTAGAGCAGACACGTTGCAGCGCCGGACGGCGTGTGTTTTTTTTTTGGGGGGGGGGGGGGGGGGGGAGTGGTACGAATACATTTTATTTAATTTTGCTCTGGCAGCAGCCTGTTCGGCCTTCTCTTTTCGATTTCCAACCGTCAATGTATCTTTAACGTGCGCAATGTGCACACGAGCTCTCCGAGTTTTTCGTCCTTATCCTAGGAGACTCGGTGCTCGATCTTAAATACCATAAAATCAGGAACAGGAAAATATGAGAAAAATCCCCAAATTCTAACATGCCTGCACTGACCGGGATTTGAACCCGGTACCTTCGGCATGAGAGGCGGGCGCCTTGCCTCTAGACCACCGCCGCACGTTTATAACTTTTGCCCTCTTTCTCTCAGTCTGAGCCCGGAGGCTACCAAAAAACCCCACCTTCTTTCCTTCACCCCTGACTGCTACGCCCATGCAGCTTACAACGTACTTCACACAACGGTTCGTCTTGTTCTTAAACCGTCTTCCTTCTAGATTTTTCTTCTGTTCACTACACTATTATGTACATTTTCAGTGCCACAGTGTTTATAGAAGCCTTCTTTCCCTCTGCAGCTCACCCCCTCCCCTTTCCCCTCCCCGTACACACACACAAGCTTCTAAATCAGATGTGTTTGACTGACGTCAAGTCTGCACATAGGAATGACATGGACGGTGCGTAGATCCGCCGGTTACGAAGGACATCACGCCGCCATCAGTTTGGGTTGGGAATCTGGTCGTAAGGTAATCCTATCAACCCAACGGAAATCCTATACAAATTTACGTTGGATTTTCGCAGGGATGCTGGCAGGCAACCAACGGCACAGGGCCACACAATCTGCAGGGCTCACACACGATTTCAGAATTGATTTTTTTTTGGGGTCGTTTTTTTGCTTTTAAACTTATTTTCAGTTATTCTTTATAAATCTGTGTAAGTAATATTTTACGCCTATTCATTTGAAAACAACTTTTATTGTTCGCTTTAAAAACCTTGCCATTAAATTAATTTAAATCACCTTTTATTAAAAGGCACAGACACGTGTTCAGCTGTTGTTTTTTTTCTTTTTTGGCTCCCAAAGATCTTGTTTTTGTTTGCAGCTTTGAGGTCTCCTGTTGTGACCTTTTAGTACAGATCTTCCTTTTTTTTGTATAACATTGTAATAGAGCCCTCACCAAGTCTAAATCCGGCACTGCATGCCTGTTTGCCAACACGTCCAGTCAGTTCCCAGACAATTTACCCTGCATATCGCGACTTAGTTCTTACTAGTTGACCTACCGGGCATTGCCCGGAATAAACAATCATGTGCTCCCGCCCCCCCCCCTCTCTCTCTCTCTCTCTCTCTCTCTCATATGATAAAAGTAATAAACTACAGTCTTGCTTCAGAACTCATGCGCACCACAACATTACGCACCAAACTGAACGCTTGATACGGTTACTTTTTATGACATGCACGGTACTATATATTACGAAACAAACATGCAAAAATACAGATGTTACATAGCAATAAACATTGTTATTTTTTTAAAATACATGCTTGAAGTAAACAACTTTTAATTATAGCCATCATCTTCCTTATCTCAATTGCCACATTCCTGCCAAATTTAAGGACTGAAGAGTGTATAGTTTGGTCAGTTAGTCATGCCAAAGGTTGCAAGTTACTGAAATATATAATAGACTAGATGAGCTACCGGGCATTGCCCAGAATAAACAATCATGTGCCCCTGTAACAGGGTGATAGATTGGCAAGGTATAACTAGTAGTTATAATAATATTGTGCCTATAACTAGCGTGGGAAGATAGTTAACGGCGGGGAGACAGAGTCATTGTAGGCCAGAGGGGGGAAAGTATGGGATGCAACTGAAGCGCTTTGACACCCGAAAAGGGTAGTGTTTACTTGACCGCCGTACTTGTCGATCAGATCACCTGGGAATTGCTTGGGGGGTAGAGCTGTTTCAATAGTATTTGACGTGGAGCCGACGGGGGTGGCTATTAGGATAACTAATGCACACTCGGTGGGCGTCTTGGGACGCTACCTGACTGGGTATAAATCCCCGAACGCTCCTTCCAACTTCAGACCGCTGAGAGCACTCACCAGCTTCGTGCCGAAGAGGAGACCACAACTGCAACTGTAACTTTGTACTAGTCTTGTGAGTGGGGAAGGTCAGGGAACCCGCAAACATCCTTTGTCAGAGCGTGGTATCTTTGGTATCTTGTCGGCATTTGAGCTGTTGCTGAGTGGTAAGTTAATTGTACGATGTATGTGTATTTTTACTTAATGTTCATGATTGTAGAACCTAAATCTAGTGGGTTTACTTTGGTATAACTACTGCCTCTGAGAGAGTCACGGAAACGCCGTTATATATATGTTACGAAACCTTATAGGATGGGGTCTGTTAGAGAGAGCGTTATTCTTCGTGGGGAACGTGTAAATATCATTGAAACTGTATTGATCGTTTATTCTATTGCCTATATGGGAGCCTATGGAGTATGGGAGCTGCTGACTGACTTATAACAGTGTCAGTGGTTAAAGTATTAATGATGAATATCCGTCATGGAGTAAGTATGGGAGTCATGCCTTCCAGCAGTAGATTAGGAAGTTGCGATTGTTTTTCTACAGAGGAGGAAGAACAACGCCTTCTTGGCTTCTCAACTTCTTGTCCTTTGATTAACGACATCGTGGCTTCTTGGTTTCCCGACCTATTGGTACCTGCCGATACCTGTTGATCTAACTGCGCAGTCAAGCCAGGGTAGAGAGGAAGAACCAGTGCCCAGATAGCGCCATACACCCCTAAAGGAGAGGTTTCCTTATGCTGAATGTTCCCATGTGTTTTATAAAATGTGCTAGAAATTGAATATTACGAAGCCATTTAATTAGCATGTACTGATTTGTATCAACTTCATTCCATCGAAATTCACATGAAATTGTATGACCTATGTTCCTATTATTATTGAATGAATTAATAATTATTGTATATATGTAAGCAATACAGATATCGTTTGTTATAACTTATAGAAGAGAGATAGTCGATTATTTAGTGTGTTTGTGCCGTGCCCATCACGGCTGGTGTCAGAAGAAAGTTAGTGAGAGAAAGTGGAAACATCACAGCCCCCCCCCCTCCCTCTCTCTCTCTCTCTCTCTCTCTCTCTCTCTCTCTCTCTCTCTCTCTCTCTCTCTCTCTCTCTCTCTCTCTCTCTCTCTCTCTCTTTCATATAATAACAGTAATAAACTACAGTCCTGCTTCAGAACTCATGCGCACCATAACATTACACACCAAACTGAACACTTGATACGGTTGCTTTTTATGACATGTACGGTACTACATATATTACGAAACAAACATGCAAAAATACAGATGTTACATAGTATTCAACGTTGTTATTTATTAAAAATACATGCTTGAAGTAAACAACTTTTAATTATAGCCATCATCTTCCTTATCTCAATTGCCACCTTCCTGCCAAATTTAAGGCCTGAAGAGTGTATAGTTTGGTCAGTTAGTCATGCCAAAGATTGCAAGTTACTGAAATATATATAGTCGATTTGTTCCAACTCCAAGTTTTGCACAACTGAAAAATTCGTCGTTAAACTTTCGCGGCTTAAGTATCATGAAAAGGAGTTGGAATAAATGGGAAGTGTGAAACAGTTTGATAAGTGCCACGACGTATTTTAAACAAAGAAGTGGCAAAGTGTGCATTTGTTATAAATACCTTTTGTACGTACGAAAAGCTATCCAGTTTTTCAGAAAATGGAGATAGAACAAACAAGGACAAAGGTCACTATATTCCCACAATGTCTCTCTCCGAATAACTCACCAACTCACCCCATACTTTTCCTGATGTCTCCCCAGTTAAATGAAGTGCTTGACTACTGCACGAGCTGCTTATAGTTTGCAGTGTACTCATTTTGTATTTGGTCATCCTGGCCACCAAGCGGTCACCATTTCTGGGCTTGAGGGTGATCACGCACCTCTCGCTGGCTGGCAAGAATCCTCTATGACCCATCAGCTTGATCTTCATATCTCCTGATACGGTATACGTATCACCACAGTGGCCCTGCACGTACCCTGTGGAAATTGCAATATTTTTCTGATTAAAAATATTTAAGACTATTGTTCCATTTTTTTGCCACAAAGGACGAAAGATGTTTTGTTTCAGATTAACAAACGATAGAATATGATACTAATAATATTGATAATAATAATAATAATGGCATTCATGAAATATTCATTGTAATGTGGGATCTCCGTCATCGTCATTGTAATCTGTACCGCATTGTTGTCGTTGGTGCTGTAGTCATACGTGAACTAAAACAGGTCTGTTCACAGACGTGTCACCTCAAAGGAGTGACATAACGGAGCGGTGACAACAATCGAGGGGTGTCTGGGCAATGACCGTATCGCCAGCTTTGTAAATTTTACAGGGGAGCGACGTTTGGCATGACGTATCAAATGTCTGTTACGACCTATGAATCCTCATCAATAATTACGTCAATTAATTCGATAATGAAATTTGCGTCATGTCAAAATGCAGTACTTACCAGGGCGAAACAGATTATGCGAAAAAAAAAAAAAAAATCGAAAATTTTCGAGTTACGGTATTGGCGCAGGCACCTCTCGACACCGTTTCAAAGGAGTGACACCTAGAAAAATGAAGATATTTCAGAGAAGTGATAATTCAAAAGGTAGCAAATCAAAACGTTTATTATTATTCTCCAAAACCAAGACAACAACCACAACACAATGGTAGTGACAGAGAAAAAAAAAAGAATTATGTTATCTAACCCAATCGCTTAAAAACATCATGAAGCTTTGTAGAACTATTACGGTACTTGTCCAAGCACAAAATACATGTATAATGATTGTCATGTTTCAGGCCCCTTGAGGTTGATTCGTGGGGCCCCCGCAAGTCCCCATTTGAGATTTCACCAATTGAGACTCATCTATGGTAATAGCTGAGAATCAAATTCCACTTTCAGGTGAAGAACATAATAATAGGCGTTTTTGTTTTTATGCTCTTGGTTAGGATGGAGAGCAAGATTCTTTCTTTCTTTCTTTTTTCGCGTATTTTTGCGAACTCAACAATAATCCACTTTCAGGTTTGTCCTGCGTTGTCTTCGGTGCAACTGGAAGTCTAGCTGTTGCCGTCTTTATCTAACAATATCTGACAAATAATTACAAAGCGAATCCAGGGAGACTTGGCTTGTCCTCTGTTATGCAGTCGCATCGGTGTGCGGGCAGTTGTGTACCGGTCTGTCCATTGTTTGAAGAGTACAAGTATATCATGGCTCAGGGTGTCAATTACAGGCTGAGAAAGGAGATTTTGAGAGGTACCATCTGATATCCTGTCTGCAAGGCCATCTTAACATCACGGGCGCCTGGGCAAAGCAATAGGCTGCGGCCCGCCCCCTACGCAACTACTCATAAATTTGCATGCATGGGGGCCCCCTAAACCTTTGGAGTCGCTGGGCAACTGTCCAGTGTGCCCATGAGTTAAGACGTCTCTCCTGCGTGTTTTCTGAAAATTTTAAGAAATTATTTACATCGGGTAATCAAAAAAAAAACACCTGCCCTAATATTGACACCAAATATCTCGCAATCCTTTTGATGAATCCGTGAGAAATTTTGGTAGAGTTATGTCCGTTATATATAACATATATGTGTAATGCTTTGTTAAAATTTCATCAAGATTTAATCATTACTTTGAAAGATATTTTAGATTAAGTGAGTGTCTGTGAAAAATTAATAAAACAAGCCAGCTGAGAGCAAGAACGATGAAGATTTTAACGCAAATTCAGCTATCCAGTGCACAACAGTTGAGTATTTTTTCTCCAAATTTTTTTAATCAAATCCAGTCCACCTTTCCAATCCAACCTTATTTTGTAGATCCAAGTTTAGCAGACGACACTCAACCAAGCCTTTTGCTTCCTAAAGTGATAAGTTGATTCCCCCAAGTCGAGTGTATTCCAACTAATGATGATATATATATAAAAAAAAAAAACTGCCCCAAATTTGAAGCTTTTTTTTTATTCATGAACCGCTTAATTGATCTCAATGATATTTCACATGTATATGGGTAGATACATAATGTATATGCATACGAAAATTGAATGAAATAGTTTCATTGAAAAAAAGTTATGAAGTAAAGCGTTATGGTAGGTCTTGCTCAGATGGCTTGTTTTATTCATTGTCGTGTCATTGTTGGGGCAATTTTTTAAAAATATATTTACACATCAAATTTAACGAGAATGACAGAAACCAACCGGCAGAGGTCGAAATAGGATTTGGAGCAGGAGATTATCATCATTTTCTTAGCAATCATTGTTCACAAAGGCTTTGCATGTGGTTAAAATGGACCTAGAATATTTTGCGGACAAGTTAATAGAGCCTTTACGACATTCTTTTCACATTATGTTGTACAAGCTTGGACACGTTTCCTTCTTTTAAAATCTCATTACTGATAATAGTTCTCTCTCTCTCTCTCTCTTTTTTAAGCTCATGTAATTGACACAACACTGCAGGATGCCTTCTTGTCGTCTCTCTCTCTCTTTCCCTCTCTCTCTCTTTTCAAACTAATGCAATTGACACACAACAGTGCAGAATGTCTCAGTTACACCTGTGTTGACGTTTGTATCCTGTTTAGTTTTAAATCTTCATTTCAAAGAGGGGCTTATGCTGTGCATGTCACTTTGACACTCAACGGAACGCCTCAATTACACCTGCCTTGTCGTCTTTTTTTAAAAGTTTCTTTACCTCGCATTTCTACCTGTCTCTTGTCAAGCTCATATCACTTTCACACAAAACACAGCAGGTCGCGTTTGTAGTCGCACATATTTAAAACAACAATAACAACAACAAACAGACAAACAAAAAACTGGTCGCCGTCATTGATTTATACCAGTGATTCTCAACCTCTTTCAGGCAATCGCCCCCTTTCTCTCCCCCCCCCCCCCAACCACCTCCCATCCCTACTCAAAACCAACAGTTACATTTCACAAGAACACAGAATAATTATAAATTATGACGTTCAGCTTCTCAAACCATATTGGGCTTTTTTAATATTCAGTATAAAACAAGACATTCTTCGAGGATTTTTCCGTGCAGTAAACCTATATACGCGTGCTGTTGAACAAGTTAGTGGCTGCCATAAATTGCTCCCAGGTCGCCCCCCCCCCCGCCCTCATCGTTTTCGCCCCTGTTGCCCTTTTCTACATTTTGCCCCCCCCCCTTCCCCCCTGGAAATCAAAATGGCCCCCTAGGGGGGGGGGAGGGGGGAGCGATATGGCCCACATTGAGAACCACTGATTTATACTGCCTGACAAACTCAAAGCTAATGGGACATGGGACAACACGTTCAAAAGCCTGCAGATAACACCAAGCGGGGTACTGCCGTGCTGGTTGAAAAGCACTTTAACCTGTGTTTCTACAACTTTTTTTTTTTGCCGCAAGCCCCGCTTCAATTAAAAAAACAACAACAGAACAACATGCATCCCTACCATGATCAGACAATGTTAGTGTACAGTCAATATACCTATGCCCCATTCTGAAGTCCCACACCCTTCCAATATACTGCCACACCCCAACTTGAGAAACACTTCTTTACACGATCACTCTTAAGATATGTCAGAATCTTTTCGTTATGGTAATATTCCGTGTCATTCCTTTGAAATTCATCACCAGTTTGTCACTCGTTTGTTATGTCGTAACTTAGCTGTGTCACTCCTTTGATAGAATACCGAAGTAAAACTATCTACGAGTTACTGTTTGGGAACATTTACAAGACAAACTTCAACAAAAAAAAAAGCACCATATTGACAGCAATGCTTAATGTCACCCTCTAAAAGACAGCTGGTAATGACATCTTCTTAAAGGCCGCTTGTAATGACACCCTCTGAAAGACAGCGTGTATTGGAATGACATCTCCTTAAAGGCCGCTTGTAATGACACCCTCTAAAAGACCGCTTGTAATGACAGCCTCTGAAATACCATCTGTAATGACACCCCCTGAAAGCCCACTTGTAATGACGCCCTCTAAAAGGCCACTTGTAATGACACCCTCTAAAAGATCGCTTGTAATTACACCGTCTAACAAGGCCGTATGGTAATGACACCCTCTAAAAGACCACTTGTAATGACACCCTCTAAAAGGCCACTTGTAATGACACCTCTAAAAGACCATTTGTAATGTCATCTTCTAAAAGGCCCCTTGTTAAAGCAGTTTAGGCACGACCTGTACTAGCCGATTTTGATCGACCAACCAGTTCGATGGTGACGCCATGATTTTGAGTTTCAATGAGTTCTAAGTAGTTGACTGGTGCCCGAGGTCTCAATGAAACTCAATGCCATGACGTTACCACCCAAATAATTTGGCGGTCAAAAGCAGCTGGTGGGCGCCATTCCTTGTAGTTACAAAGTGTTGTAAGTTGTCACAAAAACAACAACAAACAAATTCTTTGGGGAGGGAGACTACAAGGAATCTTCAAAGAAAAAGATAGAGAATCGTTTTAAACTTTACCTTAGCCCTGGAATTTAACCATAGTTTCTTCTCAGCTACCAACTTAATGAACAATGCTGATGTCATTCTATAATCTTTGTGTTAAATTATCCTCGCTGAGATGCTATCTATTGTAAGAGCCACCAGCCAAACCAAGGAAGTTTAATTCTTATTTTACACTGAACCAGATAAATAATATAAAAGCCACGCTTAATTTGACCTCAAGTGATCAAAAATTATTATCGCTATCGTTATTATCACCACCATCATCATCATCATCTCTATCTTTCGTTCTCCTCAAACTTTCAGCAATCATGGGGGAAAAATCTATGGAGATTTAACGCAAATCTCTGTTTCATTAGGTGGTACGAATGACTGACAATGTTTTGTACATCCCTGCCATGAATAAACAACCAATGGACATGTCAGTGTTTACTTGTGTTCGGGTAGTGAGTAGCCTGGACATCACATGCCAGCACCAGGATGAGCAATACGATGGACGAATGGGACCAGTCCAGAGCCATGGTTTGATCTGTAATGACAAAATGGTGGACATAATGAACAGAACCCTGGCAGATCAGAATACAATAATGCTGTGGGTTTGAGTTTGAGTTTGGGTTTAACGGCCACTTCGCGCCTCTCACGGTTTTTTTCGTTTTTCACTTTGGGCTAGCTTTCAGACCTCAGTTGCCTACAGGTAAGATCAGATAAAAATGAAGTTATAGATCTAACGGGACAAGGCCCGTATTGAAAATCTAACGGGAGACGGCCTGCACTACATACATGTAAAGAATATCTATAGCCTATGAATTTTGCAAATTTGATAAAAGTCTGTTAAATCAGCTTGTAGAGTTCGACCTCTTTCACAATGCAATGCTGTGGAAAAGTCACAAGCACTCCTGTCTTACACTTCAGTAGACGAAAAAGAGTGAGAGGGGACAGAGAAGGGCAGGGGGTCGGATTGAAAGATTGAAGAAAAAAAAAAGCCGTGACTGGAACGGAACCCGATATCTCGGTCAGCACAGTCTTCGCTCTACCATCTTAACAAGTGTAGCTGGCAGAACGGATTTCAGGCAGGCGGGCTGAGGGCTAGCGGATGGATGGATGGATGGATGAATAATGGACTGACGAGTGGACGGATGGATGGAGGGAGGGATGGATGGATGAACGGATAGACAGACGGATGGATGGATGGATGGAAGGATAGATGAAAAATAAAAAATCCCTTTGCTCAAGCCCAGAAATGTTTTTATTAAGAATTTCTGACTGCACAAGGGGTAAAAATGTCAACCTTTTATCCCCCCCCCCCCCCGATTACAGAACTATGCCCTTGTTAGGGCGTGTTCATCCTAAAGCAGGTAATAGTGTGCCAGGATTTTCAGGTGTACCTCAGTGATAACGTCTGCCGAGTTGCACGTTCCTTTTATCCGCTTGACATCCGTCCGCGGTATTTAGAACACTGAACCAAAGATAGTCTACTATCTTTGACTGAACCAATGTTAGCAATACTTAAGACGACTGTGGCCATAGGACTGTTTTACGCAATGGCCTCTTCTATACGTCTTCAGTTTATTTACATTTGATCATCAACACTACGGATAACGATTATGATGACTAGGCATACACAGAAATGTATCGGGGCATCAGTCTTTAGCTCAGTTGATGACAGGCAAGAATAACTGACAGTGTAAAAGATCATTAACTTTACCTAGGTCTTGAACAAGATTATAAACATCAGGTTTTCCTTGCACTATGTATGTTGTCAGGGAAAGGTTTGAGCGGGTGTCATTAATTCCCGTTTGATATACCTATTAATTAAGTTATATCAAAAAACGAAGATAGCATCGTAATATATTTTTCTTATTTATTTATTTACCTTTTGTCGGGAATTAAAAAAATATCACAAGTATATTGGCTGCTGACATAGGGAAAGTATGGCTAAGAATCGTGTTTTCCAAGCACCATTTCAGTGTTATAGTGAATTAATGATTGACCACAGTCTCTCCTAGGGAATACACATCGACAAGACAGTCACTTGTTAATTTTATTGTCTTTTCATTTTAAAAAAATGAACAATTCCTTAGATTTCTATTAAATCTCGTATACACTATGTTCGAAAACCACGCCAAGACACCTGTCTTGGGAAAGGCAAGACAATCTGAACTATAAGAATGAATAAAAACATCCATACAAAGGTTTTATCAACTGGCCGAGTTTAGCCTTCAACCTCAATGGACAGTCGGTTTTACGAACAAGGGGAGAGAAGGCCCACGTTAACCGCTCATCCTAAGCTCTTGTGAAATTCGTTTTGAGGAGCCGACCAGCGAAAATCCGAACCGCGTCTCCTTGATTATTGTCTGAATGAAAGGAGAGCTGGATCTGGATATCGGTATGCAGGTGTCTAGAGGGAACTCCGGATTTTTACTGAATATGTAGGACTCGGATTGGAGACTTAAGATCGCGGCTATGGAACTTAAGGAGCGTCCACGTGCGCCTGTTCTTGTCGAGCAAGTCCTCTATTATGGACGTCTTTACGCGTTTTTCAAGATCTGGTTGTCTTATGTCTCCCTACACAGTTGCCTAAAATAATCACACCGTGACACAATTCATGGCCCAAATAAACTCTCTGCATCGTTAAATACTTTGAATTTCTAAGAGAAACATAAAATCTAATCAAACCACACAACATATTATGGTAGTTTCGAAATAGGCCATTTTACACTAGGGTAGTAAATAAGTGAACAAACACAGGCTGTGATTTACACCTTTTCTTCGTGCACAGAAATAACATTTGATCTTGCAAATAACTGACAGTGTATTTTCTGAAACATCACACAATTTTATCTGCCAGTTAGACAAACTGAGGTGCGTCAGAAAAAAGAAACATCTATGGATGTCACATTCCAGGTGATTGGTGATCTCAGGTATACAATATTTATTTAAATTTAAATTTAAACATGTTTAAATTTTTAATCAAATATTTAAAAACAAGAGTCTGAAGACTCCTGCGAATCTTAAACCAGTATCTCCGAAATTCCAGGTTGTAATTCTCTACTTTTCGTCTCCCTGTCAACTTCAGTTTAGTAACAGTGCACAGAAGAAGCCAGCTTTGGTCCTATAGGCTCACTGTTACCAAACAAGATGAACATTCTGATAATGAATTATATCACAAGGCCTATCACCTGACGTTTGTCAATTTCATCGACCTACATTTGAAAGTTATAACTTCATTAAATCCATTTCCTTTCCATCATTCTGCGCGTGCACACAAACATTCCACTGTAATCATCTGTTCTGATAAAGCGATCTGACCCACTTGGCCAAAAGTTCACGATTTCGTCTGTGCTATGAAAATGTGATTTTAATAAAGTAAAACATTTCTACAGTCTGTTCAGAAATTTGTGCCGCTCTTCCCAAAGCCATATCGTAGCAGCCCTTTGAATGAATGTATTGGACCCTGGAATGTGGACTACGAGTCCGTCATGATTAATAAAATATTTTTTGTTCTTTAAACTTTAATCTTATTTCGTATTTTGTTCTTTACGTTATGTTAAAAATAAAAAAAAAAGAGGTTCAGGGTTTCAGGGCAGGAACTGGATAGTTTTACAAACAGTAGTTCACCATCTCTGTTTAAAAAAAAAGTGTACACCTCTGCTCAATAGCAAGAAATCCACCTTTGAACAGGATTTTTTTTTTTAAGGACAGTGGGGGCGTAATTGGTCCATTCCATGAAATGCCAACCAATATGAGAAAAAATGAAATTTGAAATATCCATTAAAATATCCTTGCTTTAACCTCTAAAATGATTTATTGACAAGAGAATGTCATCTGGAGAGAAAACAAGCTGGATTTCATAATTTGACCGCATGTTTTCTAAACACAATATTTCATACTGAGAAGCAAAAAACATTCAATATAATTTGCAGTTTTATGTTTAATATTAACATAACAAGTAATGGACGCAATGAATTTTTTGTTTCTTCTTATTTTGCATTGACATTTTAACAATAAAAATAACAAGAAAATTCTATTACCGACTTAGTTATTGACTAGAAAGAATCCAAAAGACATCATTGGTTCTGTGTAACACATGTCACACCTTACGTCAAAAAGTTTTCTCTAATAGTAATATTTGAGACAGACAGTTACCAATTACAGAACAAACATAATTTATTACTGTAAATTCTTAAACATTCAAACTTATATCCAAAACTTATCTTATTCCTGAAAAAATGCACTTGAAAAGTGGAGATGTAACATACGCCAAGAAAAAAAATGTAACACACGTCATGACACTTTAAAAAAAAAATCTATATCATCTAAATTTCAAGAATTATGAGACACAGAATTTGCTACTTTCAAAGCAGTCATTTACAAGTATTATTTAAAAATTTAGATGAAATTCTTAGACTACTTACACAGAAATTTCAGAAAATATTACTTAATCTAGAAAACCACGTTTTGTGAATTTAACACACGTCAAGCCAAGATAAGCATCATTTTGAGTTAGATCTTACCTTTAAGTTTTTTAATTAAGGCTGAAACCTTGTTCAGTGATCATTTCTTCATTGTCAAAACAGTAATGATAAATCATTCAATGATTCGTTCACGAAGCTGGCAAGCTTCTAAATGCACATTACAGTTTGTTTCTCCTGCCTCCTATTTGACACTGAAACTCTCACTGCACAATAATATCTTATTTTTACGAAGAAAAGAAGGTGTGAAGCTCCTGAGACAGTAGCTTTAGAGGAAGGCTAGGTATATTTGGGCCGAATACGGCCTAAATATAGCACAAAACCCTGGTTCCGAGTTATTTGGGCCGATAATGCGAGTTTGCAGTTTGCACTGTTCTGACTTTTTTTTTTTTTTTTGAAAACAGAATTTGTGTCCGTACAATATTGCCTAAAGGTAGCGTCAATCACCACCGCATTTTCCGGTAGCCGGTAGCGTCAATTACTAATACTACCGCATTTTGCGGTGGCTACTGACGGTACGTCGATCGCTGCCCCAGCCCCTATTCGCCTGATTAGTCAATCTGACTACTGCCCATTGATACAAACTGACTAGACCCTCACGCCCCCAGGTCCATCTGACCATTCCAATGCACACTTGAATCCACAATGGACACCGTATTCCGCGGTGGCTGTCAGGGTTTAAGTAATATAAATGCCGTGCTGGGTCACGACTTGTAAGGAGTTGATTTTTCACGGTCTCGTTGATTATAACCAGCGTGATTTTGTCCTTGAACTGTTCTCGTGAACAGTTTGTTTTTGAAACACTTTTTCTTAGAGATGGAAAGAAAGTGGGGCGAGAAAGAATAAATGGATAAGTTAGGAGTGACAGTGCAATTCTCGACCCCGTGATTTTGATGAACACTTAGAAGGGAAGAGAAGGGGTGAATAAGGATAGATAGTTTAAGACGCTTAGTCGCGTTCAGAAATTCGTACATAAAATGTAGAAAGCACGAGGGTTTAAAGATTTCAGTAATTGTTTTGACATTTTAATTTGACCTTGTCTGTTTTTAGTACAAGGCCGTGACCAACTCCCACGTAGAATATTATTAATACTGCGAGATGAGCTCGCATGGATGCACCAATCAAATCTAGGGATTTGGACGGTAATTTGCAGGTGGCTGCACAGTATAAAAGCGTAGCCATACCTATGTCCATTACCCCATACAGAAAATTCCAATCTGTGCAGGCGTCGGCACGATTCTGCCTGAAGAATCATAAGACTGTTGATTCATGTCTAGTCCACTATAGACATTGAGATGAAGCCATATGCTTGAATGAGATATGCCCACTGCTATTGTCTACTGTTCCCTGGTTTTTCTAATACCAGGGACCAAGTGTAAGTGTTTGTCCTTTGATGATTCAACAATGAACGAGGAACTGGACATAATTTATCCAGTAGGACAGGATTGCCGCATATGCTAGGAGTGCTACCCAAGAATGCAAGACAAAGATTTATATTGACTTGCCACTAGTATGAATGTTTGGCATACACATCTGTGAATTGGGATTGATTTGTCTGGATGAGGCTGGGGATTGCCAGCCCATCCTAGAGTAGATCCAATAGACTTAACTACGTCAGTTTATATTGACGAGCTTGATCCATTATAAGCGGTAGGCACAAATAGCTGAGAGGACATCGTCGCCAGAGACATTAGTATATTGCTTGATAGATAGTAGGCAGACTATATCTGAGAGATATATAACTAGTACTTAAATTGTTAGTGAGTCAGAATGATCATAACCTTATAGGAATCTAGAGAAGACTTCTAGTGACATATTATTGAATTTTCATTTGATGCTGCTGATGTTGTCTTTTAGTATGTAATAGATCTAGACAAAATTGTTAGGAAATTTAATGTAATTAAATTTGTGGCCCTGCAGGTCTGTTTATGAAACTTATTCAGATTGTTCTTAGTGTGTGGCATGGTACGAAAGAGTAAATAGTAAATACCTCTCGATTTAAAATGCAGTCATAATTCCATCATTGAGAAGACCCTCTTCATAACAGCTAGAGGGCACTACCACCCAGTACCAGATTTGTAACAGTGGCAATTGACACTCCCTTGCCTAACATACCTTCGGCCCAAATAGCACAGTACCGGGTTGTATAGGCCGTATTCGGCCTAAATATACACTTCCTTAGAGGAAACCTTCAGAGGAAGTGATCACCCTGCAAAATGAAGTTTGCATGGACCCCTGCTAACTGAATAATGGATGAAAAATTATTTACTCTGAAGTCCTGGCTTTTGTGCCGCCTTTGGGGGGGGGGGGGCAGATACTTGGGGGATCAAGATCCTTGGATCCCATCTCTAAAAATGTAACCCTACCTTCTCCGCGGGCTCAGCTTGCCCCACTCACCTACCGATGCCATGTTGAAGAAATTTTGACTTAACTTCAATAACAAAAGTGACAAAATTATCGTAACAAAAGTTTGGGGGTTGTTTTTATCTAAGTTATAAAGTTTGCAGCTGACCAAAGTTCCTTCTTATTATAATAAGATCTCTTTCGTCTCGAAAAGCCAAACTTCTCTTTACTTCATTCTGACCTACACTGAATCAACACTCATGGAACTCTCGAGTGCCAGAGACACAGGATGGGCTTCCTATTATATCCCGCGTAAGTGAAAGAACGCTAAAACGGATATATATTGTCAGTAAAGAGTGTTTTATCATATGTTGTTTGACTTTGAAAACGTGAGTTCTTTCTGGATGCTTCCAATGATAATAGTCCTGGGTTAAGGACAGAAAAGTCTTGTGGTCAATGATCTTCATGCACAACTCTACAATTCCTTTTTAAGTTCAAGTGGACTTAAGCATGATATAAGAATAATGCCTTCAATTTACAAATCAGACTTTAAATAGCCAAAACTGACAAAAGTACAAAAATGTATTATTTATCGGGATAATTCATTCCTTGTTAATAAGTTAGTAAATGTTCCAAACAAGAGAACATCGGGCATCGGTTGTCGTGGAACAGTGGGCACCAGAGCTTTTAAAAAGAATCACCAAAGAACAATGTAGTACTCACAATGTGGAATTCGAACTGAAAAATCCTTTTTCAAAAAGCAGTAAACATTGTGTTACACACAGATCTGTCAAAATAATGACACTAGCTGTGCTAGTTCTTTGTTATTTGATCCTGTGTCAGAAATCCAATTGGGCAAACGGTTTGTACGTTGTCAAGAAGCCTTGGTACAAATTTAGTACAAAGCAAATATCTTAGGAAGTGCATAGTGGATCTATTGGGAGAGGAGCAAGGGGAACTAGCTGTTTCCTGCCTGCTCAGGAAAACATACAGTAAAGCACATGTACCTACACGAAGAATATATCGGCATTTAATTTGTTGAGGCACTTGTAGGTCAAGCATTCCAGGGAATTTCCCAGCCAGCACCCCTGCGTCAATCCGACGTATTTGTGCAAGATATCCCCGTAGAGTAGGTAGGATTACCGTAGGGGTGGGGTCCCTACATCAAACAGACGTCGGTCAATGCTGTAAACAGCGGATCTACGAGGAACAATACCATTGCTTTGTGCAAACATCCTATACAGAGGACTACCTTAGGGTTGCTGGCTGGAGTGATGAAACTTCGACTACGCAGTAGTTCGACGATCGAACCCTTCACATTTCAGGTCATTCTCCACAAATTACACGGGAGGGGAGAAACAAAAATTTTGAAACTATTTGAAGCTAATTTGCTTCTTGCAAGTGCAGTATTGTCCACGCAGATTTTTTTGTTTGTTTGTTTTTCAATTTTGGGAATAAAGAAATCGACTGATCCCCCCCCCCCCCACACACAAGTTCAGTAAGCGCATGGTTATGTCCATGCTGCCGCACCACAAGTTCGGCTTCCGTCTTGACCTTCTCTGCTCGGAGTGGGCGATGGAGCAACGAGCCTTTGTCCCTACGTTTTGCTTTGAGCTCGGTCTAGGCTGTTTCTCTGTCTCCTGTCTTTGCTGACTCGCCGACTGATTCGAATGATTTTGATTCATATAACCTCCTGTCGTCGACTGACTCGAATCGCGAGTCGCTCCTGCCGCCACTGGCTTGCCGACAACTAATTCTAAGATCGCGATTTAAATCAAACGCACTAAATTTAGACCAATAATAATTCCACACGTTTAGTGATGACGTAGTACACTATCTTCCCTACCTATGCAAAGTGCATAGGGAGGGAAGATATTCCCTCCCTATGCACTTCCAATATCTTATCGAATGCGAACAGAACACCTGATAACAGCGGACTGTAAAACTACTGATAGTCAGTCTTCCTGACAGAATTCAATTTTATTTTCATACGTCAGACTTTCATGCTAGGTTCTTTTGTTTTTTGTCCTTTGTTTTTGAACCATGATTGTCTTCGTTTTTGTTTTGTTTTGTTTTTTTTGGGTTAATTTTCATAACTTTCACAGTAAATAAAAACTAGTTGCAATTACTAAAATAATCAGTACGCCAATTTGCAAATGTAGTTCGCGAATGTATAAGAACTATAAGTTCATAAGTCCAAATCTAAAGTTCATGCATGTACAAAATTACCACATTAACTACAAATCTAGTTTGCAAATTTAAGATCATAATTGGTTCAAATCTCGTTTGCGAATGTGCAAGAATTATTATTTTTTATTATATAGTACAGGCTTCCCCTTTCCCCTTTGTAAACACCAAGGAGCTTACACTAGACATTCAATCCCTCAATCTACCCCCCCCCCCTTCCTCCCCCCAGTCCATCCCAATGTCCATTCCTCACCCTTGCTGCTGCTCTTTGCCCTTCACTAAGCAATTTTTTTTCTTTTTCGTTTCCTGAACTTGGTATTGATTATATTCCTGGTAAGGATCTGCTCACTGCAAATCAGGACCGAAGAACGTTATCATTTCTTTTTGAAATCAATCGGTTTTTTTTTTTTTTGGTACATCAGCTCACCAACACAAGTTTGACACACCGGCCCACCAACGCAAGTGAAACAGCATAGAAATACACATGCGTGCTCGTAGGCCTACACACTTACACACGTACACACACAGTGGGGTGTGACCCGGTTGAAAAATAAATTAAAAAGGCTTCAGCCGTGCCCAAATGAGATAGCATATGACAGGTGAGACAAAGGGTTCCAACCCTTTTCGACCCGTTTACCCCAGGCAACTTCTCGAAATTAAATTTACCCCCACCCTATTTTGTTCAGTAAATTGAGTTTACATTTTTACTTTAATGAAGCAAGCCGACAAAGGGGAAATTTAAAACAATATTTACTGCTTTCGCAGTATTATTCTAAGTTCAAATTACAATAATGGCATATAACAATGTTATTTCACTGATTTACATACAACTAATGGTGAGCAGATACCGATATTAAAAGAAAATATGGAAAACTCAAGGAACAGTAAATCTACCCCCAGGACTGGCGGAAGTTATCCCCTGGGGGTAAATTTATCCCATGTTGGGAACCCCTGAGATAGAGAAATCATACAAATCACGGAAGCTGGTCTAATCCAAAATTAGGCTTATATATTAAGCCATTTATTGATTTCTTTTTTCCCAATCGATCCTGTAGGAAGAAATTTGAGGAAAAAAAATTACTGATAAACTCCTACATTTCACTGCACCTGTATCCTGCGATCCGAGTTATGACTTCATAATGCAAGTGTGCCGGAGTACGATGAAAGTTAGGAAAGATAAAAAAAAACAAAAAAAAACATTGTATTTGCGGAACCCTAAGGGTGTGGACAGACAGGCACAAGAAAACTTTATAAACAGAACATGAAGCTAAAAGAAACAAAAACAAATGAGATCCAGCATTATAGAGTGAGACTAGCGAAAGGCTGTGCTTGTACATGCAGGTTGTTAGAACTGTAAATTTTGTTGAGCAACTGCAGCATTATGAATATAATTATTTATTTGAGTCTTCTTGTAAATTGCCTTGACTGCGCCTGCCAAGCACGTAGTAGGTGCTTAAATACACTTGTTCCAGTTACAGCATACATTTGATTTATTACTAAAACTACGACAACAGAGCAGAACTCAGCTGTGTACCGTAAGGGCTTATGATCTACGATCTACAACAGTTATATTATTGATCCTCACGATCATTGTGAAACAATCCTCTAATATCCCACTACCGACTACCGAGTGAAGCCCAGTTGTACAGACTAAGTGTGTTATTCGTGTGGGATACTAGACGATTTTATGTAACTTGTTCATCAGACACGTTTTTCCCACATTGCTAACTGATCTTAAATTGCTGGCCGCAAGCAATAAGGGTGGGGAAATTTAATAAGAGAATGGATATATGCGAAAAATGGTTGTTACGTAAAAACCACAATTACATTGAAACACATTGAATTATCAAATTTTGTATCCTGCCTCAATTCTGACGATAAATTACGTGGACATGTGCATTTGGGACAACATTCAGTCTTTGAAATTATGTAGCAGCTATTTACGATATTTTGAGCCGCAAAAACAACAACAACAGCAGCAGCAACAACCACAACAACAACAACAACAACAACAACAAACAAACGCAGTTTTGTCCGATAAAATCGAAAAGTATGATCGGAAATTTCGTTCTGCGTCTCTTTTGACAAATTGCCGGTCGAAAAGCAACTTTATTAGATCTCTGTATTCTACTGGGAATTGTGGTGTTCTACTAATCGTTCCATGGAATCCAAATGCCGATATCAATCTGACTTAGATCTCGGAACGTATGGAGAAAATTGACAGAATTTAGGAAAAATTTGAACAGGCGAACAAAATAGAAGACATGTCTAAATATTTGGAGAAGGTGATACCATATTTAATACAACCATGTAATGCATACTCTGAATAAAGTTTAAACTCTACAGTTTTGATTTATGCAACTGGCTCTGAATGTTGTCTATGTGTGATCTTCTAGTTCCTCTTTCCACTGTTTCATTTCTATTTCACTCATTCCAGTCAATTCTGAAATGTATTTTTACAACATTTTAACCAAGATTTCCGTAGTGGTTCTGAGAGAATTTCCTGGGATCACATCCAAAGTTTATGATGCACTGGCAAAAAGTGGAAAAAATAATCCACAATAGCTCAAGTGTATTACTGTTGGTTTTATAATAATTATATAGTTTTCTATTGATTCCCTTACTTTATCACATATTCTTTTCTGTTCACAAACCGTTATAGATGTGTTTTCTTGCTCAGATATTATCCTACTCATTCTTTTCTTTCCGTTGCCTGTACCTGTCGGCTAAAGTTTGAGGGCAGTGTTGCTAAAACATTTGGACATAGCTTTATGTCAGACACACTACTCTGTTCTAGTTTGTGTGTGTCTGTGTGTGTGTGTGTTTGTGTATTATACTGTTAAATGCTTAGTTTAATTGCAAGATGCAGTGACTACCAGTCATATTCACAAGAACAACAATAAAAAATAGATACTTTTTTTTAGTTGTAAGAAGCAGGCGGTCCATATCCAGAACAACAAAACGGCAGCAGCGACAACGACGAAGAAACATGTAGGCTATTTGTTGTTGTTCTGACTGATAGACCCTGCTTCTTGCCATGGCAACAAGCAAGAAAGATGTATTTGCTTTTGTTGTGGTTCTGAATATGACTGATAGCCACTGCCTCTTGTAAGGAAGCTTAGGATTTAACAGCACAGGGCTGTCTGAACTGGTTTTTTACCCTCTGCTGTTAAATCGTGAAGATGGCAGTGGGTATAAGTTTATATCGCGTGTCAAAACAATCGACCGACTTCTGCCTACGTATCCTTATGCGCGACGCGACGTTGAGTCGCTCGCGATTGTTGTCGCTCCAAAATCAATCGAGTAAGATTTGTGAGAAGCCATCTCCTTATACGCGACGCGACGTTTAGTCTCGAGCGACCATCGCGTGAGATCAAGTCATGTCGCGATCGGCTAGGTGGTCGCGTCAGACTGTCTGGAGGTGTGTCTGATTTAAAGCATAGCCATTGGTCGAAATATCTTGCGTGTGCTGATTCATTGTGCGCACCATGTGTAGTACTTTTTCCTTGCACTACATACATCTTGAACGTCTATTCCAAGACCACTACGCCACGGTACAATAGATAATCTATTCAAATAATTGATTTAATGATTAAAGCAAATAAATGAGTATAAACTCAAACTTTGAATGAAGTTCTTACATACACAAGACCATAGGGGAACTGTGCATCTTCTAATCTTATGAAAAAGTGTAGGGATAACCAAGGTAGCCGAACAAGAGTAATGAAGTAGGAAAAGAGACCAGATGTGCGATCATTTCAATGACTAAAACAAATAAATGGGTATAAAATGCAAACTTTGAATGAAGTTCTCACATGCATCAGTCCAGAAATGTACACCTTCTAATTTTACGGAAAAGTGTAGAGATAACCAGGGTAGCAGAAAAGGGGTAATGAAGTAGGAAAAGTTACCAGATAGGCGATTAAAAAAAACAACCAAGAACTCACCAAATTCCATTCGTGTATTCTGATGATAATGAAATTTGAAAGTGTTACCGCCCTTCAAGCTGGTAAGCTTAACGACTTGAAGAAATGTTTTATGCACCTTGGAAATCGAAACAGGATAGTCATACAGTGGATACCATCACATTGTGTACCATCACATTGTGGAGTGCCAGGCATTGAGAAAGCAGACCAACTCGTCGCTACAATAACATAGTGGCATAACTGCAAAAACTTACTTTTAAGAAAAACGAATTTGAAATTTTACTTGTGTTTTGAAGCCAAAGCATAGATGGTAGGAAAGCTAGATCTGGGTGAATTTTACACCAACCTGAAGGTAATTCAGTTCTGTACCATTGCATATAATGATATTGTGGTAAGGAAAATAATTAATGAGCTAATTAATTAAAATAAACGAAGTGGTACACTTATGCCTGTATGTGATGCAGAGAAAGTGTCTTACCCCATACCGCGAAGGTGCGCCTATCTGATTGTGCCGCTTTGCTAAACAGGAGAGGTAACGGCAAGCAGCAGTTAGGTCATTACGGGTGGCAATGTTTTAAGTAGGCCTACAGTGTGTGTTTGTGCTGTATTTGTGTCTTATTTTATTGTAGGGACAGATGACCAATAAAAAAAAAAGATATATCACGTGATATAATGACAAACAAAGAAAAGTATATATTAGATAACACTAACCTGTCTTTCGTTCATTTTATGTTGATTTTTTGACAAGCACAGTAACAATAATCTGAATAATATCTACATGGAATACACAATCATCATCACTAAGTTTAATAGATTCTTCACAATCTCTGTCCATGGGCAGCTCTTGCAGCACTCCTTGGGGAGAAAGCCTTTTCTTCGACATAATGCTAAATTTCTATAAAAATTTGCTTTTCCTCTTTACAAGCAATGTACCAAATATTGAGATTTTACTGAATTTTTTTGTTCATAATAATGGATATTTTAGTGTGGTAGATTCTTGTAAGAGTCTTGACACATTATTGTTCCTTGATCAGTGGGGTGGTTCCACGGCAGAAACTCAGTAGATCATTATATTTCTCAGTGCTGCATTTTGGAGGCTCATCATAATAATATGCACAGGATAGACATTTGGATGTCACTTGTTTGTGGAGGCGAGGTGGCAGTGAGAGGATGTAAAAGTCTTTTTTTTTAAATGGGAAGTTTCATAGAAAAGTTTCTGTGGTTCCTTTTTCTCTACTGTGACTTCCATAAAACTTGTCCATTTCACAATCTCTCCTCAATCCGATGAACGAACTCTTAATGTGCCGATGTCCTTTACCAGATCCTTCCAATTTTTTACATCCTTTGTGTTCAATTTTGTAAAACGAAAGGTTTTTTTTTGGTAGATGCCATCTGAATTACAGCTTCTAGTTGAGCTGGAATTAGGATCTCTCCTGCTCTAGCAAGGGCTCTCTCCACGAGACTATGCATGCTATCACCTTCGCTTTGTCCATGGTTGGTTTAAAAAAAGTAAAGAGTTATAACCTGTACTGATACAGCACTAGCTATGAAAGTTTTCAGCATGCTCGCCACGATTATTTGTGAGTGTGCATGAGAAAACCCACAATAAGTCGGCAATATGACATTTTGAGTTCTGTACCTATAATAAAAGACAAGACATTTCTGATAAATTGAAGTCAGTGACCCCCCTAAAACAAGATTTTGAGAAAACGGCATTTAACCATATAAGTGGCAATAGCTAATTGACCAAGTAATATTGGAATGATTGTTGTTAGGAGACCATAGACTAATTACAAAGCCATTATAGAGATCCTAGTAAGTAGTGTTCACTGCTCATCTACAGTTTACCCTGTGGCATGCCACGGTCCCCTAAACAACAGCCAAGTTGGAAGTTTGTGTTGGACCCATATTTTCACTTCAAGGCCGTTGTCACAAATCCCAGACTGGGAGATGTAATAGTTTATGACAGGACAACAATCACGAACAAACAAGTTTAACACTTAACAGAACAATCCATCAGACTCACACATTTATTAAACATAATTATACAGATAATAGCGCAATTACATACATTATATTATTGAAATTAACTGCCGTACAACGGCCTTATTCTCACATACACTCTCCCTCGGATCCACAACCCGGTAGTTACTCCTAAAGGCACTTCGGCCTCAGCCTCTCCCCTCAGGGTCTTAATAGCACATTAATAATTCACTGGCACCGCAGTCTCTCAATATCACCTTCCTATTGTCATACACCTTAGCACTCCCCTAGCACCTCAGCAGGGCAATAACACATTATCATTTCAATAGCCCCTCAACATGGCAATAGTACATTATTAGTTCCTAGCCCATCAACATGGCAATAGTACATTATCACATTCACGCTCATATCTACGTCCCTGTCCGTGGCCTGACTGCCACGACTTTATGTGCCTCTACTGTCCTGCACTGACAGCCTCACTTCTGGCCTATGTGTGGCCTCCGGCCCTATGCTGGCCTATCACCGTAGGCGGCGCTCTTTGGCCCGACCTCGGCACCAGTCATCACTGGAAAAACTCTCTCACTGGTCTCTCGACTGCTCCCCTTATGTCCGCCCGCTGGGCTCTTACTAGCGTCCGTTCAGTAGGACCTTCTAACTTGCAGTGATAGTAATACAGCGCTTTCGCCTCATTCAGACCCCCACCACTCATAACATGCACGCTTTCCTTACTTGTCTTCGTGCGTTAATTTTACTCTCTTCCTTTCACGTCTTTCCCTACCTGTCTGCCGTGAGCCCTTCTTACTCTACACCCGCTCTGTAGCAATCCCCTTAATTGCACTCACTCCACTCGTGACATCATCCCCCACCCCAAAAAAATTAATGCAATTAATTTCAAATCGCATCAAGATTGACTGTCAACGAGTGAGCGTGAGCAATACCTACACTAAAAAAATGACCTAGCAGTTGCCCTAGTATATAAAATACCGAAATCAGGGGAAAATATGGGGATCAATATGCCCTGCAATATGCATATATGTATCACATCATGAATAGCTAACTAAACACAATATCTAATACAGAATCAAAACCCAATCAACCTATCAACCATTCTTCATATCATATTTATAATGTCAATATTTTAAAGTCGACTCATTCACACAGATCCTGTCAATGTTCCTGTCCTCCGATGTATAAGCTCCTGAACTCTTCCCCTAGGCTCGACTAAGGTAGTCGGCGATGTGATTGCTGGTTCCTGGAATTGGTTGAATAACGAAGGTATACGGCTGCAAAGCCAATGCCCATCTAGACAAGCGTGGGCTGGACGAACGATTCTTCGACAAAAACGTTAGTGGCTTGTGGTCTGTCTGGATACAAAATTCTCGTCCCATGAGATAACGTCCCAATTTCTGGACGGACCACACAATGGCAAGACACTCCCGCTCTATCACAGAATACTTTCTTTCTCTCTGCAATAACTTCCTACTGACATAACATACAGGATGGAGACATTCGTTCTTCTCCTGTAGAAGACAAGCACCGACACCAGAGTCCGACGCATCCGTTCTGAGGATAAAATTAGATCGAAAATCGGGTAATATCAGAATGGGTGACGATGATAATGCTGTCACCAAATTATCAAATGCTGTCTGACATTCAGACGTCCACTGGACCTTATCGGGTTGTCCCTTCTTAGTAAGGTCAGTAAGAGAAGATGACAAGGAGGAAAAGTTTGGAATGAACTTTCTGTAATAATTTAAAATTCCCACTAAGCTTCTGACTTGTTTCTTTGTTTTAGGGATTTGCAACCCTACTAACTTGTCAATTTTTGTTACTTCAGGTCTCTGAACACCTCTACCCACAATATGTCCTAAGAATACTATCTCTGGACATGCCAAATCCATCTTTGCGGGTTTAGCAGTTAACCCAAAATGACGTAATCGTTGAAAAATTACTGTTAGTGTCTGAATATGATCAGACCATGTCGACGTATGACATGCTATATCGTCAAAGAATGACACGACATTAGGTATGTCCTTCAACACTAGTCTCATTAATCGTGCAAACGTCGCTGGCGCGTTTACCAACCCAAATGGCATGACCTTAAATTGGAATAATCCAATGGGCGTTTGGAACGCCGTGTATTGTTTAGACTCCTCAGTAAGAGGGATTTCCCAATAACCTTTCGTTAAATCTATCTTGGAAAACCACGTGGACCCGGCCAATGAAGCTATTAATTCCTCCTGAAACGGAATAGGCTCCCTATCGCCTACCGTAATAGTGTTCAATCTTCGAAAATCAATACAAAACCGCACCGATCCATCAAGTTTTTTCACGAGGACGATGGGTGATGAATACGGCGATGTTGATGGTTCTATCACATCTAACTTCAACATTGTCTCAACTTCCTTTATGACTCTATCTCTCGAAGAAAAAGGCAACGGATACGGTCTAAGAAATACTGGCTTATCCGAAGTCAACTTTATTTGGTGCTGGATCACCGTAGTGCGACCCGGCAAATCCGTAACAACATCCGGGAATGACGCTAACAGGGTCTTAAGTTCCCTACTCCTTGAACTCGTAAGGTCAGGGTTAATTTTTACGTCCCTGTAACCTTGTGTCGGAGTTAACTCCGGCAATTGAATTTGTAACTCTTCCTGCGCCTCGGTGTCGCTTACGTCACAGTCCAACTGGTCTACGACCCCCGTACAAGCAATAGAGAAGACAGTCTCCTCTGGTCTTGTCTGTGCACACAGATACTGTGGTCTCTCATAAAATCTCTGTAGCATATTAACATGGAAAACCTTACTCGTTCCATCAATGTGGATAGCGTAATCTACCTTTGAAACAACTCGCTCAATAACATAAGGGCCTTTCCATGTCATCAATAACTTATTATGGTCCGTAGGTAACAACAATAGGACCTTGTCTCCTGGCTTAAAAATTCTCAGTTTGGAACCTCTATCTTTATAGTCTTTTGCTCTTTTCGAAGCGATACTAGAAGCTTCTTCTGCTATAGTGCGCGCTGAAGATAATCTTTCTCTTAAATCAACAAGGTACTGAAACACCGAAATCTGCTCATCGTCTCCCGATGATGGCGACGTCATCATGTCCCGAAGAACATCAGTTGGGCCCCTAGGACTACGACCATACATCATTTCGAACGGCGAGAATCCCGTTGACTCCTGCCGTACCTCTCTGTACGCGAATAACACTGCAGGGATATATCTATCCCAATCTTTAGGGCGATCAGCAGCTACCTTACGCAGCATCGACTTTAACGTCGAGTTCAATCTCTCGCACATGCCATTAGCCTGCGGATGATAAGGGGTGGTAGTGATGGGTTGTATGCTGAATAAGCGGAACAATTCCTTCATCATCTCCGACGTAAATTGCGCGCCCCTATCAGACAGAATTTGCTCTGGTATTCCTACCCTAGCGAAAATTGCAAACAACGCTTCCGCGACTGCCTCAGACGTTATGGTCCGCAGAGGAACCGCCTCCGGCCATCTCGTAGCATTACATATGACCGTTAAAAAAAATCGATTCCCCCTATCGGTCGCTGGGTGAATGGGGCCAACAAGGTCTATTGAGACCTTTTTAAACGGTTCCGAGACCGTGGGGATCTTCTGAAGAGGAGCATGGGGTGTACGACCCTTATGCGTCGTCTTTTGGCACGCACTGCACGTCTTACAATAGACTTGCACATCTCTGTGGATCGATGGCCAGTAAAAATTTTTAAGAACCCTTTCTTTGGTTCTAGCTATCCCCATATGACCCGCTAATGGGACATCGTGTGCCAAATGCAATACTGTTGCGATCAGCAACGCTGGCACAACGACCTGCTTTAAAATGGAGGCCACCGTTACATACTTACGGAACAGAATGCCCGCCTGAACAACAAAGGAAGACGAGCCGTTCTTATATTTCCTCGTTTTCTCGGTTCGCGCTTCCCTAAAACATGGGTTTAATGATGGGTCCTCCCCTTGTAATCTCGCCAAGCGCTCTGGCGTGATATCTAGGTTGACCGCTGGCGTCGCCAAAGGTCTAATCTTATCTTTATCAGCTACCTGTCGACGTGTTTCGACCGCGGCGCAAAAGTCAATACCTTTTGATTGCGACCATGCTTGCACGTTCTCATCGGAAGGGGAAACTACCCGTGATACATTCCCAATGATGAGCTGGGCGCCTGGAAAACAACCAACGACTGCTTCGACTTCCCCGCTAAGGAAAGGTGTATCTATCACTATTCTTGCCATGGGTAATTTCTCAATGGCCCCCGAAAATTGGATGCACGGGACAGTCTCACCTGTAAGCTGTGAATCCCGAATGCAGTCTCTATGCACTCCCACAACGGTAGATCCTGTATCTCGTAAAACCGAGACCGGTTCGTCCCCAACAAACCCCGGATAAACCCTAAGACCACCTCCTGTATGACATGAATTTATAACGGGGATCTTTCTCCCACAAGGTAAAACACCGGAAGATAATAACTTCTCACAACTGGGACACTTAGAATACTGTCCGCCTCCGTTGTCCGATGTAACACACGCAGCCGCATGATGAAATTTATTTGGGGAACATGGACTGGAGCTACTGTTCACGTTCGCCGCTATCCTACCTGCAGGGCAATTCACGCTGATGTGATCTGCTCTACCGCAGTTCCAACACTTCGCGGCCCTACACTCGCGTGAAAAGTGACCCACGCGTCCGCAAGTCCAACACTCCGCTCCCTGTGCTGCACTAGGCCTGGGTCCCCGTGACCCATCGCGAGCGGAACTAGAGTCCCTATGCCGTCGGTCATCGGCAAAGGTCACAAATCGCCCCCGGCCATTACCGCGACCTAGCCCTCCTGCTCGGTCAAACTTACCGGATCCATATGCAGGTGATTGGTGATAGCCCCTACGCTGCCCCTGGGCTTGCCCACTATAGGCACCACGCTGACGCGACCTGTCCTTAAGTCCTGCCGGCGACCCTTCGACAACGGCGACGTACCCAGCATCTTGGACGTACGCCCTGGCGACCGGTTTGGACGGATGTGCCGTACGGTATGCTTCCGCCAACTTAGACGCCTCCCTCACCGTCGCGGGTTCGTTTTCTTTCAGGAAAGCCACCAGATCTTTATGGCACGACGCGTACAGCTGGTCACGGATCATTAGGTCTTTCAGTTTAGCAAAATCCGCGCCCACATGCGCCAAGTCTACCCAGTTCGCGAAATATTCCGTTAGTCTCGCGACGAAGGCAGCAAAGTCCTCCCTGGTATCCGCACGTGCTCGCCTAAACTGCTCCCGGAAATATTCCTCGGTACGCGCAAATCGGCGAAGCAGCAAAGCCTTCAGCTTATCGTAATCTTGCACGTCTTCGCGCTGTAGCTCTTTAAAGTAGGTTAACGCTCGCCCCTGCAATAGAGACGCCAGGTACGTGGACCATAATTCCTTATTTTCCCCCCATTGCAATTGTGCGTTCAGTTCGAACCTGTAAAGGAAGGCGTCTATGTCGTCCTTCCGGTCGTCGAACGTAGGGAGCTTAATCCGAACACCACCTTTATTGTGTACCTGCCGCTCAACTGTTTCTGTTGGCGCATTCTTTTTGAGTTCTAATTCCGCGATTCTTACTCGCGCGTCTGTCTCCCGCTCTTGAGCTTCTATCTCCTTTAACCTTATCTCCTGCTCCCTTTCCTTAGCCTCTCTTTCTTGTTGCTGAGCCTTAGCCTCTCTTTCTTGTTGACGCTCTTGAGCCTCTTTTTCTCTCTCTCTATCTTTAGCACGCTCATCGCGCAATTCCGCCTGCTGTTCTTTAATCCAGCCGCGTAGCTCTTCTCCCTCCAGGCCAAGTTCCTTACCCAACTTCATTAGTTGTTGGAGTTCCGCCATTTCACAGATTTATGGTTATGGTATGTATTATAAAAACGGCTAACCTATCGGTATGATTACTAACGACACGACCAGAGACCTGAGATCACACCAGATATAACAATACCCAACTGTCTCAAATACGATTCAGAAATTTACGTACTTCCTAACTAATTCTATATTTATAAAATGTATTGCCCTATTAATAATAAAAAAGAGTAGAAAAGACAAGAATAAGGAAATTCAGTAGAAGGACCACAAGTACGTCAAGGACAACGAACCAGACTAGGACAAAGCTTCTACAAAAAAACTATAATGGAAAAAAAAAATGCAACCTACTACGCCGATTACACTACAAGGTACGAACAAGAACAGAGTCTGAAAAAAAAGAACGTATCTACAGATAGGTAAAAGGGGGACAAGAGAAACGTCTTCCTAAAAGAATGAGGAAGATGGAACGCCACAATCTAAACAAAAATACAGGTCCCTATAGAACTGTTCACTGTGATGAACGAAGTTCCAAATTTAGCCCACCTCCCGAAGAGGATAAACTACGCTCACCACAGCAAACCCGCGCCACCGCCCGTATAATCTATTACAACGAAAACAGAAAAACAGCGGAAAAAGACAGAAGAACAGACAGCCCTCAATCCAGGGTACAAAATTTTTACTTAACTTTCAGCCTTATGAGTTTAAGTCCTCCCCTTAATCGGAGCTCTGGCTGCTTGTCTCCTCAGGCTGCACGCACACACACTGTCTCTCTGAAAGTTTAAGTACACATTAGTACATATTTATGGCAATACATGCATCAATACATATTCATCAATATACATAAATCATATCATCATGAAATTTCCATTCATCCCACGAACAAAGACAACACAAATTCCTACCACAAGATAAGTATTACGTGGACAAAACTAAAGTAACAAATGCCCACTGAAAAATACCTACTAACTAACTACAACTAAATATTACGAAAATGGACGAGTCACAACGGACGAGCCCCCAATGTCACAAATCCCAGACTGGGAGATGGAATAGTTTATGACAGGACAACAATCACGAACAAACAAGTTTAACACTTAACAGAACAATCCATCAGACTCACACATTTATTAAACATAATTATACAGATAATAGCGCAATTACATACATTATATTATTGAAATTAACTGCCGTACAACGGCCTTATTCTCACATACACTCTCCCTCGGATCCACAACCCGGTAGTTACTCCTAAAGGCACTTCGGCCTCAGCCTCTCCCCTCAGGGTCTTAATAGCACATTAATAATTCACTGGCACCGCAGTCTCTCAATATCACCTTCCTATTGTCATACACCTTAGCACTCCCCTAGCACCTCAGCAGGGCAATAACACATTATCATTTCAATAGCCCCTCAACATGGCAATAGTACATTATTAGTTCCTAGCCCATCAACATGGCAATAGTACATTATCACATTCACGCTCATATCTACGTCCCTGTCCGTGGCCTGACTGCCACGACTTTATGTGCCTCTACTGTCCTGCACTGACAGCCTCACTTCTGGCCTATGTGTGGCCTCCGGCCCTATGCTGGCCTATCACCGTAGGCGGCGCTCTTTGGCCCGACCTCGGCACCAGTCATCACTGGAAAAACTCTCTCACTGGTCTCTCGACTGCTCCCCTTATGTCCGCCCGCTGGGCTCTTACTAGCGTCCGTTCAGTAGGACCTTCTAACTTGCAGTGATAGTAATACAGCGCTTTCGCCTCATTCAGACCCCCACCACTCATAACATGCACGCTTTCCTTACTTGTCTTCGTGCGTTAATTTTACTCTCTTCCTTTCACGTCTTTCCCTACCTGTCTGCCGTGAGCCCTTCTTACTCTACACCGCTCTGTAGCAATCCCCTTAATTGCACTCACTCCACTCGTGACAGCCGTTTTTCTCAAAATCAGCTCTGTCGACTTATTGTGGGTTTTCTCATGCACACTCACATTTTGGTCATAACATCCATCCCCAAAAAGTGCAACCTCCTCCACACCTCTGTTGTCTAGCATAGTCAGAATATTGTGCAGACACATGGAAGTTTCATTAGCACCCCTGTTGGCTACACCTTGTCCTGGTGGTTTCTCATTTTTGGCAGTTCTTCTTGGGATTTCATGGCCTCCTGATTTTTTCTTCTGCAACAAAGCCAGTGGGACTTCATCCTCTGAATCTGAAGTTTCTGGTTTTGACCTGGTTGCCGAAAACATTTCGACCACTTTGCCCGAGTAGTACTTTCCATCCGGCTCCCACCACATCTCCACTTGAGCTACTGCTTTAAAAAGGTTTGAACCTTGAATCTTTCTCAGCTCTCTTGTGTTGACGACATTAACACTTCCATCGCTATCCCATTGGACAAGTACATCAAAAAATTTCATTTTGAATGGATCTGACGAAGGCACTCAAGGCAGCAATGAAGTAATAATAAGGCCGAATCAGACAGATTGTTTGTGCATCGGTGAGACAAAAATAAGAACCAAGTTTGGTAGGGAGGCTGTATTTGTGGGAGGCTGTATTTATAATTATGTTCGAAAATGGGGTTGTCAAGACCACACACATTGTATTCTGTTGTGTTGTAATAGATCTCTGAAGTTGCCTCGCTAGTCTAATAATTATTAAGGTGTCAGTGTAACTACTAAACGGATCAGCAGTAAAGATGCCAAAAGGTAACAAGATACGGACAGTGATACGGTCTCGGTGAGATTCGCGCTAGACATTCCGAACTAGCAGTTATGCCACTATGTCGTAGGAAAATAAGCGCCCGCACCGGATGTGTCGTTTTTAATTATTTAATTATCACCTAAACAAGCTGGGTTTTCATTACCATTTTAACACACATGAAAGATCTTGCCTGCAGAAACATATTTAGCACAAAAACTAAAAATCGGCATTTTGTCGGTTATGCCACTATGTTATTGTAGCGACGAACTGGCCAAATAGGGTTCTGGCTTGGAGCAGCCACAGTGCCTCTTAAACTGATATAAGAAGAAAAACCTCATCAAAAACAACAGACGACAGCAAAATAAACCAACAGGATAAATATCATCTCCTGAACAGAGAGGATCAAGTGATATTGTTCAGTCTAAGAACTGGCTACAATAGGCTCCACCACAATATGTTCACAAAGTTTGAAATAGGAACATCTGCCATAAAAATGTGAGTGCAGCCAGTCTCCTCAAAACACAGAGCATTATATTGGAGAACTGCACACTCCTCTTAGCACTGCGGGAAACATTGGCCCAAACCCACCGACCTGAATGTCAAACTCTATGGTGCTCTGTCACAACTGCAGAAAGCCATAGATTTTCTTAAAAGAACAAATCTGCAGATTTAGATTTGGTGAACGAAAGAAGGAGAAGAAAGTGTTACTTATGTTGCAGCTTCTTCAGTTTTCCAAGTTTCTATCCTGAAATTTTCTGTTTATATGTACTATTTCTTAGGCTGACCTGGTGATGCAGTCGAATTGTCAGGAACAAATTAACAACATCATCCAGTGTGCAACAGTTGCATTTGGAATACTTGTGCTTGAGCGTGTAAGGCAGATGTTTTAACTTGCTTTGAAAGTGGTGGCGTATGTTGTCTTGACTTTAGCATTTTGCAATGTCTGTTTGGAAATTTTAGGGTAACCTAAGACCTGAACTGGTAACCTGAATTTCCACGTCACTAAATTCTTATATATATAAAACACCCTGCAACATTTATGTACACGCATGTATGTTTTATGGGCCTTCTTACTTGTAGGTTGTGTTAACCTGGGACCTGAGTCATGTATTGGGTACCGGTATGTCCTTCTGTGCGCAGACAAGTGTGTGTGTGTGTTTGTTTACAGAAGGATGCGCAGGAGCGTTTGTGTATGCGTGTGTCTGTGACCTCGGACAAATTCCCACGTTTGAACTATTGCCTTAAATTTGTTCCATGCAATGGTAGGCTACTCATTTCAACGACAACAGCTTCAGCGTGAACAAAAAGACATGTTTTAACTTCTTCACCCTGAAGAAATACGACAGATATAACGTTTGGTGAAGATGTCATGGGTAACGGCAATCTGTCCTAAGAATTTCGGGAAAAAAAGTTATTTGAAAATGTATTCACGAGTAAACCTAGCATAGAGACCCCAAGGCACAACTGTCACCTCAGTCTGGGACATGACCTAAATCAAAGAGAAAAGAAAAAGATCTTGTGTAGCCTGAGAGAGAGAGAGAGGGCGAGAGAGAGAGAGAGAGTGAGAGAGAGAGAGAGAGGGGGGGGGCGGTGATGGAAAAGCATTGGCAAGAGAAGGTAGCGAAGGGAGACAAGTGAGTATTTATTGTGAATTTCCGACGGACGCCATGATAAAGGTGGATAACTGCTGGTAGCATCGGTCTTACTATTGCCAGGTTTAGCAACACATAGTTTCAAACTAGTGCACAATATTATCATAAGGCAAATCAGATTGTTTTGAAAATTTGTGAATGATTAATGCTTTTTGAGTTTGCAAGAAATAGTATTATATAACCCATACAGTAAAAACTACATTCTGCGAACGAAATCTCACTTTTAATACAGGTTATAGAACCTCAGAATTGGGAAATTATTTGTTCTTCCTAAAATACTGGACATGTCGGATGTTTCAACTACTGCAACAAACAACAACCCGAATCTAACTTCATGTATTTTGGTAATTTGCACGTCAATTTCGCGTGCATTTGTAGATTGCTGAATTTTGTAGGTGAATGGTAGGTTAACTTCATTATTTAAGCGACACCTTCCTTCTTAAGGTCAGCATTTAATGCATTTGCAAAAGCAAAATTAAAAACTTCTTCCTGTTTGACCTGTTGCCTTCACCATCTCCCAATAAACGAGAGAGAAATAATAGAACGAGATCATCTATTCTAGATCTAGATCTAGATCCTAGATTAGGTTTAGATCTAGATCTCGACTTGACGTTGGCTGTACTTCTAGTTCGGCATATTGTAGTGCTTGGATAAATTTGGGATGACTGGCTAGTATGTGGCAGTGTTAGCTTCTCATCAGGAACTGCAGTTTTCAGTTGAATTGCTGGATAAAATGATTTTCTACCTACAACTGTTGAGTTTGTTTACAACTTACAAGTGTAGATCTGATTTAGATTCTAGATCTGGATCTAGCGGTCTAGTTTCAATGTTTTATTGTAAAAGTGCAGTTTAGCCCCCTTATTTTTCAGCACATCCATGGCCTGCTATTCCCAGAGCAAAACCAACTCCAGTCCAGCCATAATGGTTCATTTTCCAAAGGCAAATTGGTGGGATATACGGAAGCAACTTTAGGAGCAGCTGTGCGCCGGGGGTTGCCAGGGGGGGGGGGGGGGCTCTGTGAGTTAGTCAGCTATAGGGATGGTTTTTATAGTACATGCCCGGCTCGGCGATTCCCTGCCTAGGAAAAGTGGAGCTAAGGGCATCTGACTTTTTCCTTGAATTATGGACCACATGAAAATATCAGCTGATTTTTTAATGAAATTGGGAGGGTGCACACTTGACAGAACAGCAGAACCACACATGACCTGCGCAGGAAGAATTTGGAGGGCTATCCTGCACTTTTATCTGCTTTCTTTATGCTTGGAAAATATCTTGTGAACCAATGCAGTGTCTCACTTAAGGGCAGCAAGTCTGTCCTGGTGGCCATTCTTGTCAGATAAACTGAGCAGTATATCATGGAAACTGGTGCCACATTACCTCCATGTTAAAAAAAAAGGCCAGTATTGTGGTCTACATACTGCAAACCGGGTCCAGCAGGAGGCCAATATATTGTATGGCAGCGCTGCTCCCAGTGTTCCCGATAACGCACGCGCGTGTGTCTGAGACGCACAGACAGGATGACATGACGCAGGGAAAAATCCACACAGAGTTTTACTGACGCACAAATTACAAAATTTGGGGGTGTCTGCGCGTCATGAAAGTGCGGCTTTCCGCAGAAGTGCGACTGTGTGATTATCGCGGTGCAGTGTTCTCAGAAACGGCAGATATTTCTCGGAAATGCGTTCATGCGTGCCTCTGACTTAGGCCTAATGCGTTGAGAGTTGCGGCCCTTCCTCTTCTCGCGAAGTATCGGGAGGTATGATTAATTTTTCTGTTTTGAATGTTTTCATGGCGAATTATTCAATATCTGACAATGACTCTCACAATTTACAGCTGAGAGTCATGATGACTCTCACAAAAAAATCCTGTAGGGAACACTGTGCTCCTCGTGTTTTGTTTATTCGGTTGCTGCGACTATCTTTTTTTCACATTTTTTTCCCACACTATTTTCGCGTGTTTATCTGTCCTGTCACCCCTACTATATCTAACAAAATGGTATCGTCCGATTACGTTTATTACGATGCAACTATTCGTAACTATTTGTCATACTCATGTAACAGTACTGACGGTCTGAAGTTCGAACTGGGGAAATTCTTGGGGAAACTTTTACTTTGATGCTGGTTGTCGTCTACATGTGAAATGAGAAGAAAGGGACCATGTGCGTATTTGAGAAACCGTTCTGTCTGTAATTATGAATTCTGATGTAATTGCTAGGGCATGCTGCATATGGGCGTCTGTCTCTAGGTTTTTCATCAGGGAAAACTGGGAGAAAATGACCGACTTTGTTGTTGGTCGTTGTCATTATTTGAAGTGGTAATTAAGAGATATTGTGTTGCTTTGATCAAACCGCTTTTCAGTACATGTATGTGCTTTATAAGCTGGAAATCAAATCTCTTGCTAAAATTAACATCAAAGTACATGGAAGCTTTACATAGTAGAGGAGGGAGAGGGCAATGCCACGATACATGTGGTTAGCCTGGCTTAAAAAATAATTTGTCACCTGAATGGCCAGACTTAGGGACGGAAAAAACACAGAAGTCTTGGGGAAATGATAAAACGTGTGTTAAACGGCATGTAAATGCAGAAAATTCTTGATTTTGGGCCTTCCATTTAACAATAGAACTTACTGCATATCATCACAATACTTTATCCAAATATCATAGGGGTCACGGACGATTTATCCACCATTATTATTGTTATTGCGTCCTAAAGTAAACACGATACAAGTGTTCACAAGGACCCGACCGTCGAGGTTATTGGAAATACGCGAATGATCGGCTGACTGGCTGCTGGCTATCCCGGCACGGGCGTTACGTGGACGAGTTCACTCAACGTGGGACAAGGGTTAAAATTAAACCCAAGTGGAATCTCTCTGGGTCTGGGATTGTATCCTTTCTTCACAAATTGCTACTACTATCCACAGACATTATTATGAACTAAATTTAGTCTTCACACACTCATAAAGCGAAGTAGAATATAATCTGGAATAAATTGAAGAAAAAAAAGGTGAGGGAGAGGTGTATGGAATGGATGTTCTTACTATAATTTATTTTCTCTCAAATGATTGTCATGAATGCTCTTTACGCTGTGAAAATGAAGTCCTCTGCTGCAGAGCAAACAGTGTGGAGTTGAATGTAATATGCTGGACTCTTTTGGATTTCAGGTGACGTGAGTTCTTGTACTTGCCATCACACGCAGCAGCATGAAGAGGAAGGCACCTCAGTCACTTGACACTGATAGCCCTGCAAAGGTCACTAAAGAATTAACACAAGCTGAAGGCAGTGAAACTCAGAAATCCACAATGGATGCAACAGTGGCACAGCCAACGGCAGCGGCACCAACAACTGGGCGTCGTGAACGGAAAGCACCATCTTGGCTTTCATCCTATGTGACAGATGGCAGCATTACTGTTAAAGAACCTCCGAAATCAGCAGAGACGAAAGGTGCTCAGCCAAGTAAAAAGAAAAGTGCAAAAGTACGTGTAACACAACCGACAGGCACAGGAGTGAAACAGGAAAACATCAATGATGAACCACCAGGTTTGAGACGAGGATCCACCATGAAACTGGAAGATTCTTCTGTTCCTGCTGTCTCAGACACAGCTGTAAAAAAGACGAATCATAGCGCTGCATCCATAGCTAAAAAAAGCTCTGATGTTTCAGTCCTGACGATTGGTGACCCAGGACAAAGTAGTGCAGAATACAAACCTGACATTAAATCTGTTAAAAGCAAATCCAAAATTGCAAAGCAATCCAGCAAGATGTCTGTGTCATCATCACCATCCACATCATCCAGTATGCAACGACCGAAAAGCAAAACTGTGCCTAAATTGCCAAACAAAACCTCAACAAAGCGAAATAATTCAGCAAAGTCCAGTGTTCATGTGTATGGGATGGATGCCAATGAATTTAATAGTTCAAATGTTTTGGAAGTTTGTGACACCAAAAGCGCATTTGCAGCAGATTTGAACAGGAAAGTGGATGCTGGCAATGGCAACATGGTTGCACAGCTAACAAGTTCAGCAGGAGAAAAGCGAGAGAAACCGAAAATGCTGGAAATTGTTATTTGTATTAGTACATCAGGAGCAATGAGAGATTATTTGACAATATTACAGGATAAAACCAGGGAAATGGTTTGGCGACTCCAGTCTCTCATTCCTAACCTGCGTGTTGGTGTATTTGCTCACACACAAGGAGGTATTCATGATGACAAGCCAGGGAGTGGTAGTAGTGCCATAGATCACAACTACATCCGCACTGGTGGACACAGTGGGACTAAATGGCTGGACCTTGGAGCAACATTTTCACAGATTTGTGCCTTTGTAGACAGCCTTGGTAAGTTGGTACTTGGAAAATGTTTTAAATGCCAGCTTTAATTTTTAAACAATTAAAAGGCATAGGCATCACCATCATACATGACTCTTTGACTGACCAGACCTGTTTTGGAGCAATCAAATATTACAATCATATGAATACTTCTGTTGCTTCTATGATCATATCAAGGAAGGTTTTCAATTACAGTCATCTGCAAAGTAGTACAATGCAGTTCATTTAGTTCCGGTGCATTATTTATTAATAAAAAACATAAGATTACATTGTTGCTTTCCTGTACGTAAATTGTTAAATTCAACTTGTCTATTATAGATTTCAGTAACTTGCTACCTTTGGCATGAGTAACTGACCAAACGATACACTCTTCAGGCCTTAAATTTGGCAGGAAGGTGGCAGTTGAGATAAGGAAGATGATGGCTATGATTAAAAGTTGTTTACTTCAAGCACGTTTAAAAAAAAAAAAAGCAATGTTTATTGCTATGTAACATCTGTATTTTTGCATGTTTGTTTCGTAATATATAGTATCGTATGTCGTTCATGTCATAAAAAGTAACCGTATCAAGCGTTCAGTTTGGTGCAGTGTTCTGGAGCGCATGAGTTCTGAGGCAAGACTGTAGTTTATTACTTTTATTATATGAGAAAGAAAGAGAGAGGGGGGAGGGGGGCACATAGCACATGATTGTTTATTCCGGGCAATCATCAGTGTCCGGTAGGTCATCTAGTTATTATTGTTTCTGTTATATATTTTCTTTGTAATATTCCAATATCATTGTTTCTTTGCTTTTGTCACTTGTGATTTGTTTGCTTAAAGGGTATTAAACTAGTTTGTTCTCACATGATTAATTTCCTTTTGCACGTTCTGTATTTCAGAACCTGAGGCAACAGTTTATCCTGATTATGTACAAGATAATCTTGAGGTGGCTCTTTGGAAATTACAGCGATGTATGAGCTGGAGCTCTTGCAGTTATCGCACAGTAGTCATGGTTGGCCGAGGGAGACCTAATAGAACCAGCTTTTATCTGCAGAGAGAACACTGGAGGGGCTGGATTAGATCTGCTTTAGAAATTGGACCCAAGGCTGAGATTCCAATTGTGGACTGGGAACTAGAGGCAAAATTTTTGGCACAGATGGTAATCAATACAACTATTATTCATTTTGCTTTTAAAAATATAATGTGAAGTGATAAAGGTTATTCACAATATTTCCCTAAAATTTTTTTATCTGATCAAGTTTATATGATGTTCCCTTGTGGCAAGCAAGTTTCTAGATTACTTTTAGATAGCTTGATACAGTTTACAGGATTGAATGTAGGTTTATTTCCCACACCATTGTGACTATGGCAGTTATGTCACTTGGTTTTGAGGCTGCTCAACTATTGCTGGTGGGCGCATGTATAGCATTGTTTTTGATATAAAATAACAGTATTTTAGCTCATGCAACCCTAGTGACCACTGATGGTGACCGATGGGTTGCACAGAAATCCCCAGTGCCCTCTGATAATGACTAATGAGGTAGGCATGATTCCATGCTATATTGTACTGGTTGGAAGGAGAAAATGTCAAATGATTTTTATCATGACAATAGTAAAGAGAAAGTACTTTTGAATTCATAAGAAATTTGTCCTAGAGGGGCACTTTGAAATTTTGAACATAATATTGCACATTTGTTGAGCAACAGTTGGCATGTTGATGCTTCGCCTTTTGATAGTGTGGAGAGAGCCTTTGACAGCTTAATCTTTGTGATTCTGACCAATGGTTCAGTGGTTAACATGTTCTTGTTACAGTTGTGTCAGTTCTTTTGATATAGAAGAGATAAAGAGAGCAGTGAGACGGTAGTTGCGTCTCAAAGAGGACAGTGACTTGAATAGTTAAATCACGCCTTCTGCCCCGCATGGATCAGCTTGACCACCTGTATTTTCACTGTGAGGGCAGCGAACACTTGGGAACATGACATCATGATGATGCGCCTATTGCAGCGTCAGGGTTAAAGGACAAATTCAGATGGCGAAACTTACCATGCGAAATGACATGATCTGTGAAAATTATAGATGCATGTCTAATGAAGTCTGTTTTAGATATCCAGAAGCAACAGAATAATACACATGCAAGTTTTATTGCAAGCAAACTGAGAAAGATGCAGAAGATTGTTTTTGTCCTCTGCAATTCACCTCAACATAGCTAGACGTGTAACATGTGATACTTCATGAACTTTCCTTACCATGTCTTTTTTCATTTATGCCTGTCATTGAGATTTATATGATATATATATATATATGTTTATGTAATGATGTGTAATATGTGTGTGGCATGGATATGCTCTTTAACACTCTGTGAAAGAGAATTTTCCTCATGGGATAATAAAGCGATTCTTATCTTATTTTATCTTATCTTTATCCTCAGGGCATCCATGTATTCACAGTTCAAGCAGTATCACCCCAGACTTTGGCGGAGGAAGAGGAAGATGAAGGTAGTGTGTTCTTCAGGCGTGTGGCTGAGATCACCAATGGTCTACACATCAAAATTACAAGTGCTGCAAAGTTGATTGACATCATTGTGGGTGTGTGTTGTGCATGCCATGGGCCAGATCTGCTTCAGGTAAATGTGTTTATATGATAGGTGCAGTATTTGACAGACTCTGAGGCAGGAAAATTTTTATAGTAGAATAATGATCCAAGTCCACATGGCACAGGAATAAATCATGAAAATTTGAGGCCAGGAATTTTCGCTAAATATGTATAATGTGAATGACCACAATTTTTTCTGTAACAGTGACCTTGCATTGCTTTCACATTAGAAGGACATAACAGTTGAAAATACATTGAAACAAATTTGGTTGATATTTGAACAGTATCATAACTGTCTTGCTGTTCTTAAATAAACAATAAGTTTACTCCGTAAAGTACCTACATGTATGTCCAGACTATGTATCTTTTCTTGTATAAAAAAGATTCACTGTTTTCTTTTAGACAAGTTTCCCTCCACCTTTTGCATATCTGCATTATATACGCTGACATTAAGTATCCACAGATTAATTGAATGGCTTCGTCGGAGGAAAAGTTATGAACTGCTCTTTTTTTCTGCTTCCTTGATATTGGAGTTTTCCTGTTACTGAGATGAACATTGCATTGCTAAAGTAATATTAATATTGTCATTTCCCTTGAAGATGACCTACTATTCTTTGATACTTTCTTCCATTCAGAATCCATTTCTTTTGAATGGTTTCATCATCAGAACTTCAAGCTGTAATATAGTTTCTGTAATCACTTGGGTCAGTACTGAATATTGATGGTTGAAGCTGGAACAAAATAACATGACATTTTCATGGAGAGTAGAAAAAAACACAGTCTAGTTGTATACATTTGCATTTTGCTGATAATGTGTGTAAGTGATATCTATAACAGACATTGGTTGAGTTGAGTTGGTTGTTTGTTTTCATAAAGCAGAGATATGCGAAAAGAAAAATTATTTGCTCAGACTTGGGAAGGTAATCGCAGTGAGGTCACACATAAAATGCCATGTAGCAATTTGATTGCAGCTTGCCATAGAGAGGAAAGGCTAGAGACCGAATTACATTTTTGTTATTGTCATGATAGATTGTGTTATGAATTTGAGAAGTTCTGTTTGTTCCTCCACCCATTTTGTTGGTAAATGTAATTATGTTATTATGTACAAACTTCCAGGATCACCGTGACACACTGAGGGATGAAAATGATGGAGTCTTACCACAGCAACTGAAAGACATTTTTGTGGCCTTTCAGCTCCACAGCAAAAGAAGATCACTTTCTACCATCCCTTCACTTGTTGGGGATCTGAGTGCTTTACAGCGCCAACTGAAAGAAGCAGAGGCAAATGGAAATATAAGTAGTTCAGGGGAGGAAGAGATATCTGGAGATGAGGAGGAACAGCTGGCGGATGTGAAAATGGAGGAGGTGAAAGGGGAAAAAGGTGAGGGTGTGCAATCCAAGACCAACAATACTCAGAAAAACGTTAAAAAACTACAGAATACAAAGAGTGGAGCAAAGTCTCATAGCACCGTCAATAAAACTTCAAAGGCAGCGAAGACGAACCAGACACAAACTGGCAAAGCGGGTGGAGTGGTGAAGAATAAGAAATTAGAAAGTGTGAAACGTAAGCAAATGGTGAAGAAAGTAGTTAAAACAGTCACCAAAATGAAAGAAGCAGAGAAAACTGTGAACAGTGTGGCAGCAAGTGGAACACAGACTCAGAACACTAATTCAACAAATGAGGCAAAAGACTCAGTGAAGTTAAATGTCAAAACTGTAAAACCCAGAAAGGCTGAAGGAGTGAAAGGAGGGAAAGTAGAGAAAGCCAAAGTGAAAGTGGCCCAGGCAAAGGTTATGAAAGCTAAATCAGCAGCTAATCTTGTACCAAACAAAGTCAAGCGGATGAGGGGAAGGCCTCCTGGGAAGACAGCAGCCTCTGGGAAGGTGGATGTTGCGGGAAAATTAGGTCTTACCACTCGCACAGCTTCAGATGGAAAATCTGCAAATGCAGCTGCAGTTTCAGAGCAGAACGATAGTAAAGGCTCAACTGTACCACCTGCTATGCCTGCTGTCACCAGGCGAACTGGCGCTCAACCTGCTGCCAAATCAACCACTGTTTCGTCCAGGGCTGCCAGCAAAAGCACCACTAACACCAAAACCAATTTACCCACCAGCAGAGGCAGTAGGACAGTGGATGTAAAAAGAGGAAACAACAATGTGAAAACAGCTAAAGTAAGTGCTAGTAAAGCCAATGACCGTCCACCTGTCAAAACCAGCAACAGGTTGGGTCAAATGAACACCAGAAAAATGGCAGCGGCAACAGGCAATCCTAAGGTATCAGTGAACACGAGAAAGTCCATAAAGACAAAAAAATAGTGCCATTTTGTGTTCAGTGATAACATTTGTGTTGAGTTGGTCAAAGTGTAAAATGCCCACAGGTAATGAAACTTCAGCAATTCTCAAATTTCAGCATTTACTGGAGAGACATCAGAAAACAGATTAAGAGTGTTAATGTCCAGTGGTTAACTGAGCCTAGGAGGCCAGGGATATGGAAGAGGGAAAATCAACAGTTCTGAAATTTCAGCATTTACTACAGAGACTTCAGAAAACGGATTAAGAGTGTTATTGTACAGTGGATAAAGGTTCAGTGTAATTTGATGTGGTTAAACCTGATGGACTCTGTTCACCAATATATCGGTGATGCGCCACACTGTCTACATCCCTATTCAGTAGTAGATCGGTGTGGAGTGCCCTAACATTTGTTACCTGAGCTTAGGAGGCCAGGGATAGAGGGCAATCAGGAGGTTAGGGTTCAGAGGGTTAAGTGCATGGAAATAATGTTTTTAATTGCAGCCAGGAGTGGTTTTGTCCTTTGTGGAATGAGGCCTGCTAACTGTTTACGTTGTGCCTATGGAGAGACATTATTACTGTGCATAGTATGTATTATTATGCAGGATCTGAGGAGCAACATGGTTTTCTATCCATGTTCCAGAGTGCAAGCACCTGACGTTTATCAAGATGGAGAAGTGGTTTTTTTGGTGTTGTTTTTTTAATGACTGAGAACTGGTGCATTTTCTTGTATTCACTTAAAAACTTAAGAGGGATTTTGGTATTCAGGTGATGTTTATGGCAAACTGTTTCTTAGGTGAGTGAAAGTTTAGATTTTTACAGCATATTGATGCAGAAGTGGTTTGGTGTGGTCCTGATGTTTCATTTTAGTGCCTCTGTGTGGGTTAATGGTGTGTGTGTGATATTTTAATATTTGTTTCATTTTTTTTTGTGATATTAAATATGTGAGATATGTGCTAAAATAGCACTGACCTTGTGCTATGTTCATGCAAATTCCAGTAACATTGTCATATATTCATCTTCTATCTCATATTTATTGATTATGTAGTATGATCATCCTGTAGAAAGTTAAGATTTTGAGAATCATTTTATATCTTGGTTGATATTGGTGGCAGTATGACTGCTAAATAGTGTCAGTGTTCTCTTCAAGGAGAGATAACATTCTGTGTTTTTTCTTTGATAGAAACTGAATGTAAGCTAATACTTTGCAAATGAAGAATATTCTTCGTAAAAGCCAAATACATTCTATAAGTAATCATTGCATGCCCCTATTTATTCATCCAGCCATATATGTGTATCAATAATCATGTGCACTGCATGCGGTGTTAACCATGCTACTTTTCCGTCGAGGCATAGATTTGAAGTATACATATTAACATATTTTACTGTTTTGTAAATATCTGATATTAGTACATAGCTCATATTGAAGTTTTTTTTTCTCTTTGTCTTTTTGCTCAGAGGTAGAATTCTTCACTAGTCTTTTGTAAAGAAAGTACAGTGTACTCTCTCTTGTAAATACTGTATAGATTGTTTATGTTTAGGTGTTCTGTTTTGACTAGATTGCCATTAATCAGCAAACTGGGACATTCCTGAGACTGGAGAATTGGCTAGATGACGAAGAGCCAAGGTTTTTGTGCCAGGTGTTGACTGGGACACCAGAGCCAACCAAGTTGGTTTACAAATGTACAGTGCGTTATTAAATTTTCATCATTTCAAGTCTTTGGAGCCAGTGACCCATTGTTGATGTAAACTATTTATTGCCCACGAATTATTTGAGAGATGTTTTTCAAATGATTGTAGCAAGAGTAAGCACCGTTTGTGTGCTATATGTTCTGTTGAATTTTATCATGCTAGATGCAGATCTAACTTAACTCTTTCCCTATAGGCCAGCATTTCACACCTGGCTGGAGCATTTCCTGGGGTCATACACCATACTGTACTCCGCATTTGTAAACATCGCCTTACTACACAACAGCGTCCAACTACACTCTTATTGCACACATGGTATCGCTGGACATGCTAGTAAAAGGAAGCTTTACCAAGAATTCTACATGTATTTTTAAGGTTCAACATCACGGGATGTTAAAATTTTCCATTATAGTGGTCAAGGAATACCCTTATGTCACAACGCAGGCTGCGTTGTATCGCCCAACGCTAGGGAAGCGTGCGGCGCAGTGTGTGTTGTACTGTAGGGAAAGAGTTAAATGAGTCTGAAACATTTTGTGTGGAGAAAACAATGCAATAATATTAGGGTGAATTAGAAATTGAACAATAATTTTATCACAATCCTGAAGGAACAATGTCCTTCCAGTAGTGACAATTCTCCCATTCCCAGATTGTCCATGTTGAGTTGTGCCAAGTGAAAAATGAAATGAATATATCTATTAGACATTACACTTCACAGGGCAAGGTTCAAGAATATCTCGGAATGGTATTTTCAACTGCTAGTTGTGTGTCTCAAAGAGTACACATTCAAACATTTATATTATATTCACGTGTGTGTATCTAAGTGTGTGTGCACACCTATAATGATGAGCCCATGGATCAGGTGGAGTTGGGTGGTTCTCAGAATTTTTTCCGTCGAGCCCCAACGGTGGACATCTCAGGTTTAGTTGTCATGGAAGGTTTACTTGTAGGAAGTTAAGTCTTCCAACTTTTTCTTCTTCCACTGTTAGCTCAACCAAAGACCATGATATTGGACGCATGCATTTAACTTTCAGAGATTTAACTTTCTTTCCTACTGGTTGGTCACAGGTAAAACAGTTTATGAAAGAATCATACATGCATTAAGACAAAAGAATTCATAAACATGATTCACAACCCATGTGTGTGGCAAAAATGTATTAAGACAATGTCAGTACCTAAACGATTTGGGATTTTTTGATGTAGATACTACATTTCAAACCATATGACCACAGGTGAACTGGTTTAAACAAGTGCTTGTATATATATATCTCAATGTTTCAAAATTTGGTCTTACTTCAAATCACTCCAGACACATCTATGTTACAGAAAGTACTTTTTGAGCTGACACAGTAATTTGAGAACTATAGATATTTGTTTTACTTGAAATACTATAGTGGCATTCAATCATCTGACAAATGGCCATGCAACGAAACAGGCAGTCATACTGCTGCACATGAGATATGTGCTGTTGTCTCTGACATTCAGTGTATGGCTTGCAAAAAATTCTTTGTTTGAGTACCTGTTGGCATAATTAATACTAGTTGGCCTGTTGACTCGGGGAATGCACATTGTGATTTTTGTAGTTGAGTTTTGACCACCACTTTTGAAATTGAGGTGCAGAACAAAATGTCCTGGCATACTTCATAATTCTAATCGAGGAAAGTGTTGTTTTTTTTTTCCAGTTCAGACTGTGGGAACACTTTCTTCTGTTCAACTCAGTTGTGGCTCAGAATCAACAGAAGTTTTAAAAATTTTGCAAACTTCAAGACCTTTTAAATGGGGAATGTGATATTTTGTAGAATTTAAGACTCATCAGTTAAAAAGCCTTTCATGATTGTATTGGAGGTCTCACTCCCTTCATAATGTGGTGAAAGGTAATATGAAAATATTTATGACAAAAGAATTTGAAACTTAATAGTTAATTACAGGACATAAACTGAGAGACAGACACTGCATGACAAATGACATATAAAAGGTGTGGTGGAAATATCCTAACTTTATAACTATTTACCAGGTATAAACTAGGTAAAAAAAATTTTAAAAAGTGGGTAAAGAATAAAAATGTGAATTGAAAAGCCCTCATTTCTTTTTAAATAAAGAAGAAAAGAATAAGAGATAGGGGTGCATGGATAAGTGGAAGCGGAAGTAGATAGGGAAGTTTGTTGCCCTTGAGTCATGTTTTGGGGGTCTCAAAACATCTGTAGTTTATTATATGTTGCACATATATTTTAAGCATGTTATGAGAAACATTTCTCAGACATCTCATTGATACATTATTACTTTACAGTCCATTGGATTGGAACCAAATGTGTATAATATCCTATACTCCAGTGGGGTGCTTATATAAACTAACAAGTGATTCTGTTGTATTTAAAATTTTATTATACATGCCCATTTTTTACCTTGTATTGCAAGGTTGGTAGATTTTTGTTGTCAGTATAACTTATTCAGTTAGCTTTGTTGGTATGCACTTACAGTTACACCTAATGTAATTTAATGACAGTGGCACTTTTTGCTTTGATAACTTTATAAATGAAGCATATTGGATTGTTTGTACAGATGACACATTTTTACAAGTATATTCTCATATCATAGAGGTAAATCATGTTTCAGTATATTTTTGTCAGTCTTTTCTTGTAATGGACTTGTTGTGGTAAAGGTGAGAGAGAATGGATGAGATAGAGTAGAGGGAGGAAAATTTTTTAATCTTGGTGTGAGAGATACAATACTCAGTTCAACTGTAATTTTGAATTCAAGCTTTTTGTGGGTTTACTGTATGACTGTGGCTGTAAGTACAGTTTGTATATATGCAGCCCAGGCGTTTTGTGCTGGGGGGCTCATACATGTATGTACCATCCCTAATCCTGTCCTTATCCTCTACCCTAAATCTTATCGAATCCCTAACCTTGCCCCCTACCCTTTCATCCAATAAAAAGGAGGAAAACAAAAAGAAAATCTGAAAAAATAGTTTTAAATCATAATTCATTAAAGCTGTTGTTAAGGAGCATGATTAGGGGAGGAGCTCTGCAGCTACAAAAGGCTTTAAAACATGTACCCCTAGCGCAAAAAACAGGGGGGGATGTACATACTTGTAACACTAACAGCATCCTCAATAGGAAAGGAATATTATAGGAGCTAGACAAATTTTTATTTGTACAATTTTTTAATGTTTAATTTTAGGGAGTGATAGGAAACGAAGAGTAAAAGGGAGGCATAAGTTTTATCCAAATTGTACTTTTATGGAGTGGCAGGAGAGGAGGGAAAGAAGGAGATAGGTTTTAATATCCAAAATATTTTTTATACCATTTACAGAGTGGTAGGAAAGGAAAGATTAGAGAGGCACATAAGTTTTATCTGAATTATTTTTGTAATTTTATAGTGAAGCATAGGAAGGCTAACAAGGTGATGGAGTTTTATCCAAATTGTTTTTGCACTTTTACAGAGTGGTAGGGATGGATAAATTTATATTCTTAGCTGTATCAATTAGTTATTTCAATTTTAATTGTCTCTAGAAATTGGAATAAATCTGAGATGTTGGTGAAACAAATTTTGCATGAAACAGGGAATCAGCCATACGGTTTTTTGGCCCTGACCACAGCCAAAGTAAGTGATACTCCAGTAGTTGGTCTAGGAAAGTTACAGTGAGTGCTTGTTGTATCTTTTAAGTTGTTTTGAAAATTAGATTTGTGTAAATTCAGCTTTCATCATCAACTGTCGTTCACTTCCTAAACTCATACAGCAGATTCTTCATTGGATGCATGTGGAAATAGATCAACTTAAATTAGCATAAAAGCTATGTTAATACCAGTTTGTGTTTGAGTGACAAGGAATGGGCCATGATGTTGTTTTTGTTGTTGGTACAGATTTCTTCCCTGACCAGATATTCAAGACTTGTTTTTTTTCACCAGAAATAGATTTGTGTAGTTGGAATTTTGCTTTTAGTCAGAGAGAGAGAGACAGAGAGACTCGGCACTTTTCATTGTAAAGATGACACTGAACACTTAGGAAATATGGACTATTCGGTATCATAAAATACAGCTGACAGGCTTTTGGGTGACTGCTATAATGGTATGTTAACCCTCGCAGAGTCACAGACCTCCATTGCGATCGCTGGCATTTTCCTAAAAATATGCGCCAAGGCTACTATAGTGGTCGATCAGAGGTAGATTGGATCTACGATAAAGTATTGTGTGAATACGAATAAGGGCGTTATAATTTCTTTTCCATGAGTTTCATGAGTGATTTTTGGGTAATATAATTTGCCACCATGTCCCAGTTCTAGGGCTGTGACACCGAAAGGGTTCAGCAAGTGGTGTAAAGCTGGATGGTTCCATACTTGTTTATGTGAAAGTGAACTCTGTAGGCCTGTGAAAGTCAGGAGGTTATTACAACATGGTAGTTAGAATTGTATAACAGCAATTCACAAATGTGACACCTTCCTGATAATGGCAATGCACAAGGACATATATTGCAAGTTCAGAGAATTTCATGGTTTTTACTGATTCCATGGCTCACTCTGTATTACTCCAAACCCAGGTATGCACTGGCCAATTTTGATTGGCCATCAATTTTGGTGGTGATGTCATGGAGTTTACGTGAAATCCAACTGGTTGGCACTGAGTCTCATTGAAACTCAATGTCGTGATGTCACTGTCCAACTTGTCAGTGGATGAAAATGTGAGGCGTCGTAGGGAAATAGTCCACATTGCCAATTTAGGGAAATGGTCCTCATTGCCAATTTTTTCAAAATTGAGTTAAGGGTACACTGTGAAAGTACAAACGGTCCTGAGATGAGTGCACTTTATGACATGTAAACATGTTGAAAATTGACCAAGTTGTGGCTATTCCAAGATGAAAAACTAGAAAAAGTGGCTTTAGAGAAAACACATTTATAGCCAACATAAATTTCAAAAGACCATTAGATTGGATCAGAAAAAATTTTTAAAAAACAAAACAATATATTTATATGTGGAATTCATTAAAATCCTTTTGCCCAGGCAAAAGAATAAAGAAATGATTGAGAAATTTATTTATGCCGAAAACTGATATTGGACTGGGAAGTCCCTGTCCACCTATGTTAGGCTCTGTCTTGAAAGTGCCGAGCGCGACATATGGACCATTTTTCTGGAGTGCCTCACAAATTGGCTGGAGCATGTCTAGTCTGAGACTGTACAAAATAAATATTTCAGTTCTATACTTGTTTGAGTGTGTGTGGAGGCCAAAACTGATGGTCGACATGGTTGAACAGTTGGACTTTGCTTGTTTTGCATATTTTTTCACTCTGAGCCTGGTACTGAAGTGATTCTTTTTGATAAACAAGAATAGCCCATAGAGCTATGGCATAAGGAATACTTACTTTTAAATTTTAGCCACATGGATGATCTATAGGAGGAAAGATAGTGTACATAGAAAAGAATTTTTAGTCACTGAATGAAAATAATTATCTTCCATGTACTTGTTTGCATCTGTGGTAATTTTCAAAGTGAGATTTTTCTAAACATTTCGGCTGAAGAAGCACAGAAGAAGCATAGATTTTGATTGATTTTTTAATTCTGAGTGAGAGTTGTTCTCTCTTATTGTATCTCTTTTCAGTTTGTAAAGATTAAAGAAAATGTATCTTCTTCTTACACGCTTTAATTTCATATATGCTCAAGAAGTTCCTGTGAAATGTTTGGGTTTCATCCCAAATGTCGATATTTTTAAAAATTTCTTTTGTTCATGCTGGACTATGTAGAAAGTTTTTGAAGGCATTTGCTTTGCTGCTTGATAATGTCTAATCTCATTTGTCACTTTGTAAATAGTCACAGTGATTTACTTCTCTAACAAACTCTGACAAAGGTCATTTACAATTTTTGATACAGTATATAGCTTACGTTTTCTGCTATTCATACTAATTCTGAATTCAGTTTTACCATTTCTTGGTCAGTTAGATGGTAGGCTTTGGATTTTTTAACTAGAACTGTCCTATATTTCCATTTTGTTAATTTATTTCTATCTTCTTTTTTTTTTTTAATTTTCCCTTTTCTTTTTAGTTAAACGTAATGAATGTAAGTATGATGAAATGTATTTTGTTTGAGTAATCTGTCTTCGATAAGGCAGCTGTCATATGCAAACAGCTTATCAACTGTGTTTCCAAACCAGTTATTTCAAGATTGCGTCAGTTAAAAAAAATCATTACCGCATTGTAAGGGAGGTTGAAGGAAGATATGGAAATTAGTTCGGCAGTTGTATAGTGAAGACAAAAGTATGGTGATTTCTGTTTGCTTCTTTTGTAAAAGTTCTGATGGCGTAGGCAGCTGGTTTGCATAGTCCACAGATGGAATGTGGGCTCTCTTCAATGTGACGAGCTATATTTGCTTTTTTAAGGTTTTTCATCTTTTCTATGAGATCAAACTGCTCAGTAGGGAATGCTAGATAAAAAAGTCCAGAATTTAAATTGTTAGAACATGCATGGATGTTACAGTGTAAAACCTTGTCATGATCATAAGATAATTGCCTGAGTCATTTTTTCGGTGGTTTGAGATGAAATACTCACCTTAATCAGACAGTCACGTTGTACCGTTCAACAGTTACATTGTTTTGTTTTGTTGACATGGGTTTCCGTTTCCACCGAAACCACCATGTAGATTATTGTTAGGGGAGCGTAGAGTAATGACAAAGATAAGGAGAGAAAATACCGAGTCGTGTTCACCGTTCAGCTACAGCTTTCTGTGTAAAACACTATGCTGCCCTAACAAGAGCTGTTATTATATTTTTATTTTCAAAAAACACCAAAACATGTCTTTGGCAATTATGTTATGATCATGACGATATGAGGATTAGAAAATTTGATAAGTAGTGAACCTTGTTGTAATGCAAGAATTTGTAATTGAAACAAGTGCAGGATAGTTGAATAAAGCATTGATGAATGGCACTCAGGATGGCCTTCAAGACATGTCTGTCTGTACTTGCAGCATTTTGTTTTTCACACACACAAAAAAAAGTTGATGTATTACAGTTTGTTTAGTTGAATTGAAAGCAAGCTTACTTTTTATTTGGCAATTGTGGCATATTTTATATGTGTGTGTTGGTGTTAAAGTGGATAGTTGAATAAGTATTTTTGTATTTGTGTCGCAAAATATATCCACTCCATAACTCTTTACCTGAGTTTAGTATTGTACGGACATGACATGGCAGCTATTGTCATATATTCATCTGTTCAGCAGTTCCATTTACATTTGTCCTGAAGATTTCGTCGGTGTTCACAGAAAAGTTTCTTTCTGTTTTTGTTCACAGTTGAAAGACAGAAAAGATATGGTCAGTTCAGCGCAAAATGCGATTATCTCCATTGTCACAAAAATGGAGATAAACACTTCCTGCACTGACCTGACAATTTGAAAATGGCTTCTTCCAGCCCACCCAGATTGTTTTTGACAGGAAAGCAATGATAAAAATGCTCATGTTTTCATTGCATTGTAAGTGTGCGATAATTCTCATGTCATTTTACATCATAGATTTAGTTTTTTATACATCAACTTGTCAGTGGTCTCAGACGCAAAGTATCCAACAACCAAATTTCACATTTTTTCTAGTTTTATTTCCGAGTGGAAACAGACAATGACAATTGACATCATTCTACAACGTATGTAAAATTTTTGTTACCATAAGGGGCATACAAACTGCCAACGGAACACCACAAATAAAATATTATAGAGGTGCGGGGGGGTGTTCAAAGTGTGAGCGAAATCAGCAGGACCTCTGCTTGACTTTGAGACAGTGTATAGGCCTACTCCCTAAATCACAACAGGTCGGTCACCTCAGTGTGCATTGGCATAGGCCTACTTGAGTACACTGCTCTGCTGTGGCAGCCTGTAAGGGTCTTTAGACTTTGGGCACACAAAAAATACAACAGAAAGATACAATGTAGACTGTTCATCTCAATTCACTCTTTTCATATTTAATCATTCTTTTTTCATAGTCCTGTAAAATTGATCTTTCTAGATTAGGGCAGTTTGTGTCCGAAACTGTTATTATGTCCCATGTCATCAGTGTAGTTTTTTTCATATGACCTGTACACTTTACATGATTTTGCTGTTCACGAGCAGCCGTGGAAATGGTAAATTGGTGTTGAGACCAGATTTCCTTTGTCACACATATGATGATTCAGAATATCTTATTCATCTGCCATCCTTGTGCCATTTTCCTTCTCATTACACCTCTTTTGTGAGAAAAACTGGGGCATTCATTCATCAAAAGTGGTACATGTATTTAAATTTAAGAGTCAGAAAAAAATCCACAGTTCAAAATGTTCATGTGGTTGTGGATGAATGGGTGCAGAGTTTTTGTTTTCTTGTTGAATTATCTTGTGCATGCTGTGGTTTGTTATTTTTTTTTGCTTCAATTTGGAAAACCACCATTATACATTTGAAACAAGTGCATGTAAACCAGGAGATAGGATTTGCTGACCTGTATTATAACTATGTTCAAGTCTCTTTAATTTACTCTTTTCATAGTATATCTGAATTTTTAAAAACATTTTTAAACATGGGTTCTCTTAATTGTGAACTAATCTTAGATTTGAGATTGGTCTTTGCAATTGGTGGTCAATGGCTCATGTTTTCTTCAGAGAAGTACCTGACCATTAAGCTGGTACTGTAGCCACTAAACCATACCAGCAAAAGTAATGACAGTGATTTATATTATATATTGTCTGACTGAAATTTGTGAAATTCATCTGGCATAAATGGTTTCAGAGAGTCTGTATTGTATAGAGAAATGTCACTTCAGCCAAGTCGTGAAACTAGGCTGCGATGGTAACAAAAATTGTTTAAAAAACCCAACTATTTAGAGCTGTTTATAAGCTCTTAGTCTTAGTCCGCGTGTAAATGTACAAACGAGTATTGTTTACTACCGCGACCTACTTTCTGCTCCATGCTAATAGTGGTTTCGCGGCGCCTCCCATGTCTTGCAGTGCAAAGTGGCCGATGGTGAAACCTCTCTACACATACTATACTCTCTGACGGTATGCATTTTAAAATAACATAAACGAAAAGTTTTTATAAATTATTACACGTCTGGTTATGTCATTTATAAACCAATGTTTCAGATTGCCACAAATTTTGGACTCTTTAACTGAGCTGTCAGTGGCATATAATATACTGATTGTTTAGTGCAGAATTGTATGTTTTGTGTCTGTAAGTGGAGTTCTGTAGATCATTCATTCTCAGATCAAATCATTTTTGTATCATTTTCCTTTTCGGTAAAGGTGATGAGTGACTGCTAATTCATATCCCTGTTAATCCATAACTGTGAGAAAAAAAATCATCTGCCTTTTATTTTTGTTTTCTTCACTTCTGTACTCATTTTCATGTCAGCCAGTTGGAAAGACAATAAACCAATTCATTTCTCATCTGTCTTTGTAGTTTGCTTTGGTTTTGTCTGAGAGGTCGATTTGTTTTTATCAGTGTTTATTTAAATTTTTCTTAAATGCAATATGTATTTTCTGTGTGGGCTAACTCAATTGTCATTTACAAATGCCCTGGAAATCAATAATTAAACTACATTAATATTTAATTAGAGACACAGAGCTAGGTCTCTTGACAAGGAGCTAGCTCTTCAGGGGATGTGGTGGCTTAAGACAAGGTGCTCGCCTCTTGTGTCGAAGGTACTGGGTTCAAATCCCGGGTCAGTGCAGGCATAGGCATGTTGAAATTCTGAGATTTTTCTCATATTTTCATGTCCCTGATCCTGTGGTAGGTAGGACTGAGCACATAGACTTCTCGGATAAGGACAAAAAATTCGGAGGGCACGTACGCATGTTAAAGATACCTTGGCAGCTGGAAATAAAAAAAAAACAGGCTGAACAGGCTGCTCCCCGGGCAAAATTCTAAAAAAACTGAATCCCTACGACAAGAAAAGTGAGGTGTAAATGCCAAGTGGCAGCGAACCTCCTAAAATAAAGACCTAGACACAGCTCTCTTGACACTAAATTTACTAACATTTCCTGTAGCCTCCACCCCTTTGGTTCTTAACATTTATTGTGGTATCTTTTTAATGAGAATATTGAAATACATGTACTGTATATAATGTGTACCACTTCACTTGATCTATAGATTTACAAGTTATCAGATCAGCCGTGCTTTGCTCAAACCAGGAGAAATGAAATGCCACAACTTGAAGGAAATTCATTCAAGATAACCAAATCTTTAAAGCTTTGCCATATAAAATTTCCCGGTAGTTTATCTTTATACACTTTCTATGGAACTGCCAATTCAAATCTATGTCATTGTTTTCACTCATGAACAGGAAAAGGTACAATTATTAACACTAGTTGGCCCGCTTAACCCCGGGAACACACAGATCCTATGTGATTTTTAAGGCCGATGTGTAAATCGAGAGACACAATCCAATTTCCTGTCAAAGTTTTTGATGCGTCTTTTTTTCCGGCTCAAAATGTAGGAACATTTTTGTCTTCACAACTCATTTATGGTTGAAAATCAACACGAAAATATCAAAATTATAGCAAACTTTAAGACCTTGTAAAATGTGCTGACGTACACCTTTCATCTTTCTATGCGTAATTGATATTTTGTGGACTTTAAGGCTCGCTCAGCAGTTAAAAAGCCTTTCCTGATTACATTGGGCACCTTACTTCCTTTTTATAATATGATGATGTATATATATCAAACACTTAAAATGGTATATATGCAGCCCCATCAGAAGGTCAGCCTAACACTACTAACAGAATTTATCCTGAATGCTGACTATTTTGAAAGTCTCATTACCTCCCGGTCATAACACAATTGCCTAGGTCATTTTTAAATATTTTTAAGGCAGGGCCTAATGTTCCAAATAAAATATGGTTAGTTTGTTTTTGTGTAGCGTCTTCAGTGTCTGAACTTTTGACTCGAAACCACGTTTGCGCAAGTCACAAGATTTGCAAAGCAATGATACTTTTTCATGCTTTTTGAAAATGTAAAAGTGACGTACACAAATGTGTTATGACTGTAGCGATATTAGGAGCCATGCTGCTTAATTAATACATTTTACACTCTGTTAAGCTGATACAGCCACACCTGTGTTCAAACAAAAAAAAATGTTTCAACACACATCAATTGTTTTTTCCTTTATTCTTTTTAAAATCATGTTTAAAAAAACTTCTCCGGAACAACAGTTTTACTTTCCGGCAGATAAATCTTTGCTTTGATGTCAGACCTACAGTTCAAAGCAATATATTCAGGTAAAATACTCAGTAATGAAAACATATCTCCAAATATTTCAGGCAAATGTAAACAGCATAATATGGATGTTATCATTAAACTTTCTATACTTTAAAAATAAGCAAGCAAATAAAATTGGCAAATAATTCAATACTGCCCATTAATGGTAAGTTTACAGAGGATGTTGTTTTTAATGTATCTGTAATATATAAAATACATTTCTTTGTCCAAGTCAAAAAATGTCCCACAAAAACTAACCGTAATTACTTTAAAAAAACAAACAAACAAACAAACAGTAGCTAGATGTCCAACTACATGAATACAGCACCCACATACTATGACAGACAATGTATAGAACTGCTGCAAGCCATTGCTCTCATCAAAGATTGTTTTTCTTTTGGAAACAAACATCTGGACTTGGAAAATGTTCTTCTTTGTGAAATTTTCACGCGACTGGGTAAAATCTAATGTGAATGTTCCCAAACCTGTGGGGAAACCCCTAAGTTAACACTAACGAAGAGCCTGGAAAAAAAATCAAACCTTAAACATGTCATTGCAAACTAGATTGTTGCACAAAAATATTATAATGATGGCATAAACGCAAATGAGAACATAACATAATGATCATTACACGAAATACAGTACATAATAATGAATATGTAGCAAAAGCTAAACATAAAACTTGTTACAAGAGAAAGAAATACTGAACCCCAAAAAGCCAGCAAATAATTGTAGTGAGACTAGAACAGACAATAGCAGCAAATTATCCAGAAGTTACATTAATAACATAATTTGAATGAACTTAAGCAAAACCAGAGACTAAAATAATAACTAATATATTACAGTATATTTGGTGCTAAGTAAATGTTGCCCCTTTCAACATTCCCATGAGGTTAAGTGTTCTATTTGATGAAATACAATGTTAATACTATCCTTAAGGAGCCTACACTGCTACCACCATTTGCCTATAATAGTATAACCATGAACTACTGAAAATTCTGTACACTCTTATTTTTAAATTTTCATTACAATACTAAGCAGACACAGACCTAATAATTTTTTGCGAGATTCACCCCTCAGGACTTCTGTACACAAATGAAACCTCAGAGAAAAAAACAACAAGAAAACTGAACCAAAGTTATGGATTCCAACTGTAAGAACAAATCTGCTCTTAATGATAATGATCTCTGCTTTAGATAATGTTCATAAACATTAGTTCTGAGCAAAACTACTGAAGTTTTGGAAACTTTCATAGTAGCTGGATAACCTTTACCAATTTACTGTTAAACTGGATTCTAAAAGCTAATTTCTCAAATACCAGCACGAAGCCTGAACTACCATAGCACTGAGTTGGCAAGCCCATGGTAAAAAGATCACACATCACATAGTGGCTATCCAGTGGCTCTCAAGCATCAACTGGTCTGTTTCACTTGACATTACACAACTTGTGCTCTTACAAAATTTGGAGTTACTAGATGACACACCCAGTATTACCCGGGATAAACCTGTGACAGAGGAAGGCTTACTACAGGGAGCCAAAATAAGATCATTGTATTTTACATTTCTACAACTTTTTAGTTAAAAATACCCGAAACTTGAATCAACACAATTGGTCGATACGAAAGCAACACCTAAGAAAATCAATTGTATAATTTTTTTAACTGTCAGTGTCATTTAGGCTGTCGTGTTGAGCAAAAAAAAGAGCCAAAATTCCCCTACAATGAATTACTCCTGCCACTATTTTTTTTTTATATAATAAGATATTTTGTCTTTCTTTGGAAGTTCCAAGATCCTAAGTTTCATTCATCTAAGGGTTTCCATTCTTCTGTCTGGATTACGGCCAATCTTTGCAAAAGCGCATATTCAGCCGCTGTGCACTGGGGGATGGGGATGCACTGCAGCCAAAAATCATGATTTTGGGCGACATAACGGAAACAAACCAATGGCAGTCACACAAAAGGCTTTATCACAACTGTAGCATAGCCGACACTTTAACGTTTCAGCTGGGACACAAATTTTGTCCACTGGACATGAGAAAAGGCACCAAAGGGATCAGAAAATTTACCACATATTTTCTCCTTCATACACTGGGGTCAAAGGTATGAAGTAATTCGAGGAGCAGACCTTCATCAGTTCCCAATCCCATAAAATTTGTCCTGCCAAACACAAGGGAACATTTCAATTGTATTTCTACATGAAGAGAGTTGCCGCAATACTGGGACTCAGTTTTGACACCATTAAAAATCTAATAAATTACATTGCATTTCAAAACAAACCACATTTCTATTTCCTCCAGTTAAAAATAATGACAAATTTGTACTGACAATTTCTCATGTAAAAACCAATTTTCTATGAATTACATACATGTATCTAGATCAAGCATAGTTATAACAAAATTTTAAAAACTGAAAGAATGACGAAACAAAACCAGCTCTTGAATTCTTGCATTATGGGAACACATGCAGGCCTGTTTAATGTTAAAATCTTGGACATGTATACTTGTTTAGAGGGACGAGGAAAACTGGTGACCAGAGTCATCACAGTGTTTAACAGAACCTTGCGGCAAATAAAAGAAAGAGCTATTTGCCATCCCTTGCAACAATTTAAGCTGGGTTTTCATGTGTGCAGAAACATAAAAAATCCATCAAGTAGTAAAATGAAAGAGTGTTTCCATGTGCACGGAAACGGCATTTCCACGCACACGAAAACATTCCTTCTATTGCATTATTTGAAGGGTTTTGACGTTTCTGTTGCAGTTTCGATTTCCGTACACATGCAAACCCAGCTTAATTGTCCCAGCAAGACTGAGGTACCACCCTCATCAACTGAAAATATTTTCAACTAAAGGATTAGTTAATACAGCTCAGTAGCCACATTATGTTTTCCATATCCTATATACGAAAACATCCTTTATTCATGCATTATGTTACATACAAGGCATATCCTTATTTTATAAATACAGAAGCCCCGTTTCAAGCAAATTACAGCCAGCTCTATTATTATTATCTGCCATGAAATACTTCCTGAAGGTTATATTATATCACCGCACATCTTGTGTTAACAAATATAGAACAACCTTTGAGTGCTCACGTTGACAGTTACACGAACACCAGTTAAAAACTATAGACAAACTCAGGAAACTGCACTTTAACTGGGAAGACGAGTGGAAAGAGACGGTAAAAACAACAGCACAAGGTGAAAATTAAGACAGAGAAACAAAAGTTTCCTAATTAGAGGAACTTCTAAAACATGGAGACAAAAAGTCATTTCGTCCCCTTGGAATGACAAGGTTCTAACTCCCTTCCGTCAACTTGTGAGAAATTGAGGATTGAAGTTTCATCTGATCAAAACTTAAAGACAGAATTTTTTTTCTTTCCAGTCAATACTTACAAATTACACACTGAATCTCCTTGATACTTTGACACACAATGGAGAAGGCCCATAGAAGTAGTGTGTAGTGTATAACTTATAACTCACTTCAGCCAAAAACAGATAGCACCTTGCATTCTAAAGGGACGATTTGATTAGAATAATCAATTTGCAAGCAAAATGGAAATATTTATAATTGAATTTGAGAATTACGTCCAAAATCTAACACTGAGCTAGAAAAAAATCCTGGATGTACAAATGATCTTTGGCAAATTGACCAGAGCGGACACTTGATAGTAGCACTCAGTAACTTGTATTAAATGGACTAGAACATTCATCAGGATGTATTAATTTGGAAAATTATGAACTTGTTATGTTATAAATGAAGCTCAGTTTACTAACTTACAGTAACATTACAAAAACTGATTGTATATTAAGTATCATTATGATCATGGTCAATTCAGGATAGTGATGGTGGATAAAATTTTGGCATTCAAGACATTGCATTAAAAAGCAGAACTTTAAACCACGAGTACAATGAATGTATCAGTATTTCATTCTTCAAGTTGCCTGAAAGGTTACATAGGCCATATTCAGTTTGCTCTTGTAAAATAAGATGAAAAATCTATTCCAGCTGGGACAAGTGATACATATTCATTACTGATCACTCCCTAGAATTACATTATGTACTGTTTTTGTGTGGCAAGAACTTTTCTTTCTTTCTTTCTTTTTTTTTTTTATACAAGAGATAGTCTCATGTGGTCAGTTGGAAAGAAAACAATACCAAACTTAGTACTGTAAACAGCTGAAACAAAAACAAATAAAAAAAGAAGAAGGAGAAAGAAAACCGTAATCCAAGAGATGAGTTAATAAATATCAACAGATATTCTGTATTGCTGGTTATGCATTGAGGAACATTATCAAACAACGACAGTTTTGAGCTACAGAAACCATGCAAAAGTTGTGAGATTACATACAACAAAAATCTCCACAAAAACCTGTCAATATGACAGTTTTTTACAACCAATTTTCAGACAAATTGTTTTCACAGCAATCAGTTTAAATCCATTCGGAAAAATTTAAATGGTCCCAGGACCGTCTTTCCGCATCAAAATAATCTATGCCTTCAGTAAAAGGTCCAGTGCATAATGATAGAATTTGTGAATAAGACTTGCAAATCTTATCATAATATATTTAATGGACTCGTCTTTTTTTTATCTCACTGTTGATAAATTTCGTACGTTCATTCAGCATTTTAAAAAAAAATAGATTTCATCTTTCTGCTACAAAATCGACATTGAGACTTGCTGATGGTACAACTCCATCCTGTGTTTAACTTTCAAACAGAAACCAGAAATGCTGGAGTCTGAAGTCAAAAAGTAAAATCTTGTATGGGGATATTTCCCGATCTCTTACAGGAAATGAGTAAATGTATTTCAAAAACTTCGCAAATAATCCCATGTCTGGACTGACAAATGTTTAAATGTATGAGTATGGTTAGAAATCTTCAATGATTTAAGAAGAAAATCCCTGTAAATGTACATAATGTTGCATATGTTTACATACATAGTGAAATGTACAGAATGGGTCAAGATGTCAAAGGCGAGTCCTGTCATAGTCGTCATTGGTATGAAATACATATAATGTTATAAGTTACATACTGGGTAAGGCTGTGAAATATGGTGTCACAGGTATGCACATGGGATGCAAGGTGAGGTATTAAAAAAACAGGCTCTCCATTAAAATATGTAAACATAATTGTGCCAAATGTATTTAAGTAAGGGGTTTGGCTATTTGATGGACAAAATGAGACATGAGTTTACAAATACATTGAGAATTCATGTATTTTCTATTAAATGCTTGGACTTTAAGTTGAATAGGGTCTCACTGGTACCAGTGGAACTATAAGTAAGAGCACAGAAGAGTATGAGTGGAGACAAGGTAAGTTATCTGTGGGGTAGATCTCACCAAAGTATGTTATCACATGCATACACTTGGGACTGATATAATTCGTGTGATGGTTGACAATTCCGGCTATCCTATATTCATTTTCTGAAATGTGGTTTGGTGAGACAGAGAGAGAGACAGAGAGGGAGAGAGATGCATTCTACAAAAAAATAAACTACAAACAAATAACGAGAAATCTGAATGAAACTTTGTGATTAACACCAATTAGAAGGAAATACAGAATGTCCATATTATTTAATTCTTGAATGGTTTCAAATATTTAGCAGACTATTTTTTTTCTTGGCCTATCCTCAGGAGTTTCAAATATCATAACACCTGGACAAACCGGAGAAATTAAGCTTAAGTTAAAGAAATTTCAGCCTATGAAGCAAACCTGTAACTGACTTTGGAATACATAATGAAAGGCTAAAAAAAACTCGGATTAGTATGATAAAAACACAAATTCATGGATTATTTTCAACCCCTGTTTGCAAGCAAGATTGTGCGATAACTATACATAAATTTAAAGCTTTTTCTTTTCTGATCAACTAGTCTCAAAATTGAGCAATATCATGTAAGCTCTGGTCATTTCTCATCTCCTCTTTGTATTACGATAATAATTAACAACAATGTCCACTCTCTCTCTCATCTTCTTACGAGGGAGAGGCAGCACAGAATGCTTTGCCTATACTGCAATGCATCTCCAGATATCCTCTCAGCAGAATGAAACCTGGCTGATAACTTGTTAATATCACATGCTTAGCATTTTCTGTTTGACTTCTCTCACTAATGAAATCTTCAGGTCACACCACACTGTTCCATGCCTGACAATCACTGATCATCTATAAATGGGAATAAAATAAAAACCCACAACTAAAATTAATTCTGGCATGGTCTCCATGGTACTTTTACCCCACACTGATGATATCTTTAATGAGATAATTTATTTAAAAAATTAGTTACAGTGTATGGGAAATGAAATACTGATAACAAATCAACCTGACATATGCCATCATTATTACTTCATAACTATTACATCGAATTCTCAAAGGACACAGTTTGATGTAGAGAATCCATTTCTTTATCTGACCAATCAAATCAGAAAAAATCAATATGAGCAATAGAATGTGAGACTACTGACTAGGGGTCTATATGGCCTCATGATGTAGGAGATCTATATTGTGACTATATTGATATTTGGTGTTAAATCAATTGAATAGAGCAGTCACTGACATTATGATGACAGGGTAGTGAAATAGGTGATCAAAATCAGTTCAACAAAACTTTACAATTTACATTTCCTCTATGTTTAGCTTAAACAAATTCAGAATTTCCTTTCACTTCAATCACATTTGAAGACTGCAAGGGAAAAACGTCAGTTGCCATAAAATGGAGGTTTGGAGATATTCCCATTTTAAATTCTACAACTCCATAGGTTGAAAAGAGGATGCTTTATCTAAATTTGCTCCTACTGCTGGACAACGGCTGCTTTTCACTTCATCGGTATGAGAGGAACGAAGCTAAAGATCTTAGCTAAGAGCTGTGGGACGTAACTGTAAAACTCGCATTTTGTGACATTGATGTTCTTCCCCTGTTGTCTTCATTTATATTTTGGCACAGGCAAAATGTGTTGAGTAAACTTGTAAAAGCAATAATCACTACATCAGCTCCCGCAATTCTCCACCAGATGTAGTATTGTCCTGGCAGTTCTGGTGTCATGACAGCAGCAACTGTCAACTCAAAATGTCATTTTCATGTTTTGCTACTGTAATGTGCCATGGCAGAACTTTCTGGGATTCAGTTTATACACTTTGATTTTATGCAAAACTCAGGCCACATGGAACTGGAGCCAAACACATCAAAAAATATAAAAACCATTTTCACCCACTGCCAAAAGCTTTCAATTTACTTTACAGTATCACCCCCAAATAACCTAAGACTGTGACAGAAGGTTGCAGTTGCTGGTATGATGTTGGACAAAGTGTTTCCTAGTCTACATTTTGAAATAACACCAGGAAATCAATCGTTCAAAGTACGTTAAGAAATTATGATGGGAAGATAACTTGGTGACAACATCTCCAGGTTATTTCCAGTTTGAACCACACCCACTGGATGAAATTTTGTCACATCGCAATGACCTTCTGTCACAGTCTCATCTTTCAATGATAATTCAAGAGGTATTTACCATATTGTTGTATGTGACATTTTGCCGATTTTGAGGTTTTGCCATGAAAGCGGTTCTCTCACTCAAAATTTCATTTTGTATAACTGTCATTCCAATCCATTAAAACATTTCGAGATATGTCTTTATAACATAATGTTTTATGCGTTTTAGCCCTATTACCAAGCAAACTTCAGTCCTCATTAGCTCGAAATGGCAAAAATGCACATACAACAACATGGCAAACACTCAAAGAATTCTTCCTCTTACTGTAAGTCCTTGAATATCTTAAAACTGCAATGCACCTCATGTAAAACTGTCAACATACTAAGTATTATGTCTGATAATCTGAAAAGTTATGCTGTACGATTCAGTCATGGATTATGAACAAATCAAACACAATCACCTTTTGAAACCTTTTTACAGACAATCAACCCTTTCTCCACACTTTTTTTTTTGTTGAGTGTTTTGTATTATTTTCATTTTATAATGAAATTATAATACAGAGCATCAAATCCTTGATGCTTAAAATCCTTGATGCTTAACGGTCAATCCAGTGGTCATTGGTGCTATACAGGCATGGCTAGGTCTGCTCATGTCTTCACTGACGAAACATTTACCTCTGAGTAATGAAGTTATTTCGAAAATGTCTATATACATGTGACTCGTTGCTATAATACTATGTGTGAGAAATAAGCAGACAGCACAATGCCCTGTACATAGTTTGTCTTATTATGTATGATCTTTAGAACTGGAATCTCTCCAAACTTCACTCTTCCACATCACAGAAGAGGGAAGTGAGGGAGAGTAAAATCCACTGCAAATTTGTCTAATTCAGGTCCGTCAGATCACCTCATCTCCAGAAACCCCTCTAGAAGTTGAAATATTCTTCATCAAAAAAGAAAAATAATAATAATAATATTTACATTATCAGGGGTGGCTAAATCGAAGCTTGCGAACCACATGCAGCTCTTTGACCTCCAATGGAAATGGAAATATGCTGGCTGAGCTTTTTTTATTTTTTGAAAACATTTGGTATGTATGTGTACTTTGTGGTTACTGAAACTAATGCAAAATTAACAGTTTAAAAAACTGCACATGTACGTAAATATTGTTGTATATACATATTTCTTAATATTTATATAAAGTTTGTGTAACAAAATGTGTATTTTTTTTTTAACAATAAAAACGTGTGTGTAAATTCTGTTGATATCTTGTGGCCCTCAATCATCTGAAGTTTATCGTATGTGGCTCTATAGTAAGCAAGTTTGGCCACCCCTGTTATATAACATAATGTTAACTTCGTTCTATTTCTCACATAGAATGATTTTATTCTTCCTGGCAAGATAGATAACAAAAGTGATAACAAAACAACCCCTGATTTTTAAAGCTCATTTATGAAATGTGTTCAGCCATTATCTGTACATGCCAAATGCCAACTGATGATTCATAGCATTGACTTCAGATTATCTACTAGGTCATCTCTGCCACCTGTTTCATTGACAGCACAGATGGAATGATTTGTTAGGATGCCAATTTGCTCTTACTGGTCCATCGGTTTACATATTCTTGCGTTGTTGTTTCATTTTTCTGCCCATTCAATTTCTTTACACAGTATTTGAGAGGGAAGGAAGAGATGAGAGAGGTAAAGTGTATGTGTGTGCACGTTGTGTGAACATGTGTGCACGTGTCATATGTATAATCCACAAGTGGTCTAGAATGTCGTTACTGCAAACAAAAACGGGAAACTCCAGTTCAGGTCTTGCTTTTGGCTTTCTTGTTACGTTCGTTGCGGAGCTCGGTCAGCCTCCTCTCCATGTACTGTTTCATGTAGGCATATTTGTGTTTCAGTTCCAGAATGGTCTCTTTCTCCTCCCTGTCCAAAACTTTGAGGAAATTATTCAGCTCTGGCAGACTAAAGGCATCCCACTGAGGAAACAAGTGGATACAAAGACATAATAAACATCTTACTATCAACATTTACATTTTTTTTCATCACCTGAATCTACTGAATTATATTTTCATACTTTGGAAAAAAAGGAGAGAAATAAATCATCCTATGCATTACATGAACACTTGTATGAAATAGTTTGATGGTCCGGAGCACTCAGAAATTTCATTTTTTTTTTTTGGTGAAAACAGAAGAGGATGTCATTCTACATCTTCACATAGAATACAACAGAATTAGAAGAAAAAAATAACTTTGTATGTGGTCTGGTCACAAAGTGGTCATTCTTCAAACTAAAAATATTCTCCATGTCTATGTTTACAAGCAGACCATCCCTGTCTTGACCTAGGCTTGCATAAATAGACTTTCCTCGACATCTTGATTCACATGAATACATGGTGATAATTTGATGCTGCACTGGAAAGTGATGCCAAAATACTAAAACATGACACCAGAAGAAGAAACTCTTTTACAAAACATGAACAGAAAAAGCTGGAGGAATAAGGACTAAAAATCAAAGTGAAAAAGGCAAGGCTCAGCTCTGAAAACTATTGTTGTTGAGCATAATATGAATAGGCACCCATAGTTCATTCATCTATCGCAAACTACATTTTTTTAAATGAACAAGTTGGCCCCCTAACTTAGGGAATACACATATGGGATTTTTAACCCTCGTCCTGCGTTGAGTGAACTTGTCCATGTAACGCCCCATGCGGGGATAGCCAGCGGCCAGTCAGCCGATCGTTCGCGTGTTGCCGATAACCTCGGCGGTCGGGTCAATCGGGTCCGTGTAAACACCTGTATCGCGTATACTCCAGGACGCAATAACAACAATTATAGTGGTGGATAAATCGTAAGGGATCCCTATGATATTTGGATAAAGTACTTGTGATGATATGCAGTAGGTTTTATTGTGAAATGGAAGGCCCCAAATCAAGAATTTTCTGCATTTGCATGCCGTTTAGCACATGTTTTATCATGTTCATGTTATCATGGTCATTTTGGCATGACCTCTGCGCTTTTTCTGTCCCTATGTCAGGCCATTCAGGTGAACAAATTATTTTTTAAGCCATTCACTTCATTTACTAACCACATGTATCGTGAAAATTGCCTTCTCCCTCCTCTACTATGTAAAGCGTTCACTTACTATAATGTTCCAGGTCATAGAGCACATACATGTACTGAAAAGCGGTTTAATCAAAGGAACACAGTATCTCTCTAATTACCACATCAAATAAAGACAACGACCAACAACAAAGTCGGTCATTTTCTCCCAATTTTCCCTGATGAAAAACCTACTGACAGACGCCTTTATGCAGCATGCCCTAACATTACATCGGAATTCATAATTACAGACGTAGAACGGCGTCTCAAATACGCACATGGCCCCTTTCTTCTCATTTCACATGTAGACGACAACCAGCATCAAAGTAAAAGTTTCCCCAAGACTTTCCCCAGTTCAAACTTCAGACCGTCAGTACTATTACACGAGTATGACGAATAGTTGCATCGTAATAAACGTAATCGGACGATACCATTTTGTTAGATATAGTAGGGGTGACAGGATAGATAAACACGCGAAAATAGTGTGGAAAAAAAACGTGAAAAAACAACAACAATGACAGCCTTGGCAACCGAATAACCAAAGCGCGAGGCGTACCGTTGCTATACAAAAATGTGGCCTTCCGCAGGACCCGCGGTTAAGCGTGTCGGACAAAATAACGGCCTCCCGTGTTGCGCGGGGAGGCCAATATAGTGGCCTCCCGCAGGACTAGGGTTAAAGTTGAGTTTCGATCACCAATGAGGCCCAAAACAAATTTCCTGTCATACTTTTTAATTCTACTTCAAGAACATGTGTCCTTTTTTTCCGGCTCAAAATGTTGGGACACTTTCTTCTGTTCAACTCACTTGTGGCTCAATGTCAACGAAAGTATTAAAAACATAGCAAACTTCAATTTAAAATATACCCATGTGCACCAGTACGTCTTTCAATGCACAATAATTATGACATTTTGTAGAATTTATGCCTCAGCTGTTAAAAAGCCTTTAATGATTAACATTAGATGCCTTACTGCCTTGATAACATCACTAGCATGGTGGTCAAGTAGTCGCAATGAAATTTCCAGTCATACTTTTCCATTCTACTCAGTGAAAATGCATGTCTTTTTTGCGGCTCAAAAAATTGTAAGTAGACACCATTAAAAACTACATTTTGTCCAAAATGGATGTGTCCAGTAACTCAGTGTCAGAAAGTGAGGCAGTACACTAAGTTCCATCATTTTTGGCCACCTAATCCTGAAGTTTTAAATGCTTACGTGCTCATTCTCCATTATAGTCAGATTAGGTGACAATTGTATGTTTCTAACTTTCGTGGTTGTCGTGGAGTTCTCTGAGTAAATTCTAAGACTTGCTCTTATCTATCCAGATTCTGTGCCAGTGTTTAACTTACCACAATCTCTCCTGTCTCATTCTCCTGGAGAACAACTCTGTAGTTTCTGATCCTCTCTGGATCCCAAGTCATCAGGGCTGTCAGTGGGAAATCTTTATCTGGCAACCTTCGTAAACGTACTGACAGGATACAAGTGATGGGAGGATTGAGTACAATTCTATACAGATATTCAAATACTTTTGCTCTGGTAAGGTAATACAGCATTCAGTTATAAGTTCACAATCAATGAATTTATATTTTCACACGACCAATAATGAAAAAAGAAAGCTGTTACAAGGACATACGTTGCCCAAGTTTTTTTGTGCTAGGAACATGTATTTTAAAGCCTTATGTGACTCCAGAGCAAGAGAGCTCCTCCCTAAATCCTCCTAACAACAGCTTTAACTAATTATTCTTTCAGATTTTCTTTTAGCCTTCCTCCTGTTTTTTGGCTGAAAAGATAGGGAGCAGGGTTTGGGATCCGATAAGATTTAGGGTAGGGGGTAAGGATGGGGTTAGGAATAGGTGTTTATATATATGCGCCCCTAGCAAAAAATGCCTGGGGTGCTTACGTACCAGTAACAACAGCTGTGAAAAAAACAATGCCAATGACTCAACTATCCATACACAAAAAGTTAACTAATTATACCATGATGAACAATATTTCAAATTGATGAACACTATCAAACTCTCACTGATACTTTCAACTGTGCCATCATTTTATTTGTTCCACACATCTTTAGTTATTCTCTGTCATTTCCCTTATTTAGTATACAATAACTCAGAAACCTATACAAGTACAACATTATACCCTTTATTTGTTTTCTCATTAGTAGCCTATCATCGGTGTAATTCTCTACATGTCTAAGTGCTTTTTAGAAAATTTTACAAGAGAGCAAAAAACTGTATTTTATTTCCTTCACTGGTCATTTTTTAACACATTAATCATAAGATCATATCTTCAAAACGATGACAGATAATTTTTGCGCCAAAATGTAGTATAGGCCTATATTTAGAAATGTTAGATAGACACTTATAGCTCTTGCAAAATGTGAAGTTAGACAATTAGAGAATTACACTATTAATGTTATGTTTCTTCCAAATGTAATCTGCATTCCTATTCAAACTTCTATGAAGATAAGAAAAGTTCTGGTTTATTTGAATTTTAATTGCTCTCTACTAAAAAGCACTCTGCAATGATAAGTGTATGTTGTGTGCATACAGTTAATAAACATGTTGCACTTCAAGGTAAGTGGATATGGTTTGCTCACCAAAAAAAAATTTAAAAATCAACAAACTTGCTGTACTTGCACATTTTCCAACACAGTAACTACGCTACAGTTGCAGGTAATTTGATATAATGTTGTGGCTGCAGTTAACTACACAAATTTGTTACATTTACAGGTAACTCGACCAATAAGCTTCACCTGTAAGTAACTCAAGGAATGTGCAAGGATGGAACCAGAATAGGAAAAAAATGTCTGACTTTTAAAGGTAGTCAGAATAAAGGCCCGGGGACCAGGCATGGTATCACTGTGGGGAGAAGCTCTATTCTGTTGGAGAGAGTTCTGTTCCTGTATATGTATGAAAACTCCCCAATGTTCCATCCTATGCTTTTAGCGTACCTAGTTTGTTGCGATCACTGAATTCCTGCTCATACATGGCAAATTTGCGAGGATGATCGAGGATGTGAAATTTCTTCAGTAGCGATGCCACAACTTCCCTAGTCGTCGTATCACTGAAACACACACATAGAATATTTTTGTCGACCAATGTTTAAGACAGATATTTATTACATAATTTGGTTGATTTGTTACTATACTAACTCCATCTTTCAAACTGTCAAAGGGTTATTACAGCGCTGTGGGTGTGTCACAACTGGAAACAGTTTCACATAAAGAAGTTTTCTTCTCTTTTGGTACATGCAAACTGTAATTCTTATACTGTGGGCTATGGCTGGTAATATATGGGAAGGCAACTATCAAAACCTGCTTTGTCACTTTATACTGATTTTGAGAAAACGCGCTATGTTTGACAGAGCATAATACAGAATCTGAAAGGGTACTTACATTTTGAATGAAAAACACATTGATTTAGCGTGTTTTGATTGCCATAATGTTTTAGCTGTAGACAGGTTTTATGGCTGATTTGATGTCAAGGACCACAACTCATTTCTTTATAATAATGTGTCTTACCAGGTTTTGAAAGTTACCTCCTCATATGATTTTAGTGTGTTGTGTAAAATCAGGATATAAAATGCCACACACTGTCGTACCATAGAGACAACTTTGTATTTCACATTACTATGAAATGGTTTTTCTCCCATCTTAGTTTACAAAATAACCAAGGCTCCTACCTTAGGGCAATAACCCACATAAGACATTCTCTCTCTACTATGACTAAAAGTGTAAACCACGAAGTCTTTATTGTCCACTGTTGCGCTGGTCAGTCCTTATACATTACATGGTCCTCTAATGTAATCATTGCTTTAAGAACAAATGATCGATTCACTTACCTTGTTATATGCAGAGACTTGTGGGTATCCCGAGGCATGTAGAATGCCACCTGCTGTGTGTTTTCTTCAATGATGTGTTCACGAGTGAGAAGTTCATATATTGATGGTGGTCGCGCCCCCAGCTCCATTGTGATTGGTCGGATGAGGTTCATTGTAACTTTCAGAAAACCTTGGAATGATTCTTTGCCAGTCTTCATGAAAAGAAAGAACAAACAAATAACTGAACTGGCAAACATGAGCTAGACAGAACATCTCAAATACATATGGATAAAGGCTTCAGATCATATCTAGCGCAGGCCTGCATTAAGTGATGTATGAGATATGAGAATGCTTTTCTCAAAATCACCAGTTGTTGCACAGTTTGGCTTTCAGGGTCTTCTTTACTTACTTGCAGAGGACAATGTTACCAATTTTCTGAATGCCTAATGTGCATTGTGATCATCCTTTTGCTATGGGAAGTTTGGAAGTCAAAACCTGGTCTTTTATTCATTTTTTTGTTCATCTTCTTATGTAAGTGTGAAATAGCCATAAGTTTTATCTGAAAATTTGAAATAACACTTTCAGTTTCTTTCTCTGAAACCACATCTTTGTTACAGATCTATTACATACATGAATAAAAATGTACAAATAGGTCATGGAAGTACTTGAACTGCTGAATGGGATCTACCCCAAAAATGGCATACCTTTATTGTATGAGCATAATGACATGTGATTTTGTACTACTCACAACTTCAAGACTGGCGGCAGGAACAAAATGATTGAATTTGGCAATTTTCCTCTTCAACTCTTGCCGGTCGAGTGTGGCCTGACTGGGAACTCTGGGTAATTTGTCATCAGGGATTGTGCCAGAGCGGTAGCCGCTGTCTGTCTCGTCTTTTTCCTGCACACGAAACAGTTAAGCAAAGTCAATGAATCATTTGTGCCACACAGCTTAAACTTGTGAGAATTTCCTATCTAATAGCTTTTAAAAAAAAAAAAAGGCTACAAAATAATCCAGTATTGTGTGTTTTGTCACACCATCATCTTACAGCTCAAACACTACCTTAGTTCCATTGAAGAATGATACTGTTTATTGACTTTTACTGAATCCCAGAAGGAAATCTGACACATTAAACCAGTGACATGACTGTTATTTAATGAGCTACACATACGTAACATGCATAACAATTGAAGAGTCCACGGGAAAAACGGACTCAGTCACAGATTTCATGTTCACAAAAAACTGAGTTTTTAACTTTAGCTGAGCTGTTTCTTTCATTGACTGCATTATTTTTAGATGACAATATTAGCAGATTCCGCCCATTTCTGTCAAAGATATTCAAGTCACTTGTACAATGGAATATTATCTTGGGCTTAGGGCCAATAACCCATAATTTCTACATTGTGACTTAGCCCCTTTTCCTGTGGACTCTTCAATTATTAGGTTCCTCCGACACATCAAATCTATCCAACCCAACCCATCGCATCCCCGACACTCATTAATAAATGCTTACACTATGGAAATTCAATTCATTCCTCAACACAGGGGAGCCTTATGACACTGCCATCTACTCCCATTTACTGAGGGAATCGTGTCTACCAAATGCTCCCAGAACTAATTAAAAATCTTGGACCTTGTGACTTGGAAACCCAAGTATTTGGAGCATTTAAAGATCTACCAAGTTAATCATACCTACAATTCAACAGAATCATCAGCTTTACAATGCCACACAGAGTGCACAATACTGGTGCCCACTCATTGCCTTATCATAAACATTGCATCAAATTTCTGGTAAAATATGATAACATATCCCTTGGTCTTTAGCAATTAATACCTTAGAGATTGCGTATAAAACTATGACATAAACACATAAGCTTTGGTAATCAAGTTCAAAAACTGTGTCATAATAAATTCAAACACTGTCCACATAGACAAGAATTGCTTAGTGATCAGTTGACACGAGACCTCTAAATTTCGACCTTTTTCCTGGAATTGTTTAATCACCATTTTCTGATATTGGGAAACATCAACAACTGCCTATGTGGACATGTTTGTCTAGTTTTGTGACAGAAAAAGTACACAAATGTAAAGGTTCAGTATTTGTATACTCACTGTCGCTGCCTCCGGATGAAGTTCTCCATCTTGGACATGAGCATCTGGCAACTGTGAACTTTCACCCCCAGTCTCTGTTGGCTGTGACAACAGGTTAGTTTTGTCTCCATCACTACTGATATTGTTGTTGCTGCTGCTGTTAATTCCCTGAGCAACCATGTCACTGAGACCACTTTCCTCCACCACTGGGGATGGTATGTGTGTCTGTTGATGTGAGCCTGGCTGAATGTCCTGATGTGAAAATGAGCTTTGAGGAGATGAGATATGTTGTCTATGTGACTGATGGGAGGGTAAACTCACATCCCTGACACGTTCTGACACAGCTGACGATCGTGCCGTGACGTACCCCTCACTGGCAGAGCGCGATAAGTGTGGACCTGGGCTTTTCGGGGAATATATCTGTCCATGACTCTGTCCTGATGCTGTAGGATCCGTCGTGTTCTGGTTGCCACTGATGACAACCTTGGCACAACCAGGCCGAGCTTGGAGGTTGCCCATGGATAGGGAGCTCTCCAGGCTGGCACGAGGGTTTGAAGGGCTGGGGGTCCGAGCTGCCACCACTTCACAGGCATCCTCAGAGACAGACTTACAATTGAGATTGACTGCTGGCAAGCAATGCTGATGACAGGTGTACTGACAAACTGCAAGATACAAGAAAGAAAAAGTCTTGGTTAGGAAAACCTCCTCACTGGAAAGTCATGAAAAATGCACAGACTAATCAACTGGGCGGGAAAAAACTGCTGTCGAGTCTCTGGAACAAATATAAAAAATAGCAGTGACGAAGCCCACACAACTTGACAGAAAAAGCAAACTATTCTCGTGAACTGCATTGGCTGCAAGTCAAGCCCAGTATGAAATAAACAGCTATTATAATTATCAGGTCACCAATATTTGGCTGTCTGATATTTTCATAATCACCAAGTGGTTTGTTGTTTTTTTTCACGTAAAGCTCCTCTGTCTTTTTACTTCAATTCTGTTATCAGGTGAGATCTCTGTCCATCTTTATTTCCAATGGATATTGTCAATAAATGCTAACAGTGAAGTAGTGAGTGCAGAAATGTGTTTAGAATGTATAAGCTAAAGGTAAAATTGATGAGCTCATGTTTTCATAAAGTGGAGAAAGAAAAGAAGAAGAAGAAGAAGAAAAAAAAAGGGAGCCAGACATCGTCTATATTTGACACCTCGTGGAATGTCTGCACATATGCCAGAATTACATCCATTTCTACCTTAAAATCTTGGCTCAGGAGCAACAACTTTTGAGGTACAAGTTTTCATTTCAAAATAACAGTAACTCTTGTTTTCTTTTTTCCAGACTTGCAAATGTAAGTTCAATGCCAGCAAATCATACATGGGATACACAGCCTGATGTCAGTGGATTATACAAATTAGCTGAGATTCAACTTTCTCTAAGATCCCTAGCCCAGAAGCAAATCATCTCTGCATGACTCCATCAGAGAGAAACAACAGGTAAACCTGGCGTAATGCGAACACCGCCTACAGGTTAAATAACAGTTTCACAAAGAATGGAATAAAAGCCTATCCAGAGTTTCAGACATCTTTTTGAAGTGGATGGGATAGGCTGGATAATGCACAAATACAAGATAATGAGACAAAGATGGCAATCAAGTCTTATTCCAAATTAGACATTTGTGCTGAAACTCTTAGGAGAGAAAGAGACTACATGAGATTTTCAACGAACGAGAACCCCTGTCAAACAAGTAATATTTCTTCTGAGTGGGATGAGTGTCCAGAGTGTTTATGCTGAAAACTCATTCTTTATTTGGGCCCTTTACTCACGGGACAATGTCTTGAACTGACCAATTCACGAACTTTGTACAGGGTCCTAAAATTAATGTATAGGTACATAGTAATATGAAAACGATGCTGAGCCAGTATATTAAAGCGCCAACGTTTCACTCAGCCACACCACCACTTTTCCTCTACACTATCTGTGGCGCTTACACCTGGTAGAAACTTATCAAAGCCGTTAAAGTCATTTCTATCCTGCTCCGTATCTTCATCCAGGGCTGGGATTAGATGAGAATCTCGGTGATGAAAAAACAGAGGAAATTGATGGGTACACACAGGGATGAGGTGGAAACTGATGGGGTACACACAGAGATGAAATGGAGATCTGGCAGCTTCCATTGTATAAACTTTCTAACTTCCTCTGGGAAACAAAATATTGATTTGGTTCTTTGTCGTTACGGTCGAAGATCAGAATTTAATGAGCAGTTTTTGCGGTTTAAGATAAAACCGTTAACCACATTTATTATTTCTGATACAATCCAATAGATTCACTATCATTTTCTCTCCAAGTATCCAAAATGTGCTTAAAACTATCTGAGACATCACACTGCAGTCTCCAAGAGCGATTATATACATCATATGAGCGGGTTATTTCCCACAGGCAAAAGGAAAGTATCTCAGTAACACTTGACTGCCATGCACTATTGAGCCACACAACAATTTCTCAACATATGCTAGAACTTGATACATTTGTTGTCATTTGCAAAAACCGAAAAGCCTCCTTTCAGAAAACTTAAATCGTATTTTCTTTTTTGTGTGTAGCTCTTTCATCTTTCACCACTCCAACTTTCTCTAAATTCTTTTTTTTTTTTTTTTGTTTGTTCATTTTTTTGGGAGGTAATTTGTTTACTTCCTTCTCATTTTCCTCCCTGGGAATTCGTTATGAAAAAAACAACAACGAAACGCAACATGAACTTTCCCATGCTGTGTGAAAACATTTTGTTTTTGTTTTTTTGTCTGTGTACGTTAGATATTTTTTTGTGTGTTCTCGCGCGCGTGTCGGCTAATGAGCTACTCCTCCCACTGTTCCCCTCTACAGTAAAACGTACCATTGTGTTTTTGACTTTAATCCCCGCGTTCCCGCTCCGGTTATCTGAGTTTTCTTATTCTTTTTCGATACTCCTGTTAAATAACTCCATAACACAGTCCATTAATCTATCTGTCCATCCGTCCGTTCGATCATACTTGATAACTCTGTTCGTCTATTTGCTAACTGGCCATCTTCACATTCATCCGCCCATCTAGTCACTCACCACACTCCCGACTCCGAGTCTATCGGTTTTTGTTTGTCCTGCCCCCCCCCCCCACATACACACACATAACCCCAGCAACTTCAACTACTGAGTCAGCGCATACAGGACATCCACCATCCGTGCCCTATCCATCCTGACGTATCCCTTCTATCATGAGCCTGTCATACACCACAAAAACATCATCCACATAACAACATTAATTTCTATACCTCGTCAGACACACAGACAGACAGTAGATGATAAACGGCTTACACCTTTGCCGCTTTGTGTTCCCCTGAAAGCCTCAAGTATTATCAACTCACACGTCCATTATTTCCCCATATTCCTTGTCGGCGCCAAGAATGCTCTTGTTGCCTTGTTTTTTTTAGATGTAGCAAAAACAATAACCAAAAAAAAACAAAAAAACCGACAGAAATGCCAAAGGGCAATGGGGTCAGCGATGATCACCCATAACCAGATATAATAATAATAATAATAATAATGAAGATCATTTATATAGCGCCTAATCCAAACAAGTTTGCTCAAGGCGCTTTACAGAAAGTCTTGTTCTCTCCATTTGCATCTCTCTCACTCTCTCTTTCTTTCTCTCACTCTATCTCAGAGCAAATTGTAACGCAGCCTGTTAGGCGCAGTTCACAACTCACAACTTGTATTCTAAAGTATTATAATATTATTTGAATATATATTATATAATATTTATTTAATGATGACTTATAAATTTTCGTTGGTGATATGGGGGGTGATAGGGATAAATTTTAATCTATTAATTTTAATTTCAATTTTGCCCGGGCAGATATGACAGTGAATGTCCTAAAACCACAGCATCTGGCAAAACTTACTCAGCAAAAGAATGATGAACACCAAAGGGCAGTAATTAGAGTTACATAAATACCCTTACAAAAGAGAAACCTATTTTTATGGCTAGCAAGAAGAAAAATGTGTGCCTGGCGTACGCCTCTACGCCAGATAGAAGATAGATAATCTACAGGAAGACATACATTTCCGCCTGCTGTAATTGAGTTTTTTCTTTTCCCTTGCTAATGACTAGTGTACCTTTCTTTCCTATTTCTCTCTCTCCCTCTCCATCTGCCATCGTGTTTCTCCGCCCTTTTCCCTTCTCCCCTTAAGTCCTTTCTATTTGGTCGGTTTTGTCCCAGATTATTCTTACAAATTTAAAGATATCACAACAGCCATAACTTTGTTCTTGGAAAAGCACCAAACACTTGACTGCTACCTGCTACTATACAAAGTATTACAAAAAACCACAGAAAAACCGTGGGGTCACAGCAAGGCTTAAATAATTTTTTCTAGAAGTCAGTATTTCGGTTATTGTTCGATTGTTTTATCTATTCGTTTCCTTTTTTTTTTCCCTGTTGTTTCGCTTTTTTTTCCCCCGCCTGACGAAGGTAGTTAACCGAAATACTGACTTTTTTGTCTTCCTTTTTCTTTGCGTTTTATTGAATCGTTTGGGTAATATTTCTTACGCGAGGCTTTGCTACACACAACTTTTTCTTTTTGCCAGTTCTTGACTTGCTATTATATAAATAATAGAGTCATCACTAAAACTGCACACCTGCTAGGAGGTGAGGAAAGGAGTTTGGAACTGTGCAGATATAGATCCACAGCTAAAGATAAACTTTTGGATTTAACTAAAATAAAACAGAATGAGATGTGGCAACGAAAAACAGGGACGACAGCAGGAGAAAAAAGGTTAACAGAAAAAGCACAAGAAAACGATAAAACTTGACGTGGCGACGCCATTCTTCTGGCACTTTCCAGGTTTAATTAGAATTAATTTTTCGCTCCAAGAAAGAATGATGGCAATCTTTGGCAGTTAGGGGGGGGGGGGTGTGTGTTTAGATCGAATAAAAATTCTTTGCCTCCAACTACAATGTAGCACAAAGGACGCAAATTTCTGCATAAAAACCTGTATAAGAAAACAAAAAAATACCTAAAAAAATTTTTTAAAGGCTGATTTTTTGGGGATTGTTTTTGACACATATATATCTATCAATGAATTGCAAGATGAAGCTAACGCTTTCAGGTGAACAGTGATCTAAAGACACCTATTGTCGTTGTTCTTCCTTTTCTTCCTCTTGCCTAGAAGGCCTCTGGGCATAAACTAATGAGAACCCGCATCCTGTGCACAGACTGACTCAAGCGCTCATTTCAGTTTGTGAATTGCGGGAGTGTGTGTAACTGTGCTGTCTAGGCCTGGAAGGGTGGGGGGGGGGGGGGGGAGGAGCCCCCTAAAAAACAAACTCTCCAACTATCAACTCTAATCCTGATCCCTGGAGGGTCCAGGGACTGCCAACCCCAACATCCTCAGGCAGACCATGGGAAATCCATTGTAAACACCGCATGTTCTTGCCCATCCTAATGAGATCTGTAATAAACTACAGGCTTGGGTTAAGTCGCTGATCCGATCACTAATACATACCACCTATGCACCCAAAGCGCACTGTTACACTGAATAACGTAATAATGTGTCACCCCTCTCTCTCCCTCTCTCTGTCACTCTCATGTCACTCAAATTTGTTGATTTGCCCTGTCCCTGTAACTTACATCTCTTAAGTTTCCTGACTTTGCGCCGTCCATCTTACTTTCCATCTCTCCCCCCGACTTCTCTTTGTAGTCCTCCCCCGCCCCTCCAGCCTCAATCTCTTCTCTTTTATTTTCCCTCAATCTCCTTCTCTCCTTCTTGGCCACCACAGGCCTGTTAGCGCAGCTGACCAACCACAAGAGTACACGTAATCTCCCAGTCTACAAACTCCGTAAGCAACTACCGACGCCTCCACTAAGTGCAGATGAAAGTGCATGCAGCTCAGTGGTAAAACTTAACACCTGTAGTTAGCTGATCCATCAGTCCATAGTGCAGCACTCCTTGCAAATCCCTAAATTGACCGCACGCTTTAAACAAGTTCTGGACTGGTTCCCTCCTGTTTTTGAAGGCTCCACCCAGACAAGTGTTTCTCAAGGTGGGGCGTGGGTAAGCCATGTACTCTGTCCGATCGTGATGGGGCGCACTTTCTTTTTTTTTTTTGGTTGAAAATTGACGTGGAGCTTGGGACTAAAAAGGTTGAGAAACACTCATCTAGACTCGTGACTAAAAGATTACACGGTCCATCATTCTGTACAGTACTCACTCTCCTACAGGGTGGTCTTCAATAATACTAAACAAAGAAGTGATTTCGTCAGACTCAAAGATCGCTCTACTCCCATATCGCAGGCGATTCTGTAAGTCACCAAAAACGCGGATGCTCAATTTCATTGTATGGCGAGACTCAAAGCTGTCGTCACATTCATAAACCTGCAACAGATGCCGTTTCTGGTTTCTAACTGCGAAAATGAATGGAATTTTGGCTCCTACAATTTTTGTTTTCTCCGTCTCTCAGTCTGACAACCATATAATCTACTCATTGGCCCAGGCTGTATTGGGTTTTCAGTTTTAGCTCTGGAGCTGGAACACTTGGTGGTTGTCACAGGGCCGAGTGGAGTGGAGTGCGTGTTGTATGTGGAAAGGGGAGGGATGGCGAGGGGGGCAAGCGAGAAAAAGAGGGAAAAGTTCCTACCTCTGATAAGAGAAGTTTGTGCTCCTGCTAACATTATGCTCGTATTTTTGGTTTTACAGATATCCTTGAATATTGGTTGTTTCCTTTTTTGTAATCTTCTCTGTTTATCTGCTTGTCGCCACTCCACTCTCTCTCTCTCTCTTTCTCTCACTCTCTCCATACAACACAGCAAATTACAGACACAAAGACAGGCCTGCCCAGCAAAGCTGAAGCTTTGAAGTTAGTCCAGCCGCCAAATCTCCATGCACCTTTCAGCCTGACCTTGCTGGCCCAGGAACAGGTAGCTGGGGATCGGGGGGTTCCACAGATTGGCCTAATCACGCTACAAGAAGCACAAAGATCAGCTTACCAAAGCCACAACAGGCGAGAGGTTTGTGAGGTGGGAGTTGTTCGAGTATACAATACTGTAACACAAGCTGGGAGAAAGAAACTTCTGTGAACGAAAATCGGGAAAGAAAGAAGTGCCGATACTTTGGAAGATTGAAAAAAAAAAACAAACAAACAAAAGTAGGAAACTCAAGGAAACGGAGACGGAGCTTTTAGTCTCGGATATAATAATGCCACATCCGCTCGGGGGGGGGGGGGAGGAGAAGCGAGCGAGAGGGGGGGGGAGGGGGGAGGTAGACGGACGGAGAGACAAAGACCATATCTCCATGTAAATCAATACACGGAGCCAAAACTGACCACAGCAAAGACGCCAAACGAGCCCGGGGATTTTGGCTCACAAAAAATAAATGCCAGGAGGATGACCTGTGGTCCTTGCCAGTGTACATATAAACCTGTCTCTATGGCTACAGGTCTGAGGCATGATTGGCTGTTTTTGTAGTGACTGCTATGGGCAAGATAAATCATTTTCATGTACAGCTTCATCCTGATTGACAGTTGGCGGGATGATGTGGGTGGGGGCGGAGATTAAGGGCTGGCGGGGAATAAAAATAGCAATTAGACAAGAAACGCGGAAGAGGAGAGGGGGGGGGGGGTACCAAAATAATAGTAATGTTTCTTTTAAAAAATGTTTTGCGGCAGGGAAGGAATTAGTCCAAGATAGATCACGGGCCTGGGGAAAGAGAGTTCGAATGTTGGACAGGTGGGGAGACGGTTGGTTGACAGAAAGGTAAACAGACTGATAGACAGACAATCCATAGATAGATCGACAGACTGATAGACAGACAATCCATAGATAGATAGATAGATGGCTGGCGGGCGGACAGATGGGTGGATGGATCGATTCATGGGTGGATACATGGACAGACAGGTGAAAATGGATAGATAACCACACGCACACATCTGCCAGCCGTCACTTCGGTTTCGAACCACCCGCTATTACAACTTAACACCAAATGTTGATATACCTGCAGGACGCGCTGTCAGATTGCCAAGTTACACAGGAAGAACAGAGGGACGCCGTCGGAGCAGGAGAGAGCCCAGAAAGGACAGCCAACTCTGTGATGAGAACATAGTTACGACCTTTGCAAGTCTGACCCTCTCCTGTTGACAGACTGAACCCCCCAGCAGTGACCTATAGGCCGTGGCAATTGACGAAAACAAAGCTTTGAACAGATTAAGGAGTGCCGAGATTCTTTTAGTGTGCCCTTGCCTCTCTCCCTCAAGTCCCATTATTCTCTTGCTGGTAGTAGTGAGTGGTGGTAGGGCCGATGAGAGAGAGAGACAGAAAATGGATTGAGTGAGAGACAAACAAAAAAAAAAGGGAGAGAGAGAGAGTCATTAATACAAGGAGAAATTGTGGGCCAACCAGTTCTCTGCAAAACCAAAGTCAGGCAGTCTCCGGGGAGGTCTTCACTGCTTGCATTTGTGTGATAAACACCAAAGTACAACATTCTGGAGAGAGGCGGGGAGAGACAATATTAATAAATTATGTGATACGCACACATAAGTCTTCTGGGAGAAACGTGGGCCTGGGGGTGGGGGAAGAGAGAGGGAGAAAGAGAGAGAGAGAGAGAGAGAGAGAGAGAGAGAGAGAGAGAGAGAAATACTTTGTATACGTGGCACATCCATTTAAATAAATATAAAGAACAGTTTTCAGTTTGCTACTGTGCCCCCTCCCCCCTTCCCCCCCCCCCCACTCTCCACTTAATCCCTCTTGTCATCAAGGAACAGATCGCTAATTTTGTTTCTATTTCTAAATGGAATCAGTGAAATCTTGTGTACCCAGACATTAAATGGCAAAACTCGTCATTTGACCACAAAACTTCCTGTACAGTCACATTTCCAGCGCTCTTGACAGTCGCGTTCACTTATACACAACTCCACTAGTGGCATATAAGGCTCGGTATATAAAAACAAAAAAAAATCGCTTACATGTACATTATGATGCAAATACGCTCCGTGTGGCATATACAAGCTGAGTAACACAGCTGCTGATGGTTGCTTTCACATTTTGATTCCTTTGGAATGGATTGTATAACATGTGATTTTCGTCTGTTTTGTTCCCAGTGTGGGGCTCTGCATAATACATTCATTTTTTTTTCTCCTTTCGTCATTCTCCAACTTTGTGCCAAATGCACGCTCTGCTATGGCCCCACAGATTTTCTCTTTTTCTCTCTCACACTGTGTGCATCTTTCTCTCTCCCTGTGTGACTGTGTGTCTTTCCCTCTCTCTTTCTCTCCATCTGTGTGTGTGTGTGTGTGTCTCTCTCTCTCTTTCTCCTTCTGTTTGTGTGTGTCTCTCTCTTTTTCTTTCTGTTTGCATGCGTCTCTCTCTCTCTCTCTCTTTTCTGTGTGTGTCATTCTCTGTACGAGTGTGTGTATGTGTGCGTCTCTCTCTCTCTCCTTCTCTCTCTTTCTGCCTCTCTTTCCACTTTCTTTCTTTGTGTGTCTTTCTCTCTGTCTCTCTTTCTTTGTGTCTGTGTGTGTGTTCTGTCCTTCCCTTTCTCCTCTCACTGCGTCTCTGTCTCTCTTTCTTTGTGTCTGTGTGTGTGTTCTGTCCTTCCCTTTCTCCTCTCACTGCGTCTCTGTCTCTCTTTCTTTGTGTCTGTGTGTGTGTTCTGTCCTTCCCTTTCTCCTCTCACTGCGTCTCTGTCTCTCTCTTTCAGTGTTAACTGTTGACCAGCAAGAAGTTTATTATTTTGTCCATTAACACCTGGCTGGGCCAGCCAAGACTAGCCCGGGAGTTAAGATCTCCCAGAACGCCTAGCCGGCAAGACTAAGCCCAGTACATGTACTAGTTGTTGCAGAACTAACGGTAACCCAATTCGTAATACACCTGGGCCCAATTCTTTAACACCTGACGATTTAGTCAGATTACGTCATTCGGCATACAAACCAGGTCGGAGTTGAGAAAAGGTGAAAATGGAGACAGCGTAGGTACAGGCACCAAAACGGGTAAACAAGCACACTTTTTCAAACAGACAAACACAGAGGATATGTTTACACTAAAGACGTAAGTTATGATTATTACTGATGAACGCAATTTTCTTGAGCCTGAAATTTTGCAGACGGAAACTTCTGTTAGTTGCATTACTCCTACCAGTTTTATTGCATTATCCTCTTAACTGCATCGCCGGTTTTATGGCACACCGCTCAACTGCGCTCAGTGCGAACTTACACTTCCAAACTCAAGATAACAAGCGCTTTGCTGTGTTTTGCTTTGCATTTGTTCTTCTATCAGCTTCTTCTCACCCCCCCCCCCTCCTATAAACAAAAAGCTCCGTGTCGTAAGTCAGTATTCCAACAAGGACCAAGCAGCCATATTCAATGCTCCTCCATCGATCTCACACGCTATCGAAGTGCACACACGCGCAAGGAAAACTGTGACGTTCCCCAGAAACCTGTCAGCAGAAAAAAACATCACTTCCATCTACCTACCTGTGTAACAGACGGGGGGAGAGAGAGATACCTACTGGCTCTGGCTTCTGTATCTTGACTTGGCACTTGTGCATCAATAACCAACCACCCTGACCAAACACCCACCCCTGCCCCCCTCCAATACTCTGTCAAGATGACTCCAGTGTCAAAATATTTTATATTTTTACTCCGCCCCCCCCCAACCCCAATTTCTTTTTCTTCATTTCTCATCTAACGTTCCTCCCCCGAGAAAATGAAAAGGAAAGCCAAGCGAAGAGCAAACGAGAATGACGAGGAACAGAAGAAAATCTGGGTTCTCCAAATTCAAGCCAACAACTAGAAATGACACCATCTCATGGCTGGGGAGTGTCATGATTCGGATATTATTAAAACTCACGCAGAGAGTGAGTTGTTGTTGTTTACCAGGGCCATGAAAAATTGGCTGGTGGCCTTGAACGGTCCTCGCGAAATTATAGTTGGTGAGTAAATAAATGTAAAGTTAAACTGTTAGATTCACGCTTGTGGGTTTTAATGTTCGTGATTAATAAGTAATGGAGTAGGGGTGAAACAAGGTGGGGACAGTTGACATTGTTAAGTATGACTAGACAAGTTTTGCACGTTAACTGGCTGGTAGAATAGTGCAGACGTATTACTACAGTTAAAATGGTGGGAGGTTTCGACCTATGAGATAGCTGAACTAATTGGGCCAGCGGACTAGCACGCTGGGTAGTTAGATAGTATATAACATCGTGTAACGTTCAGATTTAGGGAATACAGACGAGAGAAGCATCGTTTCGTGAAGTATCTCCGGTTGGCCAGTACCTGAACTGTGTGGTCTGAAGACTAAGAAGTCCTTGCTAACGGACTGACTGAGCTCTAGAAAGAAAGGTCTGAGTGGGCTGACCTTTGAAAGCCCACGCTGCGCTATTTTGATGTTCGCGCCTCTCAGTAGGCGTGAGCAATGGTAATATATCTTAATTATTCAAGTATAATAGAGATCGGAGATAGAGAGAGAACTACAGCCTCATAGGAAGACTAAGGAAACCCCAGCTGGCACTCGACCACGAGTGTCCTGTATGATAGATCTATTGCCATAGTATGATTGGAATAATATAGCACATTGTTGATGAATTGAATAGTGATTGTGCATAAAATATAGTCTTTTGGCAACTGCTTAAATTACCTACAAGCCGAAGAGTGCTTCTGTAGGCTTTGAACGTACTGGGCCCTCCTAACATTTAAGCCCATATGATTTATGGAGAGTTTGCCTGGCGACTGGCCAGTGGCGACTCAACTGTCACTTTAAATTGATATCCAGTTTCGTATAATATACCTATTTACTATTGATTGCAGTACCTCCATAGTTACATGAATATCATTGGTTAAGTTATTAATTAGAGTTTTTTGGTTTGAATATATACCTGTATTGTCTTTTGTTTTGTTATTAATATTTATGTAAACTATGGCCTGACCGGCCTGACATATATACGCTCTAGTTATTTAGTACTTTTCTTGTGTGGTTGTGTCCGAGTGTGAGTTAGCTGCCTCTCGTGCAGTCGTAACATCCCCAAGACCCTAACTCTGCTCGTGACATCTGGAGGGGACCCCACTGACATCTGAAGAGGACCCGTCACCTTCTGACATCTAGAGAACACTACTATCATCGGAAGAGGACCCCGTCAACAGCTGCAGGTCTACCACTCTAAGACTCCACTGTTATTTATGTAATTTTTGTAGTTTATAGTTTTGTATACTGCTGATTTTTTTGTTTGTTTCTCCCCCACATGTCTGGCATGTCCTCTCGTCATTGATCCTGGGACCACTACGAGGGACTGACAGCTAGCATCAGGAAAAGACAAGACCAGCGCTGTGGACCAAAGGAAAGAGCCAGTCCATTTTGCCCAGTTAAGTGAACCATCTGTATTTGTCTTCGTTTGAGGGGTTCGTCGTTCCAGCTCCCCTACTTTTGACAGGCATTATTTTTTTCTTTTGTGTTAGATTAGATAGGCGGGAGGTTGGAAGGGATCGAGACTTAGCATACCTCTTTTTGCCAGACTAGCAGATCTAGATGGCGTTTAAAACGGATAGGAGATACGCTTTGCCTTGAATAGTTCTGTAGGGACCTGTTATTCGTATAGATTGTTAGCGTTCTATCTTCCTCGTATTTTAGGAAGACGTCTCTCCTGTTCTTTTTCTTACCTTTCTGTACATAGTTTCAGGTTAGTCAGGTCTGTTGTCGTTTGTTCTTTCTGTTAGTCTCGTCTTACTCTCCATGTAATTCTTTTCCATTATAGTGTTGCATTATTATATTTTGTATTCATACTTGCTATATTATTGCCTGGGATAAATCACGTGTCTAGGGCACGTTGAGAGATAATCTGGATATTAGAGTTGTTAGGCTGGTATAGCCAAGGAAGTTCATATCGTGAATATTGATTTATTCCGATTTATAGCAGAGGGAACGCTGCTAGGAGTGTACGGAAAATACACTGGCAATATTACATTGGTATCGTTAGTAACGACCAATCACGGAAGCAGTAGACTCACTGCTTGAGGATTAGGAGAAATAAGTGGAGTTAAGTGATCACTGAGATAGCTCAACCACTACTTGGTTGACTAAGACGTACAGTTTGTTGTTGATTTCGTTAATTTCGTTCATACTGCAGGAACGAGCACCCGCAGAGTGCAATTGATAAATTGCTTCAAGGGAGAATAAAGTTGGAGATTTTTCAGGAGCTGTCCTCGATTAGGACATTATTATATCGTATTATCGACCGATATCATGGCCGAACTACAGAAATATTTGGAACTGGCCCAATCATTTGGCATACCGGAAGCTCAGCGTGCTTCTTGGGTAGACCAGAAACTGAAAGAAGAACGAGAAGAAAAGGCCGCGGAGAGATTACGAGAAGAAAAGGCCGCGGAGAGATTACGAGAAGAAAAGGCCGCGGAGAGATTACGAGAAGAAAAGGCCGCGGAGAGATTACGAGAAGAAAAAGCCGCGGAACGAGAAGATAGAGCCGCGGAACGCGCGGAAAAACAGGCTCAAAGAGAGTACGAGCTCGCTTTGAAACAGTTAGAAGCGAAGCAAGCCCAACCTACCGGGGCTCCGGAAGTTACTTCCAATAATAAAACGAAGCCTAAATTGCCAACCTTTAATGATAAGGTTGATCGTATTGATTCCTACCTACACCGCTTCGAACTCCATGCCGTTTGCGCGGGATGGCAGCGTAGTGAGTACACGTCATGCCTCGCCAATCTTTTGACAGGGAGAGCGTTGGAAGTTTTCCATAGCCTCACTATTGATGACGCTAGGGACTATGACATTCTAAAGACCGCGCTATTAAAGCGTTTCCAACATACGGAAGATGGATTTCATAAGCGTTTCCGCGATTGCAAGCCGGAGGCATCTGAGAATTTCTCTACTTACGTGGACCGCCTCCGCCACCTACTCAGCCGTTGGACTGAGTTGGCCGGTGTGGAAGAGGGAAACTATAAGAAACTATATGATTTGATAATTAAAGACCAAATATATATGTCCTGCCACACGGACCTGGTGGCGCATTTTAAGGAACAAGCCCCCAAAACTACCGTCGAGATAACATCGATAGCGGAACGGTATGCTGCAGCTCACCCTAATCGATCGTTAGCTAAAGCTAAAGTAAACGAACCGTGTTACGCCGGCGCTGCTACTAAGACACCGGTACCGTCGAGACAATCAAGACAGCCCTTTCGACAGTCGCCGCAGGTTCGTCCACGGTCCGAGCCGCCGGTTAGCAGGAGGCAACCGAATCCCCATAAATTTTCTCGGGACTGGGAACCCCGATATACACGTCCTTTCCCTACCGGAGGACCGCGTAACAACTACTATCAAGCGCCCACATTTCCTTCTTATCGAGGTACACCTCGAAGGGATGATAATCCAGTCTACTGTTATAGATGTGGCGCCGGAGGCCACATTGCGCGACAATGCAGAGTTAGATTAGATGCGGCAAATGCATGCTCTGTAGCATTCACCGAAAACCGCGGTTACAGAACTAGGAATGCCGAAACCGTAGATAAAGTTATTCCAGTGATGTCCGCCCTCCACGAGCGAGGCGCGCTGACATTGTATGAGGGACGAGTAAACGCCATACGAGCATCCGTATTGCGAGATTCAGGCTGTACGACCGTCGGTGTACGTGAATCCCTGGTCCGTCCTGCACAACTCCTGGATCGCGATGCGACTTGCATTACTTTTGGTGGTTCAGTTGAACATTTTCGTTTGGCGGAAATATATGTTGACACACCGTTTATAACTGGTGTTGTCACGGCCTGCGTGCTACCAAATCCGGTCGCCGACCTAATCATTGGGAATATTCCCCACTTAAAGGACGTCTCCGATTGCGAACTCGGGATTTGGGATGATAACGACATTGCGTGTGTCACGACAAGACAACAATCGCGTCGCCAGAGTGACGACACATTACGATCGCCTGTCGTCGATTTGGATGTAACCCCCGAGATTTTTCGTAACGAACAGCGCACAGATCCATCACTAAAGCCCCTCTTTGCTAAGATTGATCCGGACAACCCGGATACATCCAGGTTCTGCCTTAAAGACGACCTCCTATATCGCGTTTTTCGGGGAAAGCGCGAAACTATTTTGCAATTGGTCATACCGAGATCATTTCGCCGAGACATCACCCGCCTCGCGCACGACACGCCATTGGCGGGCCACCAAGGCAAAGCGAGAACAAAATCGAGAGTCCTGTCTCAGTTTTTTTGGCCCGGGGTTTACGGGGACATAAATAGCTATGTGTCGCGTTGCGATACATGCCAGAAAAGAACCCCCAAAGGAAAAACTTCGCGGGCGCCTATACAAGAGATGCCGCCGGTTTCCACTCCATTTCAGCGAGTTGCCGTCGACATCGTCGGGCCATTACCGAAGTCGGATAGAGGCCATCGGTTTATTCTATCAGTAATCGATTATGCCACCCGTTGGCCTGAGGCTGTCCCTTTAAAGGAAATATCGGCCGATCACGTCGCCGAGGCATTGGTGACCATATTCACACGTGTCGGATTCCCGTCCGAATTATTATCTGATAGAGGTCCGCAATTCACCTCTGACCTTTTCAGGAAAGTATTGGAACTCACGGGCATTAGGCAGAAACTTACGTCGCCATACCATCCACAGTCCAATGGCTGTTGCGAGCGCTGGAATGCCACCATGAAAACTATGCTGGCACGCGTTTCCGCCGATAGACCTGGTGACTGGGACCGTCGACTTCCGGCCATCTTGTTCGCATATAGGGAACTCCCAAATGCGACAACGGGTTTTTCCCCGTTTGAACTGTTATACGGTCGAAAACCACGTGGCCCGATGGCCATTTTACGCGATTTATACGCCGGTTCTGATACCGACGTTCCTGATACGCGATCCGCGTATCAGTACATAGTCGATCTCCGACATAGAATAGTTAATGCATGCGACCTGGCTCGACAATTTGCATGCGTACGGACCAGGTCATTTATAGGATATCGCGATCAGGGTAGTCGGTTAAGAACCCTGTCAGTCGGAGATCGGGCATTGGTGCTGTTACCAGAAACGAATAACAAACTACTCCTCACTTGGAAAGGCCCCTTTCTAGTTAAAAAGCGACTCTCGAGAGTTAATTATCTCATTACCATACGTGGTAACGATAAGGTGTACCATATTAATATGTTGAAAAAGTATCTTACCGATGATCAAACTCATCACGATCATTCATGCCATGTTGTGGCCCAAGCAAACGCAGCGATGGTCACTATCGATGACAACGACCGGGAGCCATTATCTATGACAAGATCGCTCCTATCCTTGCAAGCCACAGAGGACGCGACTTCCGTTAATATCAATCCAGAGCTGGATCAAAGTAAGACACAGGACATCATGAATCTTGTTCGGGAGTTTTCGCCAGTATTCACTGATTTGCCGGGTAAAATATCCTTAGTTCAACACGTCATCCGGTTGCACTCGGACGTACCCGTGTTTGTCAAACCCTACCCGCGCCCGCTGCAAGCGCACGACACCATACAGTCCGAGGTGGAAAAGATGCTCAGCTTAGGAGTCATTGAGCGCTCGACGAGCCCTTACTGCTCGCCGATTGTACTAGTAAAGAAAACAGACGGTTCCGTTAGATTTTGTATCGATTACAGGAAGCTTAACGCTCTAACCATTTACGATGCTGAACCTATCCCGAATCAGGAAGATCTATTTGCGCGATTGGCCGAGTCGTCCGTGTTTTCGAAAATAGATTTGGCTAAAGGCTACTGGCAAATCCCAATGGAAGAGGCCAGTAAACAGTACACAGCGTTTCAGACCCCTATGGGTCTCATGCAATGGAGATTCATGCCATTCGGTCTCGTAACGGCACCAGCGACATTTGCGAGGATGATGAACATCCTATTGCAGCAGACACCATGCGTCCTAAGCTACTTTGACGACATTTGCGCTTTCCATACGGATTGGAAAGGCCACTTAGAAGCACTTCGTCAAGTGCTTAGTAAACTTCGAGATGCCGGGCTTACAGCTAAGCCTAGCAAAGTCTTCCTGGGTTATACGCAGATTAACTTTCTGGGACATACTATCGCCAAAGGCGTCCAAACACCGGACGACAGTAAGATAAGTAAGATTTTAAAACTCCAGGCTCCTCATACTAAGAAGCAGGTTCGTAGCCTGTTAGGCTTCTTAAGCTATTATCGGAAATTTGTTCCTAATTTTTCGGCCCTTACGGCCCCGTTATCCGATCTTACAAGAAAAGACAGACCCAACAAAATTACCTGGAATACGCAGTGCGCCACCGCGCTCGCGACAGTGCAGCAACTGTTCTCCAGTTCGCCGCTGCTTATACTACCGAATATTAGGCGCACCTTCACCGTCCGAACTGACGCGTCGGACCAGGGAATTGGAGCTGTTTTGCTTCAGGAAAGAGATGGCTTATTGCGCCCTTGTATGTACGCTAGCCGGAAATTACTTCCGAGAGAGCAGAGATACGCTATTATAGAGCGAGAATGCCTGGCGATTGTATACGCCGTAGACGCGTTTTCCCGCTACCTACTTATGACAGAATTCGTCATCGAGACAGACCATAAACCGTTGTTATTTTTAAAATCGAACCGAGCCAAGAACGCTCGTTTGACCAGATGGAGTCTGGCCCTTCAGGAATACCGCTTCATTATAAAGGCCATTCCTGGTGGAGATAATGTCCATGCCGACCTATTATCACGGTTACCTTAATCTTGTTGTATTTTAGTCTGTCATATGTATTGGCGTTGGATACTGATTAGCACCTCATTCAGAGACCGAGGGATGGTATCACATATTGTTCACCCATTGTGAACACTTTTCACCTACCCCTGTGCTTTCCTTTGTTCCAACAGCTATTTTACTGACGTCGACCCGTATTTTGGCCACACCAGACGTTGTTGCCCAGGGTCGAGGACGAGAAGATCATGGCAGACCAGGAGTCCAGATCCACTAATGCCATCGATGCTACTATAGTTATCTTTTCTTGAGTATTATTCATTGTATGTATGCATTCCTGATGACATTCGCACAGGATCAGTGTTGTACTCTAAAATTTTAGAGTTATGATTGTTAATGTCTACCTATTTAGAGGTAAGATTTAATCCTCAGAGAGATATATACTTTTGGACGGAGCCTTAAGATTTTCATGTTTTGTCCATCAATGATACCCGTCCTGTAGGTTTTTTTCAACTTTAGTACTAGTCTTAGTTATTACCTAGTATTCTTAGTTAAGTTAACCTTTCGAGCAATTTCTCGACTCATGCCTTCCCTTTACGATAATAATTTATATCGTTAAAATTGCAAATTTTAACTGGGGTGGGGGATGTGTCATGATTCGGATATTATTAAAACTCACGCAGAGAGTGAGTTGTTGTTGTTTACCAGGGCCATGAAAAATTGGCTGGTGGCCTTGAACGGTCCTCGCGAAATTATAGTTGGTGAGTAAATAAATGTAAAGTTAAACTGTTAGATTCACGCTTGTGGGTTTTAATGTTCGTGATTAATAAGTAATGGAGTAGGGGTGAAACAAGGTGGGGACAGTTGACATTGTTAAGTATGACTAGACAAGTTTTGCACGTTAACTGGCTGGTAGAATAGTGCAGACGTATTACTACAGTTAAAATGGTGGGAGGTTTCGACCTATGAGATAGCTGAACTAATTGGGCCAGCGGACTAGCACGCTGGGTAGTTAGATAGTATATAACATCGTGTAACGTTCAGATTTAGGGAATACAGACGAGAGAAGCATCGTTTCGTGAAGTATCTCCGGTTGGCCAGTACCTGAACTGTGTGGTCTGAAGACTAAGAAGTCCTTGCTAACGGACTGACTGAGCTCTAGAAAGAAAGGTCTGAGTGGGCTGACCTTTGAAAGCCCACGCTGCGCTATTTTGATGTTCGCGCCTCTCAGTAGGCGTGAGCAATGGTAATATATCTTAATTATTCAAGTATAATAGAGATCGGAGATAGAGAGAGAACTACAGCCTCATAGGAAGACTAAGGAAACCCCAGCTGGCACTCGACCACGAGTGTCCTGTATGATAGATCTATTGCCATAGTATGATTGGAATAATATAGCACATTGTTGATGAATTGAATAGTGATTGTGCATAAAATATAGTCTTTTGGCAACTGCTTAAATTACCTACAAGCCGAAGAGTGCTTCTGTAGGCTTTGAACGTACTGGGCCCTCCTAACATTTAAGCCCATATGATTTATGGAGAGTTTGCCTGGCGACTGGCCAGTGGCGACTCAACTGTCACTTTAAATTGATATCCAGTTTCGTATAATATACCTATTTACTATTGATTGCAGTACCTCCATAGTTACATGAATATCATTGGTTAAGTTATTAATTAGAGTTTTTGGTTTGAATATATACCTCTATTGTCTTTTGTTTTGTTATTAATATTTATGTAAACTATGGCCTGACCGGCCTGACATATATACGCTCTAGTTATTTAGTACTTTTCTTGTGTGGTTGTGTCCGAGTGTGAGTTAGCTGCCTCTCGTGCAGTCGTAACATCCCCAAGACCCTAACTCTGCTCGTGACAGGGAGCCCCATCATACCCAACCAAACTGTATGTGATTGTGCAAGGCTTCCTACTGTCTGTACGTCTTCTCTCGCTAGACTTACACCCAAAAACGTGTAACTAATCTACACCTACGTGGTCTTCTCTTCCTGGACCCTCGAAAATGTGCAACAACAACAACGCCCGGGGACATTTCTCCCCTCGTCCCCTTCCCCACAAGTTTGCCCAGTAAATGAACAAAAGATGATCGCCATCGTGTATCAAATTTACCAATTTGTACGGGTCTTTCATAGCCCGAGCCCGGTACACGAACACGTCAAAATGAAGTCAAGATGAGCGCTATCCGAGCTTGCAATGTACCCAGACTTCCCCTCCGTGAGTCTGGGATGAGAACACGGCCTAGTACATCAGACAGTCGGAAGGTGAGATCACTTTTGTCAGCAGTTCCGCCCGCCTTTGATGTTTAAGCAACAACAAACAGGAATATGTCGGAGCTCCCTGGGCGTCTTTGACAGGGTGAAGATTGAAAAGATCCCGTCAATCGACTGATGGGTGAATGGGTAAACAAATAATTGCACTCGTTTTACGATGAGACTGAAAGACGCATTGCCGAATCAACCTAATTAATGAAAAAAAGAGCAAAAATCGTATACCGGTGAAATGGCTCTTGAATGATCCGGGAAAATTCCGGAAGGCCGTAATTTTATTAACAACTGACGCCCCGCCGTGAAATGTCCGAACTCTTCATAAAGTTCATTTCTTAAAAGTTTACTTTGGTCCAGACTGAAAGACACATTATCAAATCAGCCTAATTACTGAAAGAAGACCACGAATCGTGCACTAGTGAAATGACTCTTGAATGATCCAGTAAAATCTTGGACGGCCATGCCTTTGCTCACAACTGAGCCCCTGGCTTTTGTTTGGACTCTATGAAGAGTATATAATTACAGCGTTCGTTTTCGCTCATGGGCGGCCAAATCATATAAAATAAAAGCAAACTAAAACAAAAAAATTACAAAGTAAAATCTATTCAGACAACACTATTTTACAGCTAGCCCCCCCCCCCTTTCCCCCAAGGAGTAATACTTTCTCTTGAAATTATTCCGGCCTCGTAAGACCCTTCCACCAACTTGCAGAATGATGTGTATTTGTGTGTGTTATACAACACTGCAGATACACACGACACAATGCGTACAACAAATTGGGTATGAATGTGTGTGTGTGTAGATTTAGTGTGTGCGTCCCTGCTCTAAATGTCATGCGTGGGGTATGTGTAGACAAGTGCTAATGTAAACCATGTGTAGGTGTCAGTGTGCATGGAGTGGCTACGACAGAGTGTGTAACCAAATTTCTTATTTCTGGACAAAGTTTCTTCTTGTTCTTCTCTCTCTCTCTCTGACCGTCTCTCTCTTTCTCTCTCTGCCTCTCTTCAATTCTCCTACCACGTGAAACCAGTAAGACCTGCTGATTTCACATTTACCATTGGTTTTCAGATGAACAGTTCTGTCTGTGTTCTAAACCTGTCCATGCCCAGCCAGTGTCAGGGAGATTTGTGTGTTGATGCAAGAAAGGTTACCCACTCTCACACTATTGTTCCTTGTCTTTGGCAGCACCATCTCTCCCTCCCTTTCTCAATTTCTCAAACCGATGTCATTTTTCTCTTTCTTCCTTATCCTCGAAAACTCGAGACTTAGTTCTTGTTTGTTCCAACTTCACTTTTTGCACTGCTGAGAAATTCGACGTTAAATGCTTGTAACTTTAGTATTAGCAATACCCTAAGGAGTTACAATAAATCAGAATTGTGAAACAGCTTGATATGGGCCACAACGCATTTTAAACACCTGTTAAAGTGTGCATTTGTTATACCTATTCTACACGCTAAAAGATCTCCAGGTTGTTGTTTTTTTCCCAGAAAATGGACATAGAACAAACAAGAGCTGAGGTCGCCAACTTAGATCTTCTTTTGGACTTTTTTTTTTCATCTGCTCCTGGATGTCCCATTTAATTAATACCGTCCATTGAACCGAGTCCAGAACTAATTTGACAAACACGCACAAAAATTTAGTTTGGTTTTCATCCCCCGCGTTCTAGATAAAAACACAATGTAAAATTAGGATCCCAGGATGATGCGCTATTATTCAACGCCCTAACATTTTTACATTAGAAGAAAGAAATTTAATGTATAATTCCCTCTTTCAACCCCAAAACCACTCCTAGTTTAAAAACATAATACAAAAACAGATGCCCAGATGGACACCTAACTCGAAATTCAACACCTAACATATAACATTGGATTATTTTACTCGCCCCAGATTTTGCCCCCGGACACCAGTGGTTCTCAACGTGGGGGGGGGGGGCAAAAACAAAGAAAAGGGCGACAAGGGGGCTAAACCAATGACAGGGGGGCGACAAGGGGGCTAAACCAATGACAGGGGGGCGACAAGGGGGCTAAACCAATGACAGGGGGGCGACAAGGGGGCTAAACCAATGACAGGGGGGCGACAAGGGGGCTAAACCAATGACAGGGGGCGACAAGGGGGCTAAACCAATGACAGGGGGCGACAAGGGGGCTAAACCAATGACAGGGGGGCGACAAGGGGGCTAAACCAATGACAGGGGGCGACAAGGGGGCTAAACCAATGACAGGGGGCGACAAGGGGGCTAAACCAATGACAGGGGGGCGACGAGGGGGCTAAACCAATGACAGGGGGCGACAAGGGGGCTAAACCAATGACAGGGGGGCGACAAGGGGGCTAAACCAATGACAGGGGGGCGACAAGGGGGCTAAACCAATGACAGGGGGGCGACGAGGGGGCTAAACCAATGACAGGGGGCGACAAGGGGGATAAACCAATGACAGGGGGGCGACAAGGGGGCTAAACCAATGACAGGGGGGCGACGAGGGGGCTAAACCAATGACAGGGGGCGACAAGGGGGCTAAACCAATGACAGGGGGGCGACAAGGGGGCTAAACCAATGACAGGGGGGCGACAAGGGGGCTAAACCAATGACAGGGGGGCGACAAGGGGGCTAAACCAATGACAGGGGGGCGACAAGGGGGCTAAACCAATGACGGGGGGCGACAAGGGGGTTAAACCAATGACAGGGGGGCGACAAGGGGGCTAAACCAATGACAGGGGGCGACAAGGGGGCTAAACCAATGACAGGGGGGCGACAAGGGGGCTAAACCAATGACAGGGGGGCGACAAGGGGGCTAAACCAATGACAGGGGGGCGACAAGGGGGCTAAACCAATGACAGGGGGGCGACAAGGGGGCTAAACCAATGACAGGGGGCGACAAGGGGGCTAAACCAATGACAGGGGGGCGACAAGGGGGCTAAGCCAATGACAGGGGGCGACAAGGGGGCTAAACCAATGACAGGGGGCGACAAGGGGGCTAAACCAATGACAGGGGGGCGACAAGGGGGCTAAACTAATGACAGGGGGCGACAAGGGGGCTAAACCAATGACAGGGGGCGACAAGGGGGCTAAACCAATGACAGGGGGCGACAAGAGGGCTAAACCAATGACAGGGGGGCGACAAGGGGGCAAAAACAGTCATGAATGGGGGATTAATGGGGGTGGGGGGGGTCAACTGCAAGGGACAGTCACTGACATGATCGAAAGCATGCGTAGATGGGTTTGATGAATAGAAAAGGCCTTTTTTTCTGTGTGTGTGTGTATACAGTGTGTGTATATCATAAAGAATGCTTTCAGTTTTATAATGAATCGTCAGCACGCCTGTTGTCATTAGCAAAGGCTTTGAAAACCTCAACATCGAATTTTGTATATATATATTATATGGTCTGTCTCCTCGTGAAATGTATCCGTTGGTTTTGAATACGGATTGGGGACGACGACACCAAAAAAAAGGTGTGTGTGTGTGGGGGGTGGGGGTGAAAGAAAATTTGGAGTCTAATTGGGCTAATCCCTGAAAAAGGTTGAGACCCACTGTCATACAGTTTCTCCCCTAACACACAGACCGTTATTTCAGCCTCCCATAAACATCAGATTGCCTCCAGCATCTACAGCCTTTGTTGTCCCTGCCTTCGAGTCATTCCTTCGCTTCTCCTATCCAGCGTGTATAAACAAACAGCAATATGTACACAAAACCGCCCCAGACCACAGACAGCGGGCGCGTGCATGTACATGACGTCACGGGTAGGGTCACACATAACACTACAAGTTACATGTCCTTTGAAGCTGCAGAAAATGAATGGGCCCACGTGAACGGTAATGGAGAGCTGGCGATACTGAATGGTATACACAGAGATAGACAGAACACCGAATGGTATACAAACAGATAGACAGAAAAACTGTGAGAAATGCATGAACATGTGAAGATGTCGACCAGCAAGCAAATAAAAGGAGGACGAACGGACAGACAGACAGAAAGACATACTGAAAGAAGATAGGCAGACAGACAGACAGATAGATAGATAGATAGATAGATAGATAGATAGATAGATAGATAGATAGATAGATAGATAAATAGACAGATAGAGAATGCAGAGATAGATAGATAGATAGATAGATAGATAGATAGATAGATAGATAGATAGATAGATAGATAGATAGATAGATAGATAGATAAATAGATAGATAGATAGAAGAAAGAGAGAGAGAGAGTGAGAGAGAGAGAGAGTGAGAGAGAGAGAGAGAGAGAGAGAGATAACCAAAACAAATCTGGGCCCAGCCATTAAGCATCAAAGCTGGAACTGAACGGTTACACATGCACACTTTGTAGGTGAGCAGTTGCTTCAGTTCTGACCAGCCGCTGCCAAAGTTATGCCTGGCATGTCTGCCTTGAACCTCACACATTATAACCACTGTATACAACAAGATAAATCCCCCTGCACCGACACCGCCCTGTTTTGAGACAGTTGCCATCTTCACTGGCTACCGGCCAGAGACTGGGGTCTCAAACGTGTATCTCCTTTTGGTGTAGAGTACATGTCGGTATCATCAGACCTGTCCGACCACCCGACGCCAGCCTACAGCCTACCTAATACCCTGATTACTTTAGTACAGACTGGCGGAAAAATGTGCCTAAGTGGTTCTGTCCACGGCATCCGCTCCGCTATTTTCACGGGTGAAAAACTCTCTTTCCCTCTACAGCGGTGAGGAGCGGCGCAGAATGGATACTGTGGACGAGGAAACTGAGGCAAAGAGTGTTCAACTTTTAATACGTCATTTTCCGTAAAAAAAAAAAAACAGCGGAGCAGGGCGGACGCTATGGACCACTAATGGATCTCATGATACAATGTACCAGATTTTGCACCTAAGTGGCCGATTAATGTATCAAATGCACAGCAGCGAGGGAAAATGACTACTGCGCCAAATTAACTGATTCATCAATCAATTAATAAAAAAAAAATAAAAAAATTACAGGTCGAAAGAGAATGATTGTCTGGTTATGTTGATTTCTTGTGTGTTGGTCTTTCTGGAATGAAATAAACATCATTGTGGCGCTACAGGTTCGTTTTACTGCTTTTATGTGATGTTCGTTTATCCAACCCTTCTCTCATTCTCTCTCTATCCCTGAGAGTAGAACTAAGCGGAGGATCAGCTATTACGGAGATGGATGGACTGACAAATGAAGGCAGCTGGTCAGAATTCACGAGAGTTCAGTATGCGTGGTCTTTCCGAGTGCGGTTAATGTACAACATATGACAAAGTGTGCCAGACGCATCTACGTATGTGTCTGCATGTGCATACTCGTATGTGTGTGCGCGTGTCTGTGTAAATGGATCTTAGACCGAGGACGGGGCGGGTGGCGGGGGAGATGGGAGTGAGAGCGAAGAAATAAGGAAATAAATGAGAAAGGGACACCTTGGGGTCGCTTGGCTGACCGATACTGAGAGATGAGCAAAGGTTGTCTCTTGACTATTCTTTATTTTCAATTTCTAATAACCAAATACAGTTTTGCTAACCTCAAAAACAAACAAAATAAATAGTGCAGAAACATCCTGACGTGACGACAGTGACTTACAAAGGACACAAAAACTGCACTAATCGTCCTCCAAGAAAGAGAAGGTTCTAACTCCCTTCCGTCAACTTTCGAGAAATTGGTGACTGAAGTTTCATGTGCTCATAGATTCTAGAGATACGACTTTTTTTCTCTCTCTCTTTCTCTTTTTGGTAATCAAATTACACACCGTATATCAGCTTGATATTTTCACACAATGGAGAAGGCCGGTAAAAGTAGTGTGTAGTGGGTGACTCAGTTCAGCCCCCCCCCCACCCCAAAGAAACGAAGATAGAACCTTGTCATTCTAAAGGGATGTAACGTAACCCTCATTATCAACGAGAAAAGGATGTGTCATTTCCCTGGACAATTTCCCACCCCATCAACATTTCCAGCATTTCTTGACACACTGAACTCATTAGCCGACAATACTTCATTCACTACACTTTAGTTTGTCTTACATTGGCAACCCACCTACATTTGCCACAGATAATTAAACGGCAAAAGGCAACCATTTCATCAGAATAAACCACATGGGACTTTGGTTCAGCCGGCAGAATACAAGAAAAAATATGTTAACTGTGACCCGTAGTTAACAGGACAATACAAACGTCATGTTGACCCAGTTAATCGGTCTCCAATTTCTGGGTCACGCGAAGCCAAATGCCTGACCCAGTGACCAGCGAATCTAACCCAGACTGTGTACACAAGAGCTGGGGAATTGTGAGTAGAAACCTGCCTTTGTAATTAATGGCAGCCATTTCCCGCAATCAACACTCCCCATTGTTGCCAGAGGGAAGAATCCTAATGTCCTTCCCCAGTTAATATTCAAGCGAATCAGTGACAATCTTTCACTCAGTGAATCTCACCAACACAGGAGTTTTAGATACAAGTGAATGGTCACGTCACATAAATAAAAGAATACTTTGATAAAAATATAAACATACACGCAGACAGACAAATAACGAGGCTGGCTGATAGACAGATAAAGCATAGAGAGAGAGAGATGTAGACGCACGCATGGTCAGATAGAGACGGGGGCAGACAGAGGACGGACGGACAGACAGACAGATAGAAAAATAGATAGATAGATAGATAGATAGATAGATAGATAGATAGATAGATAGATAGATAGATAGATAGATAGATAGATAGATAGATAGATAGATAGATAGATAGATAGATAGATAGATAGATAGATAGATAGATAGATTTTCTTCATGGTCATGGCCAACAGAAACGCAGTGGAGAAGCTCAAACACATAGTAAATTCGAGATAAGATGTCCACGTTGTAAATACGTAGTTGCTGATGAAAGCACACACTCTCCCTCTCTCTAAGAAAAAACAAACATGAAGAAAAAAAATATCACCAAAAACCATAAACCGCTAAATCAAAGCCAACAATAATATTTTGCCAGTCTTCGCCTTCCAGCGGTGTCATTATGAGCCACGTAAAATCCCGGAAATTTACAACTTTCCAGACAGTCTAATGTCGCCCGGACCAGGGAGCTTCAAACAAGCGGAAAATCGCTCAGACATGCACATCAACCAGGGGCCAGAGAGTCAAAGTGCTCAGGGATGGCACACTTTCGCCTGTGTCCAGTTAAGCCGAATCTGTTATGGCCAACTGTAAAAACACAATGATCATGCTGCACGTCGGTTGAGTACGCTGTAAATATCTAGTGGGTGCGTCCGGTCGGTTTTGTGGTTATTTTCGGTATTTGGCATGTTGGGTGGGGTAATAAATTCGTGTCTTTTACGACTAGCAACCTTCCATCCAACCAGGAAAACAAAACACCAAAACTCTTGGGACAGCGATACACCATGAGACCTTCTGAAGCGAACCTCCGTAAAACAAGGCCACTGTTTCGGCCTTTGACTTCATTACTTCTCAAAAAGCTGACGTATTTCTTCACGTCAAATTGCTCTTCAACCCGTTCATTTAAGTACTAACTTGTCTATCAATGTTTACTACATGTAGTTGTCGCTTGCACAATTTCCGGCGGCCAAAGTACATGTGCATACGCTGGAAGGCCCTAATCAATATCGGTCAATATCAGTTATTCAATAAGACAGTAAGAGCTGCCTCTGGGAAAAGAGAGAGCCGACCGTGTGTTCAGTGCCTACCAGAAAGGTGTTAACATCTGTCTGAAAATAGCCTCAGTCACTTGGTGTCGACAACACCATCTGAAGATGAAAAGGGGCAGGAAAGGATGGTCGGAAGGGTGGCTGGGGGGGGGGGGCTTGATGAACAGACAGATAAAACAAGAAGTGCCAGAGCAGATTATGTATGACAAGGGAAACACTGCCAGGCTGTTTTAATGTTTAAACATGTCAGTGTTCCACGCATATGACCCGACGTTTCCTTTTACGTAAAGAGGTCTAATTGCCTGGAAACTTACAAACTGTTCCTTTCTTTGGGCAGTCATTTGTTAATTTCAATGTCGTAATAATGTTGCGGTGTCGCTTCTTCCATGGTGGACAAAGGTTCATGTACATAAGTGGTCTTACAGAAGCAAAGAGAGTTCTTCATGCGTCATTTTCCGTAAAAACAGCGGAGCGGGTGCTGTGGGCAAGACCACTAAGTGTGTTACGTGTATCTGACCCGTGTCCATTTGCAGTACTTTGTAAATATCCCTGCGCTGACATCTGAAACTGCTGGCTGAGAGTGACACGTCATGTATAGGAAAGTAACTTGGTCTTCTGGTCCAGATTTGCAAATAATTATATTTTCAAATTACACCCCTTCCCGTTCTTAATTCTAATGCTGGAAATGGAAGAGGGGGAAACAACTTCTCCTCTACGCTAAAACCAACGGCCAGAAAATGCTGCCTGCTGTGGAAGACAAAAAAAAAAATGCAGGAAAAAAGGCAAGCATCTCGCTCTGCCAGCTCTGCCCATTCAGGTAAGTCTTCCATTTGTTTCAGAATTCACTGAAGCTCAAAACTGTCTTAACCTTGCCTCTGGTAGCCCCACGCTCGGGAAAGTAAACCTAGACGAGAGCTGTCCGAGTTGGATCGGCCGTCTAGTTGGACAGTGACGTCACAACACTGGAGTTCAGTGAGATCCACAGAATAGAGAACTACCAGAAGAGCAAGAAGCCCACTTTTTGAGACTACAAGGAGTATGGGCACCGCCATTTTGGATGAAATACAACTTCACTTGACTTGGTCGGCCGTAAACAATACCCGTTTGTACATTTCCAAGGAGAGTAAGAGCTTACAACGACTCTAAATAGTTTCAATAAAAAAAAATATGAAAAAACCACAACAAACAGAATGATACATGTATGCACACTGTCTTTGGTAAAGGCCGTCTGTTTCAATTCTTGTTACCGAAGTGACCTAGTTTCGCGATTTGGCGGAAGTGAGATCTCTCTGTAAATACATACTCGCCCATGTTACATTAAACATCGTTGCGCGCCTGCCTAGTTACCAACAATCGGTCTCATCCAAAATGGCGCAGGCTAATCAGAACTGATGACGTATTCCTGCCTTGTGTCACTTCTGGCAGTATCTCTAGTCTGTGGATCTAACTTGCTGGCCGATCAAAATCGGTGGGTCCAGGCCTGGGCTAACTGTCACTGTCAGGGCTTTACTGCTTTTCGTTCAGTCATAAACAAAACTGTCTACACTAAGAATATTGGTACAGGACGGACCTATTGGAGGGAATGACCACAGACCAGTTTCTGAATGTGGCAGGACCAGTTTTCTCGGTCCAAACTGCAGTTAATCTTTCATGCCCGCGGTTTACATCTCTCCACATATATTTTCCCCACGTTTAAGCATGTCCTTGCGGTATCTGCCAACTTCGTAAACCCGTCGTTTCTATTCTATCCGGTCGCGTGCAGAATTTGCCGACAGATTTAAAATGCAAAAAGTACTTTTCAAAGATTCGAATGTCAGAAATGTCTGTAGTTGAGATAGGGGCTCCTTTAATACATTGTACTCTGCACGTGCAAAATACGCTTTCGGCCTTCACCTTTTGGAGTAAAAAATACACTTCAGACCTCTGAGTGGTCATTTCAAAACACAGTTTACGACCCTAATCGGTAGGTATGGAAAATATACTTCAAATCTGCTATGGATCGATACATGACGCGCCCCTAACTGGTAGGTATTAAAAAGAACAATTGGTTGACATAAAATACTGTATAATGTACAGACATATATAATCAGAACACATTCTAGTCCTCTAATCGGTCAGCACAAAACACATTCTAGTCCTCTAATCGGTCAGCACAAAACACATTCTAGTCCTCTAATCGGTCAGCACAAAACACATTCTAGTCCTCTAATCGGTGGGTATTGAAAACAAAAAACCCACATATTTCAGACCTCTAGAGAACGTTATTCCCTGATCGGTAAATACAGGCCAGACTTCAGACCTCTCGCACCTTCTGTGCTTGCCCGCCCTCTTCCATGCATACAAACACACAAATACACAAACACCCACCTGAGGTTAATCACCTGGGCAGAACCCAAGACAAAGAAAAGACTTCCCTACCTAAATTCAAAACATCCTTTTCCATTTTGATTAGTACCACTCCCACCTCCCACTGTAACATCTCTCAAGCAGCTGTATCAAGTACATCACGGGAGGTAATGTGCACAGGTAAGGGGAAGTAAAGAGTGTAACACTAACAGGTATGTTGTGAATGTTGGAACATCATTACGGCAGGTATTCTGGAGAAATGACGCCAGGCAACCGCCAGATAGGGATTATGAATATGGAAGACGGTGACTTGGCAGTGGAAGTGTTGACAGAATAGATGAAGCAAGTTTAGCGCACAGATAACGGAATCAGGAGAGAAGCTGATAACAGAGACAGCACTCTAACATTTGAATTATATCTTATCGCAGTGGGTGAACTCAGATTGCAAATCTTATCAGATAAACTGTTGCTCTCTCTCTCTCTCTCTCACAAACACACAAACGCGTTTTAAACTAAAGAGTTTCCTTTCACTATCCCTCTCTCTCTCCCTCACACATTCATGCACGCGCTTTTTTAGATAAATAATCCGTGAGAGAGTAGAAAGAGCGGGGGGGGGGGGGGTTTACACTGCCTGTCATAATTATCGGAGGCGGGGTATCTTTCAAATACAAATTTTTAAAATGAGTGTAAAAAACTAAAAAACGAATCCCACGTGCTGAGATTTCCTGTGAACAATTCCAGATTGAAGACGCCTATGGTGACTGGATTACGTAACTCGTCAAATATCGTTCGTGCACAAGGTTGCCATCCCAATGATTTCTGGCACTTACATGTATTCACATAGAGATTCTGCGTTGAAACAACAAACAGCATAAAGAGAAAATGTCAAACTGACACGCACGTGTTGCCACAAGAAACCAGATAAGAACATTTACCACCGGAATATTTGTGAAGTTACAAAACATCCAAGTCTTAGAGAATCCTGGCGACATTCTGAAGATGCTCAAAATTGACAAAAGTGCAGCGGGAAATCGAATTACAAGCGTGGATCGTTTTTCCCAGCTACTTGAAAAAGCAGTGCAGAGGCGTGCGATCTGTAATAGACATGTTAGATAAATACCTTGCCAAAAGTGCAAAAAGTGCTGCCGTATCGTTTTGCCAATTAAATGCGCGATGTTCAAAGTTCAGAAGAAGAAGAGGAAGAAGAAAAGGAAATAATAAAGATGGGCCGGGGGCCGGGGGCCGGGGGGGGGCCGGGGTGAGGGGCAGGAGAAGCATAATGGAGAGATGATTATTTTTATGGGTTTTCTGAGCTGAAGGTGTAGGAAAACAGAACCAAAAATTGCTAGCTTCTGTGGGCTTCGTTGCTATTTATATATTCCCCAGCTTTGTACGACCATCTCGTCATGTCCGAGACACAGGGGTCATGTTACATACTTGGCTGTTGTTACTTGTGCGTACGGTCCCCAAACGCTTTGCGCCAGGGGCCTGTACGTTTATATACCTATCCCCTTACTCTGCCCCTATCCTCAACCCTAAATCTTATCGAATTCCTAGCTCTAACCCTGTTGACTATCCTTCCAGACAAACAAACAAACAAACAAACAAAAACAAAACAAAAGAGGAATGAAAGAAAATCTGAAAGAACAATTTTAAGACTGTTATTAGTAGTGTTCCGGGATGAACGCTCTAGCTCTGGAGTAACAAAAGGCTTTAAATTACGTCCCTCTGTCGCAAAAAAAAAAAACAAACAAACTTACGTGACGTACGTACTTGTAACAACATTCCACATACTTACAACTATGCTGTGGTAATAACTCTAGCCAATAGTGGAATGCGTGTTTTTAGAAACTAAATAAATAACGGTAATGATTTTCATTTCATTATAACATGTGTACACACCGATTATACTTCGAAGGGTATTTGCCATATTTTTGTATGCCACATTCTGTCGATTTTGTCATGGAAGTGGTTCTCTCACTCCTAATTTTATTATAATAATACATACGCGTAATTCCGATCGGTTAAATAATCGAGGGAGGGGGGAGGGGTGTGTTATACATATTGATAAAACAGGTGAAATATTACTTTTAGCGATACATCACGCGATATGGTTGTCAGCCTTGCGATTGATCCAAGCTGACAACAGGGACTGACAGAGCCTGCACCAAAAAAACACACCATCTTCCTGATAATATCTGAAGCTCCCTGCAGGATAAGACGGGAAAAAAAAAAGAAAAAAGATCTATTTCTAGCGTCATCTTAATATCCCTGGAGTTGAGCTTCTCACTGAGTTTCTCTTCCACATTTTTCTCCTCTCTCTTGCTGAACACCCCAGCCTTCCCCTCAACGGTTTCCCCCCGAGACCAGAGATTATATTGCTCGGCGAGGATGAAATATTTCTATCACAAACTCTGGGTTTCGTCTATCTATCTATCAATACCATCACTGCTCTCACACAGGTAACTATAGGGGTTTTTACACGTGCCAAATCAGCAACCACCTCCGTCTCACCTCTAAAAATATAAAAGATAACACAAGACTGAGCACTTTTACGGCTCTCTATGACGTTGGGGAGTGAGAAATCTTAGCTGTTTCTCTCTGTTTTTGTGACTTTGGAGGAAGACAGAGGTACCTGAATGGTTTTTTCTTGTACCCTACCGCTTCCCCCCCCCCTTTTTTTTTTCATTTTGTTTTTGCGCTTGTATGTGTATGTGTGGGTGTGTGTGTGAGAGAGAGAGAGAGAGAGAGAAAGAGACTGAGAGACAGACAGAGAGACGGACACAGAGAGAGAGAGACAGAGGGAAAGAGAGAAAGAAAGTGAGAGAGAGAGAGAGAGAGAGAGAGAGAGAGAGAGAGAGAGAGAGAGTGAGACAGAGAGAGAAAACGTGAAAGAGAGAGAGAGAGAGAGAGAAAAAACGTGAAAGAGAGGGAGAGAAAGAGAGAGAGAGAGAGAGAGAGAGAGAGAGAGAGAGAGAGAGAGAGAGATTCCCTTTCATTTTACATCTCCCTGTAAGTTCACTTAAAAAAATAGAAAGAATATTTTTTGTGTTTTTGTGACCTAGAAGGAGAGAAATATTTCTTGTTTCCCCTGCCCCCCCCCCCTTCCATTTCTTGTGAGCATCTCTGTGTATACGCACATCAACATTTTTACTTTGCAGCTCTCTAAAAGTTCACATAACATTATCTATTTTTTAAATTTTATTTTTTTTGAAATAGAAAGTTTCCAGGCCAAGGCAAGCTGGTTCCGGAGGACAGGATGTTGGGATGACTCTAGCATCTCTCCTATGCCAGTCTCTGCAGTTGTTGACGATACACAGGTAAAAGTTTGGGGATAATTTCCCTTCTCTCTCTCTCTCTCTCTCTCTCCAGGTCGTCTAACATCTGTTTTTGGCCTGGATTCCCCGGTTTCTGGTAATGTTGTATGCTAACTCTATTCATGTCCCCGAGATACATCCCGTATTACTGGGTTAGCTTCATAACGGCCAAAAAAATTTTTTTTTTAATCTGACGTGATTTAACATTCTTCCCTAAAATATGCATTTTCATTCTTCACTTTTTTCGCCTTCTTTTCATTCCCAAAAATAGCACAAGTTTCCTACTCAGAATAACGGCAGACAGACAGAATTAGATAAAACCCTCTGTCCTCTCCGTGAGTTCATTACAAAACAACGCGTGTGGTCATCACAAAAGATAGGTCCATGCCAGTCAAATACATTATCATACTATTATGGTCTACCGTGTCCCCCAAACCCACCCCACCCTTGCTGAATCAACGCCTTCGATTGCCTCATCCTCTCCTTTACTGCTCCACAATACACACTTCACTAGTTCACTCGTTACAGCAAAGCTGCTCAGTCAGGATTAAAATGTTTGAGAGCTGAGAAATGGGGGCGGAGAGGAGAAAAACCATAAAGAATAAATGAATTCGGAGGAGAAGGGCTGGAGAGAAGAAATCCCACAAAGAGGAAATGAATTGACAATAAATATTAGATTAGAGGTAGAAGAGGCAGCACTAAAGACTGGACACTGGCCAACCATCTCAACAATGCCGTGGCATGTGCCCGAACTGCGCCAACAGACGTCTGGAGTGCGCACCAACAATTTGCGCATCAATGCAACATCAGGGTGACATACAACACGTTTGTTATGTTCACAAGCATAAGCACGCGACCACAAAAATGCAAACAAAACCAAAGAATACACGATACTACCAGTGTCACAGTCATGCATGCCAGCAAAATGAGCGAGTGCCAGGTACATGTACTTGTAATTTATACCAATGACATTGACAAGATAGCAATAACAATAACAAGAAAACATCCCAACATCTCACTACAAAAAGGACAAAATAGCAAGTTATATGCCTTTGCACTGTGCACTAAATTATTTCGCACAGCATAATAAATATTATATAATGTACTAAAAGGTGGGTGCATTTTGGACAAGCAGATGTACGAAGGTAGATAAGGTAGGTAGGTAGGTAGGTAGGTAGGTAGGTAGGTAGATAGGCAGGCAGGCTGGCAGGCAGGCAGGCAGCTAAGAAGGTAGATAAGTAGGTGGGTAGGACTGGTGGGTGGCTGGTCGATGGGTAGGTATGTAGGTATTTTCACTCGCATACTTGTTTAGGCAGAGAAAAGAGAAACACATACTCACAGAGACAGAGAGACAGACAAACAGACAGACACAGAGAGAGACTAAAAGCAAGGCCAAGGTCACAATTGGATGGAGGGATAAAGCAAAAATTTGAGGGGAGATGGGGTAGGCTGGGGCGACAGGAGAAGAAACAGGAAGACATCTATATAAGTGGAAGCTCCCGTATTTCACAGCAGGCCAGGAAGACAAGTCTCTTTTACCAATAATTACATGCCTTTGACCATCCGAGGCATCAAGAGGGGATGGGAAAGAACGATGATTAAAATAAAGAAAGAGATAGTAACAGAATGAAGGAAAAGGACACATCTCTCTTGGGAGAACACTAAACTTGAAGGGGTGTCCCTGGATACCAGGTGCTACACTGACTTACGCGTGCACATAAAAGCTAACAACATTACCGTAAAAGAACAACAGAAGAAAGAGTAACAACGTGCCTAAAACTGAATGAAAGCATGCGCTAAATTCAATTAGCGTTACAGGGACAAGTCAGAGCAAAGGTATTTCAAATTTAATGGAAAAAAGAAAGGATGATTAATTGCGTAACGCCGCGGTAACAGGAGAGATGAAAGGAGACAGCCAGACATACAGAAAGACACATACACAACTTTCTCTTTCTCCCCCCCCCCTCCCCTCTCTCTCTCTCTCTCTGTGATTATGTGTTTCTCTTTGCTCTGTCTAAGCAGACATACAGAAAGACACATACACAACTTTCTCTTTCTCCCCCCCCCCCCCTCTCTCTCTCTCTCTGTGTGATTATGTGTTTCTCTTTGCTCTGTCTAAGCAGACATACAGAAAGACACATACACAACTTTCTCTTTCTCCCCCCCCCCCTCTCTCTCTCTCTCTGTGTGATTATGTGTTTCTCTTTGCTCTGTCTAAGCAGACAGACAGAAAGACACATACACAACTTTCTCTTTCTCCCCCCCCCCCTCTCTCTCTCTCTCTCTCTCTCTCTGTGATTATGTGTTTCTCTTTGCTCTGTCTAAGCAGACAGACAGAAAGACACATACACAACTTTCTCTTTCTCCCCCCCCCCCCTCTCTCTCTCTCTCTGTGTGATTATGTGTTTCTCTTTGCTCTGTCTAAGCAGACAGACAGAAAGACAAGCACACACAGAATTCTCTCTCTCTCTCTCATATATCATCTCTATCACTCCTTACACTATCCACACCGCTCCTCATCCTCCCAAGTCATACGCCTCTCCATTTCGAGCTGTTTGTCCGTCAACTCACAAACGTTTCCTTTCGACAACTGATAACCAAATTTACCACACTGAAAAGTTCGATAGGGCATATTTTAAAGGGAGATTTACTGTCTACGACAAAGCGCATAACCACAATGATACTGTCTAGCACAGACCATAATTATGGTCCCATCCACCGTATTTGGAGTGGGCTTTACCTGGTGAATGCAGTAGATTACAGTAATCCTGTCGCTGATTCGGAAGACAAAAGCTGTATCGGGGTTTGATGCACTTTTATGAAAGAAATTGCTTACAGTGCAGTTAGCCAGGGATATACCATAACAACCAACGTATGGAGGTTGCTTTGAGTTCAGTGGTAGAGAAATTGTAACTTCTATTAGGCGGTACGCTAGTTCCTGACATTCCAATAAATTTTGACGACCATAATTCACTCTCCAGATTTTTCGCCGGGACTATGTGTGCGTGTAATCTTGGTTTATGCCCCTGATCATATTTTAGTCCAACCTCAAGATCTGGACTTGACCATGTAATATTACGGCAAATCCTCATGACGACAGGGTTTGGTTCTGAAGCAAAACTGAACGTTTCAACCTGAGACCCGCCAACGCAACAACAGTCTTCGGGTGCACAAGGTGCCGTAATGCATGCCCACTTGTTCTTTTGTTCACACAATCTATAACTCCGAGCATCATCGGTCACTTCTCTTAATATGTTGGTATCATTAGACATGTTGGCATGCCCTTTCAAACTCCATCTACAAAACTTATCGCCTATTGCTTTGAAATGGGGTTGGATGGGGGAGGAGGGTGGAGGGATTTGTGTCCCGTTCGCGGAACCCTCCAAATATCCACCATGATTAAGGACGATCATAAAAGTGTGATTTAAGATAAACCGAAGCTGTGGGCGGTGGACAGAGCTCGCCAGCTGATAACATACTCATTACAGGTTGATGCCTATATTAAAATATAAGCCCGGGTGTTCACCTGCGGAGACTGGAGAAGGCGGGACTTCCGTTCACATACAGTTTGAGGCAGGGTTAGAAGTTTTGTGGAACCGCTCAACCGAACCCAACCGTCTTTGGGACCCAGACATTTTAAGAACTCTCTGGACTTGACCAGTTTATAAATACAATCTGGAATGAAAGTTCTTTCATAAACAGAAACTACATAAACACTTTAAAGTGTATGACTCGGACGATATTAAGAAGAAAGGAAAAAGGTAAATTTCGAAATCAGACAAATTCTGAACACAGAACCAACACAACAAAAACAAGTGTGAAGTACTGAACACAATGAGCTTACCAGATCCTGACCGAGGTCTTTCAAGGTGTCTGTGTCGTTTTCTCCCTTCTCTCCCGTGGTAACTGTGATAGGGGCCAGAACATACAGAGGTCTGGCCATAATTGTCAATCTCTTCATCGGTGTCAAAATGTGTCGGTGTCCAGTCGAATGAACGCCGGGAAGAGTCAGCATCGGGACTGCCCACGTCAGATAAATCCAGGCTTGGAGACCGATATCGCTCAGAGGTAGAAATGGACAGGTCTGACTTGGCCGTTGAGTATTGGTCACTCAGATCCGAGGAGGCGGTGTGATAGTTCTCGGAGTCCACGTCAGAGAACTGAGTGCTGACTGTTGACGAGGGTCGACTCCATTGCTTGTCTCTGGCGAAAGACACGTCATCTTCTGTGGGTGTGGCATCATCACGAGGTATACAAGAAGAACTGAATACACGATTCTCATTTGCGTCCTTGGCATAGCTTCCTTTGACAGGAGAGCTATGGTATGGCCTCTGACACCGGAGGTCATCAGCTGAAGCAGTGTGAAATCCAAGATCGCTGGGACGTGGCCGGTATGGTATGTCCATCAATGAATGACTTCTGGCCCGACAGGTCGGAGAATGACTGTCAGTCACCAGAAGGTCATCGTCAGTGTCATCTTCTACTATGTGCAGATCGCAACAGGAACAGGAGAAAGAAGAACAGGACAAGTCACCGTCACTAGAACACAAGGTGGAGGAAGAAGAATATCGGTTATCGTCGTCATAGGTCTCTGAGCACCGTCCACTGATTGATTCATCCTCGCCCTCGATATCCTTGGGCTCGGCTGAAGCTGACCTCTCTCGCATCAGATCCGATTCTGAATGTTCTTTTCGTGGCAAATTTGACGTTGGCACAGACTGCGTGACGTCAGATACTGATTGAGAAATACGTTCTGGTCTATGAGATGAAGGTATTACCGATGGATTCTCTAACTTATCGTCCTGATAACACTTACTCAAGTCCGCCATGGACTGCGTCTTCTGATAACCGTCCGACTGGTTTCGCGATTTAGACAGACCATACAAGGAGTGCCGATGCTGATACTGACGTTCCGGGCGCTTATGGTCTAATAAAAGACGACTGTTTCGTCTCATTTTCCTGAGTATTTTTTCCCAGTCTTCCACAGAACGCCAGATGAGATCACTGTTTCCCGTCTCGTCTCCACAACTCGGCGTGGCCTCGCCCTGTGAAGAGCACGAGTTGACACTGACTAAAGAGCCAGATTTGGAGTTGACGTTTCTATCACAGTAAGATTTGAGATCACCAAAAATGTCTTTGCTGGAGCCAATGCTATTCAGGCTGCCAAGCAAGTTCGATCTTCGATTGGATCGAAATTTTTCGAACTCTTTTTCAAATTCCAGAAATGTTTCATCGTTATCGAAGAAGTCGGCAAAAATATCGTCTACGTAACCACAGGATTGATCTCCCCTCTCCTTGGAGATTTCATGATCTCCATTGGTGGGAGGTAAATTCACCCTGCAGTCTCTACTGACAGATCGTCGATAACCACCATCCATGTTTCTAGAGCTACGGCGGTTATTGACTGTCTCATAAACACGCTCAAATTCTTGAAAATGTTCGTCACCGTTCAGAAACTCCATGAGAATTTCGTTAATGCTCGATCTGAGGCCACTCCGTCTCTCAAAACCGAACACGCCACTTCGCCTGTCAAAGTCTCCACGTAAACAGAAGGAATCCGGCCGTCCTTTGCTGAGAGGTCTGTGCTTACACTTGGGACTTGCCCTGTGTCCTTTGACAACTTCTGGGGACACAGTACTGTCCTGCTGGTTCACACTACGTTGTAATCTATGGGAACAGCTGGACTCAGTAGTTGGAGATGTCGATAACGTAACGCTGGGTTCCTTATTGGCAATCTCTTTAGAGTGACGAGCAACATGGCTTTTCCTTCTATTTTTACAAACATCATTCGGTCTGCAGATAAACTGAAGATCCTCTTTCCACTCATTCAAGTCGTCGCTGCCGTTATCGCCAGCACATTCACGCTTCAGCTTTTGGAAATCCCTGAGATCCTGCTTGAACTCTTCAAAATCCTGTTCATCCTTAAAGCCATACAGAAAATAATTATATTTGGAGCTGGGCAGCTCAGAGAATTTGATGTTGAATATATTGTGAGCAGAGTCAGAGGCTGAACACATTTGAAAATCTTGCGTGCTGTGGCTGAAGTAGCCACTGTCTTCCATCCCTACTTATCCGGCCATCAGCACCTACCCCCATTCATGAATGTCTATCAGCATGGATAAATACATGAGCTACACTGCTGGAGATTCTAGATACACGCGATACAGTCTGGCTGGAGCCACTCCCCTCCCTACCACAGTGTCCAGATTATCGTCTCTTCGGGAAGATAGCACAGGTCTAAATATACCGGAAAGCAGGTGTTCTTAAACGTGGCATTTTTTGGTTTAGATTTTGGCACTTTAACAGGTTGAAGGCCGAGTTACATGTCAACAACTGCCGTCGAAGTGTCACTCAATTCATAGACACAAAGTAACATTCATACGGGCCTTATAAATATCTTAGATCCTGCAGGAAAACATAAAAACTCTTTATCAATAACAGCTAATGAGAAGATCCTAAATTTTTCGACTATACCATGACAAACTATTCAAGGTTCCAAAATCTCAAAATAAAATTGACAGATTTGATTTTTCGCCCAAAACACTTTTAAAAACACATCAGCATTCTGACTTCTCAGAAAAACTGCTGACTTTACTAGAACTCAGGATCAAACAAGCGAGCCCACAATAATTTATAATAGAACTTACAAAGAACAACACTGTTCTCCACAACCTACCACTAAACCAAAGAAACATTCAGAGCAAGTTACAATCTCTCTCTTGTCAGTAGGACTTGAGATACAACATCAAAGTATGTTGTTGTTTTTTTAGCTTTCAAAATATACAACACGGTATCTGGCAGTCAGATGAAAGATAAAAACCTGCCTCAACATATTGCCTGTCCCTGTACAATACTATCACTATCCACTACGTTTGTAATCGTCATTAACAATTCAAGAAACAACAGAACAAATTCATAATACTGTAACCCTATCATGACTACCAAGCATGAAACCGACTTTGAACCAGACGCAGACTCTTTCGAGGACAACAATGCTCGCCTAAGTGGCAGTTACATAACTGGTCGCGATTTCAAAATGCAACAAACTGTAATATAATTATGATAAGGCTAATCTTCGACGCCCGAAACACACGGACCGATGATTCACTGGCTACAGATACTGGAATGGAATATCATACTGCTGTCCCACCGCAGAAAGCTCAACTATAGCGCTGATTTGGACCTTTGTATGGGCTGATTTTAGCGTACAAAGCACAGACTGGATGGAAGTATGCCCATTACACACATTACCTAAACACACGCCAAAGCAAAACGCATTTCTGAATTACGTTGTCCTTGGAAGTTTCTAGCTACAGGTGCATATCATAAGCTGGATGTGGACTCACTAAACAGTGTGCTTCACAGCCTTGTACACAAAGAAAAATGCACTCCAATTTCACGCTGTACTAAGAGGAGCAATATGACAGAGTAACGGGACTTGTACTGAAGTGGTATAGCACGTAGATAGCAGAGAAGACCCCAGAGCGGTTTTTCCGACTTCCTCTTCAAGTTGAAGACGAGCCCACCACAACATTTGCATGCAGGAGCCTCAGGCGGCACCACCAATCGGTTCTGTCAGGTGGAGGGGATGAGCACACACACTTGGGACCCGCTCATCAGCACGCACACCCACCACCAGGTAAGAAATGGGTACCTGCGTGTGAGTGAGCACTGAAGGGATAGACAAGACGACTGCTGAATGGAGCATCGCTCTTTTGAGGATTAATGGAAGAAATCACCGGAGAAAGAGGGACGGAAAAACAAAGAGAGAGAAAGGGGGAGGGGGGAGAGGGAGGTCGGAGGAGTAGGAAGGTGGCTGGAATGTTATCTCTTCTAAAGATAAGCGACATCTCAACAATGATACCAAAGATGTCCCACTTTTGTTTTTTCTTACGGAAAACTTGACTAAAAGACTATGGAATTTAAATGAATAAAATGTGTTTGTGCCGAAATAATCTTTCCAATCGAAAAATTTAGTAAAGATACTTTGAATCTCGCAAGCTCTTTCATAATGATTCATTTCTGCTTCCACGAGCGGCCCAGACCGTGCCTTACATGAACAGTGCCGGTAATTTCTCAGGATCCCCTCCTTTCCCCCGTCACAATGCAAAATAAAACAACAACAATAAACACAGATAAGACTGTTAGCATGGTCCCCCGGTCGGACGATCTGCCACAGAATACTCACTCGATAGGTCACACATCTTCAGTATAGTAGCAAATCAGCTGTTGTCCACTGTACTGGGTTCCCCTCAAGAAGCTTAGTTCCCCTACATCTTCCCGCGTTAGTCACTCATTGAGACAGCCTCCTTAAAAATTCACATCCACGTTCTCCTCTCAGTGTCAGACAAAATACCCCACCGTTTTCGATGGAGTCTGAATGCCACTGTAGCATATTTTCGCACATTTTACATGGAATAAATAGTACTTCCACTTACGTTTCCAACTACATGTATCATTATTTATTTAGTTATTATTATTCTTTGATATATCGTTTTCTTTAAGAAAAATAAATAAAAAATAAACCAAGTAACTCCAGTTTTTCCACGAAAATATTGAATTTAATGACACACACGCATTTTGCTTGACTGAAGTCTGGCTGGCATCAGTGAAGCACGATGTTCTCCGCCTCCCCCTCCTCCCCTTTGCAGCCCTGCCCGAGGATCATATTCTCTGGTTTAGCTAACCCACAACCCCTCCCCCCCCCCCTCCCTTTCCACTTCCTGTTATGACGTTAAGCCCGGCAGTGTGAGCGAATGTGCCCTGGCGATAACCTGACTCCGTAAGGCCACTTGTCTTGTCTACTGCTCATCACAGGAGGAAAGGGGGGGGGGGGGGTCTGTTGCTGTACCCGCACAGCCAAAGAATGTAGTGTAGTACACGTAACTTCCTTTTATCTTCCGGACAAGCCGATATTACTCACGTCAGTGGACGCACAATGGAAGGGAACGGTGATAATTGGGTCGAGGGGGAAAAAATGGCACATGAAAGTATTCTTAGCATTTCCATAGTCGGCATCCACGTGAAAGTCTCCTCCTATGTGAAAATGAGGGGGGGGGGGTGGTGGGTGGACTGTGAGGAAAAGAGATGGGGAAATTTTTTAAGAGAGAGGGAGAGATCAGTTGATGACTTCCTTGCACTCTTCACAACGTAACAAAACCCATGGCCCAAATCAAAACTCTGCATCGCTACACAGTTTACAAACAAATGTTGTGGTTCCTAATTCATCCTCAAGAACGTTGTTCTACTGGCAGAACTAACGTCAACACTTTGTCGAACATTCCCGAAATCTCATCTTCTCCACGGCTCGCGACCTTAATTCTTGTTTATACTATCTCCATTTTCTGAAGAAAAAAACCTTTTAGTATGTAGAAAAGTTATAACAAATGCATACTTTTGACCCTCGTTTCAAATAATTATATTGTGACACTTACCAAACTGTTTCACAGTTCAAATTATTCTAACTCTGTATCATGATACTAAAGCCACAAACGTTTAACGTCGAATTCCTCAGTTGTGCAAGATGTGCAGTTGAAACACACATGAACTAAGGTCGCCAAGTGAAGAGCGGTTTCACGTTCAATTTCGGTTTTACTGGTAAGTCCAAAACCAGAGACGCAAAGTCAAAATAGAAAGACTAAAACGCCGCCACGAGATGATCTATCACCAACGCATCTCAAGCTCACTATCCATCACTTTAAATTACAGATGAATAAATCATCAGAAAAGTCAGATACGCCTGTACAAAAACAAACCACAACAACCAGAGGGCAATTGAATCTGACTATGAAACAAAACATTCACACAATACAGGAAATGGTCTATAACCATCAGCACACAATAGCACCGTACTTTGGCATTTGAAACCAGCACACATTTATCAAAACCTGTTTAAAAAAAGGCCAGGAGCCCCAAACGGAAAACAAACACCGCCTTTACAGCAGGGGCCCATGCAGCTGAAAGTCCCTGGTTTGTGGGTGAAACCATAACAGCGGTGATTCTGTGCCACGATAGAACTGAAATGTTCACAGTGGAGCAAAATGTACATGCGTCAACCAGCCCAGATTGTCACTTTGTTCATTAATCATTATTATGTCACAGACTGTCAACAGTCAAAACTGTCAACTATTCGCACATTTCTTCAGTTCCAAATGTAATACATACAGGTTTGTGCCTTCCCACTACCCCCCCCTCCTCCCCCCCAATCCCATTTCCAATTGGTCGCCTAAAAGCACAAGTGGGCCATCCCACATTTGCTATGTTTTAAGAAAATGAAGGCTGAACTCTTCAAAACTGAAAATTTTAATGACTTGGAAAAGCAAAAAAAGATTTCGCGTTAAAAACATAATCCACTAACCAAGAACAGGACTACAACAGATAATTTCAGCAAGATTAAGTCAATGTTTTTGATAGAACCAATTATTTGAGAAACAGCAAAAAATGTGGGATGGCCCGCTCTTGTTCTACAGTGACCAACTGTGTCCTCGAACAAAAAGCAGTGATCTAACTCCACCTTTGAGATAACTGAGATAATCTTGTAATTGTAAGCATGTACTAAACTGCCCAGTTTTTTCGACAGAATAAAACCAACTCTCCCGAGATGAACAAATGAAATTATTATCTCATTTCTTTTCTCTTAACATACTATTTAAAAGTTGTTGTTTTTTTTGTTATACAATATATTCAAAGTCAATTTTCTCAACAACAATTAAAGCGGAGTACGACATCTCTTTTATTCATGGGTACAATTCCATAACCAGACATTTTCCATGTTCACACAGACAGTCTCTTATAATTGTAAGCTAATCTGTGCACCCCCAAAAGTACTTCAATAAGGCTTCCCGTCAGTGAACCGTGCAGGGCATTATACTATAGTAGCTGTTTTCGAGCCGATACACCGTACTTCAAAACTCAACCCCTCCACCCATACAAATGTGCAGTGCATGTGTATAAACCCACAATGCATCTGTTGTAATACTCTTCAGACACAAATACAAAAGTGAATCGTCGACATTAAGCGCGTGCATTGTTTGAGTGGGCAAAATAAACAACACAATCTGGTAAAAATCCACAAATATTGCAGACCTAACACCTAAGCCTTTAGCTGTTATATTACTAAGCTGACTATATTCATGAGACACTGAAGAAATTTATACACTTAATCACCATAATTCACTGTATCAATGTCCTAAATTAGCAACACTAAAGATCTGTGTTCTGTTGCTGAAAGATATCAAAGAAAGATGTCAAACTATGACTGTCTAGGCCAACTCCATCAGGTGGTTACACGAACACTTCGACTGTTGAAATTCACACAAAATCTACCATAAATTTCCAAATCTGCCACACTGCAAAACATTTACGATTCTCCACGTAAAATTCCCTGGTAATTAGCTAAAAACTCCCACTGCAGAAATCTGTATAAATTCTTCAACAGCCCGGCAGTTCCAAACAGACATAGAAATCACAACATGAAACAACCTGGACTTTCAACGTTAAATTAAATACAGTGATGTTATGATGTAAATATGCGACACAAACTCTGTTAATCTGTCTAGCACAATGAACAACTGGTTCTCTCAACTGAGACACCTTTGGCAGCTTTAGAGAAAGTATCACAAAATCCAATTTTCAACACCATCTGAAACCAAAATATTCCAAAACCGTCAACACTAAAGATCCCAAACCGGTTTGTTGTTTTACTGTCTTCACAAGAGGATCAAATCTCCAAGGACTGAAACTCCGTGGCATAATTATAGTTTATGATTGTTATATAACAGTTCTCACGACTTGGGCATAATCTGAACACAACTGGAGCTCTTAATTACGGTTCTGACAGACTGCGGCTAGCACTCGGTTACTTATTCGTGTTCACTCAAGACGAATTCTTCGAAAACGGAAAAACTGAGTTGCGTGCAGTCTGAAGCTTAGAAAACAGCATTCCTTACAGTTTCAAAAGTATCCAAGTCCTTTGTCTGAGCGACGGTGGCACACGAACTGTGTCACATGGCACTGTTTCGCACTGAAGTATGAAGGTCCTAACCCGTAAAGCGCACGTGGGGTGTATGTTACACAGGGGGGGGGGGGGAGGTGGAGAGGTAACAGCTGCTGGCGGGGAGATGGTGAGTGGGTGCTATCGCTTGGCGTGATGCTCACAGAATGTGCCGGGAGGGGGAGAGGGAAGGATGGCGTGAGGATTTGGGGCCTGATAACGCGGGATGAATGAGGAATTGAATATTTAATCAGATGAATATTTCTTTGAACCCGCGTGTACATGACAGAAACTGATGTGTTTGGATGTAAAGCGGGGCCAGCACTGGCTTCTACACAGCAAAGCACAGCACCGACCCCCCAGTTAGTCTCTCAGTCTCACATATGGAAACAGATACTCCTTCCTCTACCTACTATACCACCCTATTAATCTGTCAGCGACAGGTGACTCCCATTACATGACTACTGCCTGCATTTCGTTACCACAAGTGCAACATACCATCCTCTACACTGCACTGATAACTGTTGCCTAATTTACCGGGAAAGAACTGATGGCATAAAAAGAGAAAACCAACCAGGCTCGCTAACAACACATACTCAAACATTACAGTGGAACAGTTGAAAATCTAACAAGCTGAGAAACTTGTAATGGGACTCGTACTGGAATAAATTTGAAGTAAAATATTACAATTTCATTTGCGTCTGCCAATGAAATAATTAAAAAAGAAAACAACGAACTTGATAAATTTGTGTCTGAAACTAAAACAATTTAAATTAAAATAACACATTTAATCAATTTCAACTCGTCTGATACCTGCTAAATTAAAAATAAAACACAGATCTCCAGGCCGTACTTTTTTTTTTCACTTTCAGCTCAAATTATCCCCCCCCCCCCCCCCTCCCACAGAATGATGATCTCTCAAATCTGAAGGAAACAACCTCTGACACCAGACAACTGAAAAAAAATTTTTAACTCGTTATCATCACCAGCAGGCAGTGGCGTAGCTAAAATGGGGCAGGTAGGTCACGTGCCCTGGGCGCCAAAATAGGAACCAAAAAATATTTTTGTATGCGAATTAAAACAGGATTTCAAGGAACACAGTTATTTTGCCTGCGGTGCCTGATTTAATTATTTCTGTATAGGAATTCCGACATATTTTTTCAGAATTTTCAAAAGGATTTTTTTTTTTTTTAAATTTGCCCTAGGCCCCATCAACCCCAGTTACGCCTCTGATCATCAAGCAGAGACACGCCAGAAGATTTGAGGCCATTTACTGTCAACGCGCCGGATAAAGGATATTATGAACAAATTGAGAGCCTGGCCAAGCGAATTGTGTCAGTGGTTTAAATTACGCGTTGAATGCGCCATGCACGCGACCTCAGGTAAGCTACAGGACCGGTGGGCCACTCACAGGCACATTTTCCCCCTTGTTCTTTCACAATCTTCATTCCCCCACCCCAATTTTCATTCACTGACGCGGCTACACATTTTGATGATGAGGGACCCTGCTCTCCCCCCCCCCCCACCCCCACCCGCCACAACCCCACACACAGATAAACCACGCCCAATTTATTTCCTTCCCGACGCCACTAAACCCCATGCATTCAGTCTTGTTCTTTCTTTCCACACCCGGAAACACAAAGACTTGAAAGGTGAGACCGGGTGGCGGCCAATGTTGAAATCATCAAATTTCCTGTTTAGCCCTCGAGCACCGCCTGCAAGTTGACTGTGAGCAGTGAAAATGTGTAACTGAACCTTTACGACCAGCGTGAGAGGGGGGGGGGGGTGTGGAAAAGAGAGAGAGAGAGACATCAAAGCACACCGATATTCTTTAAACACAACCAGACATGCATGAAAACTCACTCAGCCAGGAGAAACTACCGTGTTATTGATAATGAGTTGGAAAACTTGAACAGCCCTGTTTTCCACTTCTCAACTGATCTGGTTTCTTTTGTTTTGGTTTTTGAAACAACATCAACAAAAAAAAAAAGATTCTCTGAATGTTATCCGAGACATAGAAAACGGAGACGAACCATTCCATCTCCTACTCCTACTGACTGTCCACAAATTGTGCGCGTATAAATACGGTGAATACTACTCTTTTTCGTTCAATTATGAAGGGTTGTGGTGCGAATTGTTGCATAGTTGATATCGATGGCAGGCGCGCAAGTTGACGGACGAAATATGACGAACTGATCCGCCTCGGTATCCTGTGTCTCGGGTGTTATTACATCATTACTAGACGATGGATGTAAAATTAGACACTGCTTTTGGCACTACACCAACAAAATGACTGGGCTATTAACAATCACAGTAGCATATCAATGCAATGACATACAACATCATTGCGTGCTTTATGGACATTATTTGACATGCCGCCCACTTTGTTTTCGAATTTTCCGGTAAAATTAGGACCGCGTTACGCCATGTGGACAATGCTTTCCGCAATGCGGTTTCAGTCATTCATTTCATCCGTTAATCCGAATCAGACCAAAGTGTTTTCAATAGTTTTTGTGCCCGGAAACACGGAGTTCTTTAGCCCAGAATTCCGAATCTTGGAAATATGATTGAAAATTGCTGTCAAATAAATGCAGAAATGTAAGTATTTATTGTGAAAATTTATTTTTCGACAAATTCAAACATGTTCATAAATGTAGAACACCGGGCTTCAGGTAAAACTGGCATCAAGGCTTTATAACATACATTTTTTTTTTCTTCTTCTTTTGGCATTTTCACTCTGATCCCAGACTCTGCTGCCACCCTACAGAGTTCCAGTGTTTGTTTTCGTTTTTTAATGGATATCAGGTAAAATGTTCTAAAAAGGCAGCACTGAATATTACAGGGTTAAGTTGCCAAGCAACACCCGAAAACGTGCCTACAAGCTACAATTAATTAACCAAATAATTGAAATGTTACTGATAAAGTTATTTTTCCCAGAGCATCTTGAGTCATGAATGAGAACCGCAGAGGCGATTTAAAGTTTTTCTGACTTTGTCCCAAGTCTATTACAACAGTAACAACAATAACAACAGCAGCAGCAACAACAACAACTACAACACCAACAACAACAATAAAATGTCATTTCTGTGTATCAGTTTCGCAGTTACGATGCAACCATGCAAAAAGCCCAGTGTTAAACGTGACTAAACAACACCTGCAGGAGTCCTAATGATTGAATCAGGCGGTAGTAAATTTGTCATGTTTGCACTGACTGAACTGAAGACACACAGACAGACGTGGTGATTCTAGGTACCGGTGTTTCAATGAACATGTCCAGCAGGGGGTGTCACGGATAACTGAGGCACAGACAGATTAGACTGGTGTGTGCCAATGAGAGACAGACAGAAACAAACACAGATGCAATGTGCCAAGAAGAGACACAACAGTATGAGACAAATGAGCAGAACAGAAACATGGAATTTAAATTGGCACAAATTCTATGCAAGGTAAAACTACAGATACGGAGGACCTGAGATTTGTTAGAGAACCAAGGAACAATCACCTCCACAACAATACTCTCGCAACCCTTTAATGCACGCAAATGGCCGGAACTAGGAAGGCTGAAGAGATCCGTTTTTGAGTCTGTATGAACAGGTTCATGTCACAAAATTAGCGAGATCTACCTATCAAGTTAAAAAACGTCATGTTTTCAGCATCAATAACCACAGCCGGAAATTTCTGCCAGTGTTTTCAACGCTGACGTCAGTGAAACTCAGTTCTTTTTTTATTTTCTTCTCGCAAGCCTCATATCATTATACCACGGTGTGCACTGTCGCCTTGAGCACTTGGTAGTGAAACATACTTTATTGTAAAACAGATAGCGACTGTTTTTTCTTCATCAAACGCTGCCCTTCAAAGACCACTTCGCGTTTACTTAGCAACATCATTCTCATCTTCGTTCCCAATTATCATTTACTGAATGTAGTATTAGTACCAGACTGAAACAAAAAATAACGTGTTTGTGGGACTTTTCCTTTAAGTCCGTATATCTGAATCTCCCGCCATTCTGTGGTGTCACAATAAAGTTTCCATCAATAAAGCTTTACTATTTTGCAATAAACAATACTTTGAATTTGTAAGTGAGACTTTTCCTTCATGTCCGAATATCTGAATATCCGCGCCCTATCATGGTATCACAATAAAGTTTCCAAGAATACAGCTTTACCATTTTACAAAAAAAAAAAAAAACTTTTGTAAATAGGACTTTTCCGTTATGTCTGCGTATTGGAATTTTCGCGTCCTTCTCAGAATACAAAGTACATGTATCAACTGCGTAAGCCGAAGAGTGATAAGCTGTCAGAAAAGCTACATAAATAAACAAAGACCTGCGCCAACAAACAAAGAGACCGCCGCCACAACAAAGAACAGTTTGACTAGTCTGAGTTACATCCATTCCCAACTAATTTACGACAGAAAGAGCGGAGAGAGAAAAAGAATAGATACGACATGGCAAGGATACCGTGCCAACTCATTAACAACAGGACGAGCGTGAAGGAAAGATGGCCCGCTGGGACTCAACGCGTGAGATGCAGAGATTAGGTTTAAAAGCAATACATACATTTACTAGAAGAGTGTTGTATATCAACACTTGGCAAAGACGCGCTAAACAGGTTTCATGTCAATCTTTTTGAAATAGTTCCAATTCTATGTACGAATACATACATTTTTCAGTTCAATATATGTGTGGATTTTAAATGATAGCTCCCTAATGTAAGCTTCTTCCAATCTTCCGCGTTTTAACGATAACAGTTCTAGACAATACACCATGTTCGGGGCAGTAGATTATAATTTTACTTGTTATCACCCACGCTCAAACAAAAAGCCCATGCCAATGAATAATCATGGCAGTAGTGCTCACTAGACGGTCTATGCCTTCTCCTATTTTCTTGTTCTGCCTTCCATTGTCTTTTTTCTTGAATAGCTCGACAGTACTAATCATGCCAAAAATGGCAAGTTTCAGAAACTGAAGACGTCAGCCAGCAAGTAAGCAATCTTCCAAAGACCTCTATTAATTCACTTTTGTTGTTGTTGTTGTTTTGGAGGCAACACAAAGACAGATGAGATACCTTAGACATAACTCGCTGGACATCGGTGGAATAAATGAGGGCGGAGGAGAGAGAGGAGGGCTGCTGCACTACTGGCTTCATGGCCTAAAGTACAGTGATCTCTATTGGAAAGTTTACTGCCAATGCACAAAAACACAGATCTGATCAACGCCAATTCTGGGCTTTTGGGGAGGAGGGAAGCGAGGTGGAAGATGGGGAAAGTCAAACGAAGAGAATGATGTGTGCAGACCTCCACCCCCACCCCCCCACCCCCAACAAAATAACGAAAGAAAGAAAGAATTAGAATGAACAAACTGAACCAACAAGCAAAAGTAAATTCGTGACAAGACTGAAGAATGTGAACCCCAGTAGAATCTGACAAAAAAGAACAGCGTATCCACAAGGTCACCAACAGAGCACATTTATACGTACAGAGATCACTGTAGGCCACGACTGTTTTTGTCCTTCAGACAGATCGGAAACGAGAGGACCAACAATCTGTCACGCACATTGGTCATCAATTTTTGGGCTCTTTTGGGAAGGTGTATTTTACCGGCAGATGACCTTACGGCAACTTCCCCCATCCCCACCCACCACTTCACCCCGCCAAAAAAAAAAACAACAACAACCTGAGTTAAAATTGGGTGGCAAGACGGAATCTTAATGTCGTGGTTGACATTTCAGCGCTGTGATAGTTGACAATGTCATACTTCACTGGTTCTGTGTCCTGCTGGCTCGCCTCCCTTAATGGCAAAGTGTGGAGGAATGTGTGAGGGAGAGATAGGCACTCGAGAGGAGTTGTGGAGAGATATGGGAAGGGAGGGGGCGGGGAAGTAAGTGTGAGTTATGTAAGGAGGACTACGACATTACTGTTTTAAAAAAAAATGATGCTAAGGAGGTGGGGCCATTTTCTTCTTTCAAGGAAAGACGCCCGTTCAGTATTAGTACATCACAACTTCTGTGATGCCTTCTGAGTCTTAATCCGAACAAACATAGGAGGCAAGGTCAGGAATACAGCGAGCGAAATAAAAAACAAAACAAAAAACACCAAAATCACGCTATACTGAAAAAGAACATTCTACAGAATTTCGGGACAATACAGAAATTTCACTGATTTCGTCTCTGGAAAGTGACGCACCAACTTCGAGTTCCATCTGTATCCAAAATTAATGTGATCGATGAATATATTATACGCGACAGCAAATTTCTTCCCGTTCTGAAACTATTTTTTCCAAGAATTCCATTTAGGTACATACAAATCCCCTTATCTACTTGTGTGAACAAAACTTTGAGACAAAACCTGTCCTGTCCTCCCCTCCATCCATCCTTCTGCTGGTGGCTGAGTCAAGTCTGTTTTTGTCTCCGTTTCAGTCTGGTCAGATGTGGACCATGGAGTTACTGCTTTTGTCCACAGCATCCGCTTCGCTCCGCTTTATTTTAAAACGAAAAATGTCGTATGAAAAAGTAAAACACTCTTTGCGCCCCCCCCCCCCCCGAAAAGATGCTGTGGTGAACAAGTATACAGAGGCAAAGAGCGTTTATATTTTTCTCACACGTAATTTTCCGTAACAATGACGGAGCGGGGCGGACGCTGTGGACAAGATCATTTAAACAAGAAATCGTGCATTGGTGAGATTTAAGCAAGCCTGTCTCGCGAATTCGGGCCCATTAAGACTGTCTCCAGTCAGCTGGCAGAAAGAATTAAAACATAGACAATACAGACCTGACTCAGAATGCCACCACCTTTCTCCGCTTTCTATTCTGTTCCGGCAAGCATCCACACAGACACATTCACCATGAAGACTTCCAGACTAGAACTAAACAATCTAGACTGTCTTTTTTCCCCTCCCTCAACATCTCTGGAGAATACAATGTATTATTGTAAATATCTGCAGCATGACACCGCCTGGGGCACGGAGCACTGGCAAGGAATGTTGGCAAAAGCTTGGCAAATGAGTTCTCCACAATGCAAGTATGGCGTCTTGCTGGTTATGATCTGCAAGAACAGTAAAGCGTGCCGACATCCCGGGGCGTAGTCCAGTCAGGCATGGGACATTTTGTACACACACACACACACACACACATACACATAAACACACAGAACGTCTCTGTTTCTGTTATTTTGCAGTGACACTGAAAATAATTCTTGCCCTCAATCTGTGAAGTGTTTGGTGGCTTTGTTATTTCGCAGTGACCCTGAAAAGCTTTCTTAAATCCTTGATATTAAGTCTTCAAACGGGTGACGTTCTTGGGAAAAAACCTTGAGCGTAAAGCGTGATACGGTGTGCACTGCATGGCGTTTATCAAGTTCACGTGCAGTAAACCACCAAACTACAAACTCAGTGAATCGTTTTGCTGTTGAATTTTGATGAAATCCAAGGTGAATGCCATAATTATGTGGATGCGGTACTAAAGAACAGCTCAAACTCAGATGTCTCTTAGCTACACATGGCTCATACCTTATGACCCCCTTTGCAGATCACTATTTTATACATGAGGAAGAAGAAAAACTACTATTCCAAAACATACTGCTGTTTGGGGATGTATTCATATGTACTCAAAATGTTTCCCCACAAAAGAAAAAGTCGGGTTCGTACGCACCAGACAAATGTGGAATCAGCTGGCCACTGGAGCCGCAAGTAGGAAAATCTTCGAGTGGATCTTGGAAGGGGGAGAAGAGCACAGTGTTCCGTCAGAATGATAAGGTTCTAACTCCCTTCCTTCAACTTTTGAAGAATTGATGATTGAAATTTCATGTGCTCATAGCTAATAGTGGTACGACTTTTTTCTTTTCAGAAATACTTACAAATGCACACGGTATCAGCCTGATATTTTGACACACAACTGAGAAGGCCTGTAGAAATAGTGTGTAGTGTGCAGTGTAACTCAATTCAGCAGAAAAGTGGAAATAGAACCTTGTCGTTCTAAGGGGATGCTTGTGGGGATACTGACCCGGTATGCTAGGATTCTGGTCTCTGTCATCAAGTCAAATCTTATCAAATCAGACCAACCCCCAAAGTGACAACCTACATGTCTACCAATGAATTAACCTATTTCACCAACTCTAAACCAAATCTCTTTCATTTACTTCATTTATTCTTCAACAACTCCCATTTCCTACTCTATATATGTACTTGTCTTTCTTACACAATTGCCATTTTTCTCTGATCCCCAGTGTCGCCAAACTGGGGCGACCAGGTCTTGGAACATAAAGAGAAAAACAAATAACACAGAACAATATGGTTTGTGGGGGGAGGAAGGAAGAAAACTTGCAGTAGGTTTTAAAAGATTCTCTTCTACATAACATGGCTATAAGCCCGTTGTTTTCCCCTGACCTCAACTATAATCCTGAGAAACTAGGGCACGACAGGGGTCAAGCTATCAATTGTTCTGGCACTGTAGGGTTCTTTGAACGATCACCAAATGTGCTCAACAATACGCATTTTTACAGTAACATCTGAGGGGGTTAGAATTATAAGGGATCAAAGAGCCATTTGACTGCTGTTGAGAAAAATTAATGTAAAAAAAACATCATTTCGGTACAAACCAATCGAATTTAATATTTTACTAATTTACTCGAAGAGTTGATGTCAGCATTGCAAACGTTTATTTATTAATTTTTTGGTTTGTACTGAGGTGGTGTTTTTTGTTGTTGTTTTTTTTTTCAAAAGCAGCCAAATGACACTTAGATCCCTTTTAATTCTATCTCCCTTAAATAAATTGGGAAACTTTTTTTTTCTTTTGGGTAAAAAAAAAAGGGGGGGTGGGGGGGGGGGGGTGTCAAAGAGAGTTCAAACAAAGCAATACAAGTAAACGTGATAAAATTTGCTCTTTGTGAAATAATCCGTATTTTCAAACCAGCAACAGAACATACCGCTCTCAGCATGGTTGTATCCACCCTGGAACACGCCGGTCAACACAGGCACAGAACCACAATGTTTAACTGTAATGTTATCATCACGCACTGCTAACAATGAAACTCACGCCCCACTGTGTGCAGTTTCACTGGAGACATAATAGACATAACGATTGGCCCCAGTTACTGAACAACTAACATTAACAATGGTAAGTGTTGAAATAAAACATTATCAATCTGCCGGTTATAAGTTCAGACAACAATGCACAGAATACACACAAGCCGTTATTGGGAATCCCACTGACAAAACTGTAAATCCACGAAAGGCGTTTTATTTCATAGTTTGACTTCACAAAATGGTATAACACGACACAGAGAGTGTCCAGCAGCTGCGATTCAATTTACACATCCTATCAGTCATCCCAGTTATGCGCATGTACGATACGGTACAGGGTCGCGTCTCCAAGCACGCATTACTTGACTCTAAGCAGGTCGTTATCAAACATCATTTCTATGCGGTATGACACTCAATATTATTAATCTGCGACACGATTACGCTCTTTTTCTCGTTCAGGATCAATTTCGACTTCCTTTTTCGGTCTTTTGTCCTTCATGGGATTCCCCCTGACTGATTAAAACTAAAGACGCCATTGGCGGGTGACGCCACCACGGGAAAGTACACCATCCTTCGATTCACGAGGAATTTCCAATTTTAACTGCATGAATGAAAACACTGCGACAGACGACCTGTGTTGTCAATCGGGGAGAGACTGTGGGCCGATATCAGGTCGTCAACCAACTAATTAGCCCCGTGACCCAAATAACATACGGTTTATATCTTATCTGTATGATATACCTACGGCTAGGTGATAGAAAATAAATGGTAGTCTCAGAGACCAAACCGGCCAACTCTGAAATTCCGACTTCGTTCTACATCATGTTAAAAGTAGCTTGTCATAGAACATATCCCTGCACTTTTAAACCAACCAAATAACTGTTACACAGATACTCATAACTGAACTGTTTTCTGGATAATTTACTAACAAATATTAACGAGAGCTCTCTCTCTCTCTCTTTGTTGTGTGTGTGCGTGTGTGTGTGTGTGTGTCTGTCTGTTTGTGTCTCTCTCTTTCTCTCTGACTGTCAAGTAAGAGGAAAAAAACAACAAAAAAAATAACGGAGAGGAGGGAGCAGAAATATTATGCTCACATACATTTACTGTACATTCAGATTCACACGCACAACTTGGACGTTCAATATGTCCGTTACGATGACTGTTTTTGCCACTACTATCGCTATAATCACTACCGTACTGATAAAAATCTTCGTCTTCTACAAGTGCCACTAATCCCTTTCTTTATCTTACTAGTTTCACTCAAGATTCCATGGCTGAAAAATCCAATACATGTAAATTGTCAGAGTACTGAAATTGGAAAAATGTCAACAGGTAGGAAATTCCACTTCCCGGTCGTCTTAACCAGAACCTTACCTTGTCCCCTGCCAAAGGATCTTGCCAAAATTTCGTTCCAAGTGCCACTGTTCTGGGTTTATGTATTTAGGCAGACAAAAATGTGCAAAAAAATATAAAAACGCAAGCGAGGAATTGAGAAAGTGATGTCTACTCTATCCCACAGCCACGTGTTGATGTATTTCACTGGTCAGTCACAGCTTGAGTGTACGCGGGTTCATGAAAAGGACGTACGCACCAGGAGTGAAAACTCGTCGAAAGCAACTCTACATCAGACATCAGTCGTGGCAAAGAGGTAGAGATTTGTACCTTTATCTTTCCTTCTTTCTGACCTTCTTGATTTATTTCCTCCTGTTTCCCCCCAACCGTTTTTCTTCCTGGGTAATTCTTGAACTTTTTAACAAAAACGAGAACCATGGGCATTGTGTCGCCCAGTTTCAAAAGTTGCAGCAAAATATTCTCAGATTTCAGTATGCAGTCTGTTTGAAAAAGTCTCTGCCAAAAGGCAAGAGACTATTCTTTAAACGACAAATGACTTTTTAAATTGCGACTTTCTTAATGCAGCTCCAAAATCTCCTCGGGTTACAGTTGAGACGATGGCGTGTCCTCAACTATTACTATTACAACCGCTGCTGGTTAGGCAAGGAAGAAGGAAAACAAGAACGGAGAAGTACAAGATAACTGGGACTTGTCAGAGTTTCACGAAAACAATCATAATGATAAAAACCTCTATAGTGGCCGACAATAACATAACAACCACCTCCTCCCTTTCACCTCCTCTTTGATTTTAAATAGCCTCAAGACTGGTCTGAGCGACGAAAAGAGAAAAAAAAAGATTAGCAAGTAATAATAAATAAAAAAAATTCAACATATTTCCGGTCTGAGCCATGTAGCTGTGAAATATGGAAGGGTACTGAGTGGGTACGGGTATAGCCAAGTCTAAAGGTCCACGGGTCAAGTAAAAATAACAATTCGTTCCTGTCGGTCACGGGTGCGAAACAATATTATTCTGGCACCAACTTCAAGAGCTAGAGCTGGTTTTCCTCCCACACATGTGTAAACTTTGCTGATCTGTTGCTGCAAGACTCATCAATTTGTATTTGTCCCGCGACATCCAGCAAAACATAGTTTTGAGAAGAAAGGCATGAAAAGAGGTTTTGCTAGATATTTTCAAAACAGAACCAAAATCATTCCTGCACCGGAAATATCTACTGGCTGACTGGTAATGTCTCCTCGAAGCCTTGTAATGTTTCCTACAGCATTGAAGTATATTACATCAAATATATATATATATATATAGAGAGAGAGAGAGGGGGGGGGGCAGAAAGAGAGAAAGAAAGTTATTTCCCAGTAAAGCACTTTGGATCCCTCCTGGAGAGACAAACGCTATAAGTCAGTGTATTTTCCATGTGTGTTGGAACACATCTTTTTGTGTGAGTGTGTGTGTGTGTGGCTTTGAGCGCAGTACAAATAAATTATTACAATACATTACAAATTCCATCATTATTACGTTATGTATTTACAACACTAAACACTGTATATAACGACTGGTGGCTTTGACACGTCAGCTGTTTCTCTCTTTAAGACAAATTATAATTATAATAACCTTTTCTGCAAATCCCACATATAGGCCGTGGGACCAAAATCCTAGCTAGTCTCTAAAGCAAAGTTCGTTACGCACTCCCTAGGGAAAATCTAGGTATGGTTTTAATATGTCCCCAGTAACCATCTTTGACTAAAAATCAAATGTTGATTAGAATAGCATTGTTTAAATGGCAAACTCAATTCGCATCATTAATTATTATTTATTGGCACACTTTACATACAAATTATACAAAAATGTGCAAGACTTGAAATGACAACATTGGTTTTTTGTGAAGGGGAGATGCATAAGAGCTTGCATGCAAAAAATCAGCTTATCTCCTGAGGTGCGTAACGGAATGACACGCTACAGGTTTGGTCCCACGGCCTAATAGTTCGAGTACCTTCTGATAGTAAATCAAACTCAAACCAGTTATTTGTCTTCTACACGTCATGCCCGCAATAATTATGCCAAATTTTGTTGTCACAGGGAAGTCCCGATTTTTTCTAATTCCCCCCCCCCCCCCCCTCTCCCACAGATTCATAAATCCTGATTTTCGCCGCTTGAGCCAGCGTGTGGCCTATCAGGAAAACAAATCATTTTTAAGAGAAATGGCCGAAAAAGGGGGCTGGAGCGAAGGGACAGGAAATATTTCAGGGGCTAAAGCCCCCACTCTTTTAACAAGGAAGACAAAATGGTTTGGGTGGGGCCCAAGAGAGAAACTTTGAGCGGAAAAACATTATAAAACACCCAAAAAAAGAAGCAGTTTAAACCTATTGATTGGACAGTTATAAACCTGCAAACCTCATTATATTAATTATTATGTTCGGATAATACATGATTGAACTCCTATCAAACATTTGGTATCACTAATGGTAGAGACCTCCCCCCCCCCCCCCTTTTTTTGTGTAGGGAACTCCGTTCAATGGTAGTGTTGAAGCTCGCAGTATCACCAACTTGGTGGATAGAGTCGTAAAATGGCAATCGATTTCGGTCACTTGAGTTGACCTTTCACACAGGACAGTACCCGCTTCCCACCTGTCTTTGGATAACTCAACCACCCCGACAAAAACCTCAAAGCGGGAATGACTCAGGCTGAGACAATGTGGCGCAATCGATCTATTCATGGCCGTGTCAAATGCTGACGGATCACCCACTTTGTACTTTTCCCACTCTGTTTTAATGCCATCAAGTCAATCAGACAACAAGCATAGCACATTAATCACCATTTGTCAACACACACAGACACACCCATACAGGGAGAGAGAGAGAGAGAGAGAGAGGGGAGGGGTAGGGAGAAAGAAGAGGTAATACTGAGGAATCACCACATCGATTTCCTCACAAAATTTCACTGAAAATGCACAAAGACTATTCACAGCCGTAGGCCACACCGCTGAAACCACATCTGTGCGAAAAACAAAAGTTCAAAATTACTTCTTATTCACGAGAGGACTTTACAAACTTTCAGTTAAACGTTGACTGAAATCGCGTTTTTTAATGTAAACTCTTGCCATCATCATCTGGTGGTCGAAAAGATATCGTGTAAAAGAAAGTGCCCGTGGCTTTGAAGGGTGGGGGGGGGGGGTTGTCTGCAAGTCAAGAATTGGATCAATTTTCATTTGTGAAATGATGCGACTCTCCACTTGTCCTCAAAGTTTCTGCAATAGCGACCACCAAATCCATTTTTACCGAACACTTGCTATTCGACAATACCGTTCATACATTAAACTGGCAGAGAACCTGACGTACATGTTCTGTGTAACAGGGTGACAGATTGGCAAGGTATAACTAGCGTGGGAAGATAGTTGACGGCGGGGAGACAGAGTTATTGTAGGCCAGAGGGAAAAAGTAAGGGATGCAACGGAAAGCTTTGACACCCGAAAAGGGTAGTGTTTACTTGACCGCCGTACTTGACGATCAGATCACCTGGGAATTGCTTGGGGGGTAGAGATGCTTCAATAGTATTTGACGTGGAGTCGACGGGGGTGGCTATTAGGATAACTAATGTACACTCGGTGAGCGTCTTGGGACGCTACCCGACTGGGTATAAATCCTCGAACGCTCCTTCCAACTTCAGACCGCTGAGAGCACTCACCAGCTTCGTGCCGAAGAGGAGACCACAACTGCAACTGTAACTTTGTACTAGTCTTGTGAGTGGGGAAGGTCAGGGAACCCGCAAACATCCTTTGTCAGAGCGTGGTATCTTTGGTATCTTGTCGGCATTTGAGCTGTTGCTGAGTGGTAAGTTAATTGTACGATGTATGTGTATTTTACTTAATGTTCATAATTGTAGAACCTAAATCTAGTGGGTTTACTTTGGTATAACTACTGCCTCTGAGAGAGTCACGGAAACGCTGTTACATATATGTTACGAAACCTTATAGGATGGGGTCTGTTAGAGAGAGCGTTATTCTTCGTGGGGAACGTGTAAATATCATTAAAACTGTATTGATCGTTTATTCTATTGCCTTTATGGGAGCCTATGGAGTATGGGAGCTGCAGCCTGACTGATAACGGTGTCAGCGGTTAAAAGTATTAATGATGAATATCCGTCATGGAGTAAGTATGGAAGTCATGCCTTCCAGCAGTAGATTAGGAAGTTGCGATTGTTTTTCTACAGAGGAGGAAGGACAACACCTTCTTGGCTTCTCAACTTCTTGTCCTTTGATTTACGACATCGTGGCGTCTTGGCTTCCCGACCTATTGGCACCTGCCGGTACCTGTTGATCTAAGTGCGCAGTCAAGCCAGAGTAGAGAGGAAGAACCAGTGCCCAGATAGCGCCATACACCCCTAAAGGAGAGGTTTCCTTATGCTGAATGTACCCATGTGTTTTATAAAATGTGCTAGAAATTGAATATTACGAAGCCCTTTTAATTATCATGTACTGATTTGCATTGATTTCATTCCATCGAAATTCACGTGAAATTGTATGACCTATGTTCCTATTATTATTGAATGAATTAATAATTATTGTATAGATAAGCAATACAGATATCGTTTGTTATAACCTATAGAAGAGAGATAGTGTGTTTGTGCCGTGCCTATCACGGCTGGTGTCAGAAGAAAGTTAGTGAGAGGAAGAGTGAGAGAAAGTGGAAACATCACATTCTGCACTGGCGCCTGTACGGAACTATGACTGATGCGTTTCGCTGACCACTGGCTTTATTTTTTTTTGTCTTTCACCGTTCGTTTCATTGCAGCTGATAGCAGAACATGCTACGATAAGATAAGATCAAGATAAAGACAGACAAGATAAGATCGCTATCGATCATTCGCTGGGAAATTTGACACCCATCCGACATGTGAATGACAATGGTAAATGACGTAAAGAAATCCCTGAGAATGCCCAAACAATGAACATCATGTCCCTTTCACAAGCCAACATAACCGCAAGAAAAACGACAATCAAAAGCAGGCCTGCCTCTTAGTGGTGTTGTCCACAGCATCCGCTCCGCTTTTTTCTAGGAAAAACCACGTATGAAAATGTAAAACACTCTTTGCCTTTGTATATATACGTCTATAGTAACCGTTCCCCTCCGCTCCTCACCGCTTTGGTGGCAAAGTGAGTTTAACATGCGTCATTTTCCGTAAAAATTGCGGAGCGAATCGACGCCGTGGCCAAGACCAATGACTCTATACACTTTCACCGCCTGATGGCCACGTTTCTGACCAGCTGAGCAAAACGTTTCCTTGCGTATGAAATTTAGCGATCCGACGGCATTTTTCCCTATCAATTTTATCACGGCATTTTTCCCTATCAATCTTATCACGGCATTTTTCCCTATCAATTTTATCACGGCATTTTTCCCTATCAATTTTATCACGGCATTTTTCCCTATCAATTTTACCTTATGTATTTACTTAGAGGGTTAAGTCAGAGGTTAAGATTGAGTTGGCGTCACTGGACACGAGGTTCGCTGATCAAAATGTCAAGAAAGCGCTTAATTCTCTCTCTTCGAAATTTCTTCTTATTCACAAAAAGACTCTACGGACTTCCCCGTTTTGGATTAAACATGCATTAAAATTACATCTTTTTCGCGTGGATTCTTTTGATGACATCATTCCCAAGATTGATTGACAACGCTGAATAAGCGTACAAGGTATTTATTTGCATTACAGATTTTGGCTATCCATAAAGTTCTCTCACTGTGTAAGAGTTAACCTGCAAACTTGTCAAAAAGACCCCCTGATCCACCAACCATCCCTGAACAAAATCCATGTACAAAGCAATGTCAGTGTAACTTTTCACTCATACAACAGCCAGTGGCGGATCTACTAAGAAACTAATGAAAGCTTCGGGGCCCCAAACCCCTGAAGAAATTTTTGTAATGAGTGAATTTTGCATGTTTCTCTATTGTTGCTGGCTGCGATGGGGCCCCATAACATTTCAACCTTCAAGATCCCAAAAATGTAGGTCCGTCTGTGACAACAACTGCAGGCATTATAACATATGAATTGAAAACAAAGCTCGTGTCAAGACTGTAACACTATGTGTGTGTTCGGATCTGCCAGTATAACACCAGCCCTGATACAATCATGTAGCACCAAGCTACATTCCATCTGGGGTAACAGGTGACATGTGATCAATCATGCTCTACAGACAGCTCTTCATTTTCCTTTCAGGACTCCCGACATGTCACACTCACAGACATTCCTCCGTTCCTCTACAAACCTGCTGATATCCAATTTTCTTTTGATGGAAATTAATTACACAAATGAGGACATGGATAACTTGTTAAACAGAACAAACATTTTAAGAGGTGGGACGGGGCGTGTGGAGATTTAGAACACGTAGAGCTGCCACTTTCCACGTCTTACGATGCCAATCTACCTACACAGAAAATGTGACCGTTTATGGGGTTGTTGTTTCTTTTTGCCTCACTGGAAATAACAAAGAAATATTCAAAACAAAAGAAGAATCTGACGAGGTAGATACAGTAATAGAGGACCCACGCGTTGCTGGCGTCCATCTCTCTCTCCCCTTCTCAAAAATGGCAACTTATGTTTATTATAATTGACTCGTTTATTGGTGAGCTCTGGATACAGAAGTTGCACGTTTCTCTTTTGCATAAAATTTAAACATCGAATAACTTGTCAACTCTGCTAACTGTGCATTGTCTTTATTATCTAATTCGAATGTCAAGCTCGGCGTCCAACAGAAGATGAAATATTTACAATTTACTTCAGTCTTATTCAGTCTGCATTGTTATACCGAACGTGGTCTGAACACAACTGCCTCCTATTTCGTTTCTCCCTAGATATCAACAATCTTGGTATAAAATGATACACGGAGGTATGGTTTCTATACATCTCAAGCCTCTGACTCCGTTCACATTTCTGTTACATTTCAAATAAACAGTCACAACCATAAAACACAAAAATAAGATGGAAAAAGAATGACATTTCATTAAAAATTCATCATCAGTCTGATCTACATTCAACTGATGGTCATATTTACTTACAAATGTGCACACACAAAAATGCTACCCATATTGTTACAAAGCCTGCGGAACTGAAGAATGGGGAATCAACAATATTCCAGGACGTGTTTTGTCACTCAAACATTCCATAGAGTGACCGACGTACATAATATGTCAAAATTTTTTTTTTTTAAATCACACTACAATGCCCTATACATCAATGTGGTGGTGATGGTCGGGGGGGGGGGGGGGTAAGTGGGAAACGTCTTTGTCTTGTCCACAATTTTCACTTCTAAATTAATTTCATATCAGGCAACCATTTCAAAAGGTTGAAAGTTGTACATTGTAGAAATTGAAAGGAGCAGGTGAACTCTGAACATGCCAGGAACAAAATGCTCTTTATCACACCTGAATCCAAATTCTGATACGTGTATTTGCATCATGACGGGTGTGAATATAACATAATTTAGCAGAAAAATCTATGAAATGGGTGACCGGTTCACACCGGGATAACAGTTTACAGTTTTTGATAACGTCCACGGAGATAACAGCCTGATGGGATGGCAACTGATCTTACTTGGCCAAAGTAGCATTTACATTTAGATCAGTCCAAGAATTGTTCAGCTGATGCTGTCATGCAACATCGCAGGTATGTCTGGCTGTAAGACACTGATAACGGGACTGATTTATACTGTGATATAATGTGGGAATGAAGGTGGGCGGGCTACATGCATATCCTCAGCATGATAAGATCAGAGATGATTTAAGTGAATCATTCCAGTGTTTTCTTACGATGACCACAGTGCTCATAATAAACATTCTGAAAGTCAAGGATCAGTACTAAGGCAACCAGAAAACACTGTGTGATATAGAAAAACGCCAAATTATTGGAAATTTAAGCACTAAAATCGTCGTTGATATCACGTACAAGCGTAACCGACATCTCATTCAAAACGTTTTTTTCCTCAAATTAGGTCAAAATTGTATTACAAACATAAACTGTACATCAAAACACATATAATATTAAAAAACATCCATGATATTACCGATAGTTGTCTCACAATAGAGGCTTCAAAATCGCTTAAAGCTTTAAAACGCTCCACTGTAAAATTAGCCTCATGTTGGTTACGCTAGTACGTGAATATCGCCGACGAAATGTTGTGTGCGCGTTTAATTTTCATGCACCATTTGAACTGGGTGTTTTTCCTTAGGAACCGATGACAGCGGCTTACAGGAGTGAATCAGTTAAGTTACTACAAGCTCTGGCAACATCTGTTCTGTACGTCAACCCTTCTCTGGTCCACAGATGACTTGAATTTTATATCTCGTTTCACTGAACTCTGCACTATGTTGAGCACATTAGAATTTCGAAATGGTTGAAAATGTGTGGACAAGGCAAACAGTCCCATTATGGTCTAAATGTTATTGGGTCTCCAATCCACCCATAGACTTCAATGTAGGAGTCAACTTTATCCCCGCACCTATCACCATTCACACTGTTGTTCTGCACCATACCATCAAATTTCAATAGGTTAAGGATAAGTATGTAAAATGAAACCTTTTTGTGTGTGTCTTAACAATTATACACAAACACCTACAATTTCTGCCTTGGTAGTCTATAGTTTGTAAGCTCAATGAACATGAATACATCTACTCTGACATCTCCACCTCCTGTTTCTGCCTGACTTGACATTAATGCTGGAATGTCAAAACACTTGAAGAGGCTTGAAGGATTCTTCACTTTCAAGTGCGCGTTATTTTTTGCAGCCTACTTCCCCGGTGAAGGGTTTGAAATTCTGAATCCTTTTTTTTTTTAATTATTATTTGCTGGTCGAGTGCGCCCCCCCCCCCCCTTCGCTTTGCATTCATAAGCCCCAGACTTTAAGAGCTGAATAAAAAAAGGTTCAGAAATGTAGAGTCTCTATAAATTACCTGTGTTTTTTCCTCAGGAAACCGTTCGTCTTTTTTCATCCGGTACGACAGCTGCAGTTTGTTTCAGGTTACGAAATTTGTCAGTAAAGTCAACGAAACACAACTCCAATAACACCAACCACTACACACAGTTTGATTCACTGCCAGGTGAATAATCCCAAGTTGAAAGGTATCATGTACATGTATATCACCGGTATTGTGGAAAGATGACTATCTAATGTCTAATAATAACCTAATACTCGCAGTGAAACTAGTGAAACCGAACATACAGTAAAATACGAGTAATATTATAGGCTACACACTGTATCAAATCGTTTGATTGTGATTCAGCTCTGACATCCTATCACTGACCTTTAATCTTGCCCCCCGCCCGCCCCTGGGGAACGTTGTCTTTACCCCTCGCGCTCACAAAAAAACCCATAACAAGAGAATAAAAAAGTCACTAAAACACAAAGGCACAGGCCAGGTGATTAGTCAATCAATCTTCATCAATTAAATGGCCCTCCCCACTTTTTCCACAACCGGAGACGGTAAATATATAATACAATAATTATTATCCAACAATATTTAATTCAGCCGGCTATTTGACCCTTACGTTCACATTCGTCTCAGATCTAAATTTTGTAAACATATCATTTGACGACAATCCCATGGACACTTAAACACAATAGACATGTAAACAATCCCGCATAGCTTAGTGGCTATGTAAATAATCGATGATTCACTTAATCACAATTTACACGTACATGTATAAACAATCTCGCATAGCTAAATAGCTATATAAATAATCGATGATTCACTTTCACAAACTTAAGACTATTATTAAACAAAACATAACAAAACAAAAATTGCCGAGTACGGATGTCACAGTTAACTGATACGGTAATAGACGCATCTACCACTTCTAAAAGAGATTTAACTAGTCACAACAAAATTTTAAAACAAGGAAATCCAGCGTTCGAAGTTGTACCTCATGAACGACCACTTGGAGGCGAAGTGACCGACACAAAACAAAGTGAGTCACGAAGATTATCTTCCCCTTCCCTCGTGTATGAACGTACAGCGACCCTCTACGTACAACACACGAGCACTCTCTGCCGATACACACCGCGATAGTGCACACAGACGAACGTAAGCACCTAGATCTACATCAAGGCGCAGTTGACATGAGACCCCCAGGTGTGTCACCAAGTCCTATACTGGCGCGGACGCCCACCTTTCGCCCTTCCCCACACCCAGTTGTTTTTTTTTTTTAATTATTAAACGCCGTTTTCTCCGTCTTGTAACTTCAGGAAGTTCGCACGATGACTGAGCTAACCCCATGCTGGGATCTTACGCTACCCGATTGCCTTTTCTTCTTTGGCCACCTTATAGAACACTGCAGGAAGTACAATAGAGATGACAAACAAACACGCAGGATTGCGTCACTGAGCAGGGGAATTTTAATTACGTCTGTGGAAAGGTGGGGGGGGGTAGTGATAAGCGCGTGCGCAAGCGCGCATACATAGTGATACACACAATACACAGAGGGGAAGACCCGATTGTTTCAACTGGTAGGCCCTATTTTACTTGTAATTGTATAATATGTGTATATCAATATAAGACAGGATAGATAGATAGATAGATAGATAGATAGATAGATAGATAGATAGATAGATAGATAGATAGATAGATAGATGGACAGGCAGATTGACTGACACACAGACAGATAGAGAGGGAGATGGGTAGATAGATAGATAGATAGATAGATAGATAGATAGATAGATAGATAGATAGATAGATAGATAGATAGATAGATAGATAGATAGATAGATAGATAGATAGATAGTCCCTGATTGACTAAAGTAACCTTGACATGCTTCGTTACACGGTCCAAAAAAAAAATAAAAAAATTGAGGCTAAGTTCCAAACCATATTTTTTCCAGTCCCACCCACAGGTCAGCCACTCCCAACCCCTGCGCCTACAGGCCCCAGGACAGTTGTTTCCCTTGTTTGTTCTGTTTTCAATGGAGGGACAACTTGGTTATTGCCCTTAGCTCATGCATGTCAGTACAGTTCACATCTTCGCTGTGGTGCACTACCGTGACTGCCCTACCGCGGCTGTTTTTTGTACCATGGTTTCTGCTGTTTTACCGCTGCTGTTCAAGTTCATGGACGACACACACAAAAAGTTCTGTTTCCGAAAGCTTTCCAATCTCTCTGACAAGATGTTGTATCTTTTCATCCAATATTGTAATATTTCTAGTAATTGTGATCGTGCAATTTGACACTGAACAATTCATTCATGTAACATGGAGGACATATTTGTCTGTCAATCTATCTATCCGTAGGTCTGTCCGTCTGTCTATCTATCTATCTACCTATCTACCTATCTATCTATCTATCTATCTATCTCTCTGTCTGTCTGTCTGTCTGCCTATCTCTCTCTCTCTCTCTCTCTCTCTCTATCTATCTATGTATCTGATCGTATGAATGTCTGGCCTTCTGTCTGTCTGCCTACATGACTGCCTGTCTGGACCACCATCCCGTGGACTCTCTTTTCCAACATTCATTAGTTGAAAACCAAATCTTATGGTGTTTGTTGTGCCTCTCTCTCTCTCTCTCTCGCCCGCCCCCCCCCCCTCTCTCTCTCTCTCTCCCCTATTGCATCACTTCAGATCAAGGATTCTCGTTGTAACCCCATCTCTTTCCACACCGTGTGTTACAGCTAATTAGCTGCTTGTTTCGGCGAGTCCATATTGAGCGCGGTATCTGAGCAAGCAATATCGATACAAGGATGCTGAATGTCTGCGCTACTTACTGCAACACAGATCAATGGCTGATTGACTGGAAAAACAGGTGCGCGTTGTGCTGTAGCAACGTCGCAAAGTCAACCAAATTCCTTCATCTGCCTTACAGGATAGGCTTAAACCTGTATTGAGTTTTCACACTGCCGTACCGTGTGTTTGCGTTATAGTTTAATATGCGTAGTGGCAATGTATCGAAGGGAATGACAGAAAAAGAGAAAGGGGTCACACTACTGACAGAGACTGTATGGCTTACAGAAGTGTGAGCCTCAGTTTGAAGAAAGCACGTCGACAACGGTAAGGGCCACACTGCGCTAAGAAGAAGTAAGATGATCGACAGAATATATTAATACATGTAGAACGATATGACAGATGGACACCCTACCATTGTACCAGAAGCGCCCACCAACCACCGCGCTTATTGGGGTAAAATTGGGGAAGGCTGAAAATGTGTTATGGAGACGAATCCCACGAGAGTGATGGGCGAGAAAAAGGTATATCGGATACTTTTCAAAATAAATAAAAAATAGTTACCAAACACTTCGATTCATACAGACCTATCATCATGTAAAGTGCATACATTTCACTACTTATGAATAATTAAATGGCTCTTATCTTTTTTTTTCCATTCATTTTTATCTGTCATTGCCTTCCTCAGATTTTTAAACCACCCACCTACCCCTCCTCACTTCGCCATCATCTGGCCACCCTCCCCCATCCCGCACTGCGTCCTTCAATCCATCTCCTGTCTCCACACAACGAGACAATTACACACGCCCGCCATCTCACACACTGACCAGGCTTGGCTGGGAAAGACAGATGGCAGGGCAAATTGCCCAATGACACGGCTTGACTATGTGGAGAGGGGCTATGGGGGGGGGGGGGGATAGACAGATGGTCCAAGCCGGGGAGGATGACAGTCACAAAGGTGAACACCGTGGTGACCTTACCAAACAGCTGGATAGAGAGAGAGAATGCAAACGGCGAATGAATGGGGGCGTCAGTGCAAACGCAACTAGATAGACTGGCAGACAGATAGACAGACAGATTGACAGGCAGATTATATACGACATGCTCATCCACCTTCCCACCCCACCCCACCCCCGGCACAAAGTAAGGTCGCCATATTTGTTCCTTTTGAGATGATAGGCTCAGGGTGCACGTAACACATCATGCATTCCCCACTTACTTCCTCTTTTTTCTTTTCTTTTTCCAAATCAAATTAGATAATCCTACATGAACATGAAGTGTCATAAAAAAATCTTTCTTTCTGCGCTTACTAAAACTTAGAAATAGAAGAACTAGGGCACCCAGTGCTAGATGTCGCCCGTACCCTTCTCTGCTGAACAATTTCCTCTTCTGTACAATTCTAGAACTTTAAATTATTTTGACCCCCCCCCCCCCCCAGTTTTCGTCCGGGGGGGGGGGGGGGGGTCGCAGGGGATATAACTTGTGGTTAACTTATGGAAGTGTTTTAACAGCACCAGAAAGCCATGTGTATTATTCCAGGGAGTAGTAACAGCTTGGGCAGCAGCATTTCAGTTGTTATGAAGAATGCATGTCGAGGTGTACATGTGAATGTCTACGAGCTCAGTAATGTCCTGCATAACATCTTAAATAAAATAACCGAGACTATGCGCGAAACTGAAACGTGACAAACTGTCAATTAATATCTTTCTTGTGTTGGCCTCAGCAACAGTGTAAAATGTAATGTAATAATTAACTTGTACGGCGCTCAAATCCACAAAAAATTATGTGCTCAGAGGCGCTGAGCTAAAATTAAAAACAGGATTAACATAAGCTCAATCCACCATGCTCCCATTCACATACATTAACAAACACTTGATCTACTCTCATCCTCAAACCTCTGAGGCCAAAAAGGACATCATTCCGTTTCAATGAAAATAGTCCTAAAGAATTCAGTTTTGAGTCTATTTGTAAATATGACGATGTTTTCACTTTTACAGGTGTCAACGCTGATGTTGTTCCACAATTTAGGCCCAAATTACGGTAAAATACAGTAAGTACAAGAGATCTTTGTTTCTCAAAGGCCTCAGGCTATGGCCTTTTGGTCGTAACACTTAGGAAACCATTTAAACAGTTGTCCTTGTCAGCATAAACTGACTGCTGCGTTATTTCCCATCATTATGCCCATCCAACAAGAGAATGACAAGAGCCTTTCACTGCTCCAGGTTTTAACTTCCTTCTCCAAGCCAGCGGGTTTGTTGAAGTTGGCAGTACTGGCGACCCATCCATTCTGGACACACTACTTGATGCCAATGTTTGTGTTCTGAATCTCAACACACTTTACTACCACACACCGACGTATCGCCCTGAAAGCGCATGACTTGGTGATAAGCGCCTCTAGCATGAGACTCACGCTTTCTCGAGTGGCTTTAGAAGTGTTGGCACTCTAGTCTTAACCTGAGTGACCCGGCTGCTGAAGTCTGAGCTACACAACAAAATCACTGTGTGCAGGCCAAGGCTATTTTAAGTTCCCGGAACACCATGATTCAATACCGTTGACATTTCTGACGGCAAACTGAGATTACTGCTTGGCTTTAACGTACCATTAAAAGTTTAATGGTATATTATAGGCTCAGTGAAGATCGGTTTACCTTCACAGAAAATCATTGCATAATGTACATGTAATACTCTCTCTTTAATTATATCGGGACTGGCGTGAGTACTTCGCAGGGGATATAACCCACGAAATTCAGATCAGTTTATGCCTCGACGTATCACGACGCTTTCCCCATGTTAGCTGAACCTTGTGTTACACTAATAAATAAATACACGTTCTGAACAAGGTCGTAGATCATTCAAGTCAATGCCTTTGACTACACGTTCCCGTAGAATGACAAGGTTCTATCTCCACTTTTTGGCTGAACACACTACACATTACTTCTACGGGCCTTCTCCACAGTGTGTCAAAGTATCAAGCAGATTCTGTGTGTAATTGAAAGTATTATTAAAAAGAAAAAAAAAACCTTGCTCTCAAAGTTATCATCCCATGAAACTTCAATCCTCGAGTTCTCAAAAGCTGACAGAAGGGAATACCTTGTCGTTCAAAATGGACGTACTGCTGGTGTCCGCCCATTTTACCACACGATCTTCAAATTTCTTGCAAAATCTCTTATCTCTTTCCCAAAATAAACTTTAAATACAGTGCCAGCTCTCCCTGATGCAAGAACGACGAATGAGTTGATACAAAAGAATAATCAGTATCACAGCCACGGCAAAATTGTGTTTTTGATCTTACAACAGAAACGTATGCTTTGTGCCTTCGTTTAGGGTGAGTCTTGAACACATCCAACACAAACTACAGGGCTTTGGATGACAGACCAACAATAAAACACAATCTATCACTGTTTCACAAGAGGTATGTGCTCAGTTGTCGACAAAGGACAATACCAGTTAGATAAAACATTGTACAACAGTGACAAGTGGCAGGGGCACTCATTTCTTCTTTTCAGTGAATAGATTATTGTGAGAATTCATTCAAATGGCATGAAAGTGTTTCCATTTATGCCATACACTCATAGCACAGAAGTGATAAAATAGTTCAAGTTTACCGAAAGGCCCGCTTACCAGAGACTGAGCAACCATGCCTCAAATATTCTCCCCTCCGCCCCTTCAGCCTCCCCATGAAAGGACAGTGAAAGAATATCAATGATTCAATGTCAGTCAAATTTTCTTAACTTTCTATTGTAGAGAGGTCACCTCAAGTTGTCATTCACACCCTTCCCCCACAATCTTTTTCTGACAATTTGCATAACTCCAGCACAAACACAAAAAGAACTTGCAATAATAATCAACGAAAAAAACTCCGAAAGGAAAATTTTTCCCATAATACATGTCTTATTCTGAGGATACATCATTACATGTATACAGAAGTGCGAAATGTTACCCTTCAGGCTAGGTTCCTGTGGTATATTATATGATACATATACATACAAAAATGTCACCCACATGTTCATACACACTGTATTATTTTGCACACACATCTGTTTCATATATTTTGCACCCAAGCAAAGCAAAGAGTCAAGATCAGGGAGAGTATCTACGTGACAACCCAAAAGAAAGCAGGGATAGAAAAAAAAATGTATGAGAAAAGACTTTTAGCCTTACCAAGGGTGTGTGGTATTTTACATTATAAGCCATTGCTGAACAGTGGACACAACTCAGTATTTTCTCTATTTGGCTTTGTAATTTGCACAGTGCCCTTAACAACATTTATAATGACAAAATGGCACCAGGAGAAAAGTATATGAAACAAAGCATATCAAATAAAATCACACATGGGCAAAAGACAGGACAGCATGGCAGGAAATGAAGTTGAAAAGACTCTCACTTCTCAGGATCAAAAAAAAAAACATCAAGACCACACGGATCCTGATGCGAGTTGCAGAAATATCAAGAAAGCTCAATGTGAATACAAGAGAATCAGTGACATGACATGACAAACTGCTTACTGATGTCAAGACAGACTGTACTAATTACACAACAGTGTACCTGTACCTCTTTGAGAATGTTTTTTCAGGGCCTTTCCAGGGTATTTCCAGGGCTAAAAATTTAAGCTGCAGAGCTATTTAAATGGAGGAAAATGAGAGAAAATTCATTTATTTCCTTACTTTTCTTCATATTTTTTCCACCTTTGAAATGTTTCTCAAACTCACAGCTATTCTAGGGTTAATCCACCATATTTCCATGGCTTTTTCTCAAACTTATAAATTCCCGGGCTTTCCAGGAATGCCTGGATTCCAGGGCTGCGCAGAAGCCCTGACTATATTTTAAAAAATACATGCAAAATGATGTTCAACAATGTCCGTGCATGTGAATTGTGCTTAATTTTTACATGACAAAAAAAAAGCACTTGTATTAAAGCAAAACTGATGAATTCTCATTAAACTCTGTACCACACAAATATTTTAGATAGTAATAGTATACCGTGATCTGTCTAGATTACTTGATATTTACGGAACAGTTGAAAACAATGGTTTCTTGCAAACTAAACTCATATTTTAGGGGAAAAAAAACTTTTGGCTGCACAGCTACTGTTGAACACCAGGGAAAAGCTGATGGTACAATGTTTCTAAGTGAGTCAAGAAAGATGATCTACTTACTTTGACATCGAAGACACTGTTTGTACAGCCCCCATATAAAGTCACCGCAGTAGTCGCACCAGGTTGGATTGGTCAGCTGGCATGGAACAAAACTGTGACCAATGCCTCGTTGGATTATGTGGGACATTTCAATCTGTTCTCGTGGCCACACGTGTTCTGGCAGCTCATCATACATACTCCGCCGCTTCAGAGGGGCTGCAATTCCCTGGATGACATCCTGCACCTTTCCCCATTTCCGCCGAACAACATCAAATATGCTGCTCTCTCCGCTGCTGCCATCACTGCCTCCTGACCCTGCGCTGGCCACCGAATTCGCTGTCGCCATGATGGCCTCGCTGATTTGTCTGAAGGCAAAGTCCTGCACGTACTCACTGGCCATCAACTGACCAGCACCGTGAGGTTTGCATCACCCATCTTTATAGTCCTCACAAAAAATAATACTTAATACGTCACCATTTTCTTGGAAAAACAAGAAAAGATATGGTTCTAAGTATTATAGGAAGAGTTTATGGCAATCACTATAATCTGAGTCCTCAGCTCCACCATCTAAGGTATCTCATGACTTGAGCATGTGTTGACCTGGTCCCTTGAATCATGTGAAATCTGTTGGAAATGGAAAACACAACTGAACATTTTCAAAAGACTATCTCTGGAAACGAACATTCAAAACTACAGAAATAAACTTAAACAAGGTGATGAGAAATAAACTTAATTCTAGAACAATCTTTCAATTTCTTCTCTTATGTCTGCATTGGATCATGGAAAGTACGTCCTCTGGAGGAATGTTGTATTATCCTGTTTCCCAGCATACAATCCGTTATGTTTTGTTCTGAATACCCAAAGATTATAATCAAACAAATAGCCATGCGTTCTTCAAATGATGGTAAGTGACAGGTGCTAAATAAGGATTTGTTACCTCTGAAAGGATTTCAAAACATGTCTCATAAAATTAACATCTTTCCCACATGAATCTGTCTATAATCTGAACCCTGCATTAAAATTTAGACTTCACCAGGACTTTCCCAAAATGTAATGTTATCTAATAACAAGTAATTTGTTCACCACTCGCTAACTGATTGATAGGCTACTTGATATCAGTTCAAGTATAAAAGTTTTATAACAAGGTCATGGCAATTGTAGCCCAGCCTGAGAACACTCCTTTCTACATATGATCAGTAGCTAATTTTGTAAGATCCAGGTAATTTTTTATACTTTTCGTTTATTATCAGCATTTTTTAAAAAAGACAATAAAATGCTACTGTGATGTATACTTTGAAACATCGGGAGTCTGAACAGCACTGCAAATTGTGTTAATTTACCTCGTTAGAAATGACAGACTGCAGTACTATTCATTATTGCTATAAGGATTACATGATTTTGGTAGGACTAGATTAGAGTCACACAGTCCTGAAGCAAAACGTTGCAGAACATCATGCTTTGCTTCAACCAAAATCTTATCAGTATAATACTGATATAATTATACCAAAACTGAACTGCATATTTTTGGCTAACTGCTCCCAATCACATCAGTAAAAATTTCCATTCTCACAAACATAAACAGTGATGACCAAGCATGACACTTATTCTGGAAATTAATACAAGAGATTGAAAAATCATTTCCTTGCTCATTTCATGCTCAAGGTTGGTAGGCAATTAGACATTTCACGGAAAAGCCACATAGATGTCATATTAACCCTCACCCTGCGCAAGCCGTATTTTCACGCGTCGGGTCACTGACCTTTTTGAGAAGTAACCACCGTGTTATATTGTTCACTGTATCTCTTCTAAATCAAACGCATTGTGACATGGATATGTTAACCAGTGAACCACTGGTCAGAATCACAAAGACTAAGCTTTCAAAGGCTCTCCCCACACTTTCAAAAGATGTAACATCGACATGCGAACTGTTGCTCAACAAATTTGCAATATTATCTCATTTTCTCACAAGCTGACCACCATTTGGAACTGACTGTATCTAAGAACCAATCAGAAACAAGCTCTGAAATAATCTTTGCCCCAAATGCCCACATTGGTTTATTAGTCTGTGTCAATCAGGATGAAACCATTTGTGTAGGCCTTGGGAAGGCGTGGTTAGTTATCATGCTTCGTTCTCATGAAAACTACAGCTGTCATTTTGGAATTATGTCAGATCATTGGTTAGAGACTGACAGACTAAGGTTTTGCTGGTTAATTCATTATCAAGCGTGATAAGGCATAGCAGCGATTGTTTTCATACCAATCAATAAAAAAGGAACCACGTGGACAGCGTATGTGGTCATCGTCTAGCGGCACGGGTCAGTGACCCCAGATAAGATTCTCCGTGAGTAAGGACACTGACCGGGCAGCGGGCTTTATGGGTAGCACGCAGGGTGAGTGTTAACATGGGTCAGGCTCGCATACATGCATAAATTTAACTATTTCTACTACAGGGGTGTAAATGACATTTGAAAAAATTCTTTCAAAATGAAACGTCGGGGCCACATAGGCCCCGGTGGGGTTGAGGGGCAACGCCCCTTGTAGGGGGTTCAGGGGGGGGCATATGCCCCCCAGCCGAAACTGATTTTCACACATTTACAGCTTAAAAACTGGCCTCTCCTGAGCAGAATTTGGTTATAAATAGGGATAAAGAGGCTTTAAAAAGGAAGAAATAAACTAGAAAAGACTACACTGGACAATTAACAAGTGATACATGGATAACTTTCAAAAGAAAAAAGACAATGTGGTAATGGCCACAGGCATAAGGTACATACCTTACTTTGCTTGGTAAATGTGATGTTTCATTCTTCTACAAGTTTTGGTTGATTGTTATTTTATTGTCAAGAGTCACATAAAAAATTCACTTCTAACTTTAGTGTGATGAGTGACCCTATCTTTGAGAGAGACTGGCTTGGGCACTGAAGCTACCTCTAAATCTGCCCTAGATCTATTGTGTTCTTGCTCAATCTTGGAAGCAGGCAAAGAGGGAGGTACAGCTGAACTAGAACTTAATCTAGGCAGAGATTGACTACTGATATCTGCAGTACCAGAAGTCTTACTGCATGGTGCCTGCATTGCAGCAGGAAGACTCTGGTTAGATAGAAATATACGACAGTTTTGCTCGTGAGCTTTAGATCGGTTGGCATGGACATGGTCCTTTAAACAACGCAAACCACCAGTCACCACTGCCGTACTTAGTCTCACACTTGCAATAACAGTACCAAGCAAACCCATTTTTGTCTATCTTACGGAAGTAATCTGAAAAATAATCGCTGTTGTCATCTTCCAATCCCACCAAAACTTGTTCCTACACTCTAGATCAATAGCATCAACTGCTGTATCTCATTCAACAAACTTCGGAAATCTTCGTGAACACGATGTCATGATGTTGTTTACAACTAAAAACAATAAGAGTTACTTCCCTTGCCTTGCATCTATTTCCCCGTATAGGCCTAGGCTATTTTCGTGGGTCAGAGAATTTTTCTCTGAAACCTCGGAGATTCTCGAACTAACGATAGTGAATAAAACTCGTATGGATAGCAAACCAATGTCGTGACAATAGTATTAATGTAGTAGTGAAATTAACTGTTTTTATTCGTAGTTTTTAGGTTTCGATTTGTTACTGTTGAAAAAATATATTACAAGTGAATAAAGAAACCAAAAACAACCTGAAATAACTAAAAATAAGGATAGATTTAGCTCTAGATCTAGGAATTTACCCTCAAAATTAAAAAATCTGAAATCAGAGAAAATCTGAAAGATTTAGGTCCTACATCCCTGCTACTAAAAGTCAATTTAAGCAGAAAAAAGAGGAAATAATTGTAATATCATTAAACTTAAAGCCTGCTTTCAATTTCTTGACCATCAAGAGTGAATGTTAGATTGGGATAGTAGTTAGTACAGTGTACATCTCATATATGTGAACCGGTGTAGGAAATGATTAGAAAATGTTAACAATACAGTTACAGATAGGTTTAAAGAGGCCTTGAATTAAAGTGATCATAAACAATATGGTTTCCCTTACACATTCTGTTCGCACTTTAAAAATTCGTTCAGTTTTAAGATCTATTATAGATCTAGATAATCTACAAAGTATTCTACTGTTTTCATGAGGATCAGCTGATATCATACCACAGCCTGGCACCAATAATTAATCACCTGTTGAAGACATAGGACCTACAGGCCGAACTGCTAGTGCTACAGCATTGATGTTATCATCCGCCATTGAAAGACAGCAACTGAACTCATGGGAGTGCTTTACTGCCTTGAATAGGCCTAGTTTGAGTGCTGGCTAGGGCCCACAGTGTCACCAGACAAAATTAACATCCACTTTTGAAACAGTTGACTTTGTTTTTTCACTTCAGTCATGGAAATTGTGGGACAAAAAAAACAAAACTTTAAGATTATTCTATGGAAGGAAGTAAATAATTTCATGGGACTGACCCTACTTAGAGTCTAGATGGAATTTGACTAGAAGCGGATTCTAAACATAAACATTACAGTTTTTCGGGAGTATAAATTATATTTGGGATCAAATGATAGCTATTTACAGTCATGGCACAATTTATTCATTGTCTGCATGATTATGGACCCATGCCATTGAAACGAAGACGCGACGTTTGCAATTTTCGTAATTTGCAATACTTTCGTCACAAAGAACACGTTAATCGTGACTCATTTTCCACTCGCGATCACTTCCGCTCGGCCTTCGCCATCATCAGCGCTCTCTCGGCTCACTCGTTACCAGGCAAACGGTATCAAATCCTGGCTAAATTTACGCAACATCGTGATCAATAATGATTCTTCAGAATGTACTGTCTCTCAAAAACAGTAATTCTCCTGAACTTACCAAAATGGTCTTTACATCCTTGCTTACATTGTTTGCTTTCGTTTTGGAGCCCTCCACCATGACAGTTTCTTGCTTTCCTTACCGCTTACGCACGAGAGTTCTGACAACTGGGACTCCAAAAATCCGAGGGAATTTTAAACCCGGCACGACAGCAGAACTGGAACTGGGCTAATAATTCAGATTGGCATAATTGTTCCTCTGCTTAATTAATTGCTGGTCTTTCGACATTTATGAGTGGGGTACTGACTTCAAAGCAAGTCCATTCATAGCTGAAACCTTTGATAAACAGATGCCCTTTTCTCGTCCCTCCTCGAATCTTATCACTTACGTGAAATAAAAACTAATGAGTTATATATTTTCAACATGCTCTTCAGTTTTTATTGTTTTCTCTAGTGCTCACAATATGGAGTCAAACGATTTATCTATGTTTTTTTTAATCAAGACGTGAATACACTGGCAGCCCAAGACATAAATGCCCTTGTTCAGACATTATCTTCATATTTTTTTGGGGGGTGAGTTATTTTCCAAGGCCGTCTCGACTTCTCTATATTACATGTTGTATATATATGATATATATATATATATATATACCATACCATACCATTACATGTTGTATATATATATACCATGATAAACCTCCACCTTTTCAATACAGAGGTTGACATCAGTAACTCACTGGTGATTATTGAAACTGCTTCACTGTCAGCCTCTAATTCTAAACCTCTATTCCCATACCACCAAACCACGTTTTCTCCAGTATAGGGCATGATATCTGCCTAAATATATTGCTCTCCTTTTTTAAAATCTCATAACCTAGATTACAATGAATTGCAGATACATGTACTGTATGTTCCGATGCCTCACACTACATTATTCAAATCTGGATGAATTTCGTACTTTTTCCAATGGTTCCACAATAACCGCATATCTTTTCTTACCAATACAATGGCTTGTGATAAACGTACACTTTATGATGTAAAAGGAGAGTCCTCTGGCTTCTATCTAGTGCAAAGCATAAATTATTTCAAGTGAAGATGACAAAGCTTGACTTATGACATCTTATTTTTATACTGAACATTTTTACTTTCCAGAGTCCATAGCCTACTCACATGATGATGAAACACTGTTCCACTTTTATTTGAATTGTTTTTGTATTTTTTAGAGTAAGTTACAGATTGGTAAAGTATGAGATGAACAGTTTTAGTTTTAGCTCATCCAAATCTTGACCTCAGTCACCTACATGTACTAGTTTTAATTAATAATTAGTCTCACATTTGCTTTTTGGATTGCCGACTGGGTCATACTGAAGGACAAACACATACATGTATTTAAATTTTAAGCCTATTCAATTTTTAAAACATATTCAGGATATATTTTGACTCATTTACTTGAGATGTACTGCAAACTTTGTCAAGTTTAGGCTGTGTGTGTGCATATTCATGTACAAATAACACTCATATAACTGAAACCTGTGCTGATTAGCACTGGAAAAAGAAAGACTGAAGTGAATTGTAAGTGCTCCCATTTATTGCTCTTTTTAAAAAAGGTCTACATTTTTACAGTACTGTTGATAAATCTTTTTTTTAAAATGACACTGCTTGCAAAGTAATGGCTACTTACAATTCAATTTAAAAAAACAAACTTTAGCATTTTGTCCCAGACAAGCGCTAACACAGGTTCAGACATGTATCAAATTCTAGCCTCAACTGACCCTCGCGCATGGTACATGTAGTTATGCAGCCAGACAAGTAAATTTTCAGAAAGTGGGGCATGCGCTATAAAATTTAATAAATAAAATAATGCCCTTAGCTTTTAGTTTTACTGCTTACCCTTTCAAAAGACTGCAACAGATCAATGGAATAATCCAGCTAAGGGTATTTTCAGGTAAGGTCTACTGTCATGCGGAAATGAAATGAACGGAGACAGCAGAAAACAACATTCTGTCACAAATTAACAATACACAAATTGTAATTTTCAGTTTTTTATTTTTGTTTTTAGTACAACACCATTTATCGACTTAATATGAAAGTTCTTGTTCTTACATTAAAAAAAAAATCTGTGTTTTGATGGTAGGGGGAGAAAAAAAAAGGGGGGTATTTGTTCATTCTCTTCTCTATACTAAAGAGGTAAAACATGATAAATATGATGAGTACTGAAACAGATACACAACACTGACATGAGTAATGACCTGTGTGGATTTGTTTTGTTTTTATTTTCCTTCAATTATGGACATCTAAACAATGAAAAATTTGGTCATGATCTGTCAAAATGCACAGGACAAAAGATAATGATACAAGAAAATTTGGAACATTCCTCATGATTTTAATATTTTGAACACAATAGATGGACGAAACAAAAATTATAGATGATGGGTGATGAACAAAAACATAATGATTCCATGTCTCTATGATGATTTTGTCAATCTTGCACTCCAAACTCTTTCAGACAGGCAGATTAAAATAAATGGGTTAAAATTTGCATCTGTCATTAATGCCAAGCATTTTAAAAAAGATAACATTTATATAGATTAGATCTTCCCATTTTTATTTCAACAATACACTTAGGTAATAAAATATTCTACCAAGACATCAGATGAATGGACAGTGTCATTTTGCTTTCTTTTACATGACCAAAATGAAACCCACTGAAGATGAGTTAACAAAATTTTTAGATGGGATCATGGCAAATTCCTGTTCTGGAAACAAGTGTGATATGTTGCATACAAAGATAATGACATGCATTAAAAATCTGCTGTAGCTTATTACACACACAAAATGTTGAACAGTTACCCACAGACAATAATGGCCAAGTAAACACAGTTACATAAGTTACATTTTGAAAGCTGGGGAAAAGTTTTTAAAAACCAGAACTTGCCCTAATGAAATGAAGAACCCCCATCGATATTTCAGTAACTACTAACAGAATAATAAGTCAATATACATTTAATATTAAAGCTGAAGCCATAAGACAAATAGCAAAACAATAACTAAAAGCATGTGTAAAGTTGCTTAGAACAACACTAAATGGGACAAAACTTGCATCCCTGAGTCAAGGAATTTTACTAAGAGAAATGACAAAAAAACATGTTATCTTGACAAAAATTCTTTTTTAAAAACCAATAAAAAACTGGGGGTTGATATAAAAAAAAAAAAAAAGTGCACACCTGACAATTTAATGCACTTGAATGTTTTCTACAAAAAAAAAAGAAAGTATACAATATTGCTATGGTTTTATCAATCATGTCTGATATATCTCAACTTGTAACAAAAAAAAATAGTATTTACTGACCAATGAAACAATATGACTTTCAATTGAGACACTGAACAACTTGACTTGGAGTCCATGACTAAACACATGACAATGGTAAGGTGTCAGTAAGTACATGTACTAATATACAGTGAAGAGTGACACGTAAATGGTACAGAAACTATTAACCTCCACACTTATGCAAAATGTATCTTTTCAGATCTTTTATGTTGTAGTTACTTGAACTGGTGAAAACATTGAATCAGAAGCAAGAAAATGTGCCAAGACAAATGCAATTGTCGGCACTGACGATTAGTGTGTATGTGTTTTATAGTTTTTGATTCGCATCTTTATTATCATGTGTAGAGGTGAATGTATCTGCATGTAGGTGAATCTTGTAAAACTGTATTTACATAATTGAAATATGATGACATGTTGGAGTCATTTACTCATCATCATCCTCTTCATCATCATCATCCTCATCATCATCATCTTCTTCCTCCTCCTCCTCTTCCTCTACTTTGGCCTTCTTTGCTGGTGGTCCACCACTGGCGCCTCCTCCAGTCTGAAAAGGTAAATAATAAAAATTATGAAAACAACAAAAATCAAAACTTTAAAGTTGACCAAATGTGAACCTTGCGATGCCAAAACACCCGACAATTTGACTTACATACCACCTCACAACAAGAAAGGGCTGTCAGATAATAATGAAAATCTTATTAAGTTTCTTGCAGCCGTTTGGTTGTAATGCTTAGAAATTCATGCGTATTGTAATATTTTCTCACACACAGCCTGTCCTTAACATGCCAGGGCAAGAAAATTACCATTTTCATATTCCTTGTTACTTTATATAACAATTGCCTAAGTTGTGTTTACTTTCATGCTGTCCATGTGCATCCTAAATAATGAAACAATTAATTTTCTAAAAAGAAAACACTTTTCTCTATAATCTAACAAATAGCTATACAAAGGGGAATTCATGATTATACTCTGCAGGCATTTAAATGGTTAATATTATATTTATAGATGAAGCAAACTGTTAATCCATATATTTTTCTTCACTTGATTTTGTTGTCACTGCTCTGTCTGTCACTGAAAACAATTTCCTATTTTTTTCATCTTCACTTACCCTTCTGTACTCCGTCATAGCTGCCTCATACTTCTTAGACTCCTCGAGTGCCCTTCTCTCATAGGGCTTCTTATCATCACCAGTCAAAGATCTCCACTCTTCTCCAGCTGAAAAAATAAATGCCACAAAATGTGCAATGTTCTGTTATCAAAAGTATCCCAAAATTGTACTTTTGGAATTTTGTCCCATAAAAATCCTTTCTAATATTATCAGTACATTTGTATGATATTTTTCTTTTTAAAAAATCCTGTTGTACTTTGAATGTCAATGGCTCTTTCACAGCATGTCAGTCAGTGCCCAACAGGCAAGGAAATAAAGCAACATAATAATTAAATCCACGGGAAAACAGAGATCAAACACAGCTGCTTTGGGCCAATTCACACACCCTCAAAAAAAAAAAAAAAACTTTCAGGCTCTTGCACCAGTAAACAGGCACTGCACAGAAACTTCCTTTTTGATCCGTGCTAGTAATGCTATACCTGAAACATGTAGGGACCAAAACGATACTGGTGCAAGAACCTGAGAGGGTTAACAGTGAAACAGGTCTCCGCTACACTGAAACCTCAAATTTGCAAGCGTGTCACGTAAAATATGCCATGGAAGGAAGTGAATCAGACACAAAGAAATTACTAACACCTTTACATACTACATAAAAAGAAGACTGTAATATTTTGCTCACCCATTTTGAGTAGCTCTTTGTGCTCAATGCCTTTGTTTGCCATCCTTATTCGGAAGTCTGCCAGAAACAAAAAGTAGGCAGTTGGGGGACGCTTGGGTTTGTTTGGGTCCACAGTCTTGCCTTTGTAAGCTGCCATCTAGAAAAGAAAAAAGAAAAATGTCTGAAACCAAACTAAATATGGGAAAAAAAAATGTCTCAGCATTCATTTGCAAGTGTGACAAGAACAAATGCTTACACTGTGTATACAACTGTACCCAAAGCATTAAATGAATTTGCAAATGTTAAATTCTAGATTTAAAAAAAAAAGACGAAAGAAAGAGAGGGAGGGAAGGAAAGAGGGTGAGACAGAAATGAGAGTTTACGAGGGCGTGGTAAACAACTCACCTCACGCTCGTATCTTTTCTTGTCTTCTGCAGCTGATGCCTGAAATGGCTTCTTCTTCTCAACGGTTAGATTCTTCCATTTTTCTGAAGCTTCCTTTGTGAACTCAGCGATCTGAAGAATGAGCATTTGCATCCTTTTCAAAACTTATTCTGATAATACACTGAACCAGTAACATTTAAATTTTCCAACTCAAACTGCTTACACATTCCTACCACGGACATAATTATTAATAGTAATTACTAATAATAGAAACACAAAGTTCTCTAAGATGCATAGACTATGTAATCATTTCTAAGTTAAATGCCATGAACTCCCCACTACTTAACAATCATATTACCAGCATTCATATAATTCACACTGTCTCATTATGATTGTGCAGTAATAAACATAATAACACAAGCTCACAACATAAAAGCATGCCATAAAAATGTATTTGTAATCAAATTCCCAAGAGCAAGCACAACTTCTCATATTTTGCTCATCATAGGCAGTAGCAGATGCTGTCAACACATACTCATACATCATACATGCACGATTCAAGCTCATTACAAACTCAACAATGAAGACTTATTAAATAATAAGACATCCAAGCTGACAAAGGAAAAATTGAAAGCATCAGAAACAGCCATGAAACTTGGAAATCCAACACAGGTCAAGACCTTTTCTGACTTTTCAAGCGTGTAGCGAGCACTTTTTTCAAGATCACACTCAATTCATCACAAGACTAAAAATACAAGATTCTCCAAAGTCCAGCTCACCTTCGTGGGGGGTTTGCCAGCTTTAGCAGCTTCTTTGCGACACTGGGCGAGAAAGTAAAAGTAAGCTGATGTTGCCCGCTTGGGCTTGTTGGCATCCTTAACCTTCTTCTTGTTGTTCTTGCCAAGTGCACCCTTAGGACGACCTGATGATAAAGGATTAGAAATATGCCAGAATTTCTTCAGATATTACCAACACAACAAATTATAACTGTAAATGTGTAAATTCATTTTGCTTCTTCAGTGAGATTAAAATCAAATAGGTAACATGAAGAACTGTCACAAACAGAAAATGAAAGAAAACAAAGTCCAGCTTCAATATGCATGGTTTATTTCCTGTACCAGGATCAACATTTATAACTGATATAGAGTTCAATTATGATTCAAAGTGAAAGTGTAATATAACTATAGGTTTATGAAAATCTAAACTTTTTGGGCTCCTCCTTCCCCCTTTATAATCTCTCTTTTCTCTCAGTCACATACAGAAATACTTTGCACAGATTTCATATTCATATCTCTACCCAGCACCTTACAAGATCCCTTCTTTCTCTAATCCTCCTCCTCCCTCCCTACACTATAATTGTTCCCTTTTTTTTTTTTTTTAAATCCTCACCAGGCCTAGACAGAATAAACCTATCCCACCATTTTGCTCTTGATTTAATTAATATATTAATAAATGCAATGGCAACATTAAATGAAAATATTCTTTCTAATATTTTAAGTAACACTAAAGATTAGGCCCTACTTGCTTTCCTCTTTAAAAAAATATAGGCCCAGTATTGCAGTAATTTGGCTATATGTGTACATCTATATAGGGGGGCTTAGGGTTGGGTTTTTTTTTGTGTCTGGGGGGTGGGGTGGGGTTAGGAGGTCTGCACTCACAATAGTTACATGCCTTTAAATCAAATGTATACTCACGTCGGTCTACAACGTTCAGTTGCATGTGGAGAAATAAGAAAAGACCTAAATCAAATCAACTGAACTGCAAATTATTTCAGTACAATTTTGAATGCAGATAATTTGGTCTCATTCATGAAATATATAGATCTAGTAATCTTTGATAGCATTCTCTTTTCTTTTTTGTGGTTATAAGGAGGTGGGGGGAACACTGGAAGTGGGAAGAAAGCTCCAAACTAAATCTGAATAGGAAGCTTAACATCCATCCCTCCCTTGCCCAGAAATTTTTACCCGACTTCTACCAACAAATTCAAAATAGTTAGATCTAGACTCTAGATCTAATTAGATTTGTACTTGGAGGAGGTGGAGAAAAATTTTTTTTTCTTAATGTCCTGTTATAATATAACCATTTCTATTACTAACTTTAACTTTACATCTAGAGGCCTATAGTATAATTATATCTCTTAAATGTCTTGGTGTTGGGCCTATTCCTCCATTCCCAAGCTGGAAAAACAAAAAAATTGTACCAGACCACCCACTTTCAACATGCCAGAATCATTTCTCCACTGCTCCTTGCTTATTTTACTGCTAAAAAATTCAAATATATTCAAATCTGACCGACAACCCAATTAGAAATTTTTAAAAGAAAAAAGAAAGCGTCTCTCTGCCATTGAATCTCTTCATTCATTTCTCCATTCTTCATTTCTTAACAATGGCACATCAAAAACATCTAAACAATCCTCGACACAAAATTCAGTAAACAAAACCAACAATAAGTATAACAAAATGCACTCTCAAAAAGAGCGCCCTCTTTCTCAAACTCGCGGCCCACACATCGCCGCCAGAGAAAAAGGCCCAGTTTCCCCCGATTCCTCTCTCTGGCCTTGGAACAAAGAAAAACAATTTTCCAACACCTTGATTCGACCCCCAAAAGCCGATCAATCCCTCCCTTTTTCACAAAATACAACGATACTGATGTTCCCAAATTTAATTTTCAACAATACTTCATCATTTTGTAAATGTTTTAGTATGGTGTATCAATGGAGTAAAATATAGAGAGAATATAAGCCGCTATGATTCTCTGTTAGAAGCGCGCCCGCTACAGCTAGGCTAACCAAGATGGCTAAAGAAGAAAGAAGCCGGTGCCCCGCTTTCGTCGATGAAGTCCGACACAAATACATAAATTTACGAGTTCAGCGATTACATGCAGCTAAAAACATCATTTTCCTATCAATTCAAACGATTTGTACATTTTTGCATCGATTCATCTAAGTAAAAAATCATTGATACTATACTTACCCATCGTTGTAGAGTATTTTGTATAGAAATAGAGGAGATCTGGTAGAGAGAAGCTTCACCACAGAGAGACGCTATGACGTGCTACTACAAGCCTTCACTATGAATTTATTCACGTGAACTATATAACACAAAGAGACCCGTATGCGCATTCCCGCCTATACATTATTACTTAAGGGGAAATAACCTAAATTATTGTGATATCAAATAAAATCATAGGTTGAGTCCCTTCTATTCAAGTTTCTCTTTCGTGACTATTTTGTTTCTTCCTTAGTTTTGTTAGAATGTTAACAAATATAGTTGTTCTCAGTTCATTATGAAACCTTTTTTTTTCCCATTATGTAACGCCTCTTTTTTACAGTGCTTATGTCTCCATACTTCTTCTTTTACAGGAATAAAAGAGTTACTATTAATTTTGTTTAATTTTAGTTTGTTTTAAGGGAAGAGTTAAAAGAAATCAGATGTGTTTTATTGCACTCCGCGTTTATCAGCGTCTAGCATCTGAGGATCCCCATCCCTTAACACCGTGCCTTTCCTCCCTCCTTCCCATTTCATACATGCCCTTCAGATGCTCTGTATGATTTTTCAGCGCTATATTCCACTGATCTACAACAGTTTTTCTCAATATCCGGTCTTTCTTTGTTTCTTTTTCTACTTAATATTATATCCTTTTACTTCGCATTGTTTTTCATTGTTATTGATCTGCCAGTAACATTTTGAAAGGCATGCTCACACCACACCATCCCCATTGTCAACTGGTCGTGCCTTTGGACGCATGCTTTGGGGCGGTTCAGAAATAAGGCTCTCTTCCAACATTAAAATCATTTGTGAACTGTCATTGAGTAGGCTATCGCAGGTTGATACTGTGCGGTAGAAATCAGGGCTTTGGTTTGAACCGTCCAATCTCAATCTATTCCATCTGACTTTTTGCTTGACGTCGGTGAAAGGTGGAAGACAATCAAACATACGCTTAAATTTGCATGACCAGATGCGTAACTAGGACTAATTTTCATATATGAACAAGGAACAAAAACATTGATACATGTATCGGTAAGTTTAATGTTTCATTGAATGACATTCTTACTTAGAGCTTACATTTGGCGGGATGAAGCGCTACACATTAATGCTATTTATCTATTTATTTCTATCTATTATCTATTATTAATTACTTATTTATTCATTTATGTTGCTTCTCTCACTAGATATGACTGCAAGTTGAGAAGAAAAACCTCTGTGGCTGTTTACGGCCCTGGATTGTCAAATCAGAGAAGAAGGCTATTGATTTTACTCAGGTACTGTGGAGGTGGGGCGGTTTAATAGCATGTTCCGAACTGACGAGGTTTTTCATTAGACCGCCACTCGGTGTGGTGGATTCAATAACCTGAGCCTCCATGGTCCACACGCATTATCTGTCTGTTCTCACAGCTCCGTGATAACAAGTATTTAAGATTTGATAAGTATGCTGGTAACGGTATAAATTTTGTGCTAAAGATGTACTCTCCCCTTGCTGCTTGATAGGTCAATCTGGGAGTGGAAAGAAAAGGTATTTGATTTTGTTATACGTGCTACATACTTTCAAAATATTATAAAAATCACAGAAAGACGATGGGGTCGGAGCAAGGCTTAAAGCAAAGTCAAAAATTGTCAAGAAGAAAGAGTTGTATGTAGCAAAGCCTCGCGTAAGAAATAATACCCAAACGATACAATGAAACGCAAACTAAAAAGGAAGCCAGATCAGAAAATGCCTTCCCTTTAGTTTGCGTTTCATTGTATCCTTTGGGTATGTAGCAAAGCCTCGCGAGGCTTCGCCATAATATACAACTTTTTCTTTTTGCCAATTTTTGACTTTTGCATACTTTCCAGCATCATTAATTATGAAATCTTTTCATGACATTTTTATGGCAAATCGCCCCCTTTGATTATGAATGCGCAAAGACCACATTAGTGTTCTGTTGTTTTGTTTCTCAGTAATTAACGAAAAGAGGGTTGTCTCTGTAGCATTTTCTATTTTAACTTTACAAAAAGATTTTCATCAAATGATAATTATAAACCATACATTTTTTTAAAGGTTGTTTTCGTTGTTTCTCGACTGTCAAACCCCAGGGAACTGACAGACGAAGAAAAATTTGATTAAATTTGTTTCTGCACAAGCAGAAAGTTTCGGAGAGAAAAAGAGTTTTCAGGCCAGCGCAGCGGTATACAACGGGCATTATCAACATGTTGTACGGGTTTTGATGTGCTCCAGCAAACTTTTGCATGTGCATTCATCCAGATCTCACCAAGCTGTGGTGCACGTTGTCAGTGGAGGCTGTAATGTGCGGAGGTGCTAATTTCTTTGTTGAGTTTTAAGGAAGAAGTGTCACTTTCTATTTGAGGTAGAGATCTTTTCTTACTGGTAGTTTATGCTCGGATGTGTAGTTATAGTCATTATTATGATTATTATTATTGTTATTATTGTTGTTATTATTGTTGTTACTATTATTATTATTTTTATTAAATTCTTGCATTTGCTATGTGAGAAAAATTAAGTAGTTTTTATTCTGCTATGTGAATAATGTGTTAGTTTTTATTCTGCTATGTGAATAATGTGTTAGTTTTTATTCTGCTATGTGAATAATGTGTTGGTTTTGTGACACTTGAAAATGGATATTTCTGTTTTCCCTGTTGTGGAACTGGATTCATCATAATGCCAGAGGAAATTTATGATTTTAAGTTCAAACAGAATTAGCAGATTAATGTGTTTGTTGTAACTATCAGGTGAGGAGACTGTGGCTGTGTACTTTATCTTCCTCGCCAAAGTACATACTGTTTTATGGACATTATTGTATGCATTATATAGGGAATTACACAATAAAAAAACAACGAAAAAACATTTATATAGAGCTTCATTCGGTAAAACAAGTTTTAAGGGTATTACAGTCATTCTACCATTCACATTCAGTTAAAAAAATACAAAGATCCTGCTAAGGCTCCGAAACAGATGTGGTTGCGTTTCATCAACAAAAAAGTTTCTTGTTTTGGTTTGTATATATTTTTTTTCTTTGTTCTTGTTGTTGTGGTAGTTTTGTTTTGTGTTTTTCGGGGTTCTTCAAAACTTTGCTTCATTATCAGTCGTGAGAGTCTGGGCAAATAACAGCTCATAAACTATCCCTTGAATCTTTGCCTTAGAGAGGGATCACCTCTGCAGTAAGACTTAACCAGCCTCGTATATGCTTGTGCGTCGTTCCCACATAGGCTATACACACAGGCACACAAATACGAGAGAGTGAAAGCCAAAAAACATACGCACACGGAGGAGAGAGAGAGAGAGAGAGAGAGAGAGTTGTCCTGGAATCATTGGATTTCATATGTTTTAGCCAAGTAGTGTTTATCTGGACTGAAAAGAAAACCTAAAGGAAGGACCCCACCCCGCCTCACCCAAACATAACCAAAGATCCCTGACCTGAAATGAACATTCAACTGCCACCCATAGGCTGCTCACGAAATTGGATAATTATACATTTTTAGTATCAATCAGGAAAATCTTTGAAAAACCAAAGGAAAAAAACTGGAAAGGTGAACATCCTTCGAGTCTTAATGCATTCATTTGATCTCTACTTTAATGAGATTAAAAATCAATAGGACATTTGTGCTTTATCAGTTATTTCTCTTTCATCTTCGAAAAATGCAGCATGCTCTTACTGGGTGCAAGAAAGGTCTTACACTAATGAACAAGAGGTCATTAATCTCTGTTGAATTTTTTTTGTGTCCAATCAGTGTCCACAGTTCTTAGCAAGTACCGGTAAATTATTTACATGTATTTCTGTCCAATAACGGAGAGCGCATTAAGCCCTCTAACGCCGAGTCTTCCATTTTGTTAAACATTTCACCTGGTATCCGATGTTCTGGATATAGAACCCTTAAGCATGGTTAATTTTGTTCACAGCATTTTTATGGCAAATCGTCTCCTTTAATTATGAATGCACAAAGACCACAACAGTGACTTTCTTTTCTTTTTTTTAAAACTTTTTTTCTCTGTATTTAGCACAAGGAGAGTTGTCTCTGTAGCATTTTCTGTCTATTTTAACTTTTCAAAAAGATTACATCATCATATGATAATTATTAAACGACAGAGTTTAAGTTGTTGTTTTTTTCGACCCCTAAACTCTTTGGGAAATGACAGGAAAAGAGTGTTCCATTTTGTTAAACATTTCACCTGGTATCCAATGTACTGGATGCAGAAAGATGAAAGCAGTTTAGGATGTGTATCTGTGATGTCTTCTTCAAAGGGGAAAGTACACCAGGATGCAAGCATGTTCCACAATTTAATTATATATGATTATGACAGCCCGTCTATTTTCATGCTGTTTTGTTGGACGCATTTGCTCATAGCCCTAGGCCATGGTGATATGGTTTATGAAAGACGGAGAGAGAGGGAGATGGCTCTATTCTAGCGCATATCTATCAATAGCTGTATTACTGTATGTAGATGTGTATGTGTTAAAGATAAGTCATACACTGAAATTAATTTTGAATCCGTATCCATGATTACACACCTACATTAGCATCAATGGATAGATAAACGAACAGAGAGAGAGAGAGAGAGAGAGACAGTCAGACAGACAGACAGAGAGACAGAGAGGGAGAGAGAGACAGACAGACAGACAGAGAGGGTGGGGGTACTCCAATCTTTATTTCCATTTAACATGATATTTGCATAATATAACAATAAGATGCGAGCACAGGAATAAATGTAGTGGATAACAGTTGTGGTAGTCAGAACGTCAAAATATCTAGGAACGGTAGATTGTAAGTTAGACAGACAATTAGACCGACAGACTGATAGACAGACAGATTGATAGACAAACAGACTGAAAGACAGACAGATCTATAGATAGATTGACAGACAGACAGACAGACAGACAGATAGATAGATAATATCAATATTGATCCTGTACACGTCTATGAAATTCCCTCATCGGCATTATGATATTACTGAGTAAACAATTATGAGCTCACTTGTCGCAACACTGCGAAAGCATTCAGGTAATAAAACAACAACAACAAGATTTTTTTAACATAATTATTATTAATTGATTGTGTCAGCACCATACTCCCACCAACAGCGCCAACCTGTCTTGTTTGTTTACAGATTTCTTGCTTAGATTAGAAACAACGCTGCCCCTGTGTGGATAGTAATTTCAAGGCTCAAAGTTACAGCAATTAACACGCTGTCAGAAAGAAAAAGAAAATAATGTCCTGCCGCCTTACAAATCAAACTCCGAATGGAAAGTATGCAATTCAACTCTTCTGAAATCTAAATACAAAACATACACATCCTAAGCTTATAAATCTGAGGAATCAGTTGGTTTCTCTACATGGGGGAAATCTATGCAGTCGGGGAAATAAGGGGGCGTGGGGATGGGGGAGGGAGGGAGAGGGAAGGGTGGGAGGGGGAGGGAGAGGGAAGGATGGGAGGGGGAGGGAGAGGGAAGGGTGGGAGGGGGGAGGGAGGTGTATGAATTATTGAATTTCTTTAGAAGGCACAGACTTCTGGGGACAATAATTATTTGAAAGGTGGAATGTTTACATTATGTTTGCAAACCAAGTACACGTACCTGGATTTTGTCCAGTCGTTAGCCGCTTCTCTGTTTTTCATAATCACAAAATTATGTTCTGAGATAGGTTTTGAGTTTTCTCGAGAGGTTACACCTTCCTGACAACGCCTTTTCGTGATCCACCGAGCGTCTTTCGCCCTGGACGTTTCTGCTATTCCAGCCATCTGCTTTGATGTTGTTACTGTTTTACGTCTTAACTAGCCTACCCGTCGGCCCCTATGGAGACACGAGATATTATTTGCGAAATGAAAATTATCATAATATCCAATTACTATAATTGTCAAAAATATTCTGTCACACTAGTACCATTTTTATCGGTTCTGTGGAATGTGAAAGCACGACCGGGCTGGTTTCCTTCAGTGTAGAAGTTAGTGATCTTGTCCACAGCATCCGCTCCGCTAATTTTACGGAAAATGCCGTATGAAAAATCTTTTTGCCTCCATAACGGTGAGGAGCGGAGCGGGACGGATGCTATGGACAAGTCTACAGAGGCAAAGAGTGTTTTGCTTTTTCCTACTTCTTTTTCGGTAAAACTAGCGGAGCGGAGCGGATGATGTGGACAAAACCAATTACTCTGTACTCTTAGCTGACGTCATTTTCGCGGCCAGCATTCAAAATAACATTATTGTGGTGGATAAATTGGTTGTTTTTTTAGCTCGAGAAATCTTCTTACTGAGCCAAAACTTGCATTTGTTGTTGTTTTTTTTAATTTGTTGCTAACGTATGGCTTTGTGACAAAAGTTTTTTGTTGTTTTTTTTCAAAACACATTTTAACTCGGTTCTTAGGAAGAATATATCTATACATTTCACAGAAATCCCCGCAGACTCGCGACCATCAGTGGATACAGATGTGACTCAGTGCATCAACGAGAGACATGGAAGATGGTGTATCACACGACTTTCTACGACAGTTCACACTGCGCCACATCCCTGGAACATTGCGTTGCCAAGGTTTTTATGACGTATCACAATATGTCACACCGCCCTTCATTTGTTGTTGAACATCGTGTTAGAGATCTGGTGCTGGGGGGGATCCGTTGCCATGGAGACTATAATGTTACACTCCAGCAACAAGTCAACCGCATCTTCCTCCCAGCTGGTAAACTTGTGACAAGCACAGTGCTTTTGGACCGTTGTGGTTTTCACAGTTTAGATCGTTTACTGAGTGATTGGTTTGCCTGCATGTTATAACCAACTACAAAACTGAATGTCTGACATTCTAACATGTTGTCGGTCCAGTGGCTGGACTTTGTTAATCCTTCGTTAAACCCAATCTTTCGTATTTAGAATATTTTCTTATTTATCAGTAAAGAATTTTGGATAAATATCTATATTTTTGTATTCATTGGCAATTTTCCGTTTAACCGGGCAAGATTCAGATTTTTGTTTTATTTTGTTTAACTAGCTGAGTTACCCGGCCCTGCCCGGGAGAAATATCTTTATCTAGAAAACAACACGCACAATCGGCACACAGATTATGTAGATCTAGGTAGAAAACAACTCACAACTGGCACAGTAACACCCGCATGGCCCGTGCATAAGGCAGACGGCACAGAAACTGATGCCTTCTAACTTTGAAACGCAACCGGAAGTTTAAAGTCGAAACAAAACAAAGGCAGGAGGGAGGCCATCATTGTTGAGGAGAAAGCATTATTCGATGTTTTTATGCCTATTTTCATTTATTACAAAATTACGATACTTCGCTTTCATGTCAAAGGAATAGACATGGTAGCAAAAAGAACTATCTTTCACATGTAATTTTTTCAGGTCTGGGCATTTCTTCCTCGCAGCAGTGAATTTTTTTTCCTTGCTGTTTTTTTTATATATAGATTGGGACACTTACGTCTTGGCTAAGTTGACCGAAATGTCTCTTAGTGCCAATGGCAGTAACTACAGCTCTGCAGATGACGAGACTTCCAAAAAGAGTACTCTTGATATCATTGTAACAACAGGGTCTAATCTAGTGGTCTGTATAATGATACTAGTCAACAATACTTTGTTACTGGTCACTCTTGCCAAAACACGACAACTCTGGACACGGACCAACGCCTATATCGCCTCTTTATCAGTGGCGGATCTATTAGTGGGCATTTTGTTGACGATTCGCCCTTTCTGGGTTATCCCTAGTACGGAATGGCTCTTCAACCAATATAAGTTCGTGTGTATGCCAATCATATGTTTGCTCTACGTCAGTTCTCTGGAATCCTTAGCGTGCCTGGTGCTCGTGTCAACAGATCGCTATCTATACATCGTCCAGCCATACTGGTACGAAAGAAACATTACAATGAAGCGAACGTGCATGCTCTTGGCGGCCTCGTGGATGATGTCAATTACTTTTGGATTTTTACCAATGAAATTGAATACGTTTTCCCCAAGTATTGGCTGCAATCCAATGACCATCATCTCTAAGACGTATCTGTTTTATTGTTTGTCATCATACTTTTTCCTGGCCGCATCCACCATCAGTTTTATGTACGGCAGGGTGTTCTGTGTAGGGAATCAACACAGGCGAAAGATCGAAGCCGCTGCAACTGCAGTCGCTGTGAATAATCAGAGGAAAACGGAAAAATCTCGCTGGCAAGTGATTCGATTTCTTATCTTGGTTTGTGGGATATTTTTTCTATGCTGGTTTCCATTGGCCATCACCGTACTGTTTTACTTCACGATGGGCGCTCCGACCATTGCTATCAGCATCACCGTAAGTCTGGCGGGTCTTAATTCTAGTCTGAACTTTTTTGTCTTCATGGCGATGGATCGCACGTTCAAAAAGGCGTTGTTCAAACATGTCTGTCGCTGCTGGAGAAAATCAGAAAATATCCGCGCCGCTGGACCGAGATCAGTGGAACACAATTCTCAAATGTCTGAAAATGCTGTTTTGGAGACCATTGATACCCCGTCAGCGACAGGTCGAACGAGCTTGTCTGACGCGTGTAACGGTCGCGTCATAGATGTCCTCGAAAAATTCCCAAATCCATGTGTCAACGGCAGAATCAGCAGGACAGCACAGCAAAATATGCAAATGCACACAAGAGATAATGTAGTTAACACAGAGAAATATCACGAGGATCTCAAAACCCCAACATATGTTCAAAATGGCAGCAAAGGAACTGCATTATCTCTTCCTGGAGCCGATCCAACGCCAAAGAGTCATGAATCCCGAACAAACGATGGTGACAACACGTTTTCTCAGAGTGGCGTGGAGAATAGTTTCGATATTGCTTCACAAAATGATACTGTGATAGAACTTAATGTCCTCAAACCGTGGGCAGAATCCGCGGCCATACGTGCAGGCAGCTTTAAACCATGTACTCAGACAAACGTGACAACAGGCCAACTCGATGGGCAGGCTTTACAGGAACCCGGAAATGTGTACGAAAATCCTTCATTCAACAATGATCCGGAATTGCCAAACAGCGTACCTGTGTCGCATGATCTGATATGAAAAAAAAAATCCGCTCATTAGAAAATGATGAAAAGCTTTATCAGGATGCACAGTTAGATTACGGTGCTGAACCAAGAAAAGTTTTAATTTAATTGTGAATGTAATTACTCCTCAAGGAGAGACGGCTGACATCAGAACTTGTGACTCAGTCTTCAAATGTATAGAAATTAACCGTTAATTCTATAGTCCTCTTAATCTTACACATTGTACTGATAATCCCTGAGCATGAGAATCATAGTTTTTAAGCTCAAGTTAAGAATGATAAGCATGTATATTCTGAGTTGCCTCACATGATTTTATATTTTCTTCGTCATTCTGTGGGTATGTATGTCTTGAATGTCTTCTGTTTGTACACCTACCGTACGAAAAACTGAATAAACTTCATTATTGTTGTTTCATTTACCGTTTCTCAAATGCTGCATTTGACTGTTGTTATTACAAAATTGCTAACACATATATAATTAATATTTTGCTATTCTTTTCAAACTACTACACTAAGGTCACCTTTCATGAATTTTTCAGCCATTTCCACTATTTCCACAACGGTAAGCCAGATATTCAGCTCTAGTGTACATCTAGTGTACATCAATTTTCCAACACTAATATCTAAGCCAACTTCTCGAAAAACTGAATCCCATCCTGGTTCATTGATTTTCCTTCACTCCAACGTCTAATGTGTTATGTCTTGTGTTTATGCTGAGTGAAAGAAAAAAAAAATCTTTGAACTACGTCTAAATTTCAAACTGGACAGTGCTGAAAGTTCCCGTCCACACCCATAAAAATTACCATGGGGACAGTACAACAGATGTAACAATTTAATACTGTCCAGGACTTGAATGTTGTCCAGGATCGGTCCTGATTGAAGGCTGCTTCACAACGTTTTGACTATTTAACAATGCACCCAATTCATTGCAAGAAAACTACAGTGATAAGCCCGCGTTTTATTGCACTTGGATTAGTGACTTGGATAGAAATTGATTGTAAACGCGCGGTGGAATTGTCATTGGGACTGTGCTGATCCCGCCCCGGGGTCACAGGGTGATGGCGCTGATTAGATCACAGTAGAACCCCCGGGGCAGAGGTTCCCAACTTTTTCGGCCCCGTTTATCACCAGCAACGCTTGGAAAGTAAACCTATTCTTGTGTTTTTTCAGTTTCTTTTCTTTTTGAGTTTACACTCCTACATATACTACAATGAAGCAAACGCCAAAATGAAAGTTTTTTTAAAGAAGTTTTACTGTTTAACAGTAACAATAATGATAGCGCATAGCAATATTGTTTCGCTTATTTATGAACAACTAATGAGGAACAGATACCGGTATTTTAAAAAAAATGTACAAATCGTCCCATTAGAATGACAAGATTCTAACTCCCTTCAGTCAACTTTTGAGAAATCGAAGATTCAGGTTTCAAGTGATCATAGCTTTTAGAGCAAAGATTTTTTTTCTTTTTAGTAACACTTAAATATTACACATCGAATCTGCTTGATACGTTGACACACAATGGAGAAGGCCCATAGGAGTAGTGTGTAGTGTGTAACTCAGTCCAGCCAAAAAATAGAGACAGAACCTTGTCATCCCAGGGGAACGTAATCTAGAATCAGCAAACTTACCCCCTGGGGAGGCAAAATTGATGCCCTAGGGGTAAATTTAGCCCAAAGTTGGGAGCCCCTGTCTTAGGGCAAGTGATATCGGCGCCATTTTACCATCAACTTAATTATTCAACGCAAGACACTTTTTCTCGTATGTATTCCTGAAACTACAATGCCGAGATGGAGTAACCAAAACGAACATCAACTACATAATATAATGAATTGGTAGGCCTATAGTGAGAGCCTCAGGCAACAGTTCTAGGTTGAGAAGGAGGGAATTGACGAAATATAAAAACCACAGGAAAAACTGTGGGGTCGCAGGTTTTAAACGGAGGTTTCGAACCGAAATATTGATTTATCTTCCTTTTTTTTCCTTTACGTTTTATTGTACTGTTTCGGTATTATTTCTTACGCAAGGCGTTGTTACATACAACTTTTTCTTTTTGCCATAATTATTTTGACGGGGAAAGAGGGGGTAAGGGTGGGAGGAGGAGAGGGGGAAGCAATGTCCTAGATCAATTAAGGGTGGGGGAGCAGAAAGGGAAGCTGTGTCCTAGATCAGTAAGGGGCAGAGGAAGAGGTGGCCCAGATCAATCAGGGGTGGGAGCAGGAGAGGGAGAAGATCATTTAGGAGGAGGGGAGGGAGAAGCGGTGCTCCAGATCAATGCCTAATTGTGGCAATGACTTTTACAGTCTTCAGCGAACGGGACATGGCGGGAACAATCATTCAAAAAATGACAGAAATATTTGTGACTAGTTTTTGTGGTTTTTTTTTAATGTACAAAGTCTGTTATGTAGCCTGTTTCAATGTATCCTAGTTACTTTTAAAGTCTTCTGTGGACTGGGACTGGAAGCTAGCCGCCTCAACATTCGTGCGGGAGGATGGTGGGGGGTAGGCCTATTTAACGTTTTCTTTGTTTATTTGTTCGTTTGTTTACTCACATTTGGGAACTGTCATAGAACAAGCCCAAGCCTGAAATAGCCTTAAATCCTCTCTTCATCCCTCATCCCTCAAGTGCATTTGAGTTTGAGTTTGGGTTTAACGAAGCGTCAGCACGATAACTCCGCGCCTTTCACAGTCCCTTGTGTGTCTGGCTGCAGATTTAACTTGACAATAATTATTACAAGTTTGCTTCACTCCCCAGCCTAGAACCCTACAGAAATCAGACCTGTAGGATTGATGTCAAGTTTTGTACATAGGAATGACATCATCCCATCAGAGATCCACTGGTTTCGACATCAGGCTGATGTAGGTTTCATTTAGGGAACCCGCCCCTGCGGTAATCCGACCAACCCTACTTAAATCTACTTCGGGTCGACGTGTTCAGGTCTTTAGTTTAGGAGGTTCGCTGCCTTTGGGATTAACACCTCAATTTTCTTGTTTTTGTCAATGTGTATTTTTGTGGTACCGATAGGGATTAGTTTTTTAGAATTTTGCTCCCGGCAGGGGGGTTTGTTCGGCCTGCTCTTCTCGACTTTCAACTGCCGAGGTATCTTTAACGTGCGCAACGTGCACACAGGCCTTCCCGAGTTTTTCGTCTTTATCCGAGAAGACTCGATGCTCGATCTGACCTACCGTAAGATCAGGAACAGGAATTTTTCTGCCCCAAAAATTCCAACATGCCTGCACCGACCGGGAATCGAATCGGTACCTTCGGCATGAGAGGCGAGCACCTTGCCTCTAGACCAGCTCGCCCCCTCCCCCCCCCCCCCCTTTACAATATACAAAGAGCCACTTCTCTCTATATCACCGAAAACCATTAATCGATCTCTCATTTTCCAACCAATCAAACAAATAGAAAAACAATTTACGATACAGTAATAAATAATAAATAGAATTTCTATAGCGCATTTCTAATAAAATTATTACTCAATGCGCTGTACATTGCATCAATAATTCATGCATACACTAACCCGTGTGCAAATCATGCTATTGCACGGGACACGCGGGGTGTCAACTCACAAAGGCAGAGCAGTAAGACTTAATTAAAAACAAACAAACAAAAATAAAATAAACAAATAGGAACAGGCAAGATGAAGCAGGTCCATAATAACCACCCAGAACTGAAACTAATACCCAAAACGATTTATCCCGGGCAGGGCCGGGGACCTCAGCTAGTTTCTAATAAAATTATTACTCAATGCGCTGTACATTGCATCAATAATTCATGCATACACTTTCCAAATCTCATACTAAAACACGCACTCTCATCCATACACACTTTCAGTTTCACACACATAGACGCTCTTAGTCATGTTGCTGTCCCGCTGTCCTATTGTCCTGCACTTTATCCACGCTCTGAATAGAGAATATCATAAAAACCACAGAAAAACTGCGGGGTCGCAGCAGGGCTATAAGCAAAGTCAAAATTGGGCAAAAAGAAAAAGTTGTATGTAGCAAAGCTCCGCGTGAGAAATAAAACCCAAACAATACAAAGCAAACTAAAGAGAAGACAAAAAATACACAAATTTTCGGCTTTCGCCGGAGTTTGATTAGGGCCGGACACATGCCTGTGTCTGCCATCAAAAGAGAGCAATGTACTACAATACTGTCATTATGTTCCTATCCACTGTGGACAATTACGGCCTTTCTGTGTGTGTGCAAACAAATTAGATCCGGGGATTCCCAACCTTTTCCGTCCTGTTCACCCTTGGCAACTTTTCGAAAGTAAATATACACACGCCCACCATAATAAAGCAACCAGCAATGGGGACATTTTAAATTAATTGGCATGCTGGAATTTTTTTAGGGGGAAAAAATTCCTGTCCCTGATCCTATGGTAGGTAGGATCGAGCACCTAGCCTGCCCGGATAAGGACGAAAAACTCGGAGGGCCCATGCGCACGTTGCACGCGTTAAAGATACCTCGGCAGTTGGGAATCAAGAAGAGCAGGCCGAATAAATCAAGTGGGCTGGGCAAAATTTCTAAAAAGACAATTCCCTACAACAAAAAGAAAATAAAAAGAAGAAAAGTGACGTGTAAATGACAATGGCAGCGAAACCTCTTAACATAAAGATCTCAGCACACATTTTAAATTGCCGTTTTTACAGTGTTCTTTTAAGTTCAAATAACGACGACAGTAATTATAGCTTATAACAATATTATCTTACTCATTTTTGTACAACTAATGATGAAGAGATATCGGTTTATCCAGTGCTATGTATACAGGTCACTGGATATATCAAAACCAAGCACAGTCAGTCGAAGAGAGTTATTCTTCACTCAACTAGATCACAAACTGGGGAATTCATGTATGTGAATTAGATAGTCGAAAGAGAAACAATGTACATGTACTCCAATTTTTCTCCTCAAATCAGATTTAAAACAAAATGAAAACGTAGGCTAGTCGAAGGGAAATAACCAATATAATCAAGATGCAACCAAATCTTGTACGTCTTATGTTTTTATTTCCCTTTGACCGTGATGCGCAAAAACGTCGCAAAGGAGACTATCAGTTAAGTTTGCATTATTCTGCTTGTAGATTTGGTCTGTTTATCTGTCTGTCTGTGTATGTCTATCTGTTTGTCTGTCTGTCTGTCTGACTCTCTGCCTGTCTCTTTTTCAGTTCAAAATGATACTTGAAAATTTCAAAAGAGACACCCAATACTAACATTACCTGCAGTCTTATACATTGTACTTTCCAACAGAAAAGCTTCTGACAACACATTATATGTTTGAAATAATGAACATTGTAAGAGCTAGCAGCCAAAGGGAATCAACCAATATAAATACTCATAATTAATATTTCATTTGCTATTTCCCTTCTATCGCAACTACAAAGTTACCCTGTTTTGACATATCCATCCATCTAGCCTTTTCTTGACCTCCAAGATTGACTTTTCTGCGAGCATTTTTTTTCAATCGTGCGCCCTGAAGAGCTAGCAATCTAAGGGAAATAACCAATGTACTATGTAATTACAATAAGTATTATACTTGTCATTTCCCTTCGACTATGATTGGTAAATATTACACATTTTGAGACAATCTATCCCTATAATTATGTTATCCTTCCACCCACCCCCCCCCCCCCACATTTGTCAGTTGACTAAAATTATTACTTCTGCCACTTCCTCATGAAGGCATACCTGATACTGAGTCCGATGACAACATCGTTCATCTTTGAGTGACTACAGTATTCAGTACAGTGATTTTCTATTTAAAACCTGCTTGCTCTGGTGGCATCACTTATGCTTTGTCGAAGCTGTACAATTTGGGGAGATGCTTCAGAAAATTGCAATGAGATTTCTCAATGATATCATTTTGCATTTGTGTGGAATGTTGCTGTAATTACAGAGTCATGCATGACTCACATATCAGGGTGATAACAAAAACAACGACATACATACAGGCAAATAGAAAAGAAAAACATGAAACAGGGGGATACGTTGGTCTAAAGGCAAGGTGCTCGCCTCCTATACCTGAGAGACAGGGTTCAATTTCTGGTCAGTGCAAGCATGTTGCAAGATCAGACTGTACCAAAGCTGTGTCCTATCCACACTCCTGTATGGATCAGAGTGTTGGCGAATGACAGAAGGTGACCTCGCCAAGTTGTCTTCCTTCCACACCACATGTCTTCGTAGGATTCTCCGCATCTTTTGGCCAAACAAGATTTCTAATCAGGAACTACTAAGGCGATGCAAGCAAGAAGAAATAGCCAACATCATCACGAAGAGACGATGGAGATGGCTTGGACACGTGCTGCGAAAGGAAGCAAATTCTATAACCAAAACAGCACTTCAGTGGACACCGGAGGGACGGCGCAAGCGAGGCAGACCCAAGGCAACCTGGCGGAGAACAATCGAGGCAGAGATGAAATCCTTCAATCACTCATGGGGAACTCTCGCAAATATGGCCCAGGACAGACAGGGCTGGAGATCCTTTGTTGCTGCCCTAAGCACCAGTGGGTGCAACAGGAAATAGTAGTAGTAGTAGCAAGCATGTTGGAATACCAGGAGGAAACTTCCTGTCCCTGATCCTATTGTAGGTGGGATCAAGCAGCTAGTTTCCTGGGATAAGGGTGAAACACTTGGAGGGCCCATGTACACGTGGCACACGTTAAAGATACCTTGGCAGTCAGAAATCCATAAGAGCAGGCCTAACAAGGCCGCTGCCCAGGTAAAAAAAACAAAAAAAACAACTAGCCTACCACAAAAACACTAAAAAAAAAAAATGAACAGGAAAAACAAAAACAAGAAATGTGAGGTGTAAATGCCAGGAGCAGTAAACCTCCCAAAATAAAGACCTAAAACCAATAAAAACAGAAAAAAAGTAACAAAGGCAAAAAAAATATTATTATTATCAATCATTTATTGGAATGATCAGGAATATTGTAAAAAATGCAAAATATTATAAAACTTTAAACATCAGTGCCACACAAATTCATTTCCAGCATGTTTGAATTAAGTTTATTACATCATGTTGATGTGCTTGGGGCAAAGACCTGTGATGACTAAATTTTAAAGCAAAGGACATTTTTTGCACAACTACTTTTCTATTTCATGATTTTTTTTTCTGCTTTCCTCGTATTAACCCAATTGCTGCTACGTACACCTTTTCCCAGTGGTAAGGAGCATTTTAAAGAATTATGGTAGTATAGTAAAATGGCTGTAAATTTTTGGAATGAAGTTTTAGCTCATAATAACTATACATTTTTGGACAGTAAATTGGATAAGGATTGTACAAAAAAATATGAACCATCTTCTTTGATCAATAAAATCAGTTAATAGCAGAAATACATTTAAATGGAATAAAAGATTTGAGAGTTTAAAAATATATTACCAAGAAGCGTTTTAATGATTAAAAAAAAAAAGCTTTTTTGGACTATTTGGTGACAACTCATTAGATGCCAAAAGTTCTTGGTACCAAAAACCTAAATGAAAACTCAGGATAGGTTTACATAGAGAAAAAAAAAATTGTGGATGGAAACCCTGATAATGAACTAAAGCATGCATAGTTCAAATATCTTAGTTTTGATACAAACTCGATTCAGATAAAATACACGTACATGTATAATGTATTGTCTTTGTGCTTGTATTGAAAATTTGCACTCTGATTATGCCTCAGCATTTGATCATTGAGCTCTGCTTGTCGCGCGAGGGACGGACAGTTTACATTTGAAAATATTTTTCTTGGATAAAATTATCAGTCACACGTGTGCAACATCGGAAAATAGTGCAAATTAATGATTGTCATTCATCTACCAAGACTTACATTCTTACATTCACTTTGCATCTCCCACATTCTCCCCTTTCCTTAAATTATTCTTTCCTTCCAGCCATTCATTTCCAAAGTACATCAATATCCCCTGAGGTTCTTGTGATACTGAACTTTGTTCATGTAACAACAGAGTTAAGAAAAAAAAACAAAAAACCATTTGTTTCTTGGGAACTGTGGCCTAAATTATGGTAAAAGAAAAAAATTTAAATTACTGATAACAGAGCATGCTCTGATTACTGTTGTCAGCTGGTAAATTGACAGACTGTAAAATTCACACTGTCTTCCTTCCACACTGACCAATCTTCCCTGCTTTTATCACCTTTCTCTTGATCCCTCAAGTACGAGAGTGTAAGATCAACAACACAGACCAATTTTTATTCACCTGGTCCTTACAAATGTGGGGTTCATCCCTGTCTCCAGAAATTTTTGTTTTTTTTGTTTTTTCTTGTTCTTGTTGATGTTAAAGCCATTGACTCACATGAATTACTGAGTTCTTTCTGAGTTTCAGTGGGTGAATGTGATCAAATGTGCATGGCGTCAAGTAGCCTACAACGTTCATATGATACCTGGCTTACACTTACAGCCTGAGCCAAACAGTTTACATATGTTTATGACTTGTCACGAGCTCAATTATTGATGCTAGGAGGAAGAACTGCCAGTCAAACGGTGACAATAAACGGATACCCAAAATGCATCTTAAAAAGTTGTTCAAGTTTTCACTTGCAACTGTGGCACAGCAAAATTCACCAGACATTTCCTTTAAAATAAATAATATTGGATTTCCATTTATTTTCAATCATTCAATCCCTCCTGCCTGCTTTTCAGCCATCTATGCTCATGTCACACCAACTTTCAAATCATCACAAGACATGTTTGTTAAAGTTTCTGGCCTTTCCTTGATTGCCAAGAACAAAAAATATGCAACGTTCATGCTGAAATATTTCTGTATTACAAATTCTAGATGCAAGATGATTGTCCTTTCCATAAATAAAATCTCTCTTGTTTCATCACTGCTCTCAATCAGAGCATTTAAAAGTTTAAATGGACATTTAACAATATACACTGTCATGTTTAGACAATTTCTCTGTCACTTACAGTAATTATGTCCTTTGAATCTTTGACAGAAACAAGACAATTTCTTGTGATTATTGTCTGTGACGTCATTTGTTATTAGTGGATGGATCCATAGAAAGCAATATTTAAATCCAATATGTAAAATATATGTGGAGTGTAGCAAAAATATGAGAAAATATAAGTTCATGCGATCTCCAGCTTTCGTTCTTCTTGTTTCTCTTCGACCATCCTTCCCAGCTTCCATCACTTTTTTCTCACTGGTTTTTTTCTCTCTCACACCACACTCAATCAATCATCAAGTGGACACTATACACACATGGGCAATATTGCTCAAAAACATTACAAAATAATGTCATCAAATGGCATAATATTTACAGTAGCAATCTCGACATAATTATTGTCTTGTATAAGAGTTCAGAAACAGAAAACAATAAGATATAAAAATACATAATATATATCGTCAGTGTAATTCTCTAACCGTCCAACTTCACTTTTTTTTTAAAATGACCCAATTCCATCCAGTGAAGGAAATAAATACAGTTTTTTTTGCTCTCCTGTAAAATTTCGTAAAAAGCACTTAGATGGTCAGAGAATTACACCGAGGATATGTAGTGGCATGGCTTGATTATTGCTGTATCAGAGTGAATATTGATTACATGAACATATACATGAACATGTGATTCGAGTATTTGTAATATGAACACCTGACGCCCAAACTGGCATATTATGAAATGGCTCATAGCTTCTTTAGAAATGAATTATTATCGGAACTTTTTAAAGTACATTACTTGCAGAGTAACTTTACCAGACCACTTCAACTTGCCAAAGTAAGTTTTTAAAACTAATAAGACTGTCTTATTTCTTTGAATGCATTTCAAAGGCACATTTCAACATTTTTGCCCAACATACCCCCTTTCACAACTACTACTTTTATTTTCATTGATTGCATTACTTTGACATGGTTCAGATTGGAAATGTACTGACAGTGTATAGGCTCAGTAACATTCTCACAACAATTTTCAGACCTTGACAAAAGACACACCAATGTTTTCACTGCCTCTACTTTCTAAAACAAAAGAAAAAGGCAGAAAAAAAGATTCCCATTACAGATCTAAATCTGAGATTGCTTTGGTTTGTAACCTATTTGGAATAAGGAATAACAGTGAACAGAATATTATGCAATTAGGAAGCTCCCATGGACACAATGGGTTACATAATTTATAAAAAGAAATACTGAAACTTTTAAGACAGTAAGGCTACTGGAGATCTTCAGAAGAAGAGAACCCCTTTAAAACAAGTATTACAGCCCTTGATTTCCTCACTTTCTGCTGGAGTCAGGCCAGGCCACAACCAGGTCATTAATCTGAGTGTTCTCAGAGATCATCGAGTAACAAAATTGTTCACTAACCAAATAGCTGCATCCTTGGTGACTGATAGCTGCCCCTATATTTTTGTGCAGAATACAAACAGTGTCCGGAGACTCTGCTTCAGTTTCATTCAATTGTGCTTGTGCTTCGGTCGCAAAATGGAATGCTCTGGTCAGAATCTTGACCTCCAGATGATAGGAACTCTTGACAACACAATCCAGATTTCTATATCACCTTACGATCAGTTATGTGTAAATCAGTTTGTGGTATTTTTTTCTCGCCGACTATCTTTGGTGTTCTTCTACAGCCTGTAGGTGGTAGTTCCCTTGGGACTTCTGGGTCTTAGCCACCCATGCAGATGAAACAACTGTGCTTAAGATTGAACTATTGTGCAGTCAAACCGATGTTTCCAGGGATAATTTGGATGTAAACATGAGGTTTCCCTCGAAAGATGCCGTAGTCAAACTCATGTCCTGCAACAGAAAACAATATGACAGTCTGTTAACATTGTGTCATGGATGCTCGGTCTGAAACTGATTGGTCTCTAACTTACAGATCTGAAATAAAGATGAACAGTGAACATGATATGATGTTGTTATGAACCTGCCATGCATACACCACTGGATGGATTGATAATGAAGCATCAATATCAGAGAATATTTGATTTGTCAAAATACAGACAAGCTCCTGATCTGTCATTTTATGCACAAGTGTCTGCAGTACTTTATTGGTAAGTGTACTCGCCTTTTTCTTGGAACTGTTCAGCCTGCTCTCACCCCCTCTCTCCCATATGCCCATAAAGCATGCAAAAAGAAGAACCAGGTTCCTGCCATGCAATCAACTGAATGTCACATAATCAAGCCACCCAGGCATGAAAAATTAAAAATCACAGCAACTACAACAACAACAAAAAAGGTAAAACCGCATCTAATTTTATTTTGAATCAAGTGCAAGTTTGTGTTTAAGCTCTAATCTCAATGCAGGATGTTTTTCTTCCACAACAAAATCTGATTCACAGACTTGGACCATGTGTGACATGCCTACCTAATGACTCAGTAAAGCCGGCTGCAAATAAGACTTACAATTTCTTTCTTCATAAAAATTAAAAACTGATAAAATGATGCCATTTTGCCATTCATTGAATGCTGTCTTTCAAGTTCCAAATCTTCCATTCCAAAGTGAAATGTTGTTGCTTAAAACAAGTGCATGATCTCCCGCTGACTTGTGATCCCGTATACCAAATGCTTGGAGAAATTCACCCTTGGCTGAGGTCCTTTATGGCTGCAATAATTCATCTACCTGTACATTACTAACTTAATTTACAAATTTACTGGTGTTTCCAACATTTTCCTAGTGCTCCATCCCCTCTATGTTATATTGATGATGAGCTGGAGTAACTGGCATTGCTTGGGAGATAGCTGTTATTGCATTATATTCATTGTTATTACAAATTTACTTCAGATTTTCTGAACGCGGCCCCTTTCTATGGATGCCGGTTGGTATTTTTTAAGTGCCAGTAAAGCACTTGCACACTTCTGTAGGTCTAAGGCCCGGCGCGCACTATGTTAAAATTGACCATCCGTTCAATGCAAGCAATCTTTGGCGTGGTGTGCAGCACTGTAAACTCTTTGCCAAACAAGCAAAAATCTGCATTTGCACGACGTGCAGCAGACAAAACAGGATAGTGTGCGCCGGGCCTTAGACATATGTGCGCACTGCGCAGTTTGATAAATAAACACACTGTTTTGAATGTCACATGCAGCAAAACCAAGGAGAAGAAAAGATAGAAATGCTGGATGATAACGCGACATGGAAAATATAGGGCTCAACTCTGAAAATGGTCCTCGCTGAGCAAAATACAATCATATACCCAAAATTTTATCATCTGTCAGTAGCTATATTATTTTTCAGAAATTTTGGTGAAAACTGCAAGTTTCTGGGTTTTATGGCTACCTTGGAGTTGTCGGAGTAAGTTTTGCATCTTGCTTTTATATGACAAAGATAGGAGCAAAAAATAAATAAATACATACACAAAAATAGCAAACTGGATCTGAAATAACCCTTCAGGTTATCTTCTTTTGGTTTTTTTTGTTTTTGTTTTTGTTGTTGTTGTTTTTTGTTGTAACCCTAAGCTAACACTGCTTTCAGCTGATTAAATTAGCTCATATTTCAAAGCACCCCAGAGTCAAATTGGCTATCCGTAATTGTCTACTTTGTTGGGGTCTCCATGGCTGTGCAAATTTCAAATTATAGTAAACTTATAAGATCACCACCTGCAGCTAGAAAACCTGGCACAGCACTGTAATTCCCTCCCTGGCAGCAGTAAAGTTAATGATGTGACTTTTTGCTCTTCTTACAACATGATTATGTCTCCATGACTGCTCATATTGTGATGCAGTAGAAAAACGTCAATAATATCCACTGCCCCCACCCCTCCCCCTCCATAGACAGACAGTACATATCAAGTGCAACAATTTTTATTTTAATCAATGAACACTGTTATTGAAAAACTTGACAAACATAACTGTCTGGGAATCCTAAGGGCAGACCAATTAATAGAAACACGTGAAAATTCTTTTCAATTCCGTCTTTGACAATGTCACCTTAACCCAAAAATTAATGGCCCCTCCTCTCCCCACACCAGGGCCAACACTACAAGCGGCAAGTTGCCCGCAAAAGTGAGTGATACACTGCAGACTTCCCCAGTTGATTCATCTTTATTGGCAGTCTTTCTGATCAAGATCACCATGCAACCAATATAAAAAAAAAACAATTAAATTTTTGTGTTACATTTTAAAAATGGGACAATGATTATTTGCACAGAAGCAGCACTGGCGGATATTTGCATCTGACTCGTGCAAATAGACAAGAAACTGAATTTGATTTGTATTCTCAGACCTATATTTGCATCTAAGTATACTTAATATCGTCGCTTCGGTGCAAGAAATGATTATCTCTATTCTCACAACTAAGCAGATATTACTTCTGAACTCACGATAATTGAACTCATGACAATTTAGTTATAATTATCTAATTGTCACCATTTGCAATATATGAACTGTTTTTTCAAAAATTATCAGCCGTGGGGGGAAAATGATACATACCCAATCAAAGGTCATCAAAACCCACCACAGAGAAACATGCATGTGTAAATCTACAGCGATATAAACAAACATCTGGAGAAAAAAAATTATTTCTGGAAAGGAATTGGTCCAATTAGGAAATAAATTATGCAAAATTGGACATTTGTATCAGTGGTATAATTTAGTGCAAAACTGCCATGACAAATAAAAGTATCAAAAACAACATTACAGTTTATCTTTGATCTCAGATTGATTTTCATTGAAAATGTCTCTGTCATTTTCTGATGCCAATTTAGGTCAGAACAAGGTCAGAGCAACCCAACGGGACAAAATTACATGTATAATTTGAAGATTTTGGGATCATTGCGAGACTTGTTTATCCGAACTTAAAGTACATTTAATACATATTATTAAGTTTAACAGGAAGAGATTTTAGTCTTGTGTACAGCCTGAAGGCTCGAAAAGAGATTGTAGTTTTTACAGCTCAACCCTATCACATCACGTACTTTATGTAATGCTATGTGCTGAGAATGTCCAGTCTCTTCAGTATTGAAACCTACATATAAATTTCAGCAAACTTTATCTGTATAAAATCACAGGTATACAAATGACACAAAATTGTATAAAGATTCGTTTCTTTTGTATTTTAAGGCATTTCCCTTGCAGCATAATCCTTATCAAATTTTTTCATTTGGCACTTGTGAAACAGACTATCTTGTGCATTCATTCAAGTTTTAATTTCACCAAATTTGAGTTAATGGAAACTGTTGAAGTTGTGGCAATAATGTTGTTCCATAATGACTGCTCATTCCATTCTTTCCATCAGTTGGTGAAACACGTATTTATTTTGCTTTCATGGAAACATCTTGTCTTCCTAAAGTGACCCCAGTGCTCTCAAACTTTTGTTCAAAATATAAAAACAAACATTTAAAAAAAAAAGGCCTCCTGTTTTCAAAATCTCTGATCAGAGAACTCCAGAAGAAAACAATTAAAATATATTGTACACAGAGTCTCTCAATACACAGAAAATGTCGAATCTAACCAAAGACCAGCAACAGCTAAAACCTAGCCAACTTTTGATCACTGATGGTCAATATATTGACATTCTCATTTTTCTGACGACATCCTGGACACTTTCGTCACTATTAGGGACCGTCACAAATGTCATTAATGTCCACGCCTTTATTAAAATGGGCCTTAAGGATGCAATAACTATCTCTTTTCTAATTCTGTCCAGTTCAAATTTGGGATATTGTATAACATCTTTCTTACAGGCTGTGTGGGTCTTGATGAGAAATCTTGAGCTTAAAAATACACATAATTTTCAAGGGCTTCCCAGAGTTGTTTCCCTGTTTTTAGGCAACACTGGCTTGATGTGGAGAATAGTCGCTATTTTAACCACTACATTTGTCTCTGTGGCCCAATGTATGTGTGTTATAAGACCATTTCATTTTAAACAACAGTTCAACAAACATAGATCTATCTGGATCTTGTTTAGCTTCGTCTTGTTTTCCTCAGCATTATACCTGCCAGTTCTCATGAACATGGGTATAGTGAGGAAAACTGATCCAAGAACGAATTTATCATTGTATGTATTATGGTTGTCTGCCAACAGGGAGGCTATAAAAGACATTGTGTGGATGATTGGTGGTTCTGTCATTCCCTTTAGCACTGAAATCATTGTTGTGATTTGTGTTACACTTATGGGCAGGAGACTCCGTGAAGCTCTGAAGTTCAGGCAGTCCATGATGTTAGGCCCCACTGTGGTCTCAGCAAATAACAACTCCACTCATCATAGTGACATGACAGATGATGTCAAGGAAGTGGAAGAATTAAATATATCAGTTCATCTTGTCAGAAAATCTCCTGGAACTCCTACAATCTTGATCAACACAGACACTGGACAACAAATATCCCAGTTTTCAATGAAACACAAGGAAACGGCAAACAGTTTGAGAGATGTCACAGACGAGAAAGGACAACATGGAACAACCAAAACCAAACACATCAAAACTCCAACAAGAAGTGATACAACTTCTTCCAGAATTTGTAGCACCAATGGCGAAAATAAAAAGGATTTCAGGAAACAGAAAAATGTGAAGAATGTCAGTGAAAGTCGATCCACCACAAAAATGACAGGTAAAGATTTGCAAGTTTCACAACAAGTGGTGATTATTTCAGCGGCTTATATCGCCTGTAACACTCCCAAAATGTTGATATCATTGGTAGGGTTTATAGAACCTGAGTACGATTTGGGCAAACAATATCAGAACGTGTATCTAACCTGCACTGGCATGACGGCAACCATGGAGCTTCTGAATGCAACACTCAACTTTTTCATTTACTCTCGTTTTAATTCCCGATTCCAAAAGCTGTCTTTATGTCATTGGTGAGACAATCCATTGACAGATAATGATACAACCACCACTAGAGATTTCAGTTAAATCTAGCTTTTGGATATCTATCTGGAAATTTAAAAAGACTTGATTTGGATTTTCATCAAAATTTTTCAGAATCTCTGCATGATTTTAATTAAATCTGATGTTTTACCAGAAGATTTTATTCAGATTTGAATGGCTGTTTACTGAAATTTTTCCATGCATTCCTTGAACAGGTGTTGGAATGTTTCATTACCTGTTACATGTACGTTAATTTCTAGATGTAAACTTCGGTTATGTAGGAATCCAACATTACCAATTATCATGATAAATTGAAAAAATTACATCAAAAACAGATTGTCTGAATCATAAAGGTTATGGAATCACTATCGTTACCACTGTGATAGCTACACATCTAAAGTCACTACAAGAAGGCTGTACCACAAGACAAAGTGAAAATGATGAAAAAAATACCCCAAAAAAAGCATAATTTATCAGTTACCATTAAGATCAAATCAGTTGCGGAAAAAATGATGGCAGCAAACATCAACAAAACCTACAATGACACAACTACTTAACAGTCACATATAAAAAACAATAGCCATAGTTATCTGCCTCTTACCCTAGTTCATGCAGAACTTTGTTATCACAGACAAAAAGAACAATAACATCAACAAAAACAGTAACGAGACTCTCACCCTTGTCCCGACTGAAACTCTGTCATCATAATAAGAGTATGAGTATGTGCTGTCTTGTGATTGGAAAGCCTGGTTCACATAAGCCAATCGTCTCTTGTCGCCCTCAGGATCTAGCACAAAATCTTCCACATAGTCAACAAGTTTTCGATGTTTAACAAGTGCTGGGCCCCAGTATTTGTTGGGCATACTCTGATAACGCAGTCTCTGTAATGAATAAGAGTTTAAACAGAAAACTATTTTGCAATAAGGACTCCAAATTGATGAAGCGGCACTGGCGAAACTGTTGTCTATGCGACGAACCTGCTTATTGCCAAAAACTCTAGTTTCAAGATTATGACAAGCTCCCCTAAATGTCATTTCATCATGCTGGGAAACTCTATGAACTAGGAGATACCCCACTTAAGTGTGCTATATCTTGGTAAGTCATACACGATATGGTTGTTTTCTCATACAGCCTAGCTGGGATAGGATAAAGATATGCCTGTTGGACAAATGCATTTTCATTAAAAAAAAATGTCAAATTTTGCCAGATCCTTTCAGAATCATAAGTCAAAGCATTTAAATACCAAAGATGTAAAAAAAAATAAAAATAAATAAAACCAGAAAATGCTATTTATAGCAATATACTGGTTTGTCATACCAAAGATGAAATGTTGAAATTGCAACAATCTACACAACTGTCATGTCTGTCAATGACCAATCTCTTTTCCAAGTCAATTGCAGGATTTTGATGGGGGTTAAGATCTCCCCAGCAATCTTACGTTGGAAATGAAGAATGTTGACTCATATTTGTCAGAAAATGGAAGGAATCTGTGATTTTATCCCAACTAAAAGTTTGGGCAATGACCCAGGGTGACATCTTGTGAATTCTCTTTCCCATGATGATAAGGGGAGAGTGAAGATACTACAGGAGTGTAATCAATGCTAGAAATACAAGATGTCTTTGTGCTGTAGTGATATAATTGTAGATATCAGGTCAGAACAATGACAGACCAGAAAATCTACCTTAATGAAGTTATAAACACATGTAGCTTTGCACCGAAATCTTATACACAAAGAACTGAGCTAAGTACAGAAGCCACTTTTACATGTGAAGCACCATTCAGCATGGGTGAGGGCTAATATATCTTTTATAACTGACAATGATCAGCTTAATCAGAGTTCATTCATAATTGAGATAAATACCCAAACAAAACTGTTGCATGTTTTGCTTGGCTCTTCTGTACTTTGCCAAAATGAAAACAGAATGATGTAATGAAAGACAGTCATATTAAAGATTAGAGAGGGAAGACAATGGGAGGCAAATATCCCTTTTTTTCTGCCCAGGGATGACAGATTTTCATCATTTACTGAGGCAGTCCAGAAATACAAAAAAAAAGTGGCTCTCTTGAAGCAGAAGTTCTTACCTCCAGCAGCGTTTTCCCCTCATCCTCTCGCACCAGTTTATAGATTGCACAGACAGGAATCCACACCACAGATGCTAGCACCATCAACCACCCCAGAGCTTCACCTCCAGCTGTATACTGGTAGCTGCCATAGGTGGTAGGACTGTAGTCCGCAAAGCCAAACACCAGGATAAACTGAGAACAGATTTATTTCAGCTCTGTTACTAAAAGCATATCAATTCTGAAGAAGCACATCTCTTCAATCTCTTCACAAAGTCTCTGCCAGTCAGGGATGACCATGACATTTTGATCCCTTACTATTTCAACTGTCTGCTCTGCTGGAGAAGTATCACTTATGGCTGGATAGGCCAATATGGAGGTGACCGACTCTTTACAAGCTCCTCAATTTCCAAATAATAACTTTCATTTTGTCATCGATCCCTAAGAACTCAAATATTCAAGAAATCAATTTTTAATTTTTACAGATATTCAACTACACTCAAAGTTGCATGGAATAACCATGGTTACTAGCAAAGTTTCATAAAGTTCTCGTAACTAGATCAGTTGTACTGAAATAAAACAGTTTTTTGCTACTCCTGAAAAGCAGCCAAAACTGATTACTACAGTTTTAGGGAACATTGATGATTTCAGATCATTTGGTTTGTTCCATCTGATGTCACAGAAATGATTAATACATCTCTGACCATCCAAACCAACAGGGAATTGTTGAGGACAAGTGATACATAATAATGAATTCTAGCTTTATGACCTCCCGAATAGCTGTTTCACACTGATCCTTTCCAACATGATCTACAGACAAGCCAGCCTGTTAAATTGTTCCTCATGCAATTTGTTGGAAAGAATGTTTTGGACAAACCAGACTTTGAAAAGAATGCAAAAACTCTGGAATTAACATTTTTAAATTTTAGACAAAACATAATCTTCTAATGTGATTTATAAGGAAAAATAAATCGAATGCAGTAATGTCTATGTAACTTATTCATAACTGCTTTAGCTCGCTTTGCAATATTGACAACCAGAAAGCAAGGAGAAGACAGGATAGAGCAGGCGAATTTCAGGTCCAAGTTGCACTGACTCACCAATATCAGCAGTGGTGATACACCCATCCAGCACAGCTTCCACCACACGGGTGGCCTTGACCCGTACATCAAGGTCATGTCCTGGAGAAATCTATTACATCCTGCAATGGGAGGGAAGAGTACTGATGAATATTAACGACGTGATACCAATTATTATTCATTAATCAAATGTAACACACCACCCATAGCTTCTACTTTCACAATGAACTAAATCCAGAGATGGTTATTTCTAAATTACATATAAGCTTTTCTGTAATGAGTTCTCCATTCCCTCGTAATTTACATTTCAAAGCTTACTTGGGGAGTTTTGAGGTGCCCCATCATAAAAGCAAGTTTGACCATAAGTACTACTTTAGCCAAAGTTTTTGAGAGTATTGCAACACCATTTCTGTTTGTGAGCGAATTCTGATTTTGTGAGAATTTGAGAAGGTGTATTTGTGATCATTTTGTTGATTTAGTGTTATATATCTAGGACATAACACCCCAGCCCCCCCCCCCCCCCCCCCCCCCAAAATAAACTTTTCTTGCCTTGAGTCTTTGTGGGAAGTGCAGCCGAGTGATAAATTTCTATGTATCACTAGAGGGTAACATGCAAAATTCAATCTCTGTTGGTATTTACTAAAAACACAATTTTCAAATTGTAGCAATGACACAAAACTATTGTCAGCCTGGCTCTAGGCAGTTTTTTACATTTGAACTCATACCTACCATACACATAAGATATTGCCAAAATTTCAGTCAGTCCAATGACCATCAGTGACCATGAGGCAGCATAGGTATCCATTAGATTCAGCATGTATGCACCACCCTGGGGATGAACCAGTGGAAATCATACTTAGAGAAATAAACCATCAAAGTTGTTTTTAATGTTGCTTTTTTTTTTTTTTTTCAAAGAAAATATTATAGGCTAATGTTGCTATGATTCACATAATCCAGCAAATTTTCTACAGCCAAACACTTTTTATGGTTGTACAGTATCTAATTCTAACTATTCATTTATCACATTACTGACTGAGTTTATGGAAAGTTTAAAAATCAATGCTTGTGCATGGTTACATGACTAAAAGCTGGAGGGAAGTAAATCAAAATCACAAAACCATGTCCATTCAGTTGTCCGACATTTAGAAGAAAGTCTGTAAAGTTCCTTCACATTTGCTGACTATTTTTTCTGATGACAACGGCAAAATTAATTAAACTAAACTAATAAAAAGTATTCATCACTTCACTACTTCTTCTATCATAATGCCACCAGTACTGCAATTGCCACAGAACATTAAAAATTACATTTTGCTGGTATGATGATTACATGGACAGTAGTCCAGACAGAATACAGGGGCAAATTGCCTTAGGCTGAGGTCCTGGTAAAACCAAAAGACTTCATCCACACAGAATTTCAAAACATTTGAACATTGCTATCTCTGAACCATAAAGATCTGATTTCATAAATTTAGTAACAAAATCCATATTTATGTACAATAAAATTGTTTTAACACAATTTGCACACATGTATTAACTTAAGTGGTTACACGACCAATAAAGATTTAACGCCATGATAAAATTTTAATGTATAGATAATGTAAAAAAAAACCTGTTTGGCTTCCATCTCAGATGAGAGTCCTAAACAGAGCATATTTTCATGAACTGTGTCTTAGAAATTCAGTAGATAATAAGTAAACAGAGATTCTTTTCATAAAGTGTCACAGTAACAACTGTTTAAGAGATAGCATTTATGCCGTGGCCTTAAAGGCAGCCCGTTTTAAAAATCTACGAAGTCATGCACTCAGAGCTATGGATCACATCAGTCAGTCAGATGGTAGATAGATTGTACTGCAAAGAACATAAGCGATTTCAGAGGATAAAAGTGGAACAATGTGTTTCACTTTCAACTTACATTTGTGGTGAGCGGAAGCCCCAGAAAGAACAAAATGATACACAGCGACATAATGACGAATATTTTCCATTTTCTGTACATTGGCCATTGGTCTAAAATACTGGTTATCACAGTCTCCACCATAGCAAACTGCGGATTTAAAAAACAATGAGGATAAAAATATATAGAGCTTTCAATCATACCTGATTGGCACATAAACTCATGGCACTAAACTTGGCCAGCTACTTGGAACTGCCAGTATTGGACCTCAGAAGTAACTCTTAATATATTGTCATCATTTTATAAAACCTGAAAATGTTAGTATTTTTTGTTCATAGCAATGAGATTCTGGATAGCATACCATCAAATAAAGCAGAAGTCAAAATCATTTTACGTGCAATTTCACAAAAATTCAATTGAGAGACACTGCAAAAGTCAGAACTGGATTTCAATGATAACAATGATGTTGGGTGAACTACGAGTGGCTAATGTGGTTACTGCGTGGGTTCAATAGTAACTCCCTTAAGGATACACAGGATTAACAAACACAGGGTTCTGCTGGCAATCTTATTTATTCAAAAAGCCTAACAAAGGTATCACTACCAAACCAAAAGGCATAGGAGAACCCTACCAAGCAAAAAAAGCCCAACCAGCCATAAGCCAAAGTCTTTCTGCTACTGGCGCAACTGGACTAGGCCATGTTTTGGGCGAGGCGCGCCACGGCAGGCCGCCGCCGGTCTATTGTACTGCAAGGTCCACTTGTGCTTCCTATTGTTGCGGCGTCTTTGATGGAGTCTACTGACCACTCGAACTGGCATCATCTTTATGAGCCAGCGCGGACGTCCGAGAGGGCTATTACGTAGTCCAGTGTTGGACAAGTGAAAGGCTCGGACATTGAGTCCAGCCGAACAACATAACCGGTTAGAGTCCTAACACAATCGAATTTACAGTACGGTTAAAAGGGTGCACACAAAAGTCAATTAGGTATCCCAGTAAACTGCAGAAATTACTCTAACGTCCCCTCCAGCAATAATTGAATAAATTTGACCAAGGTTGGATTTATCGGGGATAACATGCGTCTAACTCGTGGTTTACTTTAAATCCGAGATCCTCTTATTAATTATTTCAATAGGACATGTGCATCAAAGTACAACGAAATTAGTACCATTATAAAGTAGAAACTTGCTGCTAAAATTCTAACTGACTACTTATACCAGAAACCCGGTAATGGTTTTAATATAAATTTTCAAAGTGTCAGGACTAACAACATTTGCCAGATTTGTGTGGGATATTTCAGTCCATTAATATGACGTATCTCCATTGATAACAAATGTTATCATAAATACCTATATTGTACCGATAGGGTATTGTCTACCTCAAAAATGAATTCGGGTTCCCGTCTTTCTGTCAGTGGATAACAACGAATGAGCGAGTTGTAAGAAACTTAAAGCCATGATATAAGAGCTGGAAGCCCGGTGGTCAAAATTTCCAATTGACCAATCAAAATGCGCGCTTTCCACCGTGATGTGAATAACGGGTCCCGCGCCACTATTACAAGGGAAATAATCCAATTAATGGTACTCGGCCAAGTGTCCATAAACTACTATGAGCGGCCGTCCCTCACTCACGCACCAGAGTTACCATGAAAGCACATTAAAAATAGAAAGTCGTTCATCCTCTCACAATGACATAGCATCAATTAATTATCTAGAGAAGACAAACGTCCAATGGATCAGAATCAGGGGTGATTACCTGGCTATCTAATCCCAATAATATCAACATGAAGAAAAACAAAATGGACCAGAAAGGCGGGGCAGGAAGTTGCGTCACAGCTTCAGGATACACAACGAATGCTAAGCCTGGACCTGTGAGAGATAAGACAGAATTGGGATGTGGGATTTCTAGCCTAAGAAACTTTTCTCACACACATGACACAGCAAAAGTCCATTATATCATTATACATAGTGTATATCAAACATTAACATTACAGGCCTCCACTGCTTCCTATGTGAACGCAGGTAGATAAAACTACGCTTTTTTGACTCCAACAGTCGTAAGACTAAAAATCTAAGTAAAAAAGCAATTGTGGTGAGTGGATGTCCCAGAAAGAACAAAATGATACACAGCAACATAATGATCCCATTATAATACATCATATAATAACGGACATAGCCCATTTGATTACTGTACACATACAGTAAAAAGACTATACTATTGGACTGAATCAAAACATTGCTTGAACCATATTACAAAAACTGAGTTTTTTCCTTCCCATTTTTCTTTACTTTGGAGCCTTAAACTGGGGCAGTTTCTTGATGAAATGTAAAATACCATTATTAAACACACGTATCTCATAAGTCTTAATTCAACCAAACTCAAATTATTGACAAATCAGCTCTCAGGCACAAAAATTGTTTGACTGACCATGTGTGGCCACTTTATCAATGTCCACCTTGAGTTGCCCTGCCATGTGACCTAGATAGGAGAAGATGACAATTCCTCCAAACAGACTAGTGAGAGAATTGCCAATACCAACCACCAAGGTATCTCTGGAAATGGTGAGAAAAATGGAATTGTTGAATGACAATACAAAGTAGATTATTTTAGTTGGAACAGTAATAACAGTCTCATTTTACTGTTTTTGGAGATTATATTTACCAAGTGCAGGCTAAATTCATCTCAAGGAGGATCAACAAAATGCAGCTTTTTGAACAAAACCTGAATCAAGGAATTTCAAAGTGCGTAAGGCAAAGGGAAGAACCAATAAATCATTCGCAGGCTGCTAATCCTGCTTTTTGTGTATATATATATGGTCCATTTTGTTGTAATTTGCATGAGTAAGAAAAACCCCATAAGAAACTATATAATAAATTCCAAAACAAAGAGAAATAGAAGAAAAGAACTAGCTTTTGGACCTCAAATCCTTCACCAGGTAATTTAACTTAGTTCTAACCCCTGCTTTGAACCCACAGATTTTCCGTGTTTTTTCTTTTTCTTTTTTTTTTCCAATATTTTGGGTGACAGATGTAAAACATTTTGAAATCGAAGGCCACATGATGCAGTGGTTCTCAACCCTTTTCAGGCCATCGCCCCTCTAAGCTCCAAGTTTTCTTTCATCGCCCCCTTCCCCGTCCCTACTCAAACCCAGCTGATACATTCCACATAAAGACAAACTATACACAAATTATGATGTTAAGTGTTTCAAAGCCTTATCAATGACAATAGGAGTGTTGATTAATCATTATAAACTTGAAAGCATTCTTTATCAAATGGACAAAAAAAAAAGGCCTTTTCTACTCATAAAATCCATCTACAAGTGCTGTGGAGGATTCTCCATTCTTATTTTCGCCATCCAGTCACATGTTTTTATCGCTTTGCACCCTTGTCGCCCTTTTCTTTGTTTATGCCGTCCTGGACATCAAAATCACCCACACTGAGAAGTCCTGAATTATGGCAACTTAACTTTTCTCAAAAACTGAGATATTTGGCATGCCTATAGCCCTTGACAGCCCACAAGTTGTGTTAAAGACTGGGAGTTAAGTTCTGAAAGTTTGGATTAAGTAAAGGTTTTTTAATGTATTGTAACTGTTAAGTCTGATAAAGGAAGTTATTCAGTTTTTTGCTTTTTCCCAAAAAAAACTGTTACTGTTACAAATGAAACAGTTCATTTGTCCTTCCATGGAACTACCATTTGAATTCATACATATGTATAATTGTGGTCCTTGGAGTTTGGTCATCAGTACAACAGCTAAGTTTATGTTAATGTTGATTGTCTTCTGCTTACCTCAAAGCATTGTTGTGAAAGCGATTATAACTGGAGAGAGTGATGAGACCTCCCCAAGCTGGTCCTAGTGAGTAGAAAATCTGAGTAGCAGCATCACGCCAGACCTGAGTAGGAGTAAAGTACTTGATTAAATACAGTAATTTCCAGGTAATCGTGGGGTATTTGCCATATTGTTGTATGCGAAATTTTGTGGACTTTGAGGAAATGGGGAAAGGATTGGCATTTCGGATAGAGGAAAATATAAAAAGTGAAAAACGAAAAAGATGATCAGTAACATAGGGAGAAAAGAGAACAAATAGGAAAGATGAAAAAAACAAGATAAAGAAATGTTATTTGGGACTGAAAGAGCTGAGTGGATGGATGAGACGCCAAAACAATTGAATAATTGAGAAAAAGTTGAAGAAACATAAAAGACAAATGAGGTAACACTCGCAGTCTGAACTCCTTTGGCTATCAGCCAGCATGGGATGTATGGCATCCGTACAGTGTCGTACTTCTACTGATTGTACAAGCTTTGGGCCAAGCTGATCTGATATAGCACAGACAAGGCTTTAAACAAAAATTTGGAAAATATGTGGGATCACAGCCGGGTTTGGAATAAAGCTGAAATGTGGGAAGCCACAGAGAATAATAACACTGATACCATTCCTTGTTAAACCATAATACACTAACACACTGAAACTATACCTTGTTAAAATCATTACCTTTAAAATTCATGAAAATTTATTTCCCTGGCCATGAGTGATGAAATGATTCCGTATATATAACATTCTCTTTCTTTTCTATCTTAATTCCCTTCCCCTGACCAGCATTTCATCCCCATAGAATGACAAGGTTCTAACTCCCTTTCGCCAACTTTTGAGAAATCAAGGATTGAAGTTTCATGTGATCATAGCTTTTAGTGCAAAAAATTTGTTTCTTTTTAATAATACTTACAAATTACACACCAAATCTGCTCGATACTTTGAGAGACTATGGAGAAGGCCCTTAGAAGTTACGTAATGTTTAACTTAGTTCAGCCAAAAAGTGGAGATAGAATCTTGTCATTCTGAGGGGACGATTTGTTAACACAACACCTGCTCTCCAGTACTTACTTGAGCATCTCCCAAACGTTCAAAGTCTGGAGCAAAGAAGAAATACACACCGTCTCCCGCTGAGTCCAAAGTTACGCCACGGAAAAATAGAATGGCGAGTACCACATAGGGAAATAATGCAGTGAAATAGACCACCTGTCAGAAAACCATAACAGTTACACAGAGTGTCACCAAAATATTGTGGGGTATTTGCCATATTGTTGTATGCGATACTTTTGAGGTTTTGTCATGAAAATAAAGTCATTCCAAGCCATTAAAACCTTTCCAAGGCATGTGTTTGTGACATAACGTCCTCCAATGTTACACAACTCGTCAAACTTCCATCCTCTTTTTCTCGTTAAAGACAAAAAAACAGATATATAACAATATGTAAAATACTTGACGATATGATCATTTCCACCTATACCAATTTATTGCATTAGTCGTCCCACATTAAATAAATACAAGGAAATTGGTATGGAATATCACAATAATGCTCATAAATATACGAAACTAACCAAGCTGTAATATATATCACTTTCTGCTCAATTTCCACTTAAGCTAAAATCTGTGCAGTCTCTTCTCCAGTTCTGGCACAGTTTGATAAATTTCCAGATGGAGACAAACTGAGAAAAACGCTTTGCTCTAGACAAAACTAAACAGAAATAACTGAATCTCCACTCTCCTTTCCCAAACTAGCTATCAAATTATCACATTACTCTACTAGTCCCTGCATTATGAATACCATTAACTGGGCAGTTTAGTTTATTCCCTCGTCAAGTCTCGGCCACTGAAAGTTACCCACCTTGCCAGTAGATTTGATTCCTTTGAGAAGACAGAAAAATGTCACAATCCATGCCAAAAGAAGACTCAATGTCAGATGCCATCTTGGAGTTCCCAGATGGAACAGACCAGAGCTGAGGGACAGCACATTATTTCTGGGGAAAATTCGTTAATCCATATTTGGCAATTGTGACCTGACAGAGAATCAGTAAGATATTGCTGCTGCCCAGGTTGAGAAAATCAAGCAAATGATAGCTGGGACAAACAGTTAACGTTCTGTTACAAGGGAAATAATAGAAGTTAGCACTCACAATCTTACTATAATGGAGCTGGGCCCATAAATGTGTTTAGTGGAAATGCCCCAAAACTAGCCATAGAAAAAATATGAAAATTGGTAGATAGATACAACTTAGCCTGCTGGTTTACATGTGCGTATTATATTATAAAATGTTCCATATACCAAAATAATGATACAAGAATTGCGTGATACTCACCTCCAATATTCCTCTGAAGGGGACACGCGGTGTTTGCCTGTGACCTGCTCATATAGTGATAAGTTCCATATCCCAATAAATTGGTTGTCATGGTAACAGGTGCCATTGACATTCTGAAAACCATCTTCACATGTCACAAGGGGTGACTTCAAACTACAATCTGGCACAGAGAAATCAAAACAGAAAGAGTGGACATGTGCAAAAGGGTGAACCACCTCAGATGCAATGTAAAGGCAGCTGTAGATATGTGTACACCTAGGACTCATGAGTTCTTACTGAGAACTTCAGTGCAGGATTTGAATGGGAGTACTAATGCAGTAATTGACTCAGCGAACATGTTGTCTATCTTTTCCCACTGATCAAAACATCTCTGACAAAAAAGTGCATGTCAAACATCACCGACAAATGGCAGTATTAGTCTGAAAATGTTTACATATAGCAGAAGAAATTACAACATGCCATGATTTACATCAACACATAAAAATATGATGAAAGAACTGAAATGGCTCATTGTAACTATGTTAAATGAAAAATAAATAAGATGAAGTTCACTTAATTCATACAAAAACTATGATGTACTATTATATTATTACATAAATAAGTATTAGATAAAATATTATATTTTGATATAGTAATTACATAAAATACTACAATATATTTCAATATAATAATTATATAAAATACTACAATATATTTCAATATAATAATTATATAAAATACTATAATATATTTTAATTTAAACTGTTTCATATATCAAAATAATGATATGCATCATAATGTAATATATTACAGTATCAAAATATATTACTTTTCTTTTAGATTTCAATTAATATTTTTTGTCTTATTTGCTAACTAACATACGACTTTGAAAACGACAAATGTTTTTCTGAACATTTCAACTTAACATTAAAAAAAAAGACTGCCAGTGCATACTGTTGGACGCTGGACACTATAGATGTTAACAGCTTCTTCTTCTTCTTTCGTTCACCAATCTAAATCTGCATTCTGGCAGAGCACCATAAAATTTGACATTCAGGTCGGTGGGTTTGGGCCAATATGTTTCTGGTAGTGCTGAGAAAAGTGTGCAGTTCTGCAATATATGCTCTATTTTAACAGCTGAAAACAAAACAAAAATCCTCAAAGATGTCTTCACAGAAAGACATGCATACTCACCTTCAGTATTCCAGGTTGGGTTATCACAACTTGACCAGGGTAAAGAACTGGTGAAAGATGCAAACAGGTAATACTGGGCCCAGGCAATGGTCATGTTGTAATAGATGCTGACTAGAGTTGACGCCACCACCATCGCTACACCCACACCTGAATAATAATAATAATGAGGATAATAAATAACACTTATACAGCACTTCATCCCATCAAATGCAAGCTCTCAACACTTTGCAGTCATTTTTAAACTTACATTCAGCCAATACAAAGAATATGCTAAATACAGGACAACAGTCAGAAACAGCTGTCGTTACATTCAAATAAAGTGTGTTTTCAGGGGTTTCTTAACATCTCATAGCTCAGAGATTTGCTTCGGTTTTGACACAGCGAATTCCAGGTGTTTGGGCCACAAAAAGAAAAAGATTCTTCGCCGAGAGATCTGAGAGACATAGTTGGAACTTTTAATTTTGTTCTATAAGCTGAAGATCCTAGCTGACATGATGGAATGTAAAAATTCAGTAATTCGATAATATAGGATGATGTGTTGTTATACACACATCTGTGACATAATGTGGCCATCTTGTACAAAATTATGCTGTTCAACTGGCAGTCAGTGCAAGGACTTCAAAAGATAAAACATGAGAATGGATATCAGAACAGATGTTTCTGGGTTGGTTTTCTTCTAAATTATTGTCCAAAAAAAAAAAAAAAGCAATATAAAGCCAAGAGTAGACTGATATTATTTTGTTTGAATGATGTCATGGGAGTGCTTTCATGAGGAGTTTTTGGACAGTCATCACCATCATCACAGTCATCAATATCATTAAAAAACCAGAATATCTAATTATAAAACTTGTCAAATGCTACATTAGGCTACAGCATATAAAAGATGAGATTTTATATATAATAATATACTGAACAAAGTGATATCCAAAAGTTGATTTGTGAAAAAAGAAATATATCAAATCAGGTAGTAAGAGGGCAAAGGTGGAAAATTTCACTCACACTGATTTTACATTCATTCAGCCCTCTCTTTTGCTACATTCTAAAGACTAATAAGTATCCCAACAATAAATCAGTCACAACAGAAATGTAAAATACTTGTTCCTAGTCTCTTCAAGCTATGAAACTGATGCTGTTGTCCACTGGCGTTCCTTGCAGTTCTTGAGTTTTCAGTGTTTGCAGTTTACCTTTAAATATAGGAGCAAAATCCCAACATTTGGCCGGTCCTCGACTGCTGAATTGTCCCAGGCTGACTTCCAGGTAGACAAGGGGAATCCCCACAACAGCCAACATCAACAGGTATGGTAGTAAGAAAGCCCCACCTCCATTTCTGGAAGCAACATTATTATGAAAGTACAATACAGACTAAGGTACAGAAGATCGTTTTTGCCCACCGCAATTCACCTCAACAAGACACTTTAGCTAGATATGTGCCACATTTCACCAAGTTTCTTACCATGTTACGTCATGCATGCCTGTTATTGAGTTCATTGAGTTGTGATATACAATAATTTATGTAATGATGCATAGGATATGTGTACCATGCATGTGCTCTTAAATCCTCTGTGAAAGAGAATTTCAGTCATGGGATAATAAAGTGAATCTTATCTATCTTATTCAACAAAATATCACATAGGATATTTTAAAAAATGCCCACTGATATGCCCATTTCTAAAACAATGAAATTTTCAAAAAAACTATTGACTTGGTAAAAACACAAAACAATGCAAGAACAAACACCACATTAAACAACTGGGTCAGTATTTCGAATCTGTGTCATTCCTCTTCAAGTTTATCACCCCACTTAACATTGTGACAATTCCGAATAGATTATCATTACTGACACGATATCTTAAAACTTAGGCTGACAATTATCAAGTTAAGTTTCCCAAGAATGCTGAAGTTTGGGACTAGATACAAAAATGAGAGAAATAGACACATGATTTACCTGTAACAGAGATAGGGGAATCTCCAGATATTGCCCAGTCCTACAGCATATCCCAGCATGGACAGGACAAAGTCCAGTTTGCCACTCCAGTTGCCTCGCTCTTTGTTCTCATCTCCTCCATAAGATAACTTCTGGCTTAAAGTCAACCGGGTAGAACTTCTCTGTAAGTTCAAACAGTTAAAGGAGAATTTTTCTAACTGGTTTACTCTATCATCATCTATGTATTAATTTTCTCCCTTATTCTAACCCATTTGAGCATGGGCAGTCAGACGGATGGACAGACAGGCAGACATACAGATGGACACAAAGATGCAATCTTTGAAAAGCCGTTTCATATTTTCATAAATTAATAATCATTACTGTAATGCAAGGAAAATTGTTAATGGGATGCATGAGTAGTACCTCTCGAAGGGCAAATTAATATTTCTGAGTTCTGCTGATACAGAGTTGTCTCATGGGGGTGAAGGCTACAGTTATGTAAAACAGTGACCACAGGTGAACCTAATGGCCTATTTTCATGGAACAACTAGAATGTCTTAGGGTTGAGAGTAAACTAATGGGTGTGTATTCAAATAACAATGGCCTTTTGACACACGTGTTCAAAGAACAGTGGCGTTTTGACACATGTATTCAAAGAACAATGGCTTTTTGACACACGTTTCAAATAACAATGGCTTTTTGACATTAAACTATAACCATCCAGTCAAACAAAGACAATAATTAAACACAATGTGTTTCACTGACACCACAGAACTTGCCCCCTACGAAATTTTATATTATTTTATTTCATCTTTCAAAGAAGTTCCTCAGCCATAATGTTTCATTCTCCAAAAAGTTCCAGTTCTTCTTTTTGGATTACAGTTAGTCTTTTCGAGTGCCCATGCTCAGCCGCCTTGCCAAAAAAAAAAAAATCTTTGCAGACGTGCACTGGATGCCGGTCAACATCACAATTTCTGGTGATCTAAGTGAGACAAAACATAGCATAGACATTATCTTACCGACTCCGGCGGCAGGGATGTAGAGAGGCCTGTGGGGGTTTTCCCTTCCAGCCAATCGCTGACCAGCTCCGTGTCACTGATGGTGTAGGCCAAGGATGAGTTAGAGAAGGCTGCTGAGACCTCACTCTCGCTGTATTCGTCCATCCTCCAAGCTGACCCCTCTGTCTTCCAACAGACTATACTCTACAGTCCATATCTCAACTCCCCCATGCCAGCGCCCCGCTATAGGCCGTTATCATTATGGTGGCTCCTGGACTGAAAAAGTTATCAATACAAATTTACCGACCAATAAGTGTCGAGCAACAGATATGGCAACAATCTTACATTTTTATGCAATAAAAACATCTGTTCTGAGCCAAACCGTGTATGTCATTATGTGTGCCTGCACTCTGCTCAAAACATCTATAGTGTTTTTCCCAAACGGGATCATATTAACCCTCTTGCTTTCAAAGGGTTAATATATTATAAGCCCATCATATGTCGCGGACGGCTGCCGTACGACTGATATATTGGCCCTATTGTTTTATGCTAAAACTGCCCGTCAGGCCGATATAGCTGCTGGCATTGTTCCTGCATGTTTTACACTTCTTATATTATATGTATATACTACTTCTTGCTGTCTTTCTACCCGCTAATCCATTATCAGATACATTTGCAATGTCATGTTCCAGGAAGGTGACGACGAGGTCAGCTTGTCCGTCACCAGCGGTGCCGGTGAAGATTTTCAAAAAGCCCAAGAATAGCCTACCTATGAATCCCAAAATGAGGTAAACAAAAAATCCCAAGATATTCTCCACCCACCCCCTCCCCCCAATACATTTAAAATTTACAACTTGGTTATGCATTACTAAGCAATGTTAGTGATTAGCTCGCAGATAACGCCAAAGTTCCTCTCACACAGGCAATCTCAAACTGCCCTTTAGCCCATTTGGCTTTATTAACCTTTTAAGCCGCAAAAAGTATTGTGAGTGACAATCGTGTGTGCGTGTGTGAATGTGCAAAAAAATAATAATAACAGCTATTACACAAAAGCCTGAAAAATCCCAGGATCCCCCCCCCCCCATGGCAACTCCCAAGGTAACCCCCAAAATCACAAGATCTTGGGGGAAAAATCCCGCGGACAGGCAACATTGTCCGTCACATGACCTGTACTTACAAACGCCTTCAGTTGATTCCACTCCAGATCACCGCACTAGTTATTGACACAATATAAAAATTTGGCTGGACACTAAAGTGAACAAGAGATGTCGCGCAACTTAGTACAGACTGAAACTCTGGTCAAAAACATTTTCCACAACCTGTCCAGAGGTACCATTAATGTTTGAAGAGACAGACTACACGGTGCTGCTGTGGCATATAATAGCCAATGCTTATAGTTTCATATAATGATATATAGGACTGCCCCAAAATATACACTAGTGAACGGCCCCCTTCCTCCATTTTTTTTTTTACCAAAACAAAACAGAAACCCTCTTCCTTTACACCGGACACGTTGACGAGATGACGTGATTGCTTTATTAATAAGGATCAAAATGTATGGCCTTTCAAAAACTACGTCGTACTAGTCATAGGCCTGGTAACGTTTCAAAAGAGCGGTCTTCAAGCTGGGAGATAAAGAAGAAGTAAAAAAACTGCCATAAAACGCTAGCATTTGGTCACCTTAGAATGACACGGTTCTATCTCCACGTTTTGGCTGAACTGAGTTACACACTACTTCTACGGGCCTTCTCCATTGTATGCCAACGTATCATGCAGATTAGGTGTGTAATTTGTAAGTATTACTAAAAAGAAAAAAAATATCTTTGCTCTAATAGCTATGATCACATGAAACTTGAATCCTCGATTTCTCAAAAGTTGAAGGATAGGAGTTAGAACCTTTTCATTCTAAGACGACGATATGTTGGAGTCACCGGGCTTTCAGGGGGTCATGACATATCACAGAAACCATTCCCGTGTACGCCAATTCATAATGAATAACCCCAGCAAGACGGTGGATATGAGGGATCGTCTGTGTTCAGACCCGGACGTCTCTGGGGCAGTTAACGACAAAACAGTATGATTTTTTTCATAAACCTAGCCGTGTTTCGTTCTCAGCTGATCGGCTGCCGTCGAGACCGGTGTGGCTGATGTTTCCAGCTCTACGGCATAATGAATTCACTGATTAAATATTAATACAGCATGTTTAAATGATCGTCCCGGCAAATGTAACTGTGAAGCTAAAACACAATTCGTGAGCTGAATGTAATCCACATCTGATGAACAATGTCGGGGGTAAGAAAAGGTTTCAGGTGGATAATAATTAATATTAATAACCTTCTCAGCACAGAGGCCCAATAGTTACCGCCCTTGATCTGGATGCCAGAGATCCAGGTTAGAATCCACTTGAGGGGGGTGGGGGACTTTATTTCTCGCCCAAGCCTCGTCTCTGAATAAGATTTATTGTCCTGATCAGGGCATATCCAAATCTTCCCTCCAAATGACAGATTTCGTGCAATGACCATAATAATTAATACGGTATCCCTGTTCCTCAAAAATAGTGATTTTTATATAATTACATAATACATGTATGTACATACCGATACTGCATAAAATGAGTCAGAATACCCGCACCCCACGACCGATCGTACAGTGTGGAGGAGCTTTCTCCAAAACTTTCAGGAAAGTATCAATAAAAGGAGATGTTGATTCGTTACTTGGTATGTTGTTTTTTTTCACCTCCTCCTTTCAATAACACAGCTTTATGCATGATTGCACTACACAGCACATTAAAAATTTAGTAATCAATAAACAGAGAGCTAGTGCTACATCTAGAGCACTTCATAACTTCCATGTGTTGTTGATATAGCACCATTAAATCTATTACTGCGTGGTTCGTTGTAAACGGGCCGATGTTCTTTCACTGCGCCCAAGGCAGTTACTAATTTATTTTGTCATACAAGCCTACGTGACAACTGTTGTGAATCTCATTAAAGCTCCAAATCAAAGCCAGATCGCCGGCTTACGCATTTTCCGACAAAGACAACGAGAACCTTGACAATCAATCGCTTCAGTCAGAAATCTTACTGCAATCTGTTAATGTTATCGCAATGAATGTGCCGCCAAATTAATAGCGCTATAACAAAAGTAGTTTAATTTATTGTATGAATGAGCTTAAAAGGAGGACAGACGAAGCCAAGGATGGAGTACTCTCAGACCTTTCGGCGAGTGAATGGTGGGCGCTTCTGATAGGGCCTCCACCCGTCCTACCGCTCTGTTATATTCTGTCTATCCTCTTGCTTTTTCTTAGCACAAAGTGACCGTTATCGCGTCAAATTGTTTTCTCCAAACTCATACTCAGGCATTTCGAAAAGTACACTTCACTTCTGTCAAGAACAGATTTGATTCATAAATGTTTCCACTGAGTAAATTTTTGTGAGAGAGCAGTGAGTAATTTTTACAAACGTAATTATTGTGCGAGCCAGCATAACTTGGTCTCGTAAACAATTTGTTTTGAACAGTTTTTTTTTCCTAATAGATAGACAGAAGGTGTGGGGAAGGATAGACGGACAGCGTAAGTGTGCATGACTGAGCACTTTTTATATCTCGTGTTTTGAACTAGGTTTAGTAGAGAGGGAAGAGGTGAGTAGGAATTAAATGTTATTGAGACGTCTGTTGACCTACAGAAAATCCGTGATCCAGAGTAAAAGCTCGGGGTTTTGAACATGTTAAGAATTTATTGCTATAAAATTACATTTTATTGTCTTGAGTGATTCGACCTTTGATGTCGACCCAAGGTCGTTGCGTAGGGCTGTTACTTAAAATAACTCGGTTCGGCAGCTGAGCTAGAGGTGGTTGCACCAATCAAATGTATGAATCTGGACGGAAGGTCGAGACATAGCTTTAGTATTTCAACCCCTGCAGAGCTTAGATAGATGCCACATGTAGACAATCCATTTACGAGGTGGACGGCGATAGTCCTCAGCCAGATGAGAGACATAAGAGACGCAGTTGAGCAGTCCATATTGTGAGGAGCGCCATGAGTTAAAGCTCCAGAGCCTAAGCTACTTAGTTTGATATAAACCCACAGCGTTTACATCCAGCGCTCTCACTCCCAGTGAGGGCCGCATGGTGAGAGTCCATACTAATTTGTAATGATGAAAGTGAACCGTTCTACTTACTTTTGAAGACAGTTTCAGAGCTACCGCCAGACAACGCATTGTTGTACAAGCATTCTCCATGGCGTGTCTAGAGGAAATGTCCATATCATAACATGTCTCATTGAATTAATAGAATTTAAACTGTTATATCCGTCGCCACGTGCGCGGATTCTATTTGGCATATAACTCATATGACCTGCAAGTAGTTAGAGTGAATAAGTTAGTCTTTATAGAAAGCTGTAGTTTCATTAGTAGATTCAGTTGCCTTTGAATTGATATTTATATTTATAATTATATTTGTTACATTAATTCCTGTAATTAAACTGCCCTACAGTTCTGCTAAAAATCAAAGCAATTGATTTATTTAGTTTTTAGAGTGCAAGTATTTTTTTTGTGTATTCGTCGATTGTGGGAGCGGACCTCGAAAGAGTGTCAGTCGAATTATCCCCATCTAACCCACATCGCGACACTGGATGGGACATACCAAATTTCTTAATCCTTAATTTCTTAAATTCGTTAAATTATAATCACCTTTTCTCTTTGTTTGCATTACATTTTTGTTCTTTTCATGATCCGTCGCTCACGGGGTGTCGCACGTTGAGCTAGTTTAAAATTATTTATTATTTAGTTTTGTATACTGCTTTATTTTTTACTTCCACATAGGTCGCTGCTCTCCCATTGACCCGATGACCGAGGCCAGGGAGACTACAGAACAGAACTTGGAACGGTGAAAGACAAAAAAGACTGACTGTGGTGTACGCAAGGGCTAAAGGAATTACCACCAAGTTCCTTGAAAGTTAAGTGATTCCATCCTAAAATTTTGTCTGCGTCTGGGGAGTTGAGTGTTCCTCCTCGTGTTTTACAGGCTTTTTATACTTTTCTTCTTTGTTAGAACTGCGGGAGGTCGGCGAGGGTTCTTACGTGTGCGTGTCCTCTGTGCCAAAGTGGTGGGTTGGTCGCCGATTTTGCCGTTTCGACGACAACGTCTGCGGTCCCGCAACAACCAGTGGTGATTAAAACAGTGAGGATTCGCATTCGTGAGAATAGTCTTTGTTAGGGACCTGTATATTTGTTTAGATTGTGGCGTTCACATCTTCCTCGTCTCTTTGGGAAGACGTCTCTCTTGTTCTCTTCTCACCTATCTGTAATTATATTCAGAACTTGTAGGGTCTGTTATCGTTCGTCTTTTCTTGTTTGTCTAGCGTCGTGTTTGGTGTATTTTTTTTCATTAGACCTTTATCATTATCGTGTTGGTACATTCCTTTGTTTCTTATTTTACCTAAGTAACTCATGTGTCTACATTGACACATTGAGTAATTTGATCTGGTTATTGAGAGTAACGATTTTATTGAATTGTTGGAACCCGTGCAGTTAGCACACTACCAGTTCTATGGAGCTTATTAAGCGTCATGTATAACAGATCTCGTCTTTATATTGACGAGCTCCCGAGAGAGCAGTATTAGACTGTTTAGGGAGGTGACTTTTTTTTTGAGTAGGGATATGTGGTGAATATTGGTGTTATTTTCGGCTGGTGCCGCCGCCCGAAGAGCAATGAATTTGTCTCATGGGAAGAGTCTGTATCAGTATCGAGGTGATGTCGATATAAGAGCTATGTGAATTATATATATTGAGTATACTTTTTTTTAGTCGTCTCCGTATGACGTCGACCCGAGGAGAGCAATAATGAGATTGCCTCATGGGATGGATGATATTGGTATTTTTCGATTATTTGAGAGATGTTGGCAGTGCTAACGTAGTACACTGCGTAATCGCGTATTATTGTTGAACCTTCTTACAGGCATTGTAAGCCCCACAGGGCAGTGTAAGGCCTCTGGGCAGTGTAAGGCCACAGGCAGTGTAAGACGCCGAGATGCAGTGTAAGACCTCTGGGCAGTGTAAGGCCGCAGGCAGTGTAAGACCGACGGGCAGTGTAAGACCGACTAGTTATGTAAGGAAGGGAGTATTCGCGTTTTTGAGAGTTTTTTGCAGTGGTAACAGAGGACACTGCGTGTTCGCGTTTTGAGATATTTTGCAGTGGTAACAGAGGGCACTGCGTGGTCGCGTTTTAAGAAGTTCTGAAGAGTTGGGGTTGTTTTTTTTTATACAACCGATTATGTCTATGGTTTTCCGCGTTTCGTGGACCATCTAACGTAATACTAGATATGACAAGTAAGAATACCGATTATGATTGTGACTCTCCATGCGGTCAGTGGATGAGTTATCTAAGAACATACCCGATATGGATATTGAATTGAACCGATTATGACTATATACCGAGATGACTGTGACACTTGACGTTTGCATGGCTTGCGTACGGAAACGGCGCATTAAATTAACTGCTATCGCCTGGTGGCACCTCATCTATCCCGGATTGGATATAATTAGAAATAGATTAAAGTGTAATGTTATTTAATTGAGATTTAGATTATTGTTGAATGCGAGAAGCGCTATATAATTCTTAAATCAAGACGAGCGCTACGCAGATTTTGAAAGAGTACGTCAGGCTAATTATCTTGTCGACGTTTGTTATTTCAGCTTCACTATGGCGACATTTATAAGTGATAAACCAGAATATGTTGCTATTTTATATAGAGACTGTTAAACATTGAGGTTGAGCATTTTTCACCTTTTTCGGAGACCGTGGATGGTTTCACATTATATTGTCCTACCAATTATGGACATTCTTTCTCAAAATTTCCATGTGATTCCTTTTTCCACTAGCGTCCATCCTGACCATGACCTGAGTTTCAGACAACATTGACGCCTTTGTCTGCGGGTCAATGAGATGAGAAAATGGCAAACCGAGCGACCAGACCTACTACTGCCAGGATACCAGTACTTTAATTAACTATTGTTCGTTCATGTTCTATGAATGTATTAATTACGCTCAGTGAAGCGATGAGCTAGTTGCTCAATATTTCAGTCTTTACAGTATGTCTGTGTGAGAGAAGTATATCACTTTAATTCTTAAGTGCTACAATAATTATATATTATCACAGAACGTCGCATATAAACATACATATGCTATTGTCCATCGATAATGCACGTTCTTAGAATTTTTTTATTTTTTGACTTTCAGTAACGATATATTTTTTACTATATAGCCCTTTCCAAAGTACTATTATATAGCAACGTTAGTAGACAGTTATGTCGTTCAAACCCTAAGTTTTCACTGGGGTGGGGGATGTGTCAAGAACAGATTTGATTCATAAATGTTTCCACTGAGTAAATTTTTGTGAGAGAGCAGTGAGTAATTTTTACAAACGTAATTATTGTGCGAGCCAGCATAACTTGGTCTCGTAAACAATTTGTTTTGAACAGTTTTTTTTCCTAATAGATAGACAGAAGGTGTGGGGAAGGATAGACGGACAGCGTAGGTGTGCATGACTGAGCACTTTTTATATCTCGTGTTTTGAACTAGGTTTAGTAGAGAGGGAAGGGGTGAGTAGGAATTAAATGTTATTGAGACGTCTGTTGACGTACAGAAAATCCGTGATCCAGAGTAAAAGCTCGGGGTTTTGAACATGTTAAGAATTTATTGCTATAAAATTACATTTTATTGTCTTGAGTGATTCGACCTTTGATGTCGACCCAAGGTCGTTGCGTAGGGCTGTTACTTAAAATAACTCGGTTCGGCAGCTGAGCTAGAGGTGGTTGCACCAATCAAATGTATGAATCTGGACGGAAGGTCGAGACATAGCTTTAGTATTTCAACCCGTGCAGAGCTTAGATAGATGCCACATGTAGACAATCCATTTACGAGGTGGACGGCGATAGTCCTCAGCCAGATGAGAGACATAAGAGACGCAGTTGAGCAGTCCATATTGTGAGGAGCGCCATGAGTTAAAGCTCCAGAGCCTAAGCTACTTGGTTTGATATAAACCCACAGCGTTTACATCCAGCGCTCTCACTCCCAGTGAGGGCCGCATGGTGAGAGTCCATACTAATTTGTAATGATGAAAGTGAACCGTTCTACTTACTTTTGAAGACAGTTTCAGAGCTACCGCCAGACAACGCATGGTTGTACAAGCATTCTCCATGGCGTGTCTAGAGGAAATGTCCATATCATAACATGTCTCATTGAATTAATAGAATTTAAACTGTTATATCCGTCGCCACGTGCGCGGATTCTATTTGGCATATAACTCATATGACCTGCAAGTAGTTAGAGTGAATAAGTTAGTCTTTATAGAAAGCTGTAGTTTCATTAGTAGATTCAGTTGCCTTTGAATTGATATTTATATTTATAATTATATTTGTTACATTAATTCCTGTAATTAAACTGCCCTACAGTTCTGCTAAAAATCAAAGCAATTGATTTATTTAGTTTTTAGAGTGCAAGATTTTTTTTGTGTGTTTGTCGATTGTGGGAGCGGACCTCGAAAGAGTGTCAGTCGAATTATCCCCATCTAACCCACATCGCGACAACTTCCATAGGTAAAACAGCACTCCTGATCAGACAAGATCTACTTGTTGCCCTGAGTGCTTTGTTTTAGTAGATAAAACCTCCGTATGACTTCTTTTATCATTCATAGGCTACATGTATGGGCGTGGAAAGAGGAAAACGGGAGGTGCAAAAGTTGAAAACTGAGAATCGGAACGATACAAATCAACTCAAGTTAGCTCATTCCTATCAAAATCTGCAAAGGCGATTCAAAATCATCGGTCGATTCTACACAGCTAAACAAATTTCTCAATTAGCGAGACAAGATTAAATGAAGAGAAAACATACACGCACGCACAGCGAAGCATACAAACAATGCGTTTTTGTTTTTTTTTCGGTCGTTTTTGCATGGACCCTTTTTTGCATAAGGGCAAAGGGATAATGAATTCTTATCGACAGAGCTTTTTTGAGTTGCTGGATGCGCAAATCTTCGCTCGAAATTTTTTTTTGTTTTTTTGAAAGGGTGACCCTAAGGTCTTTACTTTTAGGATCTACACTGGGGGAAGCCGTTGGTGTAACTGGAATGAAAAGGAAGGACGATGGGGGGTCGGAGGGCTCAAGCTGTCCCCAATTTTGTTCAATTATAAACCAAAATAATGTTAGCTTATCTGGAGTGGCGAAGCTCACCATTTTTTACCACCCAGTGCATAGCGGCACACGATGCAAATTCACACCGAAATAATGAATCTACCAGAAAGAAAATCAAAGCCAAAACAAACAAAAAAGACGTCTTCAGAGTACCCACCCCTTTCCCCCAAATTTCTTCAAACTCTTTGGTTTCTTCCAGGTCTTCCGGCAAATTTTTGAGGCAGCGCAAGAATCCAGAGTGACTGTTCAGTACTGTGCTGCTCCACAAGCGCCATAGCTGTTTACGTCACCGTCTTCGGTGCACATTTAGTCCCATGTAAATCTTTGATGTCACATTATGACGGGCAACTCGGCCTTTTTAAGTACAAGCAAACATAGCTCAGTGCTTGAGATCGGACTTTCCAGAGAACTCAATATTTGCGTTGTTTTAACCTTTTGTCCTTGCTGGGGATCGGTCTTTCTGCAAAATGCCATCCTCTTCAAGGAACGGTACCAAACAAAACTTTAATTTTCTGAGTTGTTTGTCCCCCCCCCTTTTTTTTTTTCAAAATGTCCGTCCTAAACGAGATAGTGAAGCTATAGAATATGTAACAAAATTTCATTTTTTTTTCTCGCCCCACCCGGAAGAATCAACGGCCTGTGGTCAGGTAAATACAGATTTTGTCCTTCAGAGGCACAAAGGATTTGGATGTAATCGCTGCCAGTGTCGAGGTAACCAATTAATACGTGCCCGTCGAGTAATAACAGTTATCGGAAATCATATCATTACAATCTCTCTCTCTCTCTCTCTCTCCCTCTCTCTCTCTCTCTCTCTCTCTCTCTCTCTCTCTCTCTCTCTCTCATGCACAGATACACTCTGACTCACACACAGTTGCGCTCATCAACTGCCACCGTAGATCGTACTTGATAAGAACAGTGATGACCATGTTCACGGTGAAGCATTGGAGTAGATGTCGATGACGATACTATGATAAATGATAATGGCAAGATGACAACTTTGTGAAAAGAAAAAAAGTTGACAACATCAGATCCACATATCCCGCATCCGCATGTTAATTCATACAAACACGTACAGAACAGGTCAGCTTGTATAATTTTCGGACTTCTATTTCAATGACGTTAATAATATGACATTTATCATGAAATAAACAGTTTTCTTATTCTCTCTCTTGAGTATGTTTTTGAATTTGGCCGTTGAAGTGAACATAAAATAACCTCTTACCTGAGTTAAGAATTTATCTCATGCAACTTTTGTAAACCCGTACAGAATAAAACACAAGGTGCTTGTGGCCTATTGTGCATCCTCGCAACAGTGACGCATGTGCTATCTCGATCAACAGTGCGTTCGGTAATAATAATATAATGTCTTTAAGCTATACGATATTTTGACCCAACAAGGCAAGAGATTCCCAGGCTGTATGGCACGAACAAAGGACAAACGACACCTGTAGCGGCCTTACGTGTTTTCAGGTCGGGTTATTCTTCTTCTTACCCTTGCTTTCCACTTTTTACAAAATAACGTTGACACCGGTACAATATACATAGACTGTCAGCTGATCTCCTCGGGAGTCTTGCCAGTCAAATTGACACATTGAAGAGCGAGCGAGCAAGTCTAGGGCCCAACAGCCGAAGGGCTATAAATCAATGTACATGTACATGTATCATTGAAGGCCCCCACTATGCTGAGGCCCCCGAGAAACAAAAGAACTCATCTCTTGTATCATTGAAGGGAGTGCTGGGTGTCCAAATTGCAAGCAGCCGTTGGGAGACAGGGAGGGAGAGTAAACAATGCATTCACGAGCCCAACTGACACAAACCAGATTGCTTTTCGCACTTCTTACAAAACGTGAGATACGAGCTGTAATAGCAAGTTGGTGTCACAGTTTGCCAGATTTGTTTTTAGTTTTCTGCTGTTGTTGTTTTGGTTGAAAGGTTTATTTTCTTATTCATTCTCAATGTATTCATACTCGACAAGAAACTAAAATTGTATTAATAATAATAATAATAATAATAATAATACATTACATTTGTATGGCGCATTTCCATTAACAATGCTCAATGCGCCTTAGATAACTCTCTCTTCCATTCTCAACTCCCCCCCCCCCCTCCTCTCTCTTAAACTAGGCATTATTTCTGCGCAATTTCGGTAGCGATATAATTGCATTCCAGCTCGCCTTTGTCAAGAACAGATTTGATTCATAAATGTTTCCACTGAGTAAATTTTTGTGAGAGAGCAGTGAGTAATTTTTACAAACGTAATTATTGTGCGAGCCAGCATAACTTGGTCTCGTAAACAATTTGTTTTGAACAGTTTTTTTTCCTAATAGATAGACAGAAGGTGTGGGGAAGGATAGACGGACAGCGTAGGTGTGCATGACTGAGCACTTTTTATATCTCGTGTTTTGAACTAGGTTTAGTAGAGAGGGAAGGGGTGAGTAGGAATTAAATGTTATTGAGACGTCTGTTGACGTACAGAAAATCCGTGATCCAGAGTAAAAGCTCGGGGTTTTGAACATGTTAAGAATTTATTGCTATAAAATTACATTTTATTGTCTTGAGTGATTCGACCTTTGATGTCGACCCAAGGTCGTTGCGTAGGGCTGTTACTTAAAATAACTCGGTTCGGCAGCTGAGCTAGAGGTGGTTGCACCAATCAAATGTATGAATCTGGACGGAAGGTCGAGACATAGCTTTAGTATTTCAACCCGTGCAGAGCTTAGATAGATGCCACATGTAGACAATCCATTTACGAGGTGGACGGCGATAGTCCTCAGCCAGATGAGAGACATAAGAGACGCAGTTGAGCAGTCCATATTGTGAGGAGCGCCATGAGTTAAAGCTCCAGAGCCTAAGCTACTTGGTTTGATATAAACCCACAGCGTTTACATCCAGCGCTCTCACTCCCAGTGAGGGCCGCATGGTGAGAGTCCATACTAATTTGTAATGATGAAAGTGAACCGTTCTACTTACTTTTGAAGACAGTTTCAGAGCTACCGCCAGACAACGCATGGTTGTACAAGCATTCTCCATGGCGTGTCTAGAGGAAATGTCCATATCATAACATGTCTCATTGAATTAATAGAATTTAAACTGTTATATCCGTCGCCACGTGCGCGGATTCTATTTGGCATATAACTCATATGACCTGCAAGTAGTTAGAGTGAATAAGTTAGTCTTTATAGAAAGCTGTAGTTTCATTAGTAGATTCAGTTGCCTTTGAATTGATATTTATATTTATAATTATATTTGATACATTAATTCCTGTAATTAAACTGCCCTACAGTTCTGCTAAAAATCAAAGCAATTGATTTATTTAGTTTTTAGAGTGCAAGTAATTTTTTTGTGTGTTTGTCGATAGTGGGAGCGGACCTCGAAAGAGTGTCAGTCGAATTATCCCCATCTAACCCACATCGCGACAGCCTTTATGCTGGTAAACTTAAGAATAATGCGTTTAGTTTTTTCATTTTTGTACATTATTGAGATTTGATGGATAGACATCCCAACCAGATTTGTTTTAGCCTCTAATCCTATATTTCACAATAATATCGATTACTTGGAAGTAACCACTCTAGTTCTGCGTTAAAATGACACAAGTATTTGCTGAATGATTCTGTACATAGACTGTTGGTTGTTTATCATTGAAGTTACTATTTTGCAAAGTTGCGTTCTTTGCAGTAAGCGGTTGAAGCTACAGAATTAACCAGGCATTTTATCTGTCCATCATCTGGAGAATAGTTCCAATAATTCATGCAGGTCTAACGGAACACACGGCACAATACAGTCGGTATTGACCTGACGTGTCGTAATACCCAAACGCAAACACAAAACTCAACAAGTACAAGGATAGATCATGAATGGTTCGCACCATGTGGAATTATCCATAATGTGCCTAAGCTCGATTCTCGCGGTTTTTGTCCCCCCCCCCCCGCCCCCACCTCTTATGGTTGCTGTGTATGCGATAGTATTCACCACCACCTCACTCCATTCCCCACCTCACCCCAAGCACAAGAACGACCGAACATTAGAATGGTGAATGTCCATGATAAGGAATCGATGTTTTAAAACTTGAAGTGGCATTTTGAGCGGATTATTTGATTTGTTTCATTAAATCATAGCCTTGATAGAATCCTACAACTTTTTGTTGTTGTTGGAAAAAGGGAAAGCAAAACTCCTTAATTCATAGCCATCTAAATTCGAAAATGTACATACTATCTCAGAACCATCACACTCCCCCTCCCCTACATACTCCCTTTCATAAGCCCTATTCCCTCATCCCCCCCACCCCCTCCCCGACCTGATCTACGTTTTTGGGACCCTAAAGGTTGAACTGTGCCCCCCCCCCCCTACAACCAGCAACAATAGGGCAACAACCAAAATTCACTTATAAAAAAAAAACCAAAAACGTTTGTTCAGGGTCCTTCCGGGATCAGGATAAAATTTCACCCTTGTTTAATTTTGACCCTTGCAGATAATCAGTGAGTAACATTACCTTGCCAGATTTTAAGAGCCGTCATTTCAAACTAAGCGTAAGTTCGGATTTTTACAGTGCAATATCCCGATAACAGTTTTATAGCGCTTAACACGGTTTATGGACATAGTTTTAGTCTAATAAACCATGGATCGTTCATTAGGCTAGATATGCATGTCTGCCCCCCGACAGTTTCCTTAATCACGAGTGAAGCAGTGTCGCTGTGAATTTCATAGTTTTTTATTGCAATTTTTGAATCTGGTTCTTTAGGTTTTCTACAAAAGGTAAAAGAAACTTTAAAAACAGAGCTGATCGTATGACTAAAAATTCGCGATTTGTATGGTATTTAACAGCCGAGATACAAGAGATATTCTTCACGACAATGCCCTGTTGGTCATCAAGAGATTAACCCTTCAAAGTAAGACATAAATTCCCCTGGTAAACAAAAACAATAAAAAACAAAACAAAACGTGAATATTGCAAAACGGGCTTTAAAAAGGGACAAATGAATGCCAAAAAAAAAAAAAACCCAACAAAACAGACGAGTAAATATTTATCACGCAAAAGTATTTACCGCCCAAGTAGAACGTATTCCTAATTGTAGAACATGGAGTGCTAGGTCAATAGTTTCAAGAAGGGAACTACTGTCGGTACCAAAAGGTGAAAGTAAACAGACCTTAAAAGCAGTCCTCAGCATAAATTCAAGATAAGAATCCTAGTTTCAATGATTGCACTTCACAGGACAAGAGATGGCGAATTCTGAAATATATGGAATTTCATTTGCTATTGTTAGTACATTTTTTTTTTATCTGTCTGTAAAAAAAAGAATGCGACAAATATAGTGTAGAAACGCACGGACTGAAGGTGACTTAAAGCGTCATGGAATAGTGGTAAACAGTAGATAAGGACAAGACATAAATAGTCCATAAGTAGAATCTACACTACAAGGACTTGAGCACTCATAAGAGGCCTAAAGCCCTCAAAAGATGCCTAAAGCCCTCAAACATCAATGAATAACTCAGATAAATTTTAATAACGTCGGAAACTGACAATAAAGTTTGACACTAAAATGATTCAATCGTAATATAATTTGCATTCTTTATACTTCACAGAGTTTACAACAAATAATATAATTTGCATTGTTTTTACTTCACAGAGTTTACAATAAATAAACATGCTTGTACATTTTGCGGGGTAAAAAGCAATTAAAAAAACAAACATGTAGAACTTTTCTATCTCTCTATCTCTCTTTTTCTTCTATCTCTTTACACTATCTTTTTCTCAAATATCGGCATAAACGTTCTCAAATTTATAATATCGATTCATCATACGCTCTAGGCAACTTCACAAGTCAATCAATGAATGTCCTTATTATGGGATACCGGAGCCCAGGGGACGTTTTCTAAAACCCATGACTGATATAATTATTACATATGTATAGGTAAAGCATATATGCACATTACTTTTGTTGATGTTGTTAAGTGGGAAGAGGGACAAGATATTGGTAATTGATCACACAAAAAGTTTGTAATAATGATTAGATTGAAGTATCCATGTCAAAGTCGATGCTAAAGTGGGATAAACGAAGTGAAATGGTAAAACTATACAACTTACACGTTTAACTTTTAAGTTTTGAGAAAACATCGTGAGAATGCCTAGACACCCTGGCATACAGTGACTCAGCGGAGCATTAGGAAACCCATCAGATTAATAGTAGGTCAAACACCGTACAAAATAACCATAGGACGAGGGATAACATAATATATTGTTTTTTTTATCAAAGTATACAAGTAATAATAATACCTGTTCTGGCGAGGGGCCATCCATAAAGTCATGTACCTTCAGCTTTGACAATTACTGCTCCCTCCCCGCTTGTATGACTTTCATACACTTGGTTTCAACCCTTCATCCCGCTCACGAACGAGCGTACGGCCATTGGAACTATAACTGTCCCTGTTAAAACTTTTATGTTTTTAAACTGAAAATGGCATTTTGCATGAACTACTGGACACATTGGTTAGAAACATAGCCAGCCTAATGTAGTCCTGCAGTTCATTTTGTGTGGAAAAAAAATGAATAAAATCAAACTTTTCTAGTTATTAACTGAAAAAGCGTTCGCCCCCCCCCCCCCCACGATGTACATTTTTCATGCGCCGGGGGGCGAACCCCTTTCCTAGCTTACGTAGGGTATGGATTGCCCCTACCATGGTGTACCAGCAAGATAACAGCTTTGTATGATTCGGGTCCGTAATAATCAGAAATAATCCCAAAATAAATCTACAAAAGAAGGAGAAAGAAATTTAAGAAGAAAAAGAAGATGAAAAGTGGGGAAAAATGGTACTTTAGAACTGAGAATTGAACCCAAGAATAATCGCTTCTAAGAAAACACCCTTTCCCCACGCCCTAAACGACTGCACAGTAGGCAGAACATGTCATTGAAACTCAAATAAATTCCAGTCGCCTTCAGTTCATTTCTTCACTCTCTCGTGAACTTCAGAAGTGCAACGTAAACAAAGATATTAAATCTGATCTAGTATTTTGGATGTAAATAAAGTCCTCGAACACTCCTTCTTCAGATAAAGAGGGGGCAGTTTCTGTCACCACTAGACAATTGACCCGCTGTCGCTAGTCAATGACTTGTCAATGTCACAGACGGAATATCAAAGAGCGACGTTTACAAAACAGATTTTGTATAGATTCACTTTCACAAGGACAGTGTTTAAACCACAAAGTAAATTAATGTATCAATCCTGTGTTAGGCTAAATTCTTCCTTTCTGGATAATCTCCGGCGTGGCCAAATGTTGACTGATGCACGACCCCCCCCCCCCTACACACACACACACTTATCACCCCATCTTCCCCTGACAGTTACTGTTTGTACTTCACTTTTTGCACAACTGAGAAATCCGACGTTAAGCGTTTGCGGCTTTAGTATTATGATAAGGAGTTAGAATATACTGGAACTATGAAACAGCCTGATAAGTACCACAACGCATTTTAAACAAGTGTCAAAGTGTGCATTTATGATCTTCCACATACATGTACCTAAAGATCTCCAGCATGGAGATAGCACAAGCAAGAATTAAGTTTGCGTGTTGTGTTCCAGTCAAATCCTCCAGGAAATGAGCTTCTATAAGCCTTATTTATAACACCACGGGAAGGAGATTTTGACCATAATAAATCAGTCCACGGTCACCTTATTGAAAAACCCTTTCAGAAATCTATTTCTAATGTGAATCTGTGGTCTTGATCACGGATGATCGATCAGCCGCACATTATGAACTGACCCCCGATCGATCATCCACACTCGTGCTTATGTGTAAATATGCGACACTAACAAATGTAGACATGATCGATACTTATTGAATTCCCTCGCTCATCAGATCAGCACAACTACAAGGCTGTATACGACCCCATGTTATCAACCAGATTTGAACCACAGACTTGTGTTCACAATGATGTTGTGAGTGAATCTGACCATTCACGTTAATTCGGTTTGCACATTAAAATAAATATATTACAACATGTAATTTCTGTCTTTCACTGCATAAAAATAAAACAGTTCTATTTTCGGATGTAATAAGCCTGGACATTAATCTTTACAGCCATTGATTCACAAATGACGTCTACAAGGGAAAAAAGTCAGTTGTCAAAAAATGAAGGTTTGAGGAAATTCGCAGTTTAAAGTGTCAAAGTCCATAGGCTGAAAAGAGGATGTCTTATCTAAATTTGCTGCTCTTGCTGGACAGCGCTTGTATGAGAGGAGCAAAGCTAAAGATATTAGCTAAGAGCTCAGGGAGGTAATGATAAAAAGTCATATTTTGTGACAACTGGCGTTCTTCCCCTGTAGTTTTCAATTCTTCAAATGGTATCCGTGGCATCCATGCCGTCTAGAAATTCAAAATCTCATTAATCAGCACAACCCCTCGTTTACCTGTTGATTAATTAACACACTGCTATAACCTGACGTACTCCGGGTATTCCTACAAAGTCAGAATGTCGTCTGTGAGTCCTGGAGTCAATGAACTACAGGATAAAAATAGCGGTCCGTTCCTCTGAGCAGGTACAGGTGACCCACACTCCAAATCGACTAGAGTAACTAGAGTAGACTTCAAATGCATGTGGCCTTCTTGGGAAGAAGACCGTAGTACGGAATTATTGATTGACCAAACAAAACCAAGTAACATCCAAACCAGCGGTTATTAACTTTTTGCTGCAAGTTGGTACCCCCCCCCCCCCCCCAATGTTCTTCCTGCATCGTTATCACAGTTGTTGAAGTTTAATGGTGAGTTCTACTGTAATTACGTTGAATAATGTTTAGCGATAAGTCTTATGCGTGCAATAATCATAATACATGTGTATCATGTTAAAATAATATACCGGAACAAAACTAAGAAAGACAAAGAGAAATGCAGGTCAAGTGGCAATTAGAAGCAGAGGAGAGAAAAAGAATTGCGATCAAAACTAAAGTCAAAACATTCATAGCCGACTTAAGTGTGAAAACTCAAGCTTTTGTTTCAAGGGTTTTCAAGGTTACACAATAGGACCGCAATGTCAAAGTAGTAAAAAGTAAATTGCTGCAATATGGGAAATGGGATAGTAGGATAGTCCATTATGGTCATTTGCGTCCCAGCCCTTTCTTTTGTAATAATTTAGGCATTTTTGTGGGATTTTTGGTCTTGTTCTCATTTTCATGATTTCAAGGTTTACTATGAATCCTGAATTTAAGATACCAAAACAAGCTGTCGTTCTCTAGGACCAACGCTTGAAAATCATTGGGTAACATTTTAAACACACACATCGCCTAGAGCCTTGGAAGACTATACAATATCGCTTTCATCATGTAATTATACCTATACAGTAGACAGCAGACATACACCTGCGTAACATAAACACATACGTACATACAGCAACAGCACGCTAACGCGGCCAATCGACTTTGGATAAGAGTGAAAAATTGTCTGTCTTCAAAATTAATCAAAGTCGCCGCAGGCAACACAAAATTCCTAGATTACGAAGCCGTCGATCTGGCCTAGTACTTTCAAATCGTTTCACTCGTTCTGAGTAACTGAAGTCTCAAATGTTTTTCAGCTTCAAAACTAATACAGATCCATATATGGCATTGCAAACGGCATAGTAACTCACGATTCAAAAAAAAAAAAAAAAGTTTGAACTGGCGCCCTTAAAATCAGCTACGTCGCACAGGCTTTTGTTTTCCCTTTATTTTTTACTAAATATTGCTACAACACAAAATAAAACCCCCGAAAACGAAGAAACATCTAATACATAGCAATATATTATTAATACCAACACAAAGCACAAGCTGTCAATGTCAGACATGGGTCCCAAAAACAAAACAACAAAAAGAGCGTAATAACACTAGTAGAAAGGAGATGTCTGAGAGGCCCTGGAAAGGGGGGGGGGGGGTCCTCAAGAGGAGATAGAATAAGGCATGACCAAATAAGAGCAAAAATAAGCCTCGAACCAGTAATGAGTCACATGCAGAAACAGCAAGTGAAATTGTTTGGACACCTCATAAGAATGCCACCAAAATGCAGTGTCTCAAAGTGCAAACACATTGAAATGTAACGGCAGAAAACCCAGAGGATGACCACGGAGACGATGGTGTGATGACATCAAGATTGCGTTAACAGAACATCATAATTATTAGATCCCCACTAGACGCTGCGTCCCTCGCACACCTACATGATGCTACACATCTCTCGGCACCCCGAGGGCGAACGAGGCAGCTATGAAGGAGAAGAAGCCGCTCCTTAAAATTGGTGGTGACAACTGAGAATATAACGAGGCCTTTGGGTTGAATGGAGCCTGCTTTTTTTACCCAATGTCTGTTGACACTCCTCAACCTGCCACTGTGCTGTTAGTGTTATTACTTTTTTTGTTGCAATTTCTTTTCTACGCCTCAGCATAAAGCTCTTGAATACACTCGTGAACATGGGCTACACTTATTGTGTCTTGTTCTAGACCTATAGTATAAGCTACGTCCTAATTATTTGAGTGTAGGTTGAGTTCTGAATAGGAATGAAATTTCCCATGTCACATAATGCAGATGGTAACACTGATGTAGGTTTTGGGTTGTGTGTGGTTTGGTGTGTGTGTGTGTGAAAAAAAAAAAGGGGGGGGGGTCATGAACGTGAGAAAATGGATCGACGGCTTGGCTGTCAAGGAATGTCTTACGGCAGAAAAAAGACTGAATGTCATTTTAGCCGAATGTTTAATTCTGTGTAGGATAAACCTTTCATTGGCAACGAATTTATTTAACCGAAATTAATATCCCATATTATTATTTGTGATATACGTTAACTCTCACTACTGGGGTTATTTTGCACCACCGCCCCAGTCTATACTATGAATACCGGTATCTCTGTTGTCGGGGAAAGTACACAAAGTCAATTCCCACCCACGCGGAAGTCATGATGACAAAAGCACAGGATCAAACAGAAATATTCTAACGGCCCATTCAACAAAGTACACCTGACATCCTGTAGCACTCAAAATATGTTGACCTTCTTTTACACTTACACTACATAAGAACAAATCGCCTGAAAGAAACTTCCATACGATAAACTTCTGTATTTTTAGTTTACATTCAAGTCATTTTCCTTTGACAGATTGATTTTCAATACGTCTTACCTTTGAAACATTCACAGGTAACTAAATCCAAATCAGTCTGAATAAAACGACGAGAAAAGTTCTGTGTCGATACGGCCTCAGTGTTACTGAACATAACAGTGCCCTCGTTCGAAAACAAACATCGAATTGTAATTAACACTTCAACGTACGAACGACCACATTAAACGTTTTATTGAATAACCAAGCACGGAAGTAAGCATCAAAATGAGCACACCCATTTCATTCATTAGAGTAAAATTTTATAGTTACATTAGCGTGGGGTTGGCTCGAACTGCTAGTCCCACCTACGGTTTATCGAAATGAAAATCGACAAGTATGAATTATTTTTCCAGTAAACAGATCCACGAGGTCGCCAGTGACCCACTTATGTGCAAACCGAACACAACTTTTCTCGTCACTGCTAACACAGCCTGATATACTTGTATAGCATTGGCCATACTTTCCACTCTTCAAAACATAGGTTTAAGACCTTCCTGCGGGTCAGTGATAATTTTTTACCTGTCCAGAGACCGCTTTGTTCCATACACCTAGGCCTACCAGCATGACTGTCTTCGGGTTTGAAGAGTTCAGATAGCCAACAGATGTTAAAGCTGCGCAAACGGATATTCAGTGCGAGGACCACAGTGTTTCTACCAATATTTTGCCCGGACATTTAGCCATAGCCAATGAAATGACCTGTCATGGTCAAGAGCACACACTGATGTCGCCCTAGTATAAAGCGTGGCTTGATCCCGTAAACATACCATGTTATTATCGTTGAACACCGGCTTTACAGTAGTTTCGCTTATTCGGCAAAAAATCATTGCATTATCGTAACTTTACCGCAGCGTGTTTTATTAGCGACTGCGTAACTGCAAAGACGCGTGACAGCTTAGATCAAACACTGAGCGGAACGGAAACCACTTAGCTAACACGTCCACTGGATTTAATAACAATCATTTATAACTGCGATATCAGTTACACGATTTATTATAGCGTTAACACTAAAATGTCCACAAACACGTATAAGGTAGACTCCCCCCATCTCCTCGTAATCGTTATTGATGCAGGGGCGTGCTGACGGTGATCAATGCAACAATTATGTAGAACCCAAAACAAATCGTTACAACAACAGCAAACACAAACAAAGAACATACGCTGCTGAAGTGCACGTGTATTACTGCATGTGTAATATACGAAACGTGTCGGAAATTTTATGAGTCTTAATATAAATCTCCCCCCCCCCCCCCCCCAACTCCTTTTTTTTTTCATCTTTTGTTATAATTGGTGCTGGTTTTTGTTGTTCTACTTTACGAACAATTTTGTTCAGCAATTTGCAAGTTCTCATTAATAGCACATAGGCGAAACAATACATGACAAGAATCTCGAGAGAGACAGTTTCACGATAGCTGCGAAACACGAGGTTTTGTAGGCACATATTTCAGCTTTCCGGAGGCAAAAATCGTGAGGTTCAAGTTCAAGTTTAGTTTATTATAGGCCTGGCGGCCAATTCAAAACACACAAGAATCATGTGAACAATCTTAGAAAACATTAAACAAACAAACAAACAGACAAAAAGCATGATCGTTCACTCTCTCCGCTCCCTGCAGCATTTTACACTTACTTATTATAGTATACAGTCAAATACAGCTTGTAATTGCCAGCAACAGTCATCATTTTCAATCCCCCCCCCCCCCTACATAACCGATCTCTCCTCACCTTTATCTGTTGTAAATTTACTACAATTGAAAATATCACTATAATTTATTCTTTCACTCGAAGGTGAATTTAGTTTTCAGACTTCGCCAGGAGAAGTCACAAAGCGACATTATTGTATTCGTTTAGAACTTTATGGCAAAACAGTGCAAACGAATGAGGAAAGGAGATGGGGTGAAGCGAGGACCGAAAATCAGTCTTCCCCTTTAAATGACTCCGCAGTTTTGTGGACAAAAAAAAAAAACGTCAGTTGATAGATATAATTAGGCAAGGTCTGGGTGATTCACTCGTAATAGGGGCTGTATCACGGAATCTTGACTCGTCACACGGGGCTGTTTGTATCACTAAACCCAATGATGTATAGCCATGTCCAGTCTACCTGTCTAGTTCATGGTTGTCATTCCTTGGTCAGTGTAAATACCGCAACCTTAGACAGGACATCGTAAAGAACAGTCACGGCACATGTAACAAGTCTAAATTTACATACAGAATCAAGCTCAGAAGTGCTACCCCTCCGCCATTCAGTCATACAATGTAAAAAAGAATGTAGTGACGAAAATAATAATAATATAATAATAATAATAATAATAATAATAATAAATTACATTTATATAGCGCATTTCCAATAAATGCTCAATGCGCTTTACAAGTAATAAAAACTCATTCCTCTCTCTCCCACACTCCCTCTCCCCACAATAATAGTAATAACCCCCTCCTTTGCTCCTCCCACCAAAGCCATTCGATTTCCCACTCTTGATTCGATCGTCATCTGGTGCAATGCCGAATGGCTTTAACTAGCATTTGATCTTCACTCGTCTATAATGTTTTTGCCCTTTTGAACGGCTGTAGATCTAAATGTTGACATTCACTCCGTCTACCTGTCTCCTTTCCTTCAACGTTCCCTTTGCATCTAAGTATTCCAGCCTTTGTTTTCGCATGAAATGGTGAAAAAAATTCTGACTTGCCATATCTTAGCTGGGAGACTTTACTATAAGCTGTATAACTCTGCATCGAACGACGTAGCCTAATCTGTCTTCAGGAATCTCAAATTTCACATAAAAGCATGGCCGAGTGAAGGCGGATCCTTTTTCTTAAGTTGCCATACAACAAACGAGGACCACGGTGTTGTTGTTGTTTGTTTGTTTGTTTTTTGTTTTGGGGGGGTGGGGGGTGTCGCCGTAGTCCCAAAACATAAAAATTTGAGAACATTTATATTTAAAGTCTGAAAGTCCACAACTTCCCTCTTAAATCTGAAAAGGTGGTTTTCTGCATTTGTGTCTGCGGCTTTTTTTTTTGTTTTCTTTCAAACTTTGGTTTTTCTGAGACGAGTCTGGTGAACGAATGTTGAACATATGGTGGATTGGATAATGGCAAAAACCACCCTTTGAGGCTATGATTTTTTTCCCCTGCTGAATTCAAACATTTCGTGCTTTACGGGATATTTAAAATGTAAAATCACCTATTCATTTGCTTGGATAAAACCATAACCAACAAAACTCCCAGAATCAACTCACTATAGCCGGTACTGATCTGAACTTGTGCCATAATTAAATTACCATCGCGAGCGCCGTTTCAGTGGTTGGTTCGAAACGAGTCCACTCAACCTCAAAACTGGAATATTATAATCTTTTCCAGTGTCGTAGCTTACAGGGGCACCCATGGCAATTATTGGCAGGGAAAACATAGCAAAAACAAAAACTTGTGGATTGTGACGCCACATGACGGCTGTCAACGTCAAAATGTCAGGTGCGTCGTGTTTATACATAATTGTGTTCTAATAATATTCAGAGAGAGGAGTTTGAGCAAAGATACTAGAATTGGTCAAGATAAGACAGCTAGTGCTTTTAGCGTGCACAGATTTCGCACCGCCATCCAGCCGGAAACGCGCGGAAGTCATGAAAAGTGCCGTATTTTACAAAGCCAAGAAGGGAAAATATTGAATTTTTGCCCATTGTTCAGCTATCGCTGTAGGCCTTAATTGACGTCACCTATTGTGGAATTTTACCTCAACCGCTATGGGAAAACTCTGGTCATTTTTTCTTTTTTAGTCGCAGTAGCACTGTCACAATTTTGCATCATAAATTTCCCATTACATCAAGCATTCTTGTCATACTATGCCCCGCTCCCGATCGGCGCGCAAATTGTGTGCACGGCTTTTTTATTGGTGCGAAGAAGACAGTCTCATTTTATCTTTTCTAGTATCTTTGGTTTGAGCTTGAGTTTTACGGCGCGTCGGCATTATAACGGCCACTTTGCGCCCTTCACTGGTTTATTTGTGTCCTCTGTTCATTTTCCATATTCAGAGCTTCTAGATATCACAGCACCATTTTACAAAGAAGCGAATGCGAGTCACCCCTCCACCCCCTCCCATACACACTTTTTTTGTTGTTGTTGCAAGCGTATGTAGAGCTATGAGGAAAAGGGATGTCATCTTCCACAACCCATTCTTCCAATCTCCCGTTATCATTGTAAAAAAAGCCCTTTTTTTTCCTGCAGAGCGAAGCGAATCATGTCCTTCTCATAATCTATTCACATCTAGACATTTACGATAAATCATTGTAAATAATAAGTGCGATCTCCTCTCCCTTGCCCAACCCCTTTCCGTGCTGCGGGATGCACCATTTCCTGCTTCTCCCTTTGTTCTCCCCAGTCCTTGATGCAAGGGTTTCAAGTTTTTGTGGATCACTGAATCTCCTTCGGGGCCGCCGGTGAAGGTTAAATAGGCCACCCTTCCTTCAAACGGCCCCTTTTTATATCTGAAAGGAAGGTACATGTATTTTGAATCGTTCAAATACGTAGTGCATGGTTGCTCTAGGTCAATGTGTAACAGCTGAGGTTGTTCTAGCACGTTATAGTAGGGGGGAGTTAGTTGTTCTTACTACGACCCTTTAGAAAACGAAACTATTACAGCTGTAAAAAATAAACACGAGATCCGACGATCGATTAAATATTACTAAAGTTTAATTACTGTATCTTAACAATAAAATACTAGGAAGGCACCAGCGAACAACTAAATATCCTACGCCACACGAGAAGGAAATTCACTCACCCAACCTTACCACTTACATGGGCCTATATATAGGTATTTCTGTAGAAAGTTCCCGAAATTAATCTAACCTCTGCCCTCGCCCGAAACACAAAAACCAAATAATCACGTATCAATACGTCACCAGGTTACATCACTCAAGGCCAAATCTGGTGTGAACATTATTTTAGTTCTACGATATTATCGAATGTTCAGGAACATACCAATATTTACGAAAACCGAGCGAGGAAAAAAAAAACAACTCAAAATAAAGGGAGGGCAAGGTCACGGAGTAAACTCTGGCGAACGTCAACAATAAAAGGGGAAAGAAGTGAACACATGCTCAGTCACAAGCAACGGGGGAGGGAAAGGGGTAGTCCGCAGATGCTACACAATGTAAACTCATTCATGGAGAGCTCTGGTGACTACCCAATCCTGGAGACGCCGTAAAGGCAAAACTCGATCTTTGGCCTCAACAGGCATGTACGAACATCTCAGTAGCCTACTAGGTCTTGCGAATATAGTGGTTTACACTGTTGAACTCCTTCGATCCCGACCGTATTTTTATTTCTTTAAGGCCTGTGTCCACTATTACGATATCAGAATTCTGCGGGAGAAGAAATCAGAAAGTCAGATGCAGAATCTGAACTTTCTGATTTCTGTTCTGATTTCGGAGGTGTGTGTCCACTATTATGATGTCAGAATTCTGATCAGAATAACACTAACAGCTGTGGCATTTCCTACTAACCAAAATGGCGTCCGCTTACAGTTATGACAGTGATGATGACGATTTATTTGAGACTCTGCTAGCCCTTAAACATATCGAATCACGGCAAAAGAAGAAAAAAAGAAGACGCAGTGTATAGGTTCGTCCATGGATTCAGCATGGTGAAAACTCTGGTGCTTACACCAATCTTTTAAAGGAATTGGCTGCTGAAGACCCCCCCACATACACCTCGTTTCTGAGGATGGATCTGTGCCATTTTGAAGTGCTTTCGGAACTTGTAACACCTCTCATCAAGTGACAGAATACGCATATGAGGGAAGCAATACCCCCTGGAGAGCGATTGGCACTGACTGAGTTTTTTGGCCTCAGGTAAACACTCAATGTATGTGGCTGCCGAATGCAGTTTGATTTAGTCCGTTTGTTAATTTGTTCGTGTAAATAATGATATGACATTAAGAGTATAGTCATAATCATAAACTGTTGTTGCAAAATATCTGATTATTGCTTCAGTTTCATGCATGTTTCTGTTGTTGTTTTTCTGCAGGCAGCAAGTTTTGCCATCTGCAATATTTATACAGGATTCCTCCATGTACAATTTCCAGGATAGTGCATGAAATATGTATTGCAATCTATGATGTCCTAAAAGAGAAGTATCTTCCGGTATGTGGTTCTGATGTGAAGGGCATATCTTTTACTTTTTAGAAATAAAATTATCAGAAAATACACTCTCAGTAGTATCAAGTAATACTTTTTAGCACTTCTACTTGAAATAATTATGTTTGTCAATAAGCCTTGCTATAATAATGTTTTTAGTTTATTGAATGTTATTTTTTTTAATATATTGTATAAAATGCAATGGTAGAGGGAAAATGACATCAGTTTCACTTTATTGTAAGCTACCATTTACCATAATATTCCCAAGAGATAACATGTATGCCAAATAATACTACTAACAATAACAGTGTGTCTTGTCACATGATACTCACACTCACAGACCATCAACATCAAAATTGAGAAAGGTAAGAAAAAGAAACGCCCGTGCAGATGCGGGGCTCTCTTGCAGAAGAGGGACAGCAGAGAATACATCTGACGTGATACTGCGTGTCGTAAGAGGCGACTAAAGGTGCAAAGGTCCTGGTCTCCCGAGAAGAGCCAGTTGGCGGTGGGCCAACTACCCACCCTGTAAAAATAAACCAGTTACAGAAACACAAGCAAATACTTCAAATCAGTCTTTTATCTTGGGAGAAGGGGGAGCATCTGCACCTGTAGATTCAATGAAGGACAATGGACAAAGCCGAAAGGACGCCACTGGCCCGACTGCTCCTTCATCAAGCAAGTCACTCCGGATTGCGTCGTGGAATGTCCGCTCCATGTATGAAGCAGGAAAGAGTGCCCAGGTTACAATGGAGATGAGGCGATACAGACTGCACATACTTGGAGTTAGCGAGACCCGCTGGATACAGTCCGGACTGAAACAACTTAATACTGGGGAAAAGATTTTGTATTCTGGAAGGGAGGACAAAAAGCATACAGAAGGAGTAGCGATCATCTTGAGCAAGCACGCCCAGAGGTCACTGAGGGGATGGGAACCCTATGGAAGGAGAATTATATTGGCATCATTTACTACTAAGAACAAGAACATCAACATGAACATTGTGCAGATATACGCCCCAACAAATGAAGCAACCGATGAGGACAAGGACGACTTCTACAACCAGCTTCAGGAAATAGTTGACACATTGCCAAGAAAAGATGTGAACATTATAATGGGAGACGCCAATGCCAAGATAGGACAGGACAATACAGGGTATGAGGACATTATGGGGTGCAATGGTTTAGGACAAATGAATGAGAATGGAGAGCGGTTTGCAAGTTTCTGCGCATTTAACAGCTATGTGATTGGAGGTTCAGTATTCCCACACAAGAGGATCCATAAGGCCACTTGGATTTCACCGGATGGAGTAACTGAAAATCAGATTGACCACTTTTGCATCACCCGACGATTCAGACGCTCACTAGAGGATGTCATAGTACAGAGAGGAGCAGATGTTGGATCTGACCATCACATGCTGCTGGCAAGACTCAAACTCCGCCTCAAGAAACAAGGTACCAGAGCAGGAACAAAGAGGAGAAAGTTTCAAGTGAGCCTTCTGGATGGAGACAAGAAGGAAGAGTTCCAGCTGACACTGAGGAATAGATTCAAACCCCTTGTTGACCTCGAAGAGACAGTAGATTTGGAGACTCACTGGGCTAAGGTAAAAGGAGTATTTACATCGACATGTCAGGATGTTATTGGGGAAAAGAAAGTGGAACACAAGGAATGGATCAGTCAAAAATCACTGGACTTGATAAGGATAAGAAGAGACCTAAAAGAACGGGTAAATGCAAGTCGTACAAGAAGCTCAAGAGTTGGTAACCAGGAAGAGTACCGAGCATCAGCTAAAGAGGTCAAAAAATCAATTAAAAAAGACAAAGAGGAGTTCATAGGAATGTTAGCAGAGAAAGCAGAGAAGGCAGCAACAGGAGGACACATGAGGATCCTCTACCAGACTACAAAGACTCTTGCTGGAAAATATGGAAAACCTGAAGTTCCTGTCAAGGATTACAACAGGAAGGCTATTTTTGGAAAGGAAGCTCAGGCAAAAAGATGGATAGAACATTTTAACAGCCTCTTGAACAGACCTCCACCAAGCAACCCACCCGACATTCTACCCGCAAGAAATGATTTACCGATCAGTTGCGACCCTCCGACTAAAGCAGAGATTAATGATGCCATAAAGCAGTTAAATCGAGGCAAGGCAGCTGGACCAGACCAGATCCCACCAGAGGCGCTGAAGGCAGATGCTGCTGGGGCTGCAGAGGGTCTGCACTCACTATTCTCGAGGATTTGGATCGGAGGCAAGTTTCCAAAGGACTGGAAGGAAGGACACCTCGTGAAGCTCCCAAAAAAAGGGGACCTCAGCAATTGTAGTAACTACAGAGGAATCACACTTCTCTCCATCCCAGGAAAGGTTTTCAATCGGATTATTCTCAAGCGAATACAGAATGCAACAGACCAAAAACTTCGCGAGGAGCAAGCTGGTTTCAGGAGTAATCGATCAACCACCGACCAGATCGCCACGCTGAGAATCATAGTAGAGCAGTCGCTAGAGTGGAACTCCCAACTGATAGTGAACTTCCTTGACTACGAGAAGGCCTTTGATAGCATCGATAGAGAAACACTGTGGAGAATATTGAGACATTATGGAATCCCAGAGAAGATGGTGAATCTTATCAAGAGCATGTACGAGGGGACAAGTTGCAGAGTCGTACATGATGGTGAGCTTACTGACAGCTTTGATATCAAGACTGGTGTTAGGCAGGGTTGTTTGCTGTCCCCATTTCTGTTTATCCTGGTGATTGATTGGCTTATGAAAGAAACCACCAGTGGAGGAAGAAATGGCATACAATGGACCCCATGGACACAGCTGGACGATCTAGATTTTGCAGATGACTTGGCACTATTGTCGCACACACACGACCAGATGCAAGCAAAGACTACAGCTCTAAACAAAATTTCAGAATCTATTGGATTGAGGATACATCCCGCGAAGTCGAAGGTCCTAAAAATTGTTGCACCCCTAAGCGAACAAGTCACAGTAGGAGATCAACCACTGGAAGATGTAGAGTCCTTCTGCTATCTTGGTAGTATCATTGACAATAAGGGAGGAACAGAGGCAGAAGTCAAAGCACGAATTGGAAAGGCACAGGCAGCTTTCACATCCTTAAGCAAGATTTGGAGAACCAAGGATATATCTCTAAAAACAAAGCTGAGGATATTCAACTCGAACGTGAAGTCAGTCCTGTTGTATGGATGTGAGACTTGGAATGCGTCCCAGGCCTGCATAAAGAGAATCCAAGTTTTCATCAACAGATGTTTGAGGAAGCTACTTAAGATCAGATGGTCAGACAAGGTCAGCAATGAAATTGTATGGAAAAGAACAAGACAGAACCCAGTCAGAGAGGAAATTGGTAGGAGGCGATGGAGATGGATCGGCCACACTCTCAGGAGGCCAGGAAACAGCATCACGAAGAAGGTATTGGACTGGAATCCCCAGGGCAAGAGATCAAGAGGAAGGCCGCGCGGAACGTGGAGAAGAGCCAGAGAAAATGATGTGCAACGAAGCGGAAAGACTTGGAATAATGTAAAGAGGCTGGCCCATGATAGAGAGGGATGGAAGGTGTTTGTTGGTGGCCTATACCCTGATCCAGGGTGAGAAAGGCAATGATGATGATGATGAAGAAAAAGAAAGGAAAGGAGACTGGCAGAGAAAATTGCAAAAAAAGAAACAACAACAAACAAATGTAGCCAGGAAACAAAATGACTCAAATAGCAATCTTCTCAATGTTCAATTTTTAATTTTATTGCTCAGCATCATCAGCTGTGTAGTCTAGCAGAAGCTTTGTAATTTCTCTTCTTAATGCCATGGCCTTTCGTTGGTCCATGGCATCAAGTTGGACACACATGTCCATTGCAAAATGATAATGTCTGGAGGACTTATTCTGTGCCCTCTGCTGCCTTTTCTGGTAAATATCTTTTAAAATTTCAGTCGGGAGAAGGCTCCCGCTGCCTTTTTCTTGTCTTGCCTGGAGTAGCTGCTCCCTCACCAGTCGTCTCCATATTTAAAATACGCCCCTCCTCATTGGTGATGGTTATCGTAGACACTATGTCCCCTTCAAAAAGGAGTGGGGATGACTCCACAGGTGAGGGTTCACTCTCTCCCAAATTCAAAGACAGACTGTCTTGTAGTGTCGATTGTGTGTCTTGGATAGCTTGACGTGGTGAGATTTTGTGCAGGGGGCTGGAAATAGAAAGTCATCCATTCTTAATGTTTGGCTTGAATGAAATAATACATTGTAGATCTAATATGGTTAGCTTTGAAAAAAAACAACAAAAAACAACAAAAAACACCCACAACAATAAAAATACAATTTATTACACTATACAGTGTATATTCTTTATCCACAGACTCCGCGGACAGAAGAAGACTGGCAGAGAATTGCTGAAGGCTTTGAGAGGAGGTGGAACTTTCCCAACTGTTTAGGGGCCATTGAAGGGAAACATATTGCTCTGAAGGCACCAACAGGACAAGGTTCTGTCTTCTATAATTACAAACATTTTCATAGTATTATTCTGTTGGCACTGGTTGACAGCAGTTATAAATTTATTTATGTGGATGTGGGGGCCAATGGCAGATCGGGGGATGCTGGCGTCTTCAGGGACTCACCACTCTTCAAACGACTGGAAACTGGGACCCTACATGTTCCTCCTGCCAAGCCCCTCCCAGGGACTGACTGTCCGTCACCGTTTGTAATTGTGGGTGATGATGCATTCCCACTTAAACCCTATTTGCTGAAACCTTTTTCCCGTGAGGTATGATGTACCACAACAGGAAAGAGAAAGGAGACGCATCTTTGACTACAGGCTATCAAGAGCGCACTGCTGCGCAAAAAATGCATTTGGCATCATGGTGCAGCGGTTTGCAGTCTTTCAAACGACCATTTTACTGGGCCCTGAAAAGGCAACAAATGTAACATTGGCAGCCCTTGCCCTTCATAATTATCTGATGAAGGAAATGGATATGGCTTATTCAACAGGAATAGACCATAAGCTTAATGATAATAATTTAAGATGCATACAAAGTCAACGTAGAAACAGGAGTGGGGCTGATGCAAGAGGTGTGAGAGAGATTTTTTCCAATTATATCAACAGTGTTGGCAGTGTGCAATGGCAGTTTAACCTTCCCTCAAAAGAATAAATAAATTTTCTTCTGCCCACATTTACATGTCTAGTATATCTTTTCGGGACTGCTAAATTGCCTTGTGTGCGCAAATGTAAGCATGCCAAAAAGTCAAGTGTTTTTTTTTTTTTGCTTTAAATTGTTTTTTTTCAAGTAATAAAATGGTGAACTTCATATTCTTAACAAATTGTGCCAAGACAGAGTTATTTCTATTTTTCTATTTTAATCTTTTGCCACTCTATGTCCTGTATTAAGTTCTGTATAATGTATTAAAAACTATACTAATCTGTACAAAGTTGGTTGTTGTTTGTGAATCTCCAAAAATTATTTTATATCAAGGGTCCAGATTACTGTTTACCAAAATCACAGCGTTAAATTACAATACGTTAAATACCAATACACGACAATAATGACACACATCCAGACCATGGGACTAGATCTAGATAACATATTTTATATCCAGTTCCCAAACTCATTAAATTTGATAACATACATGACGTACTAACTTAACCACAATAACCAAAATAAAAATAAAGTCTGTCAGAATTAGCAACTTTCATTACACGTTTTGAAAACAAAGGCCCAAAGAAAAAAATTAAAAGAGAAAACTAAAGATACCTCATTGATTTTTTTTTTCAAAAGCCACACATTTGGGGGTTTCATGTTCAACTATATGATAGCTCCAATAAACAAATTAGAATTTATTTCACTCCTTTGTTTCAGTTAAATATGAACTAAAATCTCTCAGTGAAAAATGAAATACATACGACAGAGAAGTGTCGTTTAAGTTTAATCTTAGTAAATTCATCACACAAATTGGTATTGTTCTAGCTAGAACCACGTTAATAAAGATTTGGTATCACAAATAAACAATGGATTTGCTGAACATCACATTAGCGCTGACGACATCGAAAGCACGCACCATTCAGGTGGAGCAAAAAACATTCTGGATCAATGCTACTTACAATACATTTAAATTATTTAGACCGCTCCTGATTGACACATGTGGCTCAAGAAAATGCAGTTTGCTGAACCACCTCCACTTCGGCACATGAACATCGGCAGTTCCGGCTCCACTTCTTTTGCTGTCACGAACAGCCCTCAGCTCTTTTGTAAATGTACTGCGAAGTTGCTTTATTCGCTCTTTTATTGACTTGACAGCATCTCCTGTAACGATAATACACAAGAATATAATGAGGTTTATGTGCCGAGTTATTTATTGAAAAGTTTAAAAACTTAAAGCAGTTGCATCTTCATTCCTACACTTTTAAGAAAAGCATTACTTGATGGAATAACCCAGCCTTGGATGGGATAGACGTTTATAAATACATGAACTTCTCCTGGGGCGGTGGATGGTCAATCTGTCCATCTGGTGATCTGCTGAAAGAGCCCCAATAGTTGTTCATGCTTTTGTTTACTGGTTGGAGCTATACTGTATCAGCAAAGCAGTGGGATCGTAGCACAGCACAAGTCACACGAAGTAGGTAGTTACGAGAATGATTGTCCAACACTCGTGTATTCCTGCTAGATGATAGTAGATCTATCCAGTAACTAGATCTAGATCTAGATCTAGTGCTCGTCTCTACTAGTACTACTACTACTACTAGTCATGATACGGGGTCAAAACCATTTAAAAAAGCACTTAATTACACTCTTCACTGAAGAACAATGCATAATTCATACTTAGGCAATCAGTCATACCCACAAATACAATACTGTAATGACAATTCTAACACAACCAAAGTCACTCCCGAAAACTAAGACAGTCCGAAAACTGACACAGATAGGTGCTGCCTAATTCATGATTGATGTATGAACTTACCGTTTTCTTCTAGCCCAAGAGCTCTTGCAATACGTTCCAGGGCCGCATTCCTGGCATCTTTATTCTGATAATTAGAAGATTTTGTGTCCCATAAGACTGGTTCATATTCGAACAAATAGATGAAGTTCTCCGTCACTGTTAGCCTCAGCGCCATTTTAAAGCTGGGTCAAGGATTCCGAAATCAGAACAGAAAATAGAAACAGTTCTATTTTCGAATTCGGAGGGGAAATCAGAACAGAAAGCACGCAGTTTCGTTCTGATTTTGTAATTGTGTAAACGCAACGGACTTTCTGCAGTTTTGAGGGGAAATCAGAATTCTGATATCGTAATAGTGGACACAGGCCTTTACAGTGTCAAACTTGACTGTCATGCCATCTAAAGCCTAGTAGTAGGACAGGCGAAATAGTGAATGAGGAAGTGTGAAGGACGAAGAAAGTGGGATGGTGAATAAGGTATGGTTGAAAGAGAGAACGAGACAGTGAGGGAAAGAGAAAGAGAGAATGGAGAGAGAGCGAGAGAGAGAGCGAAAGAGAGAATGAAGAGAGAGAGAGAAAGAGAATGAGGGAGAGAAAGAGGAAGAAGGAGGGTGTGAATGAAGTGTGTTGATGTGTGTGCAGGTATGTGTGTAGATGTAGATGCATGTGTGTGAGTGCACGTGTATGTTGATGTGTGTGGATGTATATATGCAGTGTTGATGTGAGTGGATGTATAGGCCTATCATGTGCGTGGATGTATATGCATATTTATGTGCGTGGATGTATATCATATGCGCTCACGTGTATACATACATGTTGATGTGCGTGGATGTATATGCATGTGTGTTGATGTATGTGAGTAAAATTGTGAGTGCACGTGTACCGTATGTCGATCTACTGTGTGAGTGCACGTGTATGTTGATGTGTGTGAATGTATGTTTATGTGTATGAGTGCACGTGCATGTTGATGTGTGTGGATGTATATATGCATGTTTGTGAGTGCACGTGTATGTTGATGTGTGTGTGGATGTATATATGCATGTTTGTGAGTGCACGTGTATGTTGATGTGTGTGTGGATGTATGTGCATGTCTGTGTTAGGAAGAAAATAGTTCCATCCTAGCCACTGAGATATTCCCCTGTCAGTGTCACTTAGGGTTAAGATGCCCGGACTTTGCATTGCTCGACACCAGCTGCTCGACAGTGAGGGTTACCGGAGATAGTGCAAGTTTAAGATCACAGGACACGTCTCAACCATGATCCGCCCCACCCCCCACTAAGTGTCTGGGAGGTGCTATATCAAGGCCACAGAGAGCTAGAGAGACAGACACGTCATCTCCTGCGGACCGCCAGGGCTGAGCAAGTTGCCCGGGCGCCTCCCACTGGACCTGCCACCTCTACTTCTTGTATGCGTTTTGCGCGGACCCCCGATACGTCTGGTAGTCGCTGCGGATATTTCAGAGGCAAAAGCACATCTCTTTGAGTATTTATATCATTACAGAAATTGGTTCTGGGAAATGATATGAGTTACATTTAAAGGCATGGGCTTTATGGGCTGCAGCGATAGACCACTAAGGGGCCGTTCAAATACATTATTACACCTCGGAGGGGGGGGGGGTCTTTGGCTCCTGTAAGAAAAGTGTAATGAGGGGGGGGGGGTCACCCAAGTGTAATATTACATTTTTTGCTCCCTAGGAGGTGTTGCCATTGTTTACATTGGTAGCCTAGCAATCAAAATGACTTCCTCAAAGAACCAGTACAATGAACTTTGTCAGCTGTACAGGCAGCAAAGATCTTAAAATAGTACAAGATCTTTGACAGGCAGTTATATCCTGATAAAAAAGGTAACATTGTGGATATGTCAATGATATATGTACAGCGCCTTGGGCTCACTTGGTGGGGAAAGGCACTATATATAAGAAATCTTTATTATTATTATTATCTATTGATCACCCAATTATTTTTTTAAATTTTCCTAAGTGCCCATATTCACAGTTGACTTCACTTATAGTGGATTTGCGATATCTCAACATGCATTTTTGTGACAACTGTATTCTTGTCACTATTAATTAAGATTGTTTTTTGACTGTATGTGTCCACCACATTACAGATGATTTTTTCACTGCTGAGTTTTTGTGATATTTGTTTCCAATAAAACGTTAATACATGCTGTATTACATACTGTTCACTGTTATAGACTTATACTAGTGAAGCTAAAAAAAAATAGTACCGAGTATGTAAAATTGTAATAATACAGAATATGGGGGGGGGGGGGGGTCTTTGGCTTCTGTAAGAAAAGTGTAATAAGGGGGGGGGGGGTCAAAAAGTCCCCAAAATGGTGTAATAATGTATTTGAACAGCCCCTAAGGGGCCGTTCAAATACATTATTACACCTCGGAGGGGGGGGGGTCTTTGGCTCCTGTAAGAAAAGTGTAATGAGGGGGGGGGGGGTTCACCCAAGTGTAATATTACACTTTTTGCTCCCTAGGAGGTAAAAAGGTTGGGTAGCTGAGAGAAAAAAAAAATATTTGTCATTTATTTTTTAAACTATTTTTATCTTAATGAAGAATAAAATCTTAAACTTAAATACAGAATATATATTTTTATTCAGTGTATAATTTTTGGCTCAACCTTTGGCTTTTTTTTTTACTAAACCTGGCAATCCAGTCCAACTTTCACCAGTGTTGCCATTGTTTACATTGGTAGCCTAGCAATCAAAATGGCTTCCTCAAAGAACCAGTACAATGAACTTTGTCAGCTGTACAGGCAGTTATATCCTGATAAAAAAGGTAACATTGTGGATAAGGAGGTGAAAGAGCTTTATTGGGTGGGGTACAAGGCTGGTACCATAGATATTGAAAGTGCCATTAAAGAGTTGAAGGGGAAAGTTGCACAGAAGAAAGAAGCTGCCATGAAATCTAGGTTGACATTCTTTGGTTTCAAGACACCTAGATCAACCCCTGAACCCAAGGCCTCACCTTCTCCAGCCCCAACTGCTACTACTTCAGAAGTGAGCCCTACTACCTCCACACTCCCAGCTCCACCCCCTATCCTTCCACCGTCCAACCCCACCACATCATCAAATGCCCAAAATCCTAGATCTACTCCAGCTCGGGGCAATTTGACTGATGAGATCAATGCACTGAAAAACTACATTCTTGGGTATCAAGCCATCCCCTCTCCATCCCCAACTATCAATGCTCTTTTGAAAAAAGACAATATTCACCGTTGACTTCACTTATAGTGGATTTGCGATATCTCAACATGCATGTTTGTGACAACTGTATTCTTGTCATTAATTAAGATTGTTTTTTGACTGTATGTGTCCACCACATTACAGATGATTTTTCCACTGCTGAGTTTTTGTGATATTTGTTTCCAATAAAACGTTAATACATGCTGTATTACATACTGTTCACTGTTATAGACTTATACTAGTGGAGCTTAAAAAAAAATAGTACCGAGTATGTAAAATTGTAATAATACAGAATGGGGGGGGGGGGGGGTCTTTGGCTTCTGTAAGAAAAGTGTAATAAGGGGGGGGGGGTCAAAAAGTCCCCAAAATGGTGTAATAATGTATTTGAACAGCCCCTAACGCAAAACTAGTTGTGTCCTATTTTCTTTGACTAGAAGTTTGTGGGGAAAACCCAGTTAACACTAATACTAGTAATAACAGGGTTTTATTTCGTACTAGCTGAGGTCCCCGGCCCTGCCCGGGATAAATCGGTTTGAATATTGGTTTCGGTTCTGGGTGATTATTATGGACCTGCTTCATCTGGCCTGTTCCTATTGTTTATTTTATTTTTGTTTGTTTGTTTTTAAATAAGTCGTACTGCTCTGCCTTTGTGAGTTGACACCTTGCGCATCCCGCACAACAGCATGATTTGCGCACGGGTTAGTGTGTTTGATAGTGTGATAACGAAACCTTAAAATGGCGGACCATGACTCGAAACAGACCTAAATGATGGCGAAACAAATTTCCAATAAAAAAAACTACACCGATTTGAGACTTCTATTAAAAACTGCACTCTTACATCCATCCTGATGGACCATATAAAATTTGAAGTCTGAGTGTTGAGTGGTTCAGGAGCCTTTTGCAACGAAAAATCTCAAGTCCACAAATATATATAGTATAGATGCCCGACAAACCCTTTTGCATTTCGGGGTGGGTGAAAGGTGAAGGTATTTTTAAAAATTGGCCAAAAATTTGTCAATGACAAAAATGTCTACAAATCACTTCCCAGGGTGGACAAATTAATCGCTGCGTCAGGCAGGAAATGTAGAATTTTCATTTTCCTAAAACAAGGGAAAAAAAAAAAAAGCTATTGCTTGGGGTTTGTCAGACCCGTGTTGTAGGCTACAGGCTAGGGTTAAAACTGACATCCGTAATGCGATTAATATTTTGTATTTTTTGGAAAGAATTGAATGAACTCCGCGTCAAGTGGATTATGTTCATGTTAAGCTGAAAACCCATATAATGGGACACTTGACGAACTACATCGAAATGACACCGAACCGACATCGGGACGAAACCAATCGCGCCAACGCAAAATACGAACACGATACGACCACGAAACGACACCGATAACGACACGTATTTCATTATGACTTTTCAGCTTAACACTTTCATTCCTAAAAAAACACACACACACACACACAAAATCAGAGGTCACAAAGACAGACAAGCACGAGGCACAATAATAAAATTTAAAAAAAACTCATTTTGCACCATATCCAAAAACAAGCCGATTAGGTAGACTTAAGGGTACGCCAGATTTCGGTGCTGTGGGCAGTGAATAGTACATGTACATGTATTTTAGAGTGATGCATAATAATTAGGCGGCGAGCCACCAGTGTGGTGCCTTCGCCAGCCTTGGTCTGGCTTACCCCTTGTGTTGCTCCTGCTTGTTTCTGGATAAGGAATTGGGTGAAAATAGCACAAAATTTTAATTCACGTGAAAATAATACAACTCAACAATAAAGAAAATCGCAGTAAATCTTGCATTCTCTGGCAGATCGATGTAGTCCTATGACGTCTTGCTGGATGGAACTGGGTTCATCAGTCAATTAGGGTCGTTCGGAGTAGACCTCATGGTGGCAGACATGGCTTCTTGACATGAAAAAGCTTTGTAATAAAGCAATGTTAATTGAGGCATCGACTTTCAGATTTTCGTGACCCGAGAAAATGTTTAAAGTCACGGTTACGTGGGGGTAAAAATTCCCGAAATCTATGTGGCAATGCTAAAGTTTATGTGAATTATACACAGTACATGCACTTAGACGAGGAGTGGTGCCCTGAACACATGAAAAGAGTATATTTTGGTGAGGGGGTGGGTTTGGTGTAGTATAAATTATGATGAATGGAAAGTTTATACATTTTTTTTTATACCTCGGAAGATGCGTTTTGTGTTTTTTCCTGTAAATTGTTAAACAAAAAAAAAAGGTGCATTATCCCTACAACAAGCAGGTTCAAAGGACTGTAGCGTAACTTTGCAGCAATTCGAAGTTTATAGCATATTATTTAGGGAGAAAAACGCCAAAATCAAAGGATAGTTGGTTCACTTCACGCACAATGATGAAAATCAAACAAATTACACAGATCATTACGTTTCTAATATTCTGTCACAAAGACCAATGTTTAAATAAATATCTTCTCGCGTCCTTAATTCTTGTTTAGTCTATCTCCACTTTCTGAAAACCTAGATACCTTTTACTATGTCGAAAAGATAAATGCACGCTTTGACACTAGTTTAAAATGCAAAGCGGCATTTAAATTAAATTAATGTGTTTCACAGTTTTAATTTACTCTCATCTTGATACGAACACGAACGTCTTGTGGATCTATCAGTACTTGGGTCGAAATCTGGATGGGGGGTGGGGGTGTGATGGTTACAAATCTCAAGACATAATTATGTAGCATGTATTTGTTTTTCATACTGAAATTTCGAATTTATCTTCAGTTAATCAAAAAAGACTTGAAATTTGCCAATGTGGATTGGGACATTTGAGTGAGGAAGATTATCCTAGGTGTGATTTTCTACACTCCCCCTCCGGCCCCGCCAAACCACCACAACCACCCACCCTTACCTCGCAAGTAAACAATTTGTTCATAAAGACTAAAGTCACTGAAGAGTTCCCAACTTGGTTAATAAAATGTTTGCAAGTTTTGTTTTGGTTTGTTTTTAATCTTTCGTTTCCGGACTCAGTGGTGGAAGGAGCTATAAAAACTGCAGTAGAGGAAGATTGTCAGGGAACAAAGAAATGGAACGGTAGAGTGGCGGGGGAGGGAGGTGGGGGGATACTGAAAGGAGAGCGAGAGAGAAAGTCAAACACGGAGAGAAAGAGGGGAGCGAGAAAGAGAGGGGGAGAGAGACAGACAGAGAGAATGGAATATCGTAGTCAACTGGCAGAAAGAAAAAAAACCAGACATAAAGACAGAACGAGAAAAGAAACGAGAAGACAAGAGGAAGAGACTGGAATGGCACAGTCAACAGTCAAAAAGAAGAGAAAAAAAAAGAACGACAGAATGACAAAGAAATAGAGAAAGAATGAAATGCCTCCATGTCAACAGAGAAAAGAAACAGACAAAGAAAAAGAGAAAAGGGGACAAAGAGAAGGAATGAAATGCCTCTGTCAACAATGAAAAAGAGAAAGACAAAGAAGGAAACAAGAGAGAGAGAGAGAGAGAGAGAGAGAGAGAGAGAGACAGACAGACAGACAGACAAATTAAACCCAATCAGAAATAGAGACAACGTTCCGATATCCCCCTCCCTCTCTACCTCCTACCCAGTTACAACATGGATACCCTGCCGCCCCACCCACCATGATGAGCTGTTCAACTTGTACACACTCACAGACCCTCCCCTACCCCTCTCTTTGACGACCTGAAACAATGAGGACAAATTAAGGCTGAAAACCAAGACCACACACACCGACAATTGAGATAAGACACTAAGAGAGATCGAAAAGCCAACCGATGCTGGATATGTTATAATGGGATTATAGTATAACACAATGTACATTACACGAGATTCGGTGGAGTGGCTCTCTAGCGACCAGCCGTCCGTTTTTGAAACGTAACATTTTTAATTATTTTTTTTAAAATTCAGTTTGTGATTTATCACTAACAGAGCTTTCGTGATTTATTTTGATATTTTTGCATTTTATTTTGACTAGTATAAAATAGACTGCTTCATAAGTTCCAGATAAGGCTTTCTAAGTCTCTCTGAGCATTAGAGGGTTAAGACTGTCGATTCACGTTGGGTTCCATATTAAGATTTTTTTCTGCGTCCTGAAATGGGTTTGCCCACCACAGAGAATCTAGAGAGAATGCTCCCAGTACAGAGCCAACCTCGTATCTTATGGTCTGTTTACTCCCTGTTGAACGCGCTCCACCCTAGCACTTACATACTGCCTGCACCTAAACCTTATCTTTCTTCATGTAACGGGTGACCTTTGTCATTTTTGTTAGTTTTCGTTTGGCTTTTGCAGAAACCATTCAAATAAATTACATTTTCTGAAACGTTGCTCATTCTTCTAAATCGCATCAATATGTTCCATATTTTCCTTACGCGTTTTTTGTTCCTATTTTTGTTTTCGACACCGATGCACATACATGTACTTCTCTTTACAATTTGTTACAAACGCTTTAGTCGAAATTGATTTTTTTTTTTTAATACTATCAAAAATTGCGACTATGCAGAAGAAACTGTTACAAACGCTCCAGTCTATAAATATTTATTAATATTATTTTTTTAATTCTACCAAACTCACGTGTATCCGGAGAAAACTGCGGCCTCCTACCCAGAGTAAACGGTTTGAATTTACATTATTACAGTATTTGCGTTTAAAGGCAAGTCATCACGATAACGACCATTTTGCGCCCTTCACGATTTTTTGTTTGTACGTTTACTGTGGCCTGCATGGCAGTGCTGGATCAATTAACGTTATACCAATATGAATCTAACTCGTATGCAGGTAAATAACTGACCCAGGGAGGCGAGTCGTGTTACGTGAAATATTCACGGTCATACATGGTGGGCAATAATGTATAGCATCAATTTCTACACAAACACTGCATGGAGTCGTTTTTGTTTTTTTCTCAAAACTTCGACCACCAAGAAAAAAGCCCAGCAATACGTACAGATGGACCTTTGTGTGTTAAGGATTTTTAGCTGACTGCGAGTGGGAAGAGCATGGTACATGTAGCTGGTACATTTAGTCATAATTTGTTGCTGCACCACATTCCCCTCAATCCGACTACCGAGCACAGCCCAGAAGTACAGATCAAGGCTGTTGTGCATTTTGTATGCTGGCTGAATCAGTATCATGGATGGACCTCAATGACAAAGAATCTGATAGCACTCTTACATAGTGTCCATTTTCCCCACACTCCCTGCACAACTTTTCTGCAACTTCGCCGAGCAATAGTATTCAGTGGCGCAAAGTCCGGATTGCACTTCACTGTGCAAGGAAATTGCACTACATTGTGCAAGGAACAGCCAGCGTCCACGACGACAGATTTTCCCACATTGGCTGCACAACTTTTCTCAAACTTCGGCGACCAATTGGCGTTCAGTCGCGCAAAGTCCGGATGGTTTATTATATTGTACAGTAAACAGCCAGCACTTTGGTCCATAACGTCATTATTAGCTGCACGGGCACTCTGATATAATAATTGTAATTATTGTGGTCATTGGATTTTAGCGTCCCAAGTATGCCAAAGCTGAGGGTGGATCCGTGCCCTCCACTTCCTTACAATAAATTGTGCATTTGATTTTAACATTATGCCCAATCTTATCTCTTTTGAAGCACCGATAGAACATGTGTCTCTTTAAAGACATTTCCAGTTAACCGTGCACACATTTTCCATGTTAACAAGACCTTTCTCCCCAGTCATTTGTTATTTTGTACCTCTCATGTTGTAACCATAAGACTTCTCATCGGCGGTGCAATTTGCCGTTATCAAGCTGACTGGTCGTTAAAATCTAAATATTCGTAAAAGCTTGGATACCAATGTGGAGTAACAGTTTGACAACACATCTTGTTTTGTCTCCATGCCTATAAATCTCACTCTTGACAGAAAACATTCCACCAAAGTCGTATAACTTTGACAAATTGCCTTATTCATACGCAGAGTAACATTTTGTGTGCATCTTTTGACCAAACGCCTTAGACTGATTCGAATACATTAGCGTGCTCGGTAGTGGCCTTTTCATTTTGTTATCGCATTCGACATGCTAAATTTGTATCGAAACTCGTCCAGGGTCTTCATGTCCCATGAAACTGACCATCGCATATTGACTGACACGAGGAAAACGTCCTACGCAAGAGCGCCTTATTTCACTCCTCACGCCTATGCCTGCTTCTCACAGTTATATCACATCTTTGATACTATAGGACAGTGAGTGGAGTGGTTAATGGTCATTTCATTGCTACAATTCTCGCAACTGAATGTCGACAAATATGAGCAATTATAATAGTTCTCTGCGAAGTTTTGGTGACCAGTCGGCCTACAAGTCTATGCTAGCCATATGAATCCCCAAGGCATGTTTCGATACTTGCTGGAAAGGTAAGACGAATTATTTTGCATTTACATCGGAATGTCTTTTCATTTTCATTGAAACAAATCACTATTAATTGTTTTCTATAACTCCACTGCCACAGCCCCCCGCTCCCCCCCCCCCTTTTTTTTTTGTTTTTTGCCCCATACAATACTGCACACCTTTATTCACCATTTAGATCTTTGGGACGTATACACCATTTCAGTAACTTTCAAGACCGTGAAGTATTCTGGAAAAGGTAGATTTGCTGATGTATTTGCAACAGAGCCAGCTTAACTCATGGGCACATTGGCCAATGCCCCCCCCCCCGGCCCCAAGGGTTTAGAGGGCCCCATGCATGCAAATTTGTACTGGTTTTTGAAACGGGGAAGAAAACCCCGTGCATTACAAAAGAATCTGCCGAGGGGCCCATAATGATGCTAAGGTGGCCTGAATTGCAACGTTGGAGCAAAGAATGGACCTGCTCAAATAGCGCCAGTGAAGTGGTACATTTTTATATCCCTGGCAGTTTTTTCCCTTTGGAATGCGATGAGCTCTTTCTTATCGAGTTGTCGAGCTTTCGTTATGATTATCCATTACTTCAAGAGAAATGTAATCGATGCTGTGATCACTCTCCCTATCCATAAATCATCACCGTTCCCCGAGACTGTAATGACTCAAATTCGAAAAATCAGTTTTTAAATTATATCCAACTACAAGGTCGGTTGGATGATCTTGATTATAGACTCGTATATCAATAGACTAGTTTGCCCCAAAAAAACGTTTTTGCTTCTGAAAAGTAGCCAAAACCGATTTTTAGTTTTAGATCGCGGTGATGTAATAGTATTGACTATAGACCATTCACTACATCTGTGATCACAAGACACAAATCCGAGATCAAGCTGTCTTGAAATCAATTTGGAAAAGGCCCGTTGTCTAAAAACCACTTAAGTAGTTGGCTAGATATTAATGCATCACAAAAGTGTATTGTCAAGGGAGCAGAGCTACAAAACCTTCAACTAGCCTTTGAAGATGGGTTTGTCAAACAATACTCGACTACGAAGCACACGCCGTCACTGATTAGATATATGAGGCCTCCGAGTTTGGATTTAACGGTGCGGCACGGTAAAATGTCAGGCGTATTGTGATAAAACAAATGAAATTCTATTTTATTATAATTATTTTTTGTCAAAATAGCATTTCTTCCATAATTGAAAGCTATGAAACCTCAGAGTTATTAAAACAGATAAGCATCATGTTACCACGACCCTATAATGTTATTGTGAGAGGATGAACGATTTTCTATTTTTAATATGTGCTTTCATGGTAACTCTGGTGCGTGAGTGAGGGACGGCCACTCATAGTAGTTTATGGACACTTGGCCGAGTACCATTAATTGGATTATTTCCCTTGTAATACTAGCGCGGGACCCGTTATTCACATCACGGTGAAAAGCGCGCATTTTGATTGGTCAGTTGGAAATGTACCGGGCTTCCAACTCTTATATCATGGCTTTGAGTTTCTTACAACTCGCTCACTCGTTGTTATCCACCGACAGAAAGACGGGAACCCGAATTCATTTTTAAGAGTAGACAATACCCTATCGGTACAAAATAGGTACTCATGATAACGTTTGTTATCAATGGAGATACGTCGTATTAATGGACGAAAGTATCCCGCACAAAATTGTCGAATGTTGTTAGTCCTGACACTTTGAAAATTTATATTAAAACTATTACCGGGTTTCTGGTATAAGTAGTCAGTTAGAATTGTAGCAGCAAGTTTCTACTTTATAATGGTACTAATTTCGTTGTGCTTTGATGCACAGGTCCTATTGAAATAATTAATAAGAGGGTCTCGGATTTAAAGCAAACTATGAGTTAGACGCATGTTATCCCCGATAAATCCAACCTGGGTCAAATTTATTCAATTATTGCTGGAGGGGTCGTTAGAGTAATTTCTGCAGTTTACTGGGATACCTAATTGACTTTTGTGTGCACCCCTTTAACCGTACTGTAAATTCGATTGTGTTAGGACCCTAACCGGTTATGTTGTCGGGCTGGACTCCATGTCCGAGCCTTTCACTTGTGCAACACGGGCTACGTAATAGCTCTCCCGGACGTCCGCGCGGGCTCATAAATAAGATGCGAGTTCGCGTGGTCAACACACTCCATCATAGACGCAGGAGACAAGAGCCGACAGCACAGTGAACCCAGCCCAGCAACCCGGGCCCGTAGCAGCTCAGAGGCTTGCCGACGCTTGCCATCGCCACCCCGCCCCATAAGGCATGTAGCGGTAGCACAGGACCCGGAGAAACTTTGGCTTATGGCTGGTTGGGCTTCTTTTTCTGGGTTTCTTTTTTTGGGCTTTTTTTGTTGGTAGTGATACCTTTGTTAGGCTTTTTGAATAAATAAGATTGCCAGCAGAACCCTGTGTTTGTTAATCCTGTGTATCCTAAAGGGAGTTACTATTGAACCCACGCAGTAACCACATTAGCCACTCGTAGTTCATCCAACATTTTCTGGTGTCAAGAAGTGGGATACACAGAAGGGTTAGTTTGTAAGTCTAGAAAGCCCAACCATGCCACGAACAACAGGAAGCCGAAGTTCAGATGAGGAACAACCCCCCGCACCACCGCCGATGCCAACACAGCCCTACGTTATAATGGCAGCAGAGCAGCCGAGGATCGACACATTCTACGGCGACATGGGGAGAGGAGGTGCAGAGAGGTTTGAGGGACAGCTCCGGGCCTGTTGGTCCAGCAGGCCAGAACTCTCCGAGGACCGCCGCCTCACCATCCTTCTAAACAGCGTCGGCCCCGAGGTGAGGGCGGAACTCAAGTGCCACCCCCGGGAGGTGCAGCGAGATCCTGAGAGAGCTCTCCAGTGTATACTGGAGGCTTTCGGAGAACACCGGTCACCCAGCGACCTGTTCATAGCCCTGAGCCAGTGCCGCCAACGACCAGGGGAGACGGTGAGGGGTTTCTCCCATCGGCTGAGGGATATGTTCGACGCCCTTACCAAGCGCCAGTCTGCCCTGAGGGAGCCCATATATGAAGAGAGCATCCTGAGGGACATCTTCATGGGGGCCCTCTCAAGCGAATCGCTCACGGCCCAGCTCCGTGAATACAGGTTCCAGCATCCAGATGCCACCTTCCTGGACATCCGGAACACTGCCATCCGCTGGTATGACGACAGGGGACACCCCGACAGCCACGTCCAAGCCATTGCGACCAGGGCTGACAACAGGCCACCCCAACACTCCGCCGCCGCCACTGCTAACACCAGCGACCGGGCCATCGCTGATCTCAACGGCAGGCTGGAGAAAATGGAAGCTCTCCTGTCTCGGTTGGCTGAGGAGGAGCCACTCAGCCACCGGAGAAGAAGGACGAGGGGGCAACGAACTGAGAAGGGACCAGGAGCCTGTTTCCAGTGTGGACGACAGGGACACTTCGCAAAGGACTGCCGCCGCTATCAACGCAAGCCACAGGGGGAAGGGCGACCCCTGTAGACCAGAGTCCGGCTACAGATGGGTCAAGTGAGGACTCATTCACACGACGAGCGGTTGGGGAGCTCCCTGTCACGAAGGTAGCGAGGAAGGTGGAGTCCACGCACCTTCTGCAGGACGCACGAAGGACGACCCCCCACAACGCCGCCCATCTTCAGCCGGGCGACCATGTCCTTGTCAAGCACCACTATCCTGGTCGACACAAGATCCAGGACCCGTACCCCGGTCCTGTGCACACCGTCCTGTCTGTTCCCCCGCCTCATGGTGGTTACTTTACCATCAGAAACCCAGATGGAGATGCCTCTGCGGTCAACGGAGACCTCTTGCGGTTATTTCACCCCCCAGTGGTCAACACACGTCCACAGCACCCGCCTCCACTGCCTGCGTCGACCGATGTCTGGTACTTCCCGGCTCACCACCCTTGCCAGCCACCTGCAGCCCGACCGGACCCTCAACCTGGGATGACAACTTCCCAACGCCTACCTCCTGTGCGACGGTCCAGCCGCCGACACAGACAACCCCAGAGATTGGACCTCTGACTCTTATTAGTGATTAACATTAGACATTGACTGTGAGTGCAGAAAGAGCAGGGGAGCGCACCCATCAAGATCCCCCTAGTTTCCATTAGGCCAGAAGACAGACCGACGATCAAGTGAGCCCCGCCTCCAGATTTTAAGTTAGAGAGTATGCCCATGTTGGCTTTCTCCACAGCTTAGTTACGATGACTTTTAATGCCTATGTTGACCTTACCTTTTTCATTGCACTAGTGCCCTTATAGCATATTGTCTTTTTTTGTACTGTTCGATCCTACGTTAACCCTGATAGTGGTCTGGGACCACCGTTGCAGGTCTGGGACCTGTTGTTTTGTCCATATGATGTAATTTACTACAGCCAGAGCTGAGACTGTTGTGTACATCTTCAGGATGCCAGTAGTAACTTAGCCGGTTCACGCCACCTGTTAGTAGTTATAAAGAGGATGGACCATTGTTGTACTTCGGTTCACTGTGTGTATTTTGCAATTGTTCTACCCTAAGTGATGGTATCATAGCCCCTTAGAGTTTGATTATACCTTCAGTGGTCTTTTGTAAACCTTTGAATTGATGTATGTGTCACGTAAGGGACTACGTGACTTAGCAGGGGAGAATGTGAGAGGATGAACGATTTTCTATTTTTAATATGTGCTTTCATGGTAACTCTGGTGCGTGAGTGAGGGACGGCCACTCATAGTAGTTTATGGACACTTGGCCGAGTACCATTAATTGGATTATTTCCCTTGTAATACTAGCGCGGGACCCGTTATTCACATCACGGTGAAAAGCGCGCATTTTGATTGGTCAGTTGGAAATGTACCGGGCTTCCAACTCTTATATCATGGCTTTGAGTTTCTTACAACTCGCTCACTCGTTGTTATCCACCGACAGAAAGACGGGAACCCGAATTCATTTTTGAGAGTAGACAATACCCTATCGGTACAAAATAGGTACTCATGATAACGTTTGTTATCAATGGAGATACGTCGTATTAATGGACGAAAGTATCCCGCACAAAATTGTCGAATGTTGTTAGTCCTGACACTTTGAAAATTTATATTAAAACTATTACCGGGTTTCTGGTATAAGTAGTCAGTTAGAATTGTAGCAGCAAGTTTCTACTTTATAATGGTACTAATTTCGTTGTGCTTTGATGCACAGGTCCTATTGAAATAATTAATAAGAGGGTCTCGGATTTAAAGCAAACTATGAGTTAGACGCATGTTATCCCCGATAAATCCAACCTGGGTCAAATTTATTCAATTATTGCTGGAGGGGTCGTTAGAGTAATTTCTGCAGTTTACTGGGATACCTAATTGACTTTTGTGTGCACCCCTTTAACCGTACTGTAAATTCGATTGTGTTAGGACCCTAACCGGTTATGTTGTCGGGCTGGACTCCATGTCCGAGCCTTTCACTTGTGCAACACGGGCTACGTAATAGCTCTCCCGGACGTCCGCGCGGGCTCATAAATAAGATGCGAGTTCGCGTGGTCAACACACTCCATCATAGACGCAGGAGACAAGAGCCGACAGCACAGTGAACCCAGCCCAGCAACCCGGGCCCGTAGCAGCTCAGAGGCTTGCCGACGCTTGCCATCGCCACCCCGCCCCATAAGGCATGTAGCGGTAGCACAGGACCCGGAGAAACTTTGGCTTATGGCTGGTTGGGCTTCTTTTTCTGGGTTTCTTTTTTTGGGCTTTTTTTGTTGGTAGTGATACCTTTGTTAGGCTTTTTGAATAAATAAGATTGCCAGCAGAACCCTGTGTTTGTTAATCCTGTGTATCCTAAAGGGAGTTACTATTGAACCCACGCAGTAACCACATTAGCCACTCGTAGTTCATCCAACATTATTGCCTGATTTTATAGACTTTGAATGAAAAACGCTCTTATTTCAAAAACAAAATTATAGTTTAAGATATGTGGTGGTGGACAAACACTCAAAGACTTGGCGAATCTAATTCGCACCCAGAGAGACTCCACGAAGTCTAGTTCTGAAAAACCTAGACACCTTACTAAACCTCATGCAATGTACATCACATTACACACATCCAGAATAAATCCCGACACTTTTTGACTTTCTGGCCGCTGTTTGTCTTATCCCAATTTCCTGTGGTTGTGGGTTTGATTTCCAGACTGAATTCACTCCATTGTTTCAGGTGGTCGAGAGGGGGGCGAGCGTCTATGAGTATGCACAAGTTGAACAACCCATCATGGGTAGGGGGATGCAAGGAATTATCCATGTTTTCTGGGTGGGGCGGGGGAGTGGTACCGAAAGACCAGTCTCTTGATTGGGATTGCTCTCTTATATTTGCCTGTAGGGGGTCGGGGGGGGGGGGGGGGGGTCCGTCACTTGTCAGGACTTCTACTGCAGGTTGCATAATTCCCCTCACCAATAGTTATTCCAAGTACTGTATAATTTTGTCCCTCCCCCCCCATAATTATGAACCAAAAAGTATTTGCCCAAAAGTATTAATCACGAGAAACCAAATTTTGGGAAATCCCGGTGCCTTTGTCAACAAATTAAAAGGAGAAAAATGGCACCTTTTCACCTACACCTGAAGATTAAGGACAAAAACGGGAAAATGGACATTAGGGATTTGTATGCTGGGGTTAGGTTTTACCTGGACAATAACAGGGAGGTAAACATGTGATTTTACTTTTCAGTGGGATGTTTCTTTTGATAGAGATTATGGATATCCCTCTGATTTTGACATAGTGCATGTGGTTTGGGGGTGGATAGAAACATACTGAAGCTGTGCAAGGGGATCCTTATCACTAACATCATTGCATGTTTTTACCCGCTTCCATCCCAACATACTATGGAGCTTGGGTCCTTATTTTACACAAGGAACCATAGATGGATGAGTTCCTTACGTCCTGACCACTTTATCCCTTCCCCTAATCCTACAACCTTTTCCCTACCCTAACCCTAACCATATCCCCAACATTAAACCTGTCGCTTTTACTTTGTTTATTCGTAACCTTAAACCTAATTTTATCCCTAACGTAAACAGTTGATAGGATAGTATAGAACTGATGTTATAAAACTTACCAGATGTTCTAGCGCTATTGGTCCCGGGCTGACCACAAACCAGATGAAGTTTCCCCAATAGCTGCTTCAACCAGTCCTTTGATGTCTTGTGATGGTCCACACAAAAACAGTTGACGTGAATTATGATCTGGAGTAGCTGCTGGGCCATAACACGAGCAAGTGCCCTCTGCTTTCTGAACATCTGTCCTCAGGATACCCTGTTGGGATGGACACAAAATCAGTGTAAGGCCACAAGCTGATATGTCTTGAAAACCAATGCCAGATTACACTGTATAATATTTATGCAAACTAAATACCCTGGCAAAACAATGGCCGAGCAAATGTGTATTGTTTTTAGTAAATTGCACCAATTACTGATCAAGCTTCCCTTCTCTACAGTGGACATTACAGGAACTTTATAGGAGAGGAGATTTCTGGTACACTCTTGACATAATCGTAAAGCGCCCGAGCCCACGAGTGCAAGTTTTGTCCTCAGTACAGTTAATCTGTGTATTTGTTTAATCTGCTTTATAGCTTTGTTTGGTCTGTGACTTCAGTGTTGAAAAAAATACATAATCCGAACCTAATCCAAACCTAGTAAGGTTAAGTATACCACGAAGACCACTAGACTTCAAATACACACTGGTAAGCAAAGATATTATGTAGGAGGGTCAAGTACGTCGCAAAGCTCCCCTGATGCACTAAAATAGCCCACAAAAATTACAAAAGAAAAAAGCTCTCGCTCCCGGTAGAACTTCTTCAGGCGCGAAACAAAACTCAGCAAAATAAGTGAATTAAATTTTTAAATTGTAACAACTGACTTATCTGTTACAAGTATCCCCACAGATTTTCTGGGATTTTTAAAGGCTAAGGGTAACCACACAAAGGCCACTTAGTAAGTCGGCGACAATAGGTCGGAGCTTCGGGTTACCACCTAGAACGCCCATGCTTCACATAAGGGCCGAATAGAATTTCGGTCCATGGCGCCCGGTAGGCTTTATTTGTACTTTTTTTCTGCACACACTACACACTGCACCACGTGGAATTGTGCAGAGTGAAACTGAGCTGACCAGATGCTCGCTTTGAGCATTTTTAATTATCATGGCTTTAAAATGATTAAAAATTTTTTTTTTAATTGTTCTTTCAAAATAAATTCTGCTCGGAGACTTAATTTGAGGCCGCTGAATCCAAATCAAATTTCCTCTATCGTCCCGTCCAGATGTTTGGTCGTAGAAAATCGCCCCGCTCGCCATAAGTGAGTATGACTCATCACACCTTCCTGTCGCCCGACGGTCTTGCCCGTCACCGTGGGTATCTTTCGACACAATAAGAATGTATTTTGGATTCCGATAAGAAAAGTCACCAGACCGAACGTAGGTGGGCTCTATGTGCAGTTGTTGCAATTATGTAGTACTGTACAATTCTTCTCACCTGGAGCGCCTAGTGGCTCGGTGACAGAATTCGGTGGCCTTTCTGTGGGTACCCTCAGTCAGCAATTACGTTTACACCTTTCAATATTACAAACTTACTGGGAGCACTGAACAGTGAACATCAGTTTTAAATGCTTTACCAACATAAGTAACATACAAAGCATATCACTACCATTTTCATGTTAATACATTTTAAACAAAAGACCGCCTGTCTTTAAGGCATTGAGTGAATCATTTTTAAAAACGCACATAAAACCTTTGGGGTGGCAGTAGCGTTTTGCAATAGTTTTCCTTGTTCCTAAAGCATTTTCCTTTTTAATATGTGAAGTGAAGTATAGTAATTATTTGAGATACAGGTTTTGAGTTTGAAGAAAAGCACGTCGACGCGATAACAGTCACATTATGCTAGGAAAAAGCAGGACAAATCTATTATATATTTCAGTAACTTGCAACCTTTGGCATGACTAACTGACCAAACTATACACTCTTCAGGCCTTAAATTTGGCAGGAAGGTGGCAATTGAGATAAGGAAGATGATGGCTATAATTAAAAGTTGTTTACTTCAAGCGTGTATTTTTAAAAAATAATGTTTATTGCTATGTAACATCTGTATTTTTGCATGTTTGTTTCGTAATATATAGTATCGTGCATGTCATAAAAAGTAACCGTATCAAGCGTTCATTTTGGTGCGTAATGTTGTGGTGTGCATGAGTTCTGAAGCAAGACTGTAGTTTATTACTTTTATTATACTGGGGGGGGGGGGGGGGAGATCACATGATTGTTTATTCTGGGCAATGCCCGGTAGCTCATCTAGTAGAATATAAATGACCAATAGGACAGAAAGAGACCCTACGAGAAGCGCCCACCGACCACATGCATAATATTATGATAGAAGCAAAGAAAAAACGGCGAGGAGAGGGGATAGGGAGAGTGGGTGACAAAGAGTTTGAGATACAGAGAGGAGGAAGGAATGAGGTTGAGTTCGCAAACAATTAGTTCACTTACTAGTTTAGAGAATGAACTCAGAAGTAGGGGATGGTTCCTTTGTCTGGTCGTTTTGTCTGCAATAGCTTGTTGGTCAAAGAGAAATCTATCACACTTCACGTGGATGTTATGAAAATTATACCCTGTCATCACAGCTGCTATTTAATTCGCCTGCAATAAAAATCAAATGATTATCTTATCGAACTGCTGCTGGGGACAAGGTGGTCTAGAGGCAAGGTGCTCGCCTCTCATGCCAAGGGTCCCGGGTTCTAAACCCGGGCAGTGCAGGCATGTTGGAAATTGGATTTTTCTCGTGTTTTCAAGTCCCTCGTCCTATTTGGGGGTAGGATCGAGTAGTTCTTGGAAATTGGATTTTTCTCATATTTTCAAGTCCCTGGTCCTATTGGGGGGTAGGATCGAGTACCTAGTCTTCTCGGATAAGGACGAAAAAATTCGGAGGGCCCGTGTGCACGTTGCGCACGTTAAAGATACCTTGGCAGTTGGAAGTCGTAAAGAGCAGGCCGAAAGGCCGCTGCCCGGGCAAAATTGAAATTAATAGATTAAAATTTATCCATATCATCTCCCCCCCCCCCCCCCCCCCCGCCAGAACAAGAAATAATAAAACAAGTAAAGTGAGGTGTAAATGCCAAGGGCAGCGAACCTCCTAAAATAAAGACCTCAAAACAATATCGAACTGCTGCTATAGGAACTAAGAGAATAAGAGGGAAGAGAGACGGGGTGAATGGAGTTGACGAATTACTAAAAATCTGTGGGTCAAGGCAAGGCGTCAAGCAAAGAGAAAATGTGGCAACAAGAAAAAGTAAGTAGCAAAGAATCGTGTAAGAAATAATCCAGAAACGATACAATAAAACACGAAGGAAAAGGGAAGACATATCGAGCTTTCGGCATATTTACTTTTGTCAAGAAAAAAAAAGTGGAAGAGGGTGGAAAATTGAACCAATAAAACAATTGAACCAAAAAAAAAAAAAAATGTGAAACCAGTATGAGTACTTAGCTGCGAGTCCAGACTGGGATTTTCGGAGTGTTTAGGTCTTTATTTTAAGAGGTTCACCGCCCTTGGCATTTACACCTCACGTTTGTTTTTATTTTTCTCGTGGTAGGGATTCGTTTTTTAGAATTTTGCCCGGGCAGCGGCCTGTTCGGCCTGCTCTTTTAGTCCAACTGCCAAGGTATCTTTAACGAGCGCAAACGTGCACATGGGTCCTCTGAATTTTTCGTCCTTATCCGAGAAGTCTAGGTGCTCGGTCCTACTTACCATAGGATCAGAGACAGAAAAATATAAGAAAAATCCCCAAATTCCAGCATGCCTGCACCGATCAGGGTCAAACCCGGCAGTTTGGGATTGTCCACTATCTGCGGTGTGATCTGCAGCTAAACACTGACATTGCTTAATTTGAATTCAATGCACAACAAAATTGTACATTTAAATGTATTTTGAAATTTAAAAAACGGGGGGGGGGGGGGAGAGGGGGAGAGGGAGGAGGCGAGTTGGTCCTCTAGATGGATGCTTTTATAGTAAATGCAGGACTCAGCGACGAACAGACAGAACATGAAATATGTGCCCAATTAAAATTGTACTTGGTACTCCACCAAGCTCTCAACAACAAAACAAAAAAAGTGGGGAATACCTGTTAGAAATGAATGACAACATTATCCGGGCATAATATTTCATGTTCCGAGTGTTAACTGCCGAGCCCCGCATTTACTATAAAAACATCTGTCTAGAGGTCCAACTCGCCCTCCTCCTCTCTCCCCCCGCCCCTATAGCCACATCCTTATATAGTATTTTTGGAGTTGGGAAAAAATCTTGGGATTTTTTTTATTTTAACCTCATCTCTGGAACTTTTATATGGGATTTTTCGAGTTTTTGAAACTTTTCACCTGCGACTCTGTTGGCGATTAACACTCAGTATAATTATGAAATATGTGCCCGAATAAAGTTGTGTAACTATTATGATACTCCTTCCAAATAGACAATACGAACAATTTGAATCTAGCGACGCGAGCCATAATTATTGTGCTGGGAAAAAAGACAACTTACAGAACATAGCGGAATGATGGGAGAGAAGGCCTTACCAGAAGCGAACAAACAATGATGCGTTTGAGCTTCCATACAATGACTACAAATTGTGATTTGTCAACATTTTCAGTTAATGCACTGGCAAGTGAAATGATGCAAAACTATTTGCAAAATCATTTAGGACACCTGGGCTTATACAATTATAATTACAGTACCAATGACGTTACGACATTTTGAGCTATATCTGCTCAGGCCAGAACGCAGGACGAGGGTGGGGGAACTACTTGGGCCAGTTTGCTGGGGCCTACGATTTTGAGGGGGCCAAAGATTCTCGGGAGGTCTGGTAAAGACAATATTGCTATTGTAAATAGAATGAAAGTCAAAGCGGCCCCTTTCAGCACAAAATATGCATGTTTTAAAGACGATTCATAAAATGAATACAGGTAAAATACACCCTGTATAAAGGGTGGTCTGGGTGGAGTTCCATTTCAGACACACAACTGGGGCGCTACATGTACAAGGATGCGGCTGTGTGTGTGATTTTGGGGGTTGGGGGGGGGGGCAATCGCAAAAATAAAAAAGGCGGGGGGGGGGGGGGGAGTTGGTCCTCTAGATAGATGCTTTTATAGTAAATGGGCTCAGCAATGAACAGACAGAACATAAAATATGTGCCCGACTAAAGTGTCAGTCATTATTGGTCCTCCTCCCCCCCCCACCCCAAGCCCTCTACGACCAAAAAAAAGGGAGGGGGGGGGGGAGACCCTGTACCAAATAAATGACAACTTTAGTGGGGCATAGGCCTACATTTCAATTTTCATGTTCTGAATGTTAATCGCTGAGCCCCGCATTTACTATAAAACGAGCCCCCCTCTCTCCTAAAGCCACATCCTTATAGTATCCCTATTTTGTATCCCCCCCCCCCTCAAAGAAGTCCCAGGATCCCCAAGATGACCACCAAAATCCCAAGATCGTGGGTAAAATCGCAAGGACGGGCACCGCTGACTCTAACTCTGTCCACAAACTCGGTTCTAGCCCCTGTTTGTTAGCCCCTAGTCCTATCCCAAAACCCTACCCGACGCAAGGTATGGTACTCCTTCCAAAGTGCTTATGGAACGGGAGGAGTACCTTACTCGAGCGCCACTTTCACTGTTATCAATTTAAACACATGGAATGGTCAGATGGACCTAGGGGCGTGAGGGTCTAGTCAGTTTGTATCAATGGGCGGTAGTCAGATTGACTAATCAGGCGAAAAGGGGCTGGGGTAGTTGTGTTTAGTTAGTTTCTGGTCTTTGGCGCTCGAGTACGGAACTATGGAACAAGCTAATCCATGTCATCTCCATCTAACATTTTGAGAAACTGGTGTGCGTAATTTGAAAGCAAGTATTCGCGATGGAAAAAAAATGTAACCATGGGCACTTCGACTAAATTATCAACTTTTGCGCTTAATCTGTGGAAAATTATGAAAATTCCAAAAATTACATTTCGCATCTTGCATAATTTTACAGCTTCATGGGATACAGTAAGTTACTAGTGTTAATGGATCTATTACGAAAACTTTTGCCTTGACTGTTCATTCTCTGACAATAAACATGACAGACATGACAGATCCTCTAGTCTCACAGACCCACCAAAATACATGGAGAAAAGCTTACAATACAATCCAAGGAAATTGGCCCCGTTTACACTTTGTTGTTTAGAGCTTCAATCGAACAAGGAAAAATACCGGAAGACTGGAAAAAAGCAAATGTTGTACCCATTTTTAAGAAAGGAAATAAAGCTAGTCCTGAAAATTATAGACCAGTCTCCCTGACATCAATATCTTGTAAGCTTTTAGAGCATATTTTGCACACCAGCATCATGAAGCATCTCGAGAGACACTCGGTTTTAACACATGTACAGCATGGTTTTAGAAAATACAGGTCGTGTGAGTCCCAGCTGATCACAACTTGCAACGATTTTGTTAATAACTTGAATAATACCAGGCAGACGGACACCATTTTACTAGATTTCAGTAAGGCCTTCGATAAAGTGCACCATGCTAGCCTTTTGACTAAACTAAACCATTATGGAGTTAGAAACAGTACTTTGAAGTGGATTAAGTCTTTTTTAGAAAACAGAACACAAATAGTAGTCGTTGACGGAAAGTCATCCAATCCTGCACCTGTTCTCTCGGGAGTACCTCAGGGTACTGTAATGGGCCCCTTGCTATTTTTGGTTTACATTAACAATATGCCGAGTAAGATCTCTCCAGGCACTAAATTACGACTGTTCGCCGATGATAGCCTCCTCTATAGATCAATAAATTCAAAAGAAGATACGGAAATTTTACAGAAAGATTTGGACAGTCTACAAGAATGGGAGAGGGACTGGCGTATGGAATTCCACCCCAATAAATGCCAAGTCCTGAGAATTTCAAATAAACATCGCAACATCACCTCGGACTACTTTATACATGGCGAGAAATTGAGTGAAACAGATGAGGCTAAATATTTAGGAATTACATTAGACAGAAAACTTACATGGAACCAACATATTAATAGCACATGTAACAAAGCAAACAGTATACTAGCATTTCTGAAAAGGAACATCTCTAACTGTGATGGGAAAGTAAAAGAAAAATGCTATAACACCTTCGTGAGGCCCTCCCTAGAGTATGGCTGCAGTGTCTGGGACCCCCACTGTCGGATAAACATAGAACAACTGGAAAGGGTCCAGAGGAGAGCTGCTCGCTTTGTGACAAATGATTATGCTAGAAGCAGTAGTGTCAATACAATGATGAGAGACCTCGAGTGGACACCACTAGAAGAAAGAAGAGCAAAAAACAAAGTAAAACTATTTTATAAGGGCAGGGAAGGAAATACCGATATCCCACTGAACCACCTCAGCATTAACACCAGAGGCAACAGAAAGAATAACATAAAATATAACATCCCCAACTCACGGATTAACAGCCATCTTTACTCTTTTTACCCTAGTGTCATCAGGATGTGGAACAACCTCCCGGCAGAAGTCCAAAAAATATCGTCTGCAACGGCTTTTGGCAATGAATTGAAGAACATAATTATCCGTTGCAGCTCCCATTGTATTTAAAGTGTGGGTCTATTTCTGTGCACATTCTAGGTACCAGGAGATATTTTTAACCAGAGATATACATATACAAAGAAATTACACAACGATATATTTTAAATGGTCTTAATATATGCTGTTTTAGCCTGTTTTAGCCTCAGAGCATGGGCGTCGAGTCGCACATAGTGCAGTTGAGGAATCGTCAGATTATATAGACGAGTCAACTACATGGGAAGAAGAAGAAGAAGAATCCATGAAATCATGAACAGGCAAGCATGCATGAACTTACCAATACACTGAAGAAAAGCTTCACTCTCGGGAAGCATTCAACTTCTCTGTCAAGCTGTGAAATGTTCAACTTTGGATCAGCTGCAGAAATCTTCCCCTTTCTCATACCCACATTGTAGCTGTGCGGTAAACCTTTGGACTGACTGGATTTGTTAAACACGTTGCGCTTGCCGGCTATGGCTCGTAGACTGAACTATCCGTGCACCCCGTGAGCTAATTTCAAAACGTTTGTTACCGCCAACAAAACAAAAAATGAAAAAACTAGTTCATAACGCGTTCATAAACCCTTTTCGTGCTAAGACCAGAAAATCATTATTTTCATTGTTGGGAATGTTAGTTTTAGATCATAGGACTGTTGCAATTTTTTTCTAGACCCACGGGACAAAACTCTTTTCAGATCTCTGTGCAGAACAACTTGAGAATGTTACCAAAGTAATCAAATTTGTAACCTACGGAACAATCAGGTCCATTTGTGAAATTTAAATTAATGAAGCTCTGAATACAAACAAATAAAGTGCCCAAATAGACCGTGAAAGGCTCAAAATGGCCGTTATCGTGCCCACGCGCCGTAAAAAAACCTAATCTCAACCTCAAAGACCTCAACGTGAATCCGAAATAACGAAACATACTAAAATTTTCAATACGCTTTCGTCTTTCAGGCCATCTTAGGCCTATGACATGATAGTTCAAGATTATTCGCTGCTGGCACTAATTTAGATGGTTAAGCTGGCCAGTGGCTTTATTTGAGGTCGTGACAGCTCGCTCCTGTCTGCATGGGGATATAAAAAATTTAATAAAAACACAAGTTTTACAAAACAATAAAAATTGAATCCAAGGCCAACTTTTGAAAATACTTTTTGTTTTTTCTATAACATCGGTATCTGGAGAGCAATCTCACAGATATGAGTATAAATCGTTAATAAAATATCTGCAGTTGGATTAACAAAAAGGGGGGAAAATGCTTATAATAGTTTTCCTTAGTAAAGGTTTGTTGATTACTTTAATTAGGTCTTTGATACTCCTCAGTCTTGAGTTTCGCAACGCAAAGAACGGGGTTTAAATCAGATGAATCACTAATTCAAAATTATTCACAAGCAATGAATGGCTTAACCTGTTTGTGGTTGTGCCCCCCCCCCCTCTCCCCATACAAAAGATGTTATGCGATTGGGGCGAGGACGAAATATTTTGTTGGTACCACACATCATTAGACCAGCTTTTATGGAGGAGAATCGGCCTAATATTACCATATCACATCACTATCTGAGTTGTCCCACCGGAAGTTTGAGAGCTAGCAACAAAATTTGGCAATGGCGGCAGCTGTCGTAAACAAAGGGGAAATACGGTGTTCCTAATCAATTGTGAGATTTGTTTTTACGTTTATCGACTATAAGTGATAGACGTGTACATGATTTAATCATATTATGGGATCAGGCATTTATACCATTCCAGATTTAAGTACGTTAATGAAAGAAAAGCGCAATGATCTAGATCTATACGAGATCTAGACTAGGGACGGGTTGTAGATCTTGTCTAGATCTAGACTAGATCTAGATCAAAACAGCATATTCGCAGGGATAAAGCATTTGAAACAACACTTGGTCTTACTGGATCCTTTCATGTCCTTTCAGTTGTCAGCAGATGGAACTGTCTATGCAGCTTAAGCATATAATATCGTCGCTGCAGGATTCTAAACGGCTAACTCAGTTTTTGTAAATTTTACAAGAGAGTGGAGAAAGTGAAAAGCAAAGCTATTATACACAGTTTGGAGCTGGGAATTGGTACTGATACTAAAAATGTTTCCGATTACATATCCAGGGCTTATTTTATTTATAGGATGTGTCATGTGATGTCACTCTTAATTCCGGAAAAAAACCCAGCACACTGCATTTTCAGAGTTAGCCGTTTAGAATCCTGCAGCGACGATATGTTTTCTGAGTGTAAGGCTTTTTTTTGGGGGGGGGGGGGGGGGAGGGGGAAATCTATAATTTTTCTTATTTGGATTTGAAATTCTTGTGAGCTGTACTTAACCCAGCCAGCATCCCTACGTGTACATCAATCCGATGTAGATTTGTACAGGATAACTGTAGAGGGCAAATTCCCTACCTCAAACCGATGTCAGCATAATGTCGTATTCAGCAGATCTAGATATCTAGATCTATATAACAGCGATATCTTTCTATGTGCAAACTTGTTGTCAGTCCTACACATCGGGTTGCTAGCTGGATAGACTAGGCCCGTGAAGATTTACATCTGTATAAAGCCTTCTCTGTGAATGGAAAGATATTAATTTTTTGTCGAAATTTATGCTTGACAGTTTACAACCTCAGTACAAGCGCTCTAGGTGAAATTACTGGGCCTTAAAAATACCTCATAGCTTTGTTGTATTATAGTGGAAGTTCAGATCAGGAGTGTCTGTTCAAGATGTCATTCAAAACTGGATATCAGGTATGTCTAGTAGATTATCATGGTTTTCAAAATCACTTTGTTGTAAGTGTGTCATATTATGATTTACCCAAACAAAACAAAACAAAACAAACTCTCACAGAACCTTGGCTGGCATTTTCTCTGTGCATGCTGCTGAAATACTGTTTTAATGCAAAAACCTTCCAAACTTCTTTTTTTACTTCATCATTTGAAGAGAATGGTAACAATATTATTATTAATTTCCTGAATGGAAGATGGTTATTTTTGTGTTTCCAGTTTATTCTCTATTTTCCGCTGTACATGTTGGGATTTGAAATGGTGATCATTTTGAACACAGAAAAATAATATAAAAGTCATTTGAAATGTAGTTCTTCTATTTGTATTATTTCATCACTTCCATTTTCTATATTTTTCCATCTCCAATCAGCTTCTGATGAAAAATGAAATTCTGTCATTCAGATTTACTGAAGTGAAGACAGAATTGTGTAAAATTATTGAGTGACTCCTTTGTACGATGGATTGTGTATGTGGTGTATTTGTGTTAACTCTGAATTGATTTCTTACAGGGCGGCCCTTATTTTGAGCTGTTTAGTACACAGGGTCGTGACTTTATGGCCAACTGGAAGGGATCCAGCTCAGGAATCAAGAAAGTGAGTTCATCGAAGTGAAAGAAAACTGGTTTTTCCTTTGCAGGCAAAATTCATCACAAGCTCTTCATACTGTAAAGATGCATGTTTGTATGAAATTCAGCTATGTTTGCCAAGAACACTTACCATATTTTTATTTAACAAATTTCCACAAATTCAGTGTGCTGTTTGACAGGTGTAAGAGATAAAATTGAACGAGGCTATTAGTATTACCAGGTATTTTTAAGCTGTGTAACTCTATACTACAGTAGACAACAGTTAAACTGAAATCGGTGGGACCACGTGTTTTTGTATTGCAGTTTAGAAAGAGTTTCGGTTTACCAATAGGTGGCTTGAAAAACGCAGTCGAACAGGACAAAATGTGAGTGCATAAGAAAAAGAGAGTCAACATGTCCTCCGTTGCTTTGTGTTTTCATCTGAGCATAAGAATGGGCGATTGCTCAAGCACACAAAACATAGATATGTGGACCAATGTGGATTAACTATCAGGGTAGAGCGACCTGAGTGTGGACAGACACTACAGACCTTCCGCCCTGCTGATCTCATTATGACCACCGTACACATTGTAATAACCAGGGCTGGGAATTGTCCGCGGAATTCCGCGGAAATGGTTTTTCAGCTCCTCGGTTTTTTATTTCGTGTTAATAAATTATATTTTTTAAAAAATTAAAGAAAAAATCATCGAACGAGCAAAAGTACGAAGCATGCCAGCTGCCGATTACGAGAAGAAGCCAAACTATGTACGAAGAAGAGCCAAATGGCCTACCGCACAATGTTATCTGGCCTAATAAAAGAGACACAAAGTGTCAGATGTGCCCCAGTAAATGTTTTCTTTAGATGTATGTATGTGAATTTTTGTGTGCTAATTTCAAGTTTCATGTATTTATATGAACTTTGTTCTCAATTATCAGTCTCAAATCATGGAATTTTGTTTCAGGAGAGGCAGTTTTCACAGTATAAAATAGCAAAAAACCATTTGGCGGCCTACGGCGGCCCCTGGACCCCGGCTGCATTACTGTTTCCTCTTTTTTTGCTACTGCCCATTCCCAGCCCGGAATAACACAGCTGTGCGCGGTCACTAATACACCATACTGTCTTTCTGATGTCATAGATTTTACATAAAAGGTCACCCGCAATGCACCTAATGTCTTGTCTGCTGTGTCTGATTTCGGACTACGAGGTTATAGGCCTCCCTCGGCCCCTACCCCTGTAGTGCTGCCGCTCCCATGTAGGCCTATGCAACCGGGCGGAACAGTGCATGCTCTACTCAAATTGTTGTTGTTTTTTAGGTGGGGTTTGGGGGCAGGGGGATGGTACTTGATCTCTTACAAATCACATTGGACTGGCCACTGAATCCAGCAGTTTCCTTTTTGGTTTAACAATACAATAGGGCTATTTCGGTTTAGCGCTAGTTTGTTAACAAAGATAAAGAGGAAAAAATTGGGGATTCCTATTTTCTTTTGGTTTAGCCATTTTTGGTTTAACCATTTTCCACCGTGTTATACTTAGGCCTGGCTCACATGAACCAATTTTGATCAGCCAACTATTGTGGCATCACAACATTCAGTTTCAATGAGAAAAAAGCTCATTGGCTAGTGTGCAAGGTCTCATTGAAACTACAGGACATCAAGTCACTATCAAACTAGTTGGCCGATCAAAATTGGCTAATGTGCACCTAGGCTAAGAGTTAAATATAAAAAAAAAATTGGCATTTCAAGTGAGCAGCATCAAAGAGGATTGGAAAATGTTGTATAAAAATATAATTTACGCTGTTTACTTTCTTGTTCTCAGACATACGAAAAAGATGTCAAAGGTTATGTCCTAACACTGGAAGGAGCACCTGCAACAACCAAGCTTCAAAGTCCCAAAGATCAAAAACAAAGCTGTAAGATTTGCAGAGCACAATTTTTTTTTTCTTTTATATCTTCCATTATTGGTAATCATCACTGTTTGGAACATGAATGCAGTTGAGCAACTGTATAGTTTGGACTTTATGGTAATATTGTGAAGATCTTTAAATGTTTCATGAGGGCTTCACCTTGAGGCTGTTGATCCTATTTGGTAATATGGGGGAGGGCTTATTATATTTGATATCATTTTGTGTGCAGTGAAATTTGTAAACAAGAGATAACATTTTGAAATTGAGAATGGCCCAGGATATTGTTATTTTACCTAGACTTACTTTTCCTTGAACAATAAATAGGACAGTGGAGGAGGCAAGGATATTTAGAGCAAGAACATTGTCAAGGAAACCCAGGCATACTGCATGGTAGATGGCTATTTTAACTTAGTGAAGTTTCAGTTAAGGTGTCTTCACTAGGCATGCTTAGAATTTTGTATCTGTGGTCCAGTACAATTTCTCAGTTTATTGATCAAAAATGTTTTATTTCAGTGACCTTAGTACAGAGGTTTGTTGTCCTTCAAGTGTATTTAAGCAAGGGGGCTGATTTCTCTTTGGAACTAGGGTAAGTGTTGTTGTAATGGGAACAAAAGTGTTGGCAGGTTTTTAGGGGGTTTTGAAACTGTGAGTCAAAAGACAACACCTTTATCATAAGATCTTGTTTGCAATGGTTGGAAATCTCAGACCAGGGCCACTGGTTACCAGTATTCTTGAACTGGAACAAGGACAGGTATGTTTTCTTAAGGCTGGACTTAAAGTAAACACTCAGAAGTAAACATGAAGGAAATGTGAAAATAGTGTGTTGCATGCCATTTGTTATTGTAATTGAAATTCTATCTGCCCTTCGCTTTGAGCCACTCTGATTCACTATACAGCCCCAAAAATGTCAGTGCGAGTATTTGATTTTACTCAGTTCATTTTTAGCCTGAACAGATGATTACAGTGAAGGTTTGACTGATTTGTTTTGTGTATTGTCCATCACCAGGGTGACAGATTTGGGCAACAACAAACGGAGGATTCTGTTGTCTACAGCACAGAAAGAAACACAAGTCACACCGCTTCATGCTAAAGTGCCACTCTCTATAGTCAGAAGAGCTGTGGTAGGTTTGCTGAGCCCCTGTATCAAATTTAGTCCAGCTGAATTTTGTCCTTGATCTGTATTAGTGTCAGCATTATAATACATAATTATATTGAAAGTGCTATGATGAAATCACTTATTTGTGGAACACTGGCAATTTGAGAGATTTTATCTCAAAGAAAAAGTTACATTTAAATCTCACAAATTCCATTGCTTCTTAAATAAATGTAATTTGTTTTTAAAAACAAAAAGAAAAACACCAGTGAAGCTCATTTTCAATGGTTTTCCAATGAACTTATCAAACCTGAAAGAAATTGAATGGAACATTCTGAAGAAAGGCACCTTTGTTTGTCTCACCGGTAAAAGTTTGCTCGTAACATATGCAAGGAAAATGATGGGAATCAGTACTAGGGTTGGATATGTTGTCAAACAAAAATTCACATATTTTGATCTGCAATTCTACTTTAATTGCAGATTTGTTTCTGTAGTTTCATTCCTTAGGTTTAGATTTTGTCAGCCCTCTGCCTATAAATGTAAGGTTTCATCTTTTTATTTGTAGATTCATTTCATCTTGCTTGTTTGTGCTGTCTCTCATCATCTCGTCTATCCATCGATCCAAATTTTTCATGTGTCAATACATCCAATCATGCATCCATCAATTTAGCATCAATTCATACAACCGTTTGCCCTCCTATCATGCAAAGTAACTCATATCTTTTCGGATCTGTCAGTGGCTGAACCTGGTGCTGGATATGGTGTCACTGACAGGAGAGACTTGGACAAGCCAGACTTTCCGTTCTGTGGATCACATTTCAGTTTCTGCCAACTGTAAATTGAGGAGGGTTTTCACCATGAGATCTCAGCCTCCAGACACCACAGATGATGATGGTAAAGTTAATATATCTGAGGCAGTCCTTTATCATTTTGAAACATAATTCTAGCGCTTGTTTGCATCAAAATGTAACCTGAGAGCAGTTGAGTAGAGCTTAACAAATAATTAGCAAGGCCAGCTGAAAGGAGACACCAGACAGGCAATATTCAGGAACTATATAGACCTGTCAACTGTTTGGGTCAAATAGTTTTATTGTATTTGTTGATATTAAATGGACCCAAATTATTTGCAGTGATATATCCACAGCATTTAGTGTGAAGAGCTTTGAGAAGAGGGGGGGGAAGAACTATTTCAGAATCATTCTGTGAAAAAGATATGGCAGGTTTCACGCTTGTGGTCTGCATTTATCCCAAAAATGTTGAAAAATAATGTAGAATCAATGATGGAGTATTATATACCGGTTGGAAGGGAATCATTTGGGGATCCCAAAAATGATAATTAATTGAGCTTGAGACTCACCTATATTTCATAATATTGCACTGAAGTTACCTGCCCTTGGAAATTCAGAATTTGTAGAGAGAACAGAAAACCCTCTGGTAACACATATAAATGAATCAGCAACACATAGGAACATAACAACTAGTACAGGACATGCTTATGAAAGAGAAAAAGATAAGAAAAGATTTTAAAAAATTCTCTCAGAAAATAGGTTTTTAATGTTGAATCTAACGCATACAAGCACACACATCAAATACTTATGAGGAAGTTAGTTACCAGTATCATTTTATAGGAACTGAACCTTTAAAACTGAATAAATGTTAATTAAGCAGTTCACATTAATACATTTTAATGGATGAACATTTTACAGAAAAAAGTATTCAAATTAGGAGTACAATGCTTTTAATGTATTGCAACATCAATTTATCTCCCTATCAACATGTAAATTTTAATTCATATTATGCTTATACTCATAGTCATTACAGGTATGATGCATGCAGGCTCTGAAGGGCATGAAGAATATTTTTAAATAGCAACTATTTGAAATCAGTTTAAAGCACATTATCCATTCACAGGACTGGTATCAGAGTAAGCTAATTTCTTGAGGTATTTCCAGATCTCTCCCCTATTTGTTTGGTTGAGGTTGCTGTCCTCCTTTTCAGTCAGTCCTCAACGTCCTGTTGAAGACAACATGTCTTAAACTAAAAAATATTACGAAATAATAAGTTATTATTATCATTATTATTATCATCATTATTATTATTGTTATTATTATAGTTACAATTTCAAATCACAGTCTATAAATGCACCTGACGAAAGCATTGTAGGACAGTCTGTTTTTCTCTAACAAATGAAAGACTAGGACTGCACAAAGTGAATAAACGTAATTAACCATTGTTTGAAAAATAAGAGTGGTAAGAAACTCCTCAGGTGGAGCGAGGCAGATGACGCTCTTCAGAGGAAGAGTGGATTCGTTCATTAGATGTTTCGGCCTTTAACTTCCTGACATCTTCTAGAACCCCGGCCACACCGAGTTCATGACTCTCGGCGTTCGTCACTCACCTTTTTTTCTTTCTCGTCGCCAGGTCCTCTTTGGATTTTCTGGTTTCTGTTTTTCTGTGCAGGTGTCTTATCCATTTGCCAAAAGTGCCACTGGTTATATGGTATAATTTTAGGCTATATGAATTTAGTGTTCATTTCTTTTACACCAAATCCAGAAGGAAGCATTTTCCGCTGTTGCTGCTATTTCATTAAGGGCTCTTCTAACTTTCCTGCCACCAAGCTTGAGTTTCTTCAGAAGAGAGTACATTGTTGGACCGACAAATCCCCTTGCTCCTACTTCCACCGCGAATATGCTTGACTTCATTCCAGCAATCCTTAGTAGATCCATCAGAAGATCCTGGTATTTGGCCACTTTGTATTCATGCTGTTCCTCCATGTTTGTTTCATACGGGACCGTTAGCTCGATCAGGATGTATGTCTGAGCTTCCTTTGCGCTTAGTACAATGTCTGGTCTCATATCGGAGGCCCTTACCAGCTCGGGATAGTCATTCCATCCTTCCAAGTCTGCTGACACTTTCCTGTCACTGGCTTCGTCCAGTAACCCGGGTGCAGGGGAATGTATGTTGGTGCGGACATTGATGGATTCCTGGATGAATGTCTTTGTTTTGGGTTTGTCAGACTTCTTCTTTGCCTTTTCTACTTCTGATGCAATGGTCGTTGCCAGAATTTTAAGGACATGATTGTGTCGCCTGGTGTATCTTCCACAAGCTAATGCGACCTTGCACTCAGACAGAATGTGTTGCAATGTCTGTTTCCCACTGCACAGCGGACATTCGTCGCTGGTCTCTTTGCTCCAGTGAGTGAGGTTTGTCTTTGTGGGAAGGACATCGCATGCAGCGCGAATACTGAACGCCAGCTTCATAGGCGCCATGTGCCAGATGTCGTTCCATGAATCTGCTCTTTGCAAATCGCTCTTTCAGTTTGTCCCCTGACGTTGCCCTCCTTGTTGCACTGCTTTCCGAACTCTTTTCTCGTCTTCCTCGCATCTGATCTCTTAACGTACCAGTCCTCTTCTATACGACTGAGTGGTTCCGATGATTTCCTTTATCTGCAGGGAGTGTTCTGCTGCTGCCACTGCTTCTCTCACTTTCCACTTTCGATCTGTTTTCAGTTCAGGTTCTGTGTTTCTTACCACTTCATCTTGTGAACCCGTGAACATTAGATGAAGGCAGGCCTTCCCTACTTTGTATTCCTCATTCAGGGATTTAAGTGGTTGTACTAGCTTTGCTTGTTTGCATGCAAGTGTGACATCGGTTAAGCATGGAGGGAATCCGAGCCATTTTCTTGTGTAGCAATTTATCTTTGTCTTTAGCCCCTCCACAGTTGAGGGTGGAATCTCATAGACTAGCAGTGGCCATAGAGGTTTGGTAATAAGCTTGAACTGGAGAATACATAGCTTGAACTTTCCTGGGAGGCCACACTTGTCGACTTTCCTCAGACCATTTGCCAGCATAATTATATCATCTTCAACGGGGCACTATTTCACATTCATATAGTATGGCTAAAGAAAGAAACATACAAAAAAATCAAATGCAGCTGACCTATCATCTGTTTGTTTTCACTGTTATTAATATGACTTTCTTCTTCGATTGGTGCTGCAAAAATTGGAAAAAAAAAAGGAACAAAAAATCACAGCTTTGGTAAGCTCGTATTAAACTTGTTCTGAGAAAAATGGCCTATGATGAAAACCCCGTGAAGGCTTATGACAATGTTCAATATTCTTACAGAGAGAAAGACAGTTAGTCACCCTGCATAAAATAATAGTGGTTCAAGTACTGAAGTTGTGTATTAAGCTGCCAAGTTAAATTTAGAAATTTTAAACAGTAATGCCAACAGCTTACATTTGCTTCAGTTAGTGCACAGCAAAGTCACCCACATGGGCATTGTTCATAAGCAATGTGAAGTTTTCACACCTTCAAGCACAATAAAACCATGCTAAGGATCTGGACTTTATGGTGTAGCTACTGACACTCTGTATTTGATGCATTTTCCTTGTTTCTGAAATGATAAAAGCGGCAGTAAGTACCAGTAACCAAAGTCACCCCATCTGAAAGCTGTGTTAAAGCTACAAAACTTGGCGAAACAAAGAACAAGTTATATTTTGCAACCCCCTTGTAAGGAACAAGTGCAACATAAAAACACAGCACAAAAAGACCATTAAACAAACAAACCATACTAGAAATTTAAGAAGAATTAAAATGGGAGAAAATTTAAGGTTTTCCGATTATATCAAATCCATCGCCAGGTCAAACAAGAAACAAATGAAACAAAAAAATTTGAAAAAACCCGAAAATGAATTAAAGAATGAAATGACAAAGTGGTAATGTAGAAATAAAAAACATCTTTTACTTATCTTTTCACTGTTGCCGGCTCCCGTCCTTCTTAATGTCAAAGACAATAACAAAAATGTATCCTTTAAAGAAAGATCAAACCTGTTATCCCTGGGTCTGTAGCCATTTCCTTCTCAGGCCTTATTCTGTTGATTTCATTTCGAGGAATAAGGAAGAAAGTCCTCCTGTGAAGGCCATCTTCCTTGCTCAAAGCAGAGCAGGCCCACCTTAGCATTGCCAATGTTAAGCCCCCCCCCCCTCCTCCCCCCCTAACAGCTCTGTCCATGGCCTGGCCCCATCTGCAACCCCTTTGCCATGCTCTGAACCAAATAATATACGCTGTACTTTCGTTACAGACATGAGAGTGAGGTCAGCAAGCGTGCTCTTGCCCTTATACCTAGATTTAATCTAGATCTACATTTTTCTCTAAAAGAAAAAAAAACAGAATCTGGCTGCTCCAGTATCCAAAATCAGATTTTATTACTTTGTTTTCAATTTCGAAAAGAACAAAAAACCAAAAGGTTATCTCAAAACCTAGATCTGGATCTTATGTACAAAGCTAAAACTAATAATGTCAGGAAGAACATAAATAGTCGGCATAAATAAAACCTAAACTCATTCTAATATGAAGATCATTCATAGACTAAGACCGGCAAACTGGTAAATTTCCGATTTTATCATGACAAATTCTTAGACACGGACGAGCTTGCGAGTAAACCCGATGCTGACTAGATCTAGAGCGATCGTGACAATGCGATCAGTATCGGATGGACAGATTTATGATAACTATAAATGCAAACTTACCCAACAGCTATCGAATCCAAACTGAGGATTCAAAATGTTGTGGTGCGAAGTGTTTTCTCAGGGCACAAACGATGTGTTGGCCGTCTGCAGTCGAGAGCAACAAAATGCCGAAACATGAAATCGTACGGTACTATGTGTCGGAAAAATAGCGGGTCGCGTGAATTCTCCAGACCAAAAATACTAAAATGTTTCTGTAAAACCGACCAATTTGTTTACACAACGCAAAATCGTGCTTTTTTTCAATGTCCAGGTAAAAATTAGGTCTGAACTGCAAAAAACAACTAATTCCGTAGCAAATTTACAGAAGTGAAAGTTCGGATCAACGAATTGCCCCCACCAGACAGGAAGTAAACAAAGGCAGATTTCCATTACAACCGTCTGTTTGACAACAGTAAACGATTTTCTTTTTTTCCCGGCATTTTTCTTGCAAAAGAACCCATTTTTGGGAGGTTGCAAACGATTTTCAATAAGATATATGACTTTTCTTTGGGATACCATAAAACTGGGATGTTGTATGCATCCGAAAAGTCACGAACGATCTCCTTAAAAAAATAAAATAAAATCAGTAATTCAGACAACGGCAACTTAAAATGGTTGGCATGTTTATTTGGAACCAACACAAACCAAAAACAGCACAGAACAACATTTTGTCACATTTATGTCCATTCTGTGGCAGCGCAAACTTCAGGTGACCTATTATGGTCACAAGCGTGAAACCTGCCATATACATTCAAATCCCAGAAAATGTGGGCCTAAAAGAACTGCAGGTGTGTGATCCTGGTATGAAAGGGCAATGCCTTACAAGAATGCTGTTTTTATTGTCATCTCCTTCTTTTCTTATCAGAGCTATATGGCTGCTCCCCCACCAATAGTGGAGAGATAGACAATATTCCCAAACAATGTCAGATGGCTCCAGATGTAACGCAATTAACACAGGTAACAACTGTTTGCATGTTATGCCCATGATTTGTTAACCACATGCAAATTGGATCTAGTTTATTTTCACTCACTCAGATTTGTTTCCGTTTTATGTATTTAGAACAATAATCCCTAAATTATGCAGGTACCACAACAATCTGAGTAGCAATATTAACCATCTTGAGCACAAAGCATTTAACTCCAAGAGTTTAACTTTTTTTTTTTTAAACAAAAGATGGCCTCATTCTACCTTAAGTGTTTTAAAAATATTTAGCCAAAGGACATAATAGAAATGTTTTTAAAAAATACATCATGATCTAATCATCTTTCAGAGTAGCACTTTCTGTGTTTTGTCAATGTCTTAATCCTCCAATGAAGTTGACTTTTCTAAACTTTGGTGGTTTGTGTTTGAGATTGTCGATATTGTCATTATTAAAGTCTTGAAAACTGTAAATACAAACAGTCTTGAATATCCTGAATAAACTAAGATCGATCTTTATATGATGTGAAATAATTTTAAATAGTTTTGTGATTTGGGCATTCAGAGTCTCGCCAATGTAGCATGTTTTCATTTTTGTCTGTCAATGTTTTCTTTTGTGGTGTCTGTGTGTCCTGCATAAACACAAGACAGACTGATAAAGTGCTCAGAATTTGACTGATGTTATTCCCATATCTTCCTTCAGCTTCTTAAATCAAAATTTGTGCATATATAACCTTGAAGTTTTAATGTTCTTGGTAATTGTGTTGCTTGAAAAGCATTGCTACCAAGTTATCCCTTGTCACTATCATTATTAATCAAGGGGACATTTTTCTGTTTTGTGAAACAGGTTCTCACACTCAACAAAATCAAGAGTGCAGAGCGACTAAAATCTGGGAAAGGTCCAGGTTTAGCTGAACAATTCAGGCCAGGCTCGACACTAGATCTTGACCTCAACGCCAGCGGGAGGAAAGTTCACACGTCTGATGGCAAAATTGCCTTTGGGTCAAAAGCTCCAAGAGCACCAGAAAGTGGCAGGAAAACAGCACGACCTAACCAGGTGACCAGACCTAACACCAGCAGATATTGAATCTATAAGATCAAGCATAATAAATTTAATGATTTCCTGATTCTGTTTGTTGACGCTTAGTTAATTTTTAAGTAAAAGTTTAGCAGTTTGAAAATGAATTGACTTATTTTTATGAATGTTTTTTTCATTTAGGTTCAATTTACTCACAGATGATTCTTTTATGTAGCCAGCTCATGTTGTTTTCATGTCAAAAACAACATCATGTAGTAAAAACTCTTCCGTTGAGGAATTTACGACATTGTTTTGTTTTCTTTCTTTATGTACTTCAGGGCAGTATTACAAACAGAAGCTTTAGATCACAAACTTCACGAAATGATGGTGAGTGATTTTGTTCTACAAACATCATTATGACTAAAGATATAGTAAACTGGTTTGACGATGGAGAATTAATGAGAAAAATAACTAACTTTTTTAACAGGACAGTTCTTCAGTTATTTACTTATCCTTTGAAAACTGAATAACAAACCAAAAAAAATCCTACAAGAATTGTGTACGGTTTGGGTTACTTAAGCCATTTTCGATCCTTGTTTTGGCCGTTGCCATGTTTTTTGCCAGTTGTGATTTGAATTTAAATCTTGTTGGATTTTACCTCTATAATTGAGTTCCATATTCCACACTTTTCCTCTTATTCTGTGGAGTCCCTTTCAGTTATGGATGATGTGGGGGAATAGTGTTGACTTACGTCATCATCGCAAAGGCCAGCAATCCTAGGCTGAGGCCCTTGAGAAACAGAGATGGTAAATCTGAGTTATTTCATCATTTCACAGCCAATTCCAGCACAGGAGTGTCAGGTACAGCAGACAGCATTTATAGCCATGATGGATTGGGGCCAGGGGTAGATCACTTTGATATATCCAAGCCAAGACCCCCAGCAAGTGCCAGTGCAGTGTCCTCTGTCAGCGGCCTGTCCTCTTCGGCCACCTCCTGCAACCGCCAACAGTCTGAACCGGTCACACAAGAAGACTTTGGCTATATTGCTAATGGTATGGAAGAAGTTGCTAAAAATAAGCATATCATACAATCTGGTATAGCAAAAAATATCAAGTACAAATTTAGAAAGGGAAGAAAAAAAGGAAAAACTAAAATACCCATTTAAGATCCCAATGCAGTGAAAGAGGTATGTGGAACAGCCAAAAACATGCTGCATTCTTGAGTCTGTATTATGAATTAGCTTTGTTTCACAATGCTGCATGCATCTGTCTCACTCTCAGAAGTTCACACATTTTGACACAGTTTGTTGTCTGAATGATTATATATATGGAAAATACATATGAAGTAAAGATTAGGATAATTTGCTGCAAACCCTAAACTGCAATACAAAACAAAAACATTTGGCTAATTTCTTCTTTTACGTTGTACCTTTAAGCCATGCGCAATAAGATTGTTAAATCCAAAGAGGTCTTTACGTGAAAAGCCACAGAATTCAAGCAACCATCCTATATCACAGGCTAGTCAGAGCTTTGCTGATTTCAGGAAAAACTACTCTGTCGTTATTGTCACGAGCAGAGTTAGGGTCTTGGGGATGTTACGACTGCACGAGAGGCAGCTAACTCACACTCGGACACAACCACACAAGAAAAGTATTAAATAACTAGAGCGTATATATGTCAGGCCGGTCAGGCCATAGTTTACATAAATATTAATAACAAAACAAAAGACAATAGGGGTATATATTCAAACCAAAAAAACTCTAATTAATAACTTAACCAATGATATTCATGTAACTATGGAGGTACTGCAATCAATAGCAAATAGGTATACTATACGAAACTAGATATCAATTTAAAGTGACAGTTGAGTCGCCACTGGCCAGTCGCCAGGCAAACTCTCCCTAAATCATATGGGCTTGAGTGTTAGGAGAGCCCAGTATGTTCAAAGCCTACAGAAGCACTCTTCGGCTTGTAGGTAATTTAAGCAGTTGCCAAAAGACTATATTTTATGCACAATCACTATTCAATTCATCAACAATGTGCTATATTATTCCAATCATACTATGGCAATAGATCTATGATACAGGACACTCGTGGTCGAGTGCCAGCTGGGGTTTCCTTAGTCTTCCTATGAGGCTGTAGTTCTCTCTCTATCTCCGATCTCTATCATGCTTGAATAAATAAGATATAGTACCATTGGTCACGCCTACTGGTAGGCGCGAACATCAATATAGCGCAGTGTGGGCTTTCAAAGGTCAGCCCACTCAGACCTTTCTTTCTAGAGCTCAGTCAGTCCGTTAGCAAGGACTTCTAGTCTTCAAACCACACAGTTCAGGTACTGGCCAACCGGAGATACTTCACGACACGATGCTTCTGCTCGTCTGTATTCACTAAATCTGAACGTTACACGATGTCTTATACTATCTAACTACCCAGCGTGCTAGTCCGCTGGCCCAATTAGTTCAGCTATCTCATAGGTCGAAACCTCCCCCCATTTTAATTGTAGTAATACGTCTGCACTATTCTACCAGCCAGTTAACGTGCAAAACTTGTCTAGTCATAATTAACAATGTCAACTATCCCCACCTTGTTTCACCCCTACTCCATTACTTATTAATCACGAACATTAAAACCGACAAGCGTGAATCTAACAGTTTAACTTTACATTTATTTACTCACCAACTATAATTGGCGAGGACCGTTCAAGGCCACCAGCCAATTTCTCATGGCCCTGGTAAAAAAACAACTCACTCTCTGCGTGAGTTTTAACAACATCTGAATCATGACAGTTATATCACTTTTTACTGATAAGGTGAAGTTTATTTCCTATTTATAGTTTTTATTACAATACATTCATGGGGTCATTTGATGTCAGTTAACCCTTTTGTCATGAAATATGATCAAAACTTTTTCTTTCTTGTTTAATTAACATTTTTTGTCATAGAAATATCCTCCCTGTATGTGTCTAAACGCCTTCTCATTATTTAATGAAAGAGCATAATCCTCTTCAGATGATGATGAAAAGAAAATCTAAACATTTGTTTTCAGATCACCACAAAGGTTTGGGACCTTTCAGAGCACAGAAGAGAAATAAAAGACACTGCGTAATTTTTCAGTGAGGCTGAAAGTGAATTAATTAGATAAATAGAAATAATGAATAAATATAATCACAACAGTTCATATTGATTGTTCTGGTTGTTCTGTCCAGACAAAAAGATGTTTCTTCTCTTTGCCGCAGGCCTAAAAGATAAACAGATTGTTGTGCCCCACCCACCTAGAGAACCTTCCACAGACAGGGTGAGACGAAGGCCCAGAATTAAATCTATTGGACAGAATGGTGTCTTGAACAAAGGTTGGTAAAATTGGGGTATTACTTGAATGCACATAAATAAGCAGTGGGTCATGGTGAGGCTAGGTGCAAGGAAACTGTTGAGAAACAAATAAGTGCATTTGCAGAGCCTTATGAGAGTGTATGAGTCCATTAAAGTTAAATGGTGACTGTGAAATATTTAGAAAGGATGCAAGTTTTGGTCTCTGGAATACTTTTATGTAATATACGCATCTTATTATAAAAAAAAAGTAGTGGCGGGAGTAATTCATTGCGGTGCAATTTTGCCCCTTTTTTTGCTCGACGCTACAGCCTAAATGACGGTTTCAAAAATTATAAAATTAATTTTTTTAGGTGTCAACTAATTCAGCCCAATCGCTTTTGTATCAACCGATTATGTTGATTAGAGTTTCAGGTATTTTGAAATAAAAGTTGTGAAAATGTAAAATACAATGATCCTTGTGAGTTTGTTTTGGCTCCCTGTAGTAAGCCCACCGCACCGGGAACAATGTATTAATACGCGTTCAATTCGGTGTGCACAGTTTCCCTACCAAGAAAGAGTGCATAGTGCTCTGGTGCATATGAAATCTGTAGTGAAACCAGTATATCCAGCCTCTCTGGTGAAACGGTAGAATATGGGAAGCTTTCTAGACCAAAAAGAGAGAACGGTGGGTTCACAGATTTATCCCGGATAATGCCGGGAACCTCATCTAGTTATAGAGGAAAAAAATAAGAGGCACACAATTAAGTGCACAGATTGCCTTAAGTCCGTTCCTTTTTTCGCCTGATATTCTATGATGGTGTCAGTCCGTCAGGGATTGTTTGCAGAATATTCAGTGTGTTTTATGAATTTCATGTGTTGATTGTTTAACTATCAGGGGATTCAAGTGTGTCTTCCCCGCCCACATCAGCAATGCCTGGCCAGATTGGGTCACGAGGGGCCATGGGTCAAATGTCAACTCACAGCCCTGGCTCTACATGTACGGGTCAGACGTCAGGGGAGGCAAGGGTCAGTCATAATCGCATGAGGGATTCAGGGGTGGGGCCGGATGTCCCAGAGATCCAGTCTCCCAGAAAAGGTGAGGGAAAGCTGCACATTTGAGAGAACACTACTTCAGACGTTAGGTTAAGGCTTTGCCTGCAGTAGATTTTACAACTTGCCAAACATTTTCAATAGTGGTTGCCGTAACTTCTTTGAAAAGGGGGGATTTGAAAACACAGAGAAATGTGAATATGGTTTATTTTACATATTTTATTTTTTGTTCATCCAATTGACTTGAGGCTTAGAATTCTCCAATCAGAATATGATCTCAGTTTTGAGGAGTTTCAGTGGCCAAATTACTTCTAGCCAACCAACTCAATTTTAGTGTCAGATTTTAGTTTTCTGAAGTCATGGTGTATTCCTTTGCACTCTATTGTTGTCTGTCATTGTGAACATGAAACTGGTAGCATGGTAGATGAGGAAATGAAAATGCTTGCGCTCATGCAGAGATTGTAGCATTGGCAGGATAGGAAAATATATTTGTTGTTGCTTTTACTGCAATTGCAGCCCATTTAATCTGAGCAGCATTTCTCAATGGCTGTATCTGTCAGATATTCATCATACATCAGTAAAAATGGTTTGATCTCAATAATTCTATATCTTGTCATGATGTTGTAAGTTTGCTGATTTTGGCTGGTTTTTCCAAATTTTTGACCTTTGGCTATTTTGTTACTCTGGCTGTGTCACACAACAATTAAGCTTTCTAGTAGTTCAAGATTTTCCCACTTTTTACAGAATGGCCACTTACATCCCCTGTAATCAGGAATTGAGTATTTGCTCAAAATCTTGGTATTTTTTATTGTCCAGGTGATGTTCACAATCCGTCCGACAGTTCAGTCTTCACAGTGAACGACTCTGTGGCTGATGTGATTTCATTACTGAGAGATGTCAATGCAAAGATAGAGGAAGACTTAGGGGACAGTTTTTCTACGAGTAATGCAAACACAAACAACAACAATTCATATATCAACAGCAGTAAGCCAAGAAGAAACGAAGAGGAGAATAGAGAGAAGGAGAACAAACGTAAAGAGATGGGTAGAATAGATGGATGGAAGGAGCTAGAAATGAATGGGAAGGAAAATGCGAGAGGAGATGATGATGATGACAAATCCTCCACATCAGCCAGTGAGAGTTCCCACCCTGGGGAGTATGAGGAGAGTGATGAGTAAGTTTGTCTTTCCTATGTGTTGTAAAATGTAATTGAAAGGCTATCAAGAGCAAATTACATTAAAGAGTTCATGTCAAAATCTGCAGTGCAATATTGATGAAAAAAATGGAGACGAGATGGGAATATAAACTTTAGGCCCAGAATGTAAATCTAGATTTAGAACATTCTGCATGCAAGGATTTAAACATTTATTTTTTTTTTTCGTGAAATACCTGGCAGTGATAAAAGTAATGAGAAATTAGTAATGAATCAGTACAGAATCATTGCAGAAATGACATGGAGTTGGCACCAAGTAGCTGTCAGTTAATGGTAAATTGTGAGTGTGCAGGAGAAAACCAGGCTTAACTTGGCAACATGACATTTTGAGTTCTGTACATATAATAAAAGACAAGACATTTCTGATAATTGAAGTCAGTGACCCCCCTAAAACAAGATTTTGAGAAAACGGCATATATTAACCCTATAGGTAGAATGCGCATATCCACCATCTTGTCTGTCCGGACCCACTTAAGGCGTCACAAACCAATCGGCGGCGAGTTCACTACTGTAAACAACGACACGTGTGTATACGCACATGGGATACGTTCGGACAATTCTTTCACTTCCTTTCTCTTGTTTACACGGATGGTAGGGAATCCGACCAGTTTGGATACATCCTTTCCACCCCTGTCACAACAGTCAACTGCAATGCAACCAGCAGGCATTTTAACTCTCACCCTGCGCGCTACCCGTAAAGCCCGCTGCACGGTCATTGACCTTACTCACGGAGAATCTTATCTGGGGTCACTGACCCGTGCCGCTAGACGATGACCACAAACGCTGTCCACGTGGTTCTTTTTTTATTGATCGGTATGAAAACATTCACTGCTATGCCTTATCACGCTTGATAATGAATTAACCAGCAAAACCTTAGTCTGTCAGTCTCTAACCAATGATCCGACTTATGATTCCAAACTGACAGCTGTAGTTTTCGTGAGAACGAAGCATGATAACTAGCCACGCCCTCCCAAGCCCTACACAAATGGTTTCATCCTGATTGACACATACTAATAAACCAATGTGGGCATTTGGGGCAAAGATTATTTCAGAGCTTGTTTCTGATTGGTTCTTAGATACAGACAACTCCAGATGGTGGTCAGCTTGTGAGAAAATGAGATAATATTGCAAATTTGTTGAGCAACAGTTCGCATGTCGATGTTACATCTTTTGAAAGTGTGGGGAGAGCCTTTGAAAGCTTAGTCTTTGTGATTCCGACCAGTGGTTCACTGGTTAACATGTCCATGTCACAATGGCTTTGATTTAGAAGAGATACGGTGAACAATAACACGGTGGTTACGTCTCAAAAAGGTCAGTGACCTGATGCGTGAAAATACGGCTTGCGCGTGCCGCGGTCAGCTTGACCTGGGCGACTTTTGCCGCCCGTGCGGTGTGAGCGCTTGCAAATCAATACCGACTTTTGCCGCCCCGCGCAGCGTGAGGGTTAACTGCTTAGACACATCTCGAAGTTACACTCATCAGCTGATCCACCGGCCATCTTGTTTGGCGGAAGTACAAAACAAAAACTCTGTGATGTCATGCGCATTCTACCAATAAGTGGCAATAGCTAATTGACCAAGTAATATTGGAGTGATTGTTGTTAGGAGACCGTGGTCTAATTACAAAGCCGTCATAGAGATCATAGTGAGTAGTGTTCACTGCTCATCTACAGTTTACCCTGTAACATGCCACGGTCCCCTAAACAACAGCCAAGTTGGAAGTTTGTGTCGGACCCATTATATTCACTTCAAAGCCGTTTTTCTCAAAATCAGCTTTGCCGACTTAAGCCGGGTTTTCTTATTCACAATCTCAATTAAGAGCAAACATTATGGATATCAATTAAAAGGAAAAGCTCGACTGAATTGGGGAAAAATTGAGCCGCTGCCAAGATCATATCTGAAGTGCAATGAAAGCAGAAAGATTTCTAAATCAGTAGTAAATTTATTGAATTATTTGCCCTGATATTTGAATGTGCAGAATAATAACATACAATGGTTTATCTGTTCTCTAGAGAAACATCAGGAGAGAAGAACAAACTCCATTTTTTTGTCTCCCCACCAAAATCTGCCAGCATCAGGAGAAACGTGTCACCCAGCACAACAGATCTGGACTCAAATCAGGTTTTAACATCCTTGTGACCTTGCTGTTCTTTATATTGTGAAAAGTGCATTTGATAATCATTATGTTCCCAACTATGATGTCAATATGACCTAGATCTAGATGTACCACTGGGCTTGGTAGATAGAATTTGCAAGCAAGATCTATTGGTGCACGGGTCGGCAAGTGATCTTAATGAAAGTTGAAAAGAAAATGGAGTCTTTACTGTCAAATTATATATGGGAACTGAATTTGCTACAAGATAGTTCTTACATGCTCAATCTAAAAAGATGATCCCAAAAACAAGTTAAATTAAGTCTATTATAAGGCAACAACAAAATTTTTCGCATTCTATTGCATTGTTTAGGCATAGTGGTTTATTGCAGTATTTCAGTTTTGAATACTGGAAGGAAAAAATCAGATAATTTGTAAAATGTTCAGTTCAGAGTATGAGGATTATCACAAGAGTTTATAACAACAGAACTTTGTCAGGGCAGCCATTTTAACCACGCATTAACTTCCCTCAAATAGGCATTTTTCTTGAATCTAATTTATAATGAAATAGAGTACTGATTTGCAGTGATCCAATTCTTATAGTTATAGTAAGACGATCAAAGGAACTAATGTGGATAGATTTCTTTGTACATTATTCTGATGAGTATTTGTTTTATCAGTTCCCATAGTTGAAATATACAGTAGACATGTATTGATGTTGCTGAATTTCCTTCATCACTGAATATTTGTAAAAAAAATTATTCCTTTTGTTTATTATCTCGATTTGGCTTTTGATATATGTTCAAAGTGAAAGATGGAATCTTTGTTACTTAGCTCAGTATCATGTTCCATCTGCTGTCAAGCAAGAAAGACACGAGTATTTTGATGATATTTACTATACATTCTTAGCTGCAATCTAATACCTTAATCTGCACTATATTTTTCAGTCAAAAAGAGGATCTGTGAAAAGTTTCCGTTCCAATGTGAAGCGCAATACAGACACATCATCAAACCGCGGTGCTCGATTGGAGGATGATTTTGTGAGCCATAGTAGTAGTGATGATGATCCTGCCGCAGCAGCAGACCTCATGCCCCACAATCTACGAGCTCGGAGGCCAATGGGAGGAGCTGGAAGTGGCATGTATCGTCACTCTTGCCACCACCACAGCTCCAACAGCAGTGGGTACCACAGCAACAACTACACATCATCAGCAACATCCAGTCCTAAATCTAGAGGTCAGCTGGACAGGTCAGGGGTGAATAGGTCAAGACCTGCCCCAAACATGACCCCACAGACATCAGTGAGTCCGGACCAAAAGCCCACAACATTTGACCCTAGGCTGTACTCTGACACAGAGGTCAAAGGTCGAGATAGTGTTTTGAATTCTGTGTCCAGGATGAATAGAAAATCACTTCGAGAGATCAATAACCCACATAATGAAAGTTCTGCAATGACTTCAAGTAGCAACGATGTAAGTGCATGGTTCTATGCTGTAAATGATTGAAATCCCATTATCTCACACAATGGAGAATTCTTATTTCATTGCTGTGACTCTCTGTCAAAGAAGAATAAAGAATTCATAGTTTCACAATTCCCTAAAAAAAACATACTAGGCAGCAGTTCTGAGTAATAGCCAGATTTGTTATGAAACAAATCTTATATCTTAGATATTGTGATGTGGTTTAGCTAATGAAAACTCTTTACAGAAGGAAGGCAAGGGTTAGAGGAAAGTGAGTGGGCCATTTTTATAAAATTTTGCAGAAAAGCAATGTTTCTGAGGAAAATATATTTCCTAAAGTACGTCACAAAATGTGTAAGTACAGTTAATGCATACTTGAATTTTATTTTCAGTGAACTAAGTGTGAGCATGCCAAATCGCAAGTTGCAGACATATTACTTGATGTTCATAATAAAGACTTTTATCACAGTTTTTGATCAAGCAAACATAACAAATGAGAATCATTTATTCTCTACAGAAACCCTATGACTTCACCAAATATCAAGTGGATGATCTCAGTGAATCAGATGCAGCCAGAATGTTTGCCAGTATGAGGAGACAGGGAGAGGAGACACTTGAAGATGCCTCCCCACCCCCCAGTCAGAGTACGCAAGCTTTACGCAATTCACAGCACCATCTCAATCCTGCAGACACAATGATGACCCATTTGTACAGTGATTCTCCAGCCACCACGAGTGATGACGACACTAGTTTCAGTACATGGAAGGCTCCAGTAAGTTATTGCTTCTCGGTACACGAGTGCAGCTTTTTAAATGAACGCAAATATACTTTTCAGTTCTTGCCCAGGCTAAAGTTAACAATTTAGATCACAGACTTGAAACAAAGTGTACAACAATCCTTCAGAATGCCTTGAAAACTATCATTATGTTCCAACCTCAGCATGGTTGCATTTCAAAATCCCAAAGAGTAATTCTTCTAAGTCAAGCATTCAAGAGAGGATTACCATTATAACAGAAGATCATGAAATTAAAATAAACATCCATTTGGATTTTCTACCGTTGCCACAAAGCTCAGTTCTTTGTTTGTCATTTCAAACTTGAAACTGAAAGTATCAGTGTAGACACAATAGTGACTCTTCCTTTGCATCAGAAAAGTTGGAAATGTTTGCAGTTAAAACACTGACAAAACAGTGTAATGTGATTTTGATCTTTGTTTTCCACCAGGCACAGAATCAGGCACCACACAACTACCAAGATGAGATGAAATCTCGACGCAGCAGTGACACTTTGACATCTTCAAATCCGAGGTCAGCTTTTGAACATACCTGTCATCCTTACCTGTAAATATTAAGTCTGGCAGATTGTGGGGGAAAAGATTTTAGTTCTTTTCTGTTGAGAGTGCTACTGTAAAGACGTTAAAGTCAAAGTTACTGAAATTTAAATAGAATGAGAACTCTGTCGTTGTTGTTCAATAAGTTCAATGTTTAATTTGTCTGGGGTAAACCAAATGAAGAGTCCACAGGAATAGCTGGTTAAGTTGCAATGTAGAAATTATGGGTTATTGGCCCCAAGCCCAAGGTAATATTCCATTGTACAATCTACTTCAGTATCTTTGACAGAATTGGGTGCGGTCCACTAAAATTGTCATCTAAAAATAATATAGTGGATGAAAGAAAGAAAGCTCAGTCAAAGTTAAAAACTTGGTTTTCTCTAAACATGAAATCTATGACTTAACCCATTTTTCCTGTGGACTCTTCAAACATTAAATGAGACATGTGAAAAGGTCGAGAAGTATTTCACAAATGTTAACTTGCATTTTTCAACACATTTGGAAAAATTATTATTTGAATTTCTTCAGTAAATACTTATCATTCTAAAAAAAAGTTATCTGCTATTTACTCAATTGTACGAATTTTTGTAGCCTCTATTATTGTTAGTAGGTAAAGATATTCCTTTGGTCTTTTACTTTGACAGAGCAAAAAATATGTTTTTAATTTTAGATTGTTTATGAAAATTCCCAGTGCATGTGACTGTTCTGGGTCTGTTGGTCTCTTCTCTTATAACCCAATATCTAGGTTCATGCTTGAAGAAAAGATGATTAGATTTAAAAACAAGGATAGGAACAATCGTTTGTCGTAGATTTACATTATGATTGTATTTGTATAACTTGGCAGGGACTGGAGTGGTGTGATGAGTCCTCCAATTGTTCCTCTGTCTGGGGTTAAAGACTTGCAAGGTACCATGGAAGGAATATCGGATGATCTCTCTGATGAACCAACAGCCAATCAAGGTTTGCCATTACAATGTTTTTTTGCTGCAGTGCTTTATAACATTAAAAAATGTGTATCTTGGCAGTCTGTGAGGACCTCATTACCTTACTACTTTCAGACATGGAATGACTGTATCCTGCTGGGAGTTATTACCCTGAAAATAGTCATGTTAATTCAAAATATGGTATTTGATGGTTACATAGAACCTCTCCAGCAAAGTATACATTTCGAAAGAGACAGTTTCTAAGTGCAGTCGAATAGAGAAAATACTCAATTGTATTTACCGCTCAGCTCTATCTTCTCTATTTGGCTTCATTTGGAAGTTGTCCTTTTAGAAGCTCTCACTTGATTTAACTAGTTCTTGCACCACAGTGTTGAAGAATTAATTCGTTTGTTCTGCCAAGGGCAGAGGGAAGATTGGTATATGACTACATTAGTTTATTTTATACCATTTTGATTTGTTAAAGTTTTAGAATAATAATAACAGCGGCTGTCTTAAAGCATAATGTGTGTTTCTTAATTCTATGTTTAGCAGAACTTTCTGATATTAAAACTACCGGTAATGTGTATTAAATTTCTTCTATTCTACTAGTCCAAAGTCAGCCAAGTCTCAAGAGTGGAGAGGAGGAGGAAAAATTGCTGGACCTTTACTTTGATCCCAAACTCAATTGTTACTTTGACCCGAAGTCCAAGAAATGGTACGAACTTGTGTCATGACCCTGACCTAAGAAGTCCCTGGACGGCCTTGGCAGGCTCTTCATATTGTGTGGAAAATGTAGTAGTTGAATTGTTGTGATGGCATTACCAAAGTCTGGCTGTGGAAGATCTGGAGTGATAACTCAAGGATGTGACTTTAAGAGATTCTGTGCAAGAGCTCTTGTGGCAAGTTAGTCCCGTAGATGGATGTTTTTACAGTTAGGCTATTGTTATTTATATGTATGCACCCCAAGCGTTTTGCGCTAGGGGCGTGCACATATACATACCTATTCCCAAACCCACCCTTGTCCTCAGCCCTACATTTATTGAATCCATAACCATGCCCCCAACCCTTTCAGCCATAAAACAGGAGGAAAACAAAAAGAAAATATGAAAACAATTAATTAAGGCTGTTGTTAGGAGTATTTCAGGAGGAGCTCTCTAGGTCTGGAGTCACAAAAGGCTTTAAAATTCATACCCCTAGCGCAAAATACTTGGGGGGCGTTCTTACCTTGTAACAACATTCTTATAGGTAACTTGGGGCTCAGTGATTAACATTCACAACATGCATGCAATAGACCCTCACGAGAATGGAGATTTGTTGTTATGGCTTTGGTAATCTTTCCTCTGGCTGGAATCTGTGATAAAAGTTCCAGGGTGATCATGACGGTGCCTACCCAATTTGAGGGTTAATTGTGACTTAATGTCTCTGTGTGATATTCAGATATAAGACCTATATATATGCAAGTTATAGTTGTTCAGATGACAAATTCATGAACAAAAATTTTCAAACTCCATCAAATGAGTCATGTACTTCACATGGTGTGAAACTGGGATGCAAGTCACAATGCAGTGTCCCTAAATTCTGATGCCAAATTATGGTTTCATAGTAATAGAAAATCCTAATTCCTTACATGATCAAGCTTTAATTGTTGTGGAATAGTGGAGAGAAGATGAGACCTACACAATGAAAATTACGTGGAGAAAACAGCCAGAAGATCAGCTGAGTTTATGATTCCAGGAGAGATCTGAATATTTGTTCCTCAATATGATATTAATTTTACAAGGTAAATGTTTGATGTTGACTCACGAGGAACTTTTTCCTGTCAGTAAACAGAACAGAAAATTAGACATGACAAAGAATAGGCCAGACAATCATGTTCAGTTTTTGGACAACTGTTGTATAATTTCTTTATATACAATGTCTTTTTGTTTTGTCAGTGGCCAAATAAGCAGATTGTGATCTGTGAGGATTCATCAAGTGCAAACATTTTTATTGTTTATTTCTTTTATAGGATATTTGTATAATAGGGTCTTAAAAACCACATAATTTTTATGCAAGTTTACCTCTGGATTTAAGCTGCCGATATCTGACACAAAAACAGTGAAATGGGAAAAAGACCTACATTTCATGATGAAAATCTTTTATTATGGTGACAGCAGATTATGCTATAACTTGGATAAGGATGAAAGAAATTAGAAATATCGACTATTTATAGGATGTTGAGCCCTTGTTTACTGAACTCAGCATACACGTCATATATTTTCTGAACTTTAAAGATTCATTCATGCATGGATACTGTGATTTTGCAGTTTACAGTCAAACATTACACCTAGTACAAGAGAAATGTGGAGTATATAATTAACATAAAAGTATTGTGTAGAGAGCTGAGAAACTTGTTTTACAGAAGTTTTCTTCCTTTGAAGATCTTCTGCAGTATTACTTTGTCAAGAGTTTCAGGGTTGTTTTTTGTCCTAATCTGCCAACTGAGTTGTTTAAATGTTAGGTTTTTATTTTCATGAAATTCAGATGCTTCATGCTCAATTTGATAGTCTGGATAATCTGTGACTTTGAGAGAGTGACTCGTCTTTGCAATTTTGAATCACACTGTGATTTTGCTAGTTTTTATAAAAAAATTATCATAAAATACTTATCCTCTTAGAAGATGCCCAGTAGTTTAGCAGTAGAAGTATTCATTTTGGAGTTTCTAGATGGTATTTTTTATTGCGTATTGAAATAATTGTAAATTAGTACATGATTTACGTAAATTTTGAATTTTAACAGAGAGAAGAATAGGCTTGTAGTGGACAAAATATACATAACGTGTGAATGTTTATAGTAGTAGTGTTTTAAACCTAATGGTAATTGTTACAAAATACTTTTTCCAATGACATTTCAACACTTCAAAGTGCATATGTTTTGATGAAGATCTGAGAAGAGCCGGTTTTTTCTCGTGTCTAGGCAGATAAATTTGTGTTCGTTCATATGAATTTAACTGTTTATATGATGTTTATATTGTTGTAATTTAATTGATGTTAAAATCAGTATCAGCATACAATAGTTCAAAAATCCATTTGTCTTGCTTGATGGTATGTGTCCACCTATTTGCATATTTATGTTTAAAAAATGTTCTTATTACGAGTTTTTAGGGATCATGCAAATTTCAGTGTCTGTAAACAATTGCATTTGTATTAGAAATGCAGTCACAAAAAATTCTGTTGGATGTGATCTTTTTCATTAAAGAGAATTCTGTGAAAGTTAGACAAAGTAATAAAAGGAAAATAACAAACTAATAATATCTGAACTTGATGATTGACAAGTGCTGAAAAATATAATCATAGTTCTCCACTTTATTATGGCTGCACCAACTCCATGTACTGTTCATGTACTATCTCCACTCTCAACTTCGTGTAGAAGAAAATATCTGAATGTCACTATCCATCACACATTTTGTACATATTTATGAACCTTTTGATGTTACAGTTATTTCTTAATTTATTACATGACTGCATTATTATGCCTCTATGTGCTCTGTGAAAAGCCTCTTTAATAAATATAAAGTATAAAATTTACATCCAATTTCTGGTCTCGTTTTTGTCAGTTGCAATTGTTTGGTCTTGAAATTTTTTCTTTTCATAATTTGCATAAAATAGAATTGATTAGAATCGAGAATAAAAAAGCAAAAAATTAAGAAAGACCCATGTGTAGATCGCCTAATAACTTTTTTCCTATCACACTAGAAGTTACAATCAAACTAACACTATCTTAGCATAAATGACAGTACGTTTTATAAATTATAAGACAAGCTGTGCAACCCACGCCACTAAAAAGTTGAATTCCCACCTGAAGAAGTTGGCAAAAAAGAATGATAAAATTATTCTCTCAGTTCGAAACACTCATCTTAATCAGACAGTCACGTTGCACCATTCAACAGTTACAGTGTTTTGTTTTGTTGAGTTAAGGGTTTCCAAACGAAAACCCACATCCACCTAAACCACCGTTTAGACTGTTGTTCTGGGAGCATAGACTAATGACAAAGTGTCACAAAGCCAAATAGAGAAAATACTGAGCTGTGTTCACTGTTCAGCTATTTGTATTTGTAGACTTCTTTAATCCCATTTGGGAAATTTGCCTTTGTGCCATTGCAATCCAGTTATAACTGGAGTAGGCACGTCGTCGCCACAGTGCAGCGCCGACTGGCATTTTTTTGGGGGGGGGGGGGGGAAGAGGGAAGGAGTGGTAGGGATGAAGTTTATTTAATTTTGCCTGGGCAGCGGCCTCTTCAGCCTGCTCTTTACGATTTCCAACTGCCAAGGTATCTTTAACGTGCACACGGGCCCTCCAAAATTTTTCGTCCTTATCCGAGAAGACTAGGTACTCGATCCTACCCTCAGCAGGGTCAGGGACATGAAAATATGAGAAAAATCCCAAACTTCCAACATGCCTGCACCGGCCGGTTTTTGAACCCAGGACCCTTGGCATGAGAGGCGAGCACCTTGCCTCTAGACCACCTTACAGCTTTCTATGTGAAATGCAACACTCCCCTAGCAACAGCTACTACAATATTCGAAGTGAAGAGTTTTCTTTGAGTTTCAAAAAAACAACAAAAGATGATTTAGGCAATTAGGTTATGATTGTGACGATGTTTAGAACTGTCTGTCTGCTCACTATGCATGTGTAACTTTGTCTGGCTAGAACAAAGAAAAAAACAGATCCTGGAAATTTTATGCACACAAGTTACATTTGTTCATGGGAGATGAGAGGAATGAGTTGCTAATGTGGCAATATGGGATTGTCTGAATTCTGTGACCACAATGTGATGGAAGTGGCCTCCCAGTAAAAAGTAGGAAAATCCTGTACAGAAACTACCTGGTGCACAGAATTTTGTGTAAGATGAGTGCAGTGAAATAGATCAACTTACACTAGAATAAATTTAATCCAATTCCACAACGCAGGAGATGTTTGTATTCTGATTTATTTCCAGAAAGCTTCTCATACTTCTTTTCTCACATCTTGGGCCAGAATACTGGAAAATTGACAAAAATCGGCTAACTCACATCCCTGCTATGTGTGGGTTTTGTAGAACCAAGACACTCAGTTGATAGAGCATTTCTATGAAATGTGGGTCTTTGGGCTGATTCCCAATTATGTCGTAATCACCTCTGAAAATCGTTCGTTGTTCAGTTCCACCTTCTTCCACTACTTCAAAAAAGTTTCAGAAACTTTTACAAATCATTTCTCTGTCATTCATTGTCTAAAATAAAAGACAAAAAAGATTAATGAATTTAAAGCAAATTGTATTGTCAAAATCCAGCTATACATATTGAAAAACGTATTATATAATCAATACATCATAAATTGACCAAAAAAACTCTCTTTATAATAAGTAATAACAAGTTAACAGGCATCACTGATAAATTGGCCATACAATACATGTACAAGTTTTTATTCTTTATTGGAATCACCCATAATTATCACAAAACTGTTGCTTGTCCGACTGTTGATTGTATGTGGGCATAGATACACGCTGATGTCAATATTTGTTGAACATCTAGTTATATTAAAATCATATCTTTTCCTAGGGAAACCATAACACTGATCTACCAATTTTTTAATCCTTGTTAATAAACAAACTTTATGACATTGCGACATGCCTTTCTCTAGTCCTCAATTAACAACAGCATTTGTACAAATTTCAAATTTAACACTACAACACAGTCACTCACATAATTTAGTTTAGGCATCAGAAACTGTAAAACCCAGATTGTGATTTATTTTCATCTTTCATTTACAACTGGACTAAAAACACAAGTGTCAAGGACATCATTATCTATTTATTATGCCAGGCATTTTTTTTTCATTGCTTGTTAAATCATTCACAAACAAGGAGTAAGCTCAGGTGGGATGGTTATTGTGTGGACTGAAATGAGCCCCGTAGACTGATTGGTTAGTTGATTCAAAATACTGGCTGTTGGCTCGTGGATATGCTTGTATGCATGTAGTTAATCCTTTTTCACAGCTATTTGACAGTTGCCCGTTTGCTGTTGCGTTTAGACATGGATTTGGGTAGTGTGGTTGATTTCTTTGCATTAGATGTCTTTGAATTTGACACTGTCAATGTTTTGCTTTTTTTATTAACTGCTGCTGGAGGACTATGGCCATCAGATGAGGATGACGAGAGGATCTGTGTATCTTTCTTTGTTAACGATGGTGTTTGTTTGAGCAAATTATTGCTTTGCTTTGTACTGGAAGGCTGCGGTGGTGGGCTTTCTAATTTAAGAGTGGACCGTTTTCTGAGAGATGTCGGAGCGCTGTTCCCAGTCTCTTCTGATGAAGATCCCTGTTGTGTTTTCCCACCTCTCTGGCTCGGTGGAATGAGGGGAGGAAACTTTGGCCATGCTGAGCTGGACGGTTCCTTTCCTGTCTTAGTTCCGGATGATTTGGATGCAGATGCTATAATTCCTTGGTTCCTTTGCCGCATGGACGCAAGTCGCAGTGGCTGGAGTCGGGTCTTTTGAACTGACTTAATGCGCATCATTGTACTTAATGTCCGTCCCAAGGTCACACTGGAAGATTCCTTGCTCAGTTTGGTAGGACGTTCATAGGCTGGTGCCTTCGACGCTTTCCGTTTCATCTTGGTAAAGCTTTGAATTTGAGCACCTGCGTTCTATCTGGAAAAGAACAAAGAGAGCAAGTTAATAACAATCTTGACAAATTACAGCAATGGCATGCAGAAAGGGAGGCAGAGGTGGCAATGCCCCCGGCATACAATCAAAGAGTGTCTGGGCCCTATACTAGAGTCTTGAGACATACAATCAAAGAGTTGGCCTGGGTATGATGGGGCATCACCAAACCTTTGCATGCCACTAAATTACATTACAGTGTACCTGTTATCAGTGGGTAAAGGATGAAAAGACTTTTTGTGCAATGTTTTGCTTTCTTTTGAAATGTAGAGACAATTAGGCCTCTTAATTCTACATAAAATTAATCATGTGCGTTCAATGCATTAAAAGGGGGAACCACCCAGTGCAGAATAAACAACACCTAAAAGTTTCCTCAAAGCTATCTGATTTTCACTGGAGGCCAAAAAAAACAGTCATTTCGCTTCACAACACCATTCAAATGGAATGAAAGGCTGTAGGCTGGAGAAACCCCTGCTGAAGCTGTCTTCAGGGGCGTATTTAAGAGATAAGCTGCAAGGGCATTCCTTTCCACATGACATCAATGGATATTGGCAGGAGAGAGGCGAGCTGCCCTGACAAGATGCGAAAATATCATTCATTATAATCGTTGTATTTCCTTTCCAGACCAGGTGTTTCAACACTGTAAATCAGCCTGAAATCTTACTCCCAGTGCAAACAGGACATTCATTTAAAATTTTGGGGGTTTCCCTGGAGTAAGACCAGCCCCACTCCCTCCGGGTGAGACTTGGACCCATGCACCAGTCTCCTATGTCACCTGGACTATGCAAACAGAGCAAATTGTAACAGATCAGATCTTAAAACTACACTATGGTATTGGGAGTGTGCGATTAGTGAGAAGGAACCAATTATGTCCAAACATTATAACAAACTATATCTGGGTCTCTGTGAGCGTTTTCTCTTTATTTCCCACTGTTTTGAGCTACAGCAGCCAAAAAGAGGGGGGGGGGGGCACGAATGCCAAAGAACAGCCACAAGTTTACTTGTAACATAAACACAGGCAGGTGCCAGTAATACTATCACACGAATAATGAACAAATTCCCACTTGTACCTATCCCCCCCCCCCCTTAAAAAAAAAACACCACACAAATCGGCACCACTAATGCTATCGCTCGAATAACGAACACATTTCCACTTGTCCCCGAGATAAAATCTTTATCTCTCGTCATAGTCGACCTGAGATTGTCGAAGACTACACAGGTGAAATTATATTCGGGTAGACCACAGGGCCACATTGTATGTCGTTTTCACCGTCTCCGACGCTTTATTGTTTCATTTAAGTAAATTCAGCAAAGTCATCATTCACGATCTGAACATCTCAGTGTGTAACTGCAACTTATCTAATGGCTTTGATTCTTTCAGAGATCCACGACTCTACTGAGACTGAGTAAAATCAAACAAATGTAGACGTTATTTCTACAATCTTTCTACGACCGTTTTTAGGAACCATCCATGACGTGGGCGAGGGGTAGGGCAGCTCTGGAAAGGGCAGGTGGACTTTGCTTTTCAATTTATTATACGGTAATTAATTTAAGAAGAGGTTAAAAATATAAAACAAACAAACAAACACACACACACACACACACACACATACACACAGAGAGAGAGAGAAAGTTGTATCATGCATAATTACATGTAGGCCCTATATAATATACAATATAAAAATAGTATATATTTCTGGTAAAGCAGTCAGATAGTTCAATGCCATACGTTTCAAAACATCAAGGTCTTATCATGGACATTCACCACCCTTAATGGCCGAACGCTCGGGGGGGGGGGGGGGGGGGGGGACTAAGCTAAGCACACAAAATGGTAATTTTTTTTGGGGGGGGGTACCTAGGCCAGCATAACTTTTTGAATAGAGTCCACTGACAGAGCCGCAGTTTTGTTAAACGGTTTGACAACTGCACAGAGCAGGCTTAAGATCTGTGACCTAGACAGGATCACAAGAACACACATGTCATGTACAGCGGCAAAGGCTGTAGAAATAATTTCTACTATGTATTCTTTTGACAGCTGTTATATCTGCCTTGTTGACCTTGTGAGATGTGGGGCACAGTGGTGAAACCTGTGTGTCTGACAGTGTACTACATCATTATATATATGTGTATAGATCTATGGTGGAAGTGTGCGCCAGACCTGAAAATACTTGTAGGAGGCCTATATAAGGTAGACTTCACACATGATATATATTCCTAGGGTGCCAACAGCACTATGCTGAGGCCCCCGAGAAACAAAAGAACTCATCCCTGATATATATTCCTAACATTGTATGCACCCAAAAAATTGCGACTAGTATATTTCATTTTTGAAGTGTACGTGTGTGTAACTAATGTGTATTGGTGGATACAGGGGTCTAATGCACCAAACAAAACGTTTCATGATTCCCCCCCCCCCCACCAAATGTAAATAGAAGAGATAAGCCCTGACCCTTCCCCCCCCCCCCACCACACACACACACCGACCCCTCCCGCAACCAGGAAGAGATAATATGCAACTCCAGTAGCCTACCTGATAACATTATTTAAGTTCACACGCATGTCGGTTTGGGGGGGGGGGGAGGGGGGAGATCCTCTATCTCTTTCATTGCCCTACCAGTACCAATTAAACACCTCAAAAGACACTCCTCTTCAATGTCCTAAATTTGCCCATAGCTAAATAAGTAACGGAATGCTGGACTAATTTTCAGTGCTTCGCATTTCCTATAGAATCTCACTAGGCCTACATCACTGGGCGACCATTTTTATTTACTTCATATTTCACTCCAGTTTTACCTTCAGTAATAAAACCTAAATGGCATATCAGCATTCCATGTAGCCTACAGGGACCCCAGCTTGAAAGGCACCAAGAACTAAAGCATTATGGTATTGATTATTTGCATAATGCTGGGTGAAGTCCTGAACGAAAGACGGAGATTCAGGCCTATATTTTTTAAAGAGCCTCTATGCCTGTCAGCCCAAGAATGATATCCGAGTGTTATATTATATATTATAGCACAAATATTGCTAGAAATCTTGCTCGTCCTTATGACTTGTGTCCCCAGTGGCATGCCGAGAGAAGACAGCTACTCATAATTACAACTGGTTTTTGGATAACTGTCAACATTGTGACCATCAAATGCATGTATCTCATCTAAAGCTGGGGGAGAAGGGGGGGGGGGTGGAGGGGAAGTGTGTTCTCCAGTCTACAAACAAGTACGTGTACAGTCATGCAGTTTTTGTTGAGACGCATTGCCCAAAGAAACGTTGATAATACCTAGATAGCTATAGCTACGACTCTACGTATGTATGCACACGATGTACATGTACATATGCAAGGCTAGATTAACCATTAAGCAAAACTAGCACATACCCAGGGCATCAAGGGAAGGGGGGCACCACAGACATTTTTGGTTACCGGATTTACCACATTAAAAATTTTATTATTTTGGTGCAACACTGCAAACGTTGCAGCTGAACAAGGGTCCACAAAAACGAGCCCCGATAATAAATGAAAAACATTAATGTATTTGCTGGTATAAGTGTCGCTTTTTTTATATTTTTAACGTTTTTGTTGTTGTTGTTTAACATTTTGTTTTACATGCAGTAGCCTGTACATGTACATATATGGAGGAGACCAAAATCTTGTAAGTGCTGAGGGCGTCTAAAGGTCTGTGTACATGCATTTTATCCTATCGACTGATATAACACAAACAATAAGAATGCATTCATGGTGACCAATTGAATTCTTACCAAAATATACTGCTAGCATAAACTAACGCAAACTCCGAGAAGCATATTACATGTATTAGGGTGGATAGGCCCTACCTGCCCCCCCCTCTCTCTCTCTCTCTCTCTCTCTCTTTCTCTCTTTCTCTGGCCCGCAATTTCAGTTTTATGTCTTTTAAATTTATTAGAGTACGAACTGGTGGCCATCCCCTTTCATTTATGGACGAAAGCGACACTTTTTCAATGACTGGTTATAATTCTTGACCACCAATAAATCACTCTTGAATAGTTTTCATAATTATTTCTACAGCATTTGAAAGGTTAGCCTATACAGCAAACAGAACTTGAGGGAAACACTGTCGGCCTACTATTATTTATAATATCATGCATCAAGTGATCAAGTATTATTCCCCCCCCCCCCACCCCGGCCGGCAAATAACGACTGCAATGTCACAGCACGGCCATGTAACGCCATAGACAGCTAAAGCTAACAGGAAATGGGGGCGGGGGGAGGGAAGCAATAACAGCTGCTCTGTAAATCAAAACGACTGAAAGATCTCTATAACACGCAATTCATACACAGCTACTTTTCATACCATAGACGTAGCCTACCTGAATATTCAACTTTTGTCCTGTTGCTACTTGGTGCATGAACACTACGGATCAAGCCAAGGCGTGTTTATACCAGCTCTTAGAATGCTTTGGTAAATCACATAACACTACAGCTAGGCCTAGCTAGGCTACACGTTATCGACCATCGGCCAACGCTACAACAGTGCAAGAACACGCGAGTCGATTGCTGTGCGCTACTGCGCTAGGCGTTCTAGGTTGTGCGGTATGTTTGGGCGAGCGGAGCTCCGCGGAACCATGGAAAAATCTTGGTTCATAAGAGTTTTATGGATAGATGAAGCAATTTCTTCGCTGATCCATCTCGTCAATATGTATTAGTATCAACCTTGCTAACTTTTGGATATAATAATAATATATACTGTATGTCCGTCTGAGAGAATGCTGAAGATAAAAAAAATAAAAAAAATATCAACTCTTCTCAGAACGCGAGATACTGCGCACGGAGTACTGGCTAAACATGCTGAAAGTTTGCCTGGTCAATAGGACAATTTTCTTGATCATGATGAAGACCATTGTTACCCTCTTGGGAACGGCCAGTTGCTATTGCTTCTTGAAGGGTGTGCCTTTGGAGGAATTAGCCCCCTTTCTCTTTCGATGTAAAAAAAAAAAAAAATCAGCCTGCATTTAAATATTTTTTTTTAATTATCTCCTCATCTGGAAAGTTAGCACCTCCTCCTCCTGAGTTTTTTTTCAGATTTGTTTAATGTTGTTTAATTTGATGTTTCGCAATAACAACAACACAAAGATGTTATGGCAGTGGGCAAAAGTGTGTGAGCTAAGCGGGGGACGCCGCACGAGTTATTTGATGTACAGCGGACAAATAGTTTGATGAACAGGAGATAAGTTTGGAGTTCTCCCTCGAGATTAATGCTTAAATTGTCATTGCGCTTCCAGGGTTCTTGTTTGTTCCAGCTTCACTTTTTGCTCAACTGAGAAATTCGGCCGGTACGTTAAACGTTTGCAGCTTTAGTGTTATGATAAAGAGCTAAAATAAACAGGAATTGTGAAACACCTTGACAAGTGCCACAACTCATTCTAAACAAGTGTCGAAGTGTGCATTTGTTACTTCTTTTACATAATATCGTGCATAATCTCCGGCTTTTCAGATAAGCTTAATGAGGATGGAACAAACAATAACTAAGGTCGAGACTGAGTTTAAGTGTGTGTTTGTGTGTATATTTGTTTGTTTCCTGTTCCCTAAGAAGACTGTTTTTGTCCAAAGTAAAATAATGAAGGGGAGGAGAAAACGGAGTATGTGTATGTGTGTGTGTATGGGGGAGGGGGGGGTCGGCACAGTAGGAAAACACTTATTTAAATAGCCACAACAACTGCAGCAGCTGCTGCGGCAACAAAAACATCCCAGCACAGTTGTTTGTAAGACAAGAAGAAGGTAGCATAAACTATACGTTCTGTGTCTCAATTTTATTCCATGTGAAACCGACTTTTTCTCCTTTTTTTGTTTAAATTCAGGATTAAATGATCTCTCTCCAGTCCATCACAACTTTGAAAATACATGTAGGCTACATCGTAAGATAATTGCCATGTCGCTCTCAAGAGTTGACAAGGTCTACCGGTCAAAGGGATCATAAAGGCTGGACACAGAAGGAAGTGCACGTACCACAGACGCTGATGAAGAAAAAAAACAACAACAGTTTATTGTATGATTTGCCCGGAACATTCAAAGCCATTGTAACACTTTTATTGGTGGTATAAATTTTTTGTAAGTAATGCGTCCTGGTTTATTTGACTATTATAACATAGGTTCCGCTCAACTTTTTTTTTTTATATACGGTGATACCGTGATACCGGTGTCGCAACTAAAAGATATGTACTGTGATACCGGTACTCGTACTGCAACTAAAAAACAGAACTACTTACTGTGACACTGGTACCGTAACTGAAAAGATCTACTGTGATATTGGTACCGGAACTTTAAAAAAAAAAGGCCAACATGTACCGGGTACTACACTAGGCCCTACTGGTACGATCATTAATAGAAAAACACAACATTGGCAATGGTACGGCCGCCATTATGGCCGGCAATTAAATGATTACAGATGTACGAAATGTCGGTAATCTGAGCGGTAAGGTGCAATTTCGGCCGTAATAATCTCGCCATATTGTTGGAATGCTCGAGCCAATTTTGAAAGCTATTACATAGATAATACATGAATGTTATTTTTTCCCCAAAGCCCTCAAATATAATATAGCTAGAACTCTGGGGAGAGGCAGGTGTAAGAGGACATGTCACCGCTACTACCTTCATAATGTAAGTCTATATAGTATAGTCAGGAATGCTTCAGTTGTTTTCCAGACCCCCATCCCCCCGCCCCCACCACCAAACGTCACTTACCTGATACACCAGAGGCCATTATCACAGCGAGGTTTTGGACAAGGGTCGACAGCGCAATGTCCAGCGCATGTGTTGGTTGTGGCCCGGACTATGAGTAGAGAGGATAAGGTGTATGCAACAAGACTCACGTAAGGTAAGTGTTCGACAGTCTTCAAGACTTTTTTTCACATTACCCATGATCATGAATAATTATGTTTACACCAGTGGTTTCTGACAACCTGGACTTCCATGAATAATTATGTTTACACCAGTGGTTTCTGACAACCTGGACTTCCATGAATAATTATGTTTACACCAGTGGTTTCTGACAACCTGGACTTCCATGGGTTCCACAGCTCACTCCGCCTCCTGTTGTTATTTTATTTGGACCTATAGTAATGTGGCCGGGCCAAAAGAAAGTCCATCTCCACAGGGCTTCTCTAAAGACGGTGTTGCTCGACACTAAAAGTCGAGTCTTCAATCTGCTCAAAAGTCATAACTTTATTGCCAGCAGTGATCTTGCATTGTTGATTACTGAGATTCGCATCCATTTAAAAAGAGTGGCTGTAAATACTTATCATCTCCAATCACCCACAGTCTCTCCTTATTTCTGAGCACAAATTTTGAATGCGGGCGTTTTGTTATGATGTTCTTATGGAGTTTGTGGCGCCATGCATGTCGTTTGTTTATTGCCTGTCCGGAAGGTTTGATGGGACAAACAAACAAAAAAATTGGTTGCATACAGAACAGACTTGAAATATTTCCACAGCCATAGGGACTATCCTACTCATGGTCACAACTTTATGTGTTATCGTGTTTACAAGTAAGCAGGAGGCGGTACTTGGAAAAGATAGAGCAAGTTATTTCTGTAGAATATCGAGGCATTGTTTGTGTCAGTTGAAAACCGTATCATATTTTATATTATCTTGTCAGCTACATATATTATGGCGGTGTTTCAGCCACAGAACAAAAAAATGTACTCACTTTGCGCTGCGTTTGTAACGGCGATTAGAGTTAAAATTGTGAAAACTACTAGCGTCTTCATCTTGTTGTCGACAGCACACGGCAAATTTCCCCAGGATTGTCACGTCTGTTGTTCTGATTTGACAAAAATCGGGTCCTCAATCCCATACCTGTCACCACTTTCTTATCTCTACAATCTGAGCAGGCCAAAAAATCTTTGACCACGAAATAAGCATGATTTATCTGTACTTTACTGTAACTGGTTTGCGGTTTAAAAAAAGGTAGGTATCTTTAAAGAAAAAGTGAGATGAACACATGAAATTATGCCTAGTTTCATAGATAATGCCTTTCGTCACCAGTAGAAAAGACGGTGGGCGAAGATTATCATTGCATTCGCAGCTGATCTATTCTGGTGGCCTAAAGAAAAGTTTGACATTAATTTTGGTGTATGGAAGTCAGGAAACATGGAGTTTGGTTGTAAGATTACATTTGTTGAAGGTTGGCTGAAAATGTCATAGACACTGCATCAGAATCTGTTTATTCTTTGCAGCGTTTCGTACCACATGCTATTGAGATGGTGATTATCACTGTTAATACAGCCATTTTCCTCACTCGTCATCTAAGGGAAATGATCTAGTTTCTGAGGGGTATCGTGTTTGTTAGAGCGTCGAGGCGCTTTACGTGAAGTCTGTGCTTGATCTGTGTAATGTTTATATGTTATTGCCTCCTCTAGACATGGCGGGGGGGGGGGGGGGGGCAAAATAATTCTCATTTGTTTTATTTTGTTTCTGATCATTGGCACCACCGCATATTGATTTTTTTTAAAAATGTATTGTTTTACTTAAGCTCTGGAAGATCGCACTTGATGTCACATCAAAATGTCATACATGTCATGTTATACCTGTCCCAGATCACCTGATGTCATGCATTTTAATAGACAAGCCAGATTTTGTCATTTGGCAAAATCCAGTGGTGCTCATTCATTCAAATATTCAAGTCAACTCGCCTTTTGCGTATTATCGTGAATTATTTAATAGAAAATAGCCACAATAACAATATCAGAGTAAATTATTTTTGAATGGTTATGATGACCCAACATCAACGAGGGAGGAAAAGTTGTTTCAAATAATTTTAGGTCTGGTGGAAGTTCCAGAAAACCAACAGCTCACATAAGAACATGACAAAACATATTCCCTTGCAGGCTTGAAGAGCAGAGTAACCGGAAGAATCGTGATTTGAACTAAACATATGTACCACATTTGTTCATCTTTACAAATATTGTTCATGTACTTGTTTAAAAAATATGAAAATCTTTTCCTGATGTTCGTTTTACACATGCCAGAGATATGGTAAAGCTGGGTTCAGTACGGAACGTATTCAGCGTGACCCAAAACCGTACAACTAGATCTAGTGTCTGTGGCATGGCACATAACGGCAAGACTTTAAATCGTTATCGAAAAGGGAACGATTAGATTTCAATTGACTCTAAACTTCGAAATGAAGAAAAAGCAAGCCTAGTACAGTCACTGCCATTTGTATGATTGTAATATATTAGTCATTCTGGGCCAGGTAGGATTATACGGAGCAAACGCATGCAAGGCATGTGACATGTTTTATGTAGGAAGTTAAATGTAACAATTATTAAGTAAGTACGGCATCTATTCACATCATAGAAGTGTGGTCTCCCATGAGTCGAGTTCTTGGCAGCAGTACTGATGGATATGTAGAATTAATTTTCTGATGTATAAAATGCATAATTATTAATCCACTTTGTGATAAAACTAATTTAGTCATCAGATGCTGCCATTCAAAAATTGTTCATTTTTTTGTGTGTATTTTCAATGTATAACTGTATAAATATCATATTTAAAAAAACACACTGCTAACAAAGACAATCTTCTAACTCCTACCATATTTTTTTAAAGAAAAAAATAATACAGAAATCTGCACATCTCAAAACCATAACATTAAAATGTTTTGTAACACAAACACACCTCTTTAAAAAAAAATGCTTCTTGGGGAACAAAAATAATAAAAAGAGGAAAACTGAATTCTACACGAATGAAATAAACTAAATATTTCGAAGCCAAAGCAGTACAAAGAGACTCACTAAGCTGTTACCCCAACATCAATACTGTTATATAATGCATACATCAATAATGCTCTACGATTAAGACGGATCACAAACATGCGCTCAGGTCAGCAAGCTGCATGAAACATTTGAAACAAAATTTGTGCATTCTGCAGCTGTGGCTTGTTATTTTAAATCTGCGAATTCATTTTCTCAGCTGGTGGGCCACTGTCTCGCTGTTATACAGACTTCAAATGAAGAACGTCATAATTTGCTGCGACAACTGACCAAAAAACAATAACAACAACGATTTAAATGTATCTCTCCACGCATCAAAAGTGGAAATCAAACATACTTGTTAAATGTGTTAACGATGTAGTTCCAGTGTCATACCGGTACTAAAATGGCACTACCATAAAATCTTTAAAAATTGATAACATAAAATTTATGTGAAAAACATATACAAAAAGCTAAGCTGAGATGGATATAATATAAGTGAAAAAATGGCTGTTGAAAATAGTGTTTCGTGTTGAAAATCAACATAAATTATATTTCTATACCCATAATTGTTATGTATTGAATGGCAATACGGGTTCTGGAAAGTTAAATATAAGCATGAATGAAACGGTCGTGATTACAAAATGGACAAAATAAAATGAAATGTTAGATAATCATACATATTTTATCATTTACATGGACCGCCCTTTAGTGTCATAGGCTACTTGTTGCGATTCACAGATTTTATTAAATTCGACACCCTTGGGTGCAAAAAGCGTGTGTAGAAAATGCAATCACGTGCAGTAGATTAAAGTTTCAAATTAAAAAAAAGAATAAAGTCACACAGTAAAGAAAACGGGCAGAATTTGCACCCATCAGTAATTCATGAGCAATTTCCTTTGACGATATTTTTTTTTTTTTTTGACGAGGAAAAGATCAGGTTAATTTGCCACGAAAACAAATCATAAATCAAGAGCCCAAAGAATTTCTGAATACGTTGAAACATTTTGTTTCTAGAACTGTGAATAGTGCTAGACTACACTAGCAGTCATACCATACAAATTTGAAGGTCGTAGGTCATGCGATCATCTTGTCTTTGTGTTGTTTTTTTTCTTTGTTGTTGTTGTTTTTGGCCGGTTTGGGGATAGCTGGGGACGGGGGAGGGGGGGGGGGGGAGGTCCAGAGCCAAAATACTTGGCACAAAAAAAACAACAACACAAAAAAAAAAACCACTTAAAACCTAAAGAATGATATATGCTGAAACCAGACATCGGCAACCTACGGCCCGCCAAGGAGTTTTAGCAGATGACTTGGCAGATCTACAGAAAATGAATAAATATAACACACCAGTACACCCCTCCCTTTTCATATCATCTATAAACTATCCATTTACAATTTATTTATCATCTCTCTCTCTTTCTCTCTCTCTCTCTCCCCCCCCCTCTCTCTCTCTCTCTCTCTCTCTCTCTCTCTCTCTCTCTCTCTCTCTCTCTCTCTCTCCCTCTCTCTCTCTCATTTCATCCCCGCCTGCCACGTTCACTCAGTAACTCTCGAGATGTTTACATCATAGTAACTTATAATCTGCATATTAGGCCATTTAGAGAATTGCTTCCATATAAAATGGGATGAGTGCCGGCCCTCTGTATTCTCACCTTAATCATATCATACCTGGGACTTGATCTTTGAAGGTTGCCCATGCCTGGTTCAAACCAGCCCATGCAAAAAAAGAGATTGTACCTTGAGAGGTTCTAGCTATCTCGTAAATATGATCAAAGTTCAGAAGGGTTCAGAAGGATTGCCTGGCCTAAAATGGAGTGGGCAATGAGTATGACGATTGTATTAAACATCCAACAAATTAAGCAATCGGTGGCGGACCGACATTTCTGGGACCCTGAAGCTTGAGCTGTTGTGGGACCCTTTCACAACCAACAACAACAGGGCAAGATCCAACGAGGTTCAATAAAAAAACGTTTCTTTCGGGCTCTTCCAGGATTAGGGGCACTGAAGCCTAGGTTTCATTAGTTTCATAGTAACTCCGCCACTGTAAGCAGTGTTTAACCCTCTAACTCCCAGTGTACCATATCTGAAACAGATCACCTGGAGCCAAAATATTCTGTCTTTGATATACTTACTGTTCCAATTTTAAAATCAAACAATTTTTCCAATTATATATTCCTTTCTTTTTTTTTTACAATGACCTGACTATTTAAAATTAGTTCAGTATATTATTTCAGAAGTTCTGGGACTGGTAATTTTCGCCTGGATATTAGAGGGTTAAACCAAAAAAGAAAAACAAAAATAAAACAATTAAAACAGCAGCTGCAAGTGAACGGCTTCTTTTACATCTGTTACGTAGTCGTTCATATCATACCCATGTCTCATTACAACAGTGGCCCCATTCGCCTTCACAGCTGTAAAAGTGATCTCGTTTGATGGCACACGATTTAGTCCGAGTTCACCCTTAAGCACATCGAGAGCCTGGAGGTTTGGAGAAAAGAAAACATATTAGCAAAGGACAACAAACAAAAACAACACCAGTGCCATTTACACAGGAAGATGGGAGAAGGGTGGAAGGGGGCTGATCTATTTCCAACACGAATTTGAACTAGTTCCACTGGGTGTCTTCATAAACACGAATTTGAACTAGTTCCACTGGGTGTCTTCATAAACACGAATTTGAACTAGTTCCACTGGGTGTCTTCATAAACACGAATTTGAACTAGTCCCACTGGGTGTCTTCATAAACACGAATTTGAACTAGTTCCACTGGGTGTCTTCATAAACTGTCACAATTTCAGGAATGATTATGCATGGGGTTTTTTTCTTTTTCCTTTTGATGCTCAGAAAATCTGAAGATATGAGGTGTCAGTGATAGCCATATTTTCTGACAGAGTTCTCCAGATTTGCAGAGAACTGTTCTCGTAACTTGTGAATCTGTACCTGGTGCTCAAATCTAACAAATCAGTTAAATTCACACAGTTATTGCTATAACATGGATGGGTATCCAGGTGCCCTTCAACAAAAGAAATCACACAAAACTATGAGTACATGCAAAGTTGCCAGCAAGATTTCAGCCAAGGGGCGGGACCAGACAGTGACTCATGGGGGGGGGGGGGGGTCAACTATTCAACATGTGAAATTATTGATCTTTTATTTTTATGCCTGGAAAGTAAAATGTCCTATAGTCATATTTTGATCTTGGGTCGTGCTTGACTTTCTGCGTACGTACAAACCGAATCTTTAGATTGCTGCACTTACTTGTCCCACAGTAATGGCGTCTCCCTCATGATTGGAGAACCAAATACATTTGTTCGGATAGGTGGTGCCATCGGAGAGTATGATGGTTTGAGGAAATCTTTCCACATCGGCCTCTGAAAAACACAACAGAGCATAAACCCGCGTTTTCATGTACATCATCAGGTGACAAGGCATTCAAGAAAAACTGTGAGTCTGTGAGTAATCTTAATCCAGTGTGGGTTGTCAGAGAATTCGTGAAAACGCCACAAGGAAATTCGGTTGCCTTTAAACAATTAGTACGGAAGAAATAAGAAAAGAAAGAGCGGAAATGGAGTGAGAAGAAGATAGATAGAAAACCCCACTACTAATCAGAAGTTAAATTACTTGTGTGACCTTTGTTCTTAAACAATATCACAGAGAGAGAGAGAGAGAGAGTAGGCCTATACTTACCGGCAGCAGGCGTCTGAAAAACAAATGATAAAAAAAAAGATCAATAAAATTCCATTTCATTTCCCTACTAAAAGTAAAGATGGCTTAATGTGACCAGTTTACTTGGCTTATGGGGCAAAACTGACAACAGCACCACAGTGACCATCCAGCCAGCAACCATACGTAAGATTGTCGTCATGTTTACTCATTGGGATGACATCGTTCCTACGTAGATTCGCTGCTGACAACACCCTGCATAGGTCTATTTGATGTAGAGAACCCGCACCTAAAATATTCCTACCAACCCTATGGAAATCCTATACAAATCTACGTCAATTGACGTCGGCATGCTGGCTAGGTACCACTCCTGTAATCCTCTGTGAATGACACATCAGTGGACTTGCTAATTGGATAAAACTCGAGTACAAACCTACGTCATCTTCATTACAACACCTTTGACCACGGTCTTGTGGGCAGGCAACTAACTAAACAGCTTTTGTGTATAGCGTTTAACAAGGCAAACAGTTGAAAAAAAAAAAAGAAGGTTACGGTATCCGTAGAGTGTAGCATTATTTAAGTGACAGTTTTTCCCATGTAACATTTGCACACAGTTTAGAGAAGACTGATGAAGGGATGTCTCCAGGTTTAATTCTTAATACCATTACATCATCAGAGAATGGTCTCTTCAGCGTCACTGGTTGTGAGATTCAACAGTTTGTTCAAGGCAGAGGGCATGACGGCACAATCGTTTTAAATTCAAAGACTAAACGCACCTAAAAGCTGGCAGTGGGGCAGGGACATTTCTTTACAAGCCTAAATCTGTTGTGACAGGGAAAACCATACAATATAACGGGAGCCTAAGTTTTAACAGTCTTTGAATAAATGATGGATCGTGCAACATACCGTAACTTGTATGGCTGTCAACGTTGAGGAAGAGAACACTTAACTAGCACATCAGTTATTTCCGACTGGCTCAGTTAAAGTTATTGATTGCACCAAAAACGATTATCACATTAAATTGAGACTAGGAGATCTGTTTTCTGTTTATGTAGCTTACCTGGGACATGACAAATCTCAAGAAGGGAATTGTAATACTAGATAAAGTTGTCCATAATGTCAGAAAGGACGAAATAAATCAGTGTCTGTCATCCACAGCTAAAATCGGATTTTCCCCGAAATGCCCTATCACCAAAGATAGGCAAGAGAATTCCCGCAATTACAAAAATACATTATTGCTTCTTCTTCTTCTTTCGTTCACCAATCTAAATCTGCAGATTTGTTCTTTTAAGAAAATCTACGGTTTTCTGCAGTTCTGGCAGAGCACCATAGACTTTGATATTCAGGTCGGTGAAATAAAGCTTTTTAACCGTAAACTCGTACAGAGACTCGGGTTATGTGTAAGAAAGGCAAACGAGCATAGGCTATGGCACACATGTCGTATAAACATGCAAACTGATAGCATTCAAGTTACTCAACTGAGCCTTGTTCCCCGATTGATTAACCAGTTTCTGTTATCTCCATAAATATTACAACACGTATTAGACAGCCCACAAACTCTTTGACTTCACCAAACCCGCTGCCTGGTTTATCTGTATTTTGCCGTATCTTGTTTGTGGCTTAAAAGCGAACAAAATGTGAATCAAGTAGTGTGTGGAACATGTATGGGATACTGATCCTGTCATAAATAACGGCTTTAATGATCACTGGGAAAAGGGAAAAAAAATATGCACAAAGATTCCCATCGCATTCCCAGCTGACCTACTCATGTGCATGGACCTCTGGTGTATGGAAGCACGCAAACACACATTTTGGTTGTGAGATTCGACATGTTGAAAATTGGCTAAAGATGTCATAGACACTACGTCTGCTTGCAGGTTTTCATACCACATGCTATAGAGATAGTGGTGATCTATACAGCTGTTATCCCTAGTTTGATACCTAAGCGAAGTGAATGATCCTGACCTATGCCAATGCGGTACCCGCTGTCATTTTTTTAGGAGAGTTTCGTATTTACAAAGATGTTTTAGCGAGTCAGTGGTGCCCCACAGGTAGTTTGTTGGTAAAATGTGTATCACCTCTACTGGAAATGGTATGGGACAAAAATTCTTTTTTATTTATTTTTGTTCTCAGTTTTTCATATTGAATATTGATCAATAGTGATGTACTTCATTTTGGTATTTGGAAGAATGAGCTTGGTGTCAGATCAGTGTCGGGGGTGGCAGGTTATTCCTATCCGAGATTATCGCATGTTACATACATGTACATCTATTTAGATAGACGCTCCAGGGTTGGGCATGTGGCAAAGTTCAGATGTGCTCATGCATTCAAATAATTCCAAATCAGCTCTAGCGTGCATTAGGGTGAATTTATTTATTCAAACATGTTTATTACTGACGCAACACCAGCCGGGGAAGATCAGTACGTTGTCGGACATAACTTCAGGTTTTGTTTTGTAGAAATTCCAAAGCTCAGAAAACCAACTTATTTGTCAGAAGTGATGATACTGTGATCACTAAAGGCCCAGGATTGGCCAAACTTGCTTAATGTAAGAGCTACAAACAATAAACTTCAGATGTTCAAGAGCCACAAGATATCAACAAAATTTATACACACGTTTTTATTGCTACATACATAATTATTCTGTTACAAAAATTTCAAATAAATATGAAGAAATACTTGTATGCAACAATATTTACTTATGTATGCAATTTTTTTAAATGTGCTCTTGGATTAGTTTTAGCAATCACAGAGTGCACATACAATATATACCAACTGTTTCAAAATCTTGGCTGGTGATTGTTTGAACTATACATGGACTACCGGTACATAAAATTTATGTGAAAAACGTACAAAAGATTAGGCTGAGATGGATATAAATGAAAAAATGGCTGTTGAAAACAGTGTTTCTGTCGAAATCAACATATAATATTTCTATACCCATCATTGTTATATGTGCATGTCAATATGGGTTGTGGAAAATGAAATATATGCATGATCGTCCTTGATGATTACAGTGATTACAAAATGGACAAAATAAAATGAAATGTTAGATAATCATACATGTTTTATGTTTACATGGACCGCCCTCCACTGTCATAGGCTACTTGTAGCGATTCACAGGTTTGATTAAATTCGACACCCTTGGGTACAAAAGCACGTGTAGAAAATGCAATCACGTGCAGTAGATTAAAGTTTTAAATTAAAAAAAATAATGACGTCACACAGTAAAGAAAACGGGCGGAATTTGCACCCATCAGTATATTCATGAGCAATTTCTTTTGACGATTTTTTTTATCTTTGACAAGGAAAAGATCAGGTTAATTTGCCAGGAAAATAAATCATAAATACCGGTAACCTACGGCCCGCCAAGAAGTTTCACCCCCCCTCCTCCCCCCCACACCCCCCGTCCCCTCGGGGTTAATTAAAATGACTTTGCAGATCTACAGAAAATGAATAAATATAACGCACAAGTACATCCCCCCCCCTTTCTCATTAAATCATCTATAAACTATCCATTTACAATTTATTTATTATCTCTCTCTCTCTCTCTCTCTCTCTCTCTCTCTCTCTCTCTCTCTCTCTCTCTCTCTCTCTCTCTTCCTCTCTCTCATTTCATCCCTGCCTATCATGTTCACTCTCTCGAGATGTTTACATCATAGTAACTTATAATCTGCATATTATGCTATTTAGAGAATTGTTTCCATATAAAATGGGATGAGTGCCGGCCCTCTATATTCTCACCTTAATCATGTCATACCTGGGCCAATGTTTGCCCATGCCTGGTTTAAACCAGCCCATGCTAAAGACATTGTACCTTGAGAGGTTCTAGCTATCTCGTAAATATGATCAAAGTTCAGAAGGGTTCAGAAGGATTACCTGGCCTAAAATGGAGTGGGCAATGAGTATGACGATTGTATTAAACATCCAACAAATTAAGCAATCAGTGGCGGACCGATATTAATTTTTTGGGACCCTGAAGGTTGAGCTGTTATAAGACAGCTTCACAACCAGCAACAAAAGGGCAACATCTAACACAAGGTTCATTTAAAAAAAGTTTCTTTAAGGCCCCTCCAGGATTCCGGGCCCTGAAGCCTAGGCTTCATTAGTTTCATAGTAACTCCGCCACTGTAAGCAGTGTTTAACCCACTAACGCCCAGTGTACCATATTTGAAACAGATCACCTGGAGCCAAAATACTCTATCTTTGATGCACTTACTGTTCCAATTTTATTATCAAATAATTTTTCCAACAACATAATTATTCATATTTTTACAATGACCTGACTATTTAAAATTAGTTCAGTAGATTCTTTCAGAAGTTCTAGGACTGGCAATTTTCGTCTGGACACTAGAGGGTTAAACCAAAAAAAGTAAAACAAAAATAAAACAATTAAAACAGCAGCTGCAGGTGAATGGCTTCTCGCACATCCTGTTCGTACTCGCTCATATCATACCCATGTTTCATTACTACAGTGGCCCCATTCGCCTTCACAGCTGTAAAAGTGATCTCGTTTGATGGCACAAGATTTAGTCCGAGTTCACCCTTAAGCACATCGAGAGCCTGGAGGTTTGGAGAAAAGAAAAACATATTAGCAAAGGACAACAAATAAAAACAATACCAGTGCCATTTACACGGGAAGATGGGAGAAGGGTGGAAGGGTGCTGATCTACTTCCAAAAAGAATATTCAGGAAAGATTATTCGTGTTTTTTTTTGTCTTCATTTTCCTGTTGATGCTCAGAAAGTTTGAAGATATAATGTGTCAGTGATAGCCATACTTTCTGACAGAGTTCTCCAGATTTGCAGAGAACTGTTCTCGTAACTTGTGAATCTGTACCTGGTGCTCAACTCTAACAAATCAGTTAAATTCACAAAGTTATTGCTACAACATGGATGGGTACCCGGGTGCCCTTCAACAAAAGAAATCACACAAAACTATGGGTACATGCAAAATTGCCAGCAAGATTTCAGCCAAGGGGCGGGACCAGACAGTGACTCATGGGGGGTCAACTATTCCAAATGTGAAATTATTGATCTTTTATTTTTATGCCTGGAAAGTAAAATGTCCTATAGTCATATTTTGATCTTGGGTCGTGCATGAATTTCTGCGTACGTACAAACCGAATCTTTTAGATTGCTGCACTTACTTGTCTCACAGTATTGGCGTCTCCGTCATGACTGGAGAAGTAAACAGACTTGTTCAGATGAGTGGTGCCACTGGCAAGTATGATGGTTTTAAGAAGTCTTTCCACTTCGGCCTCTAAAAAACACAACAGAGCATAAATCCTCGTTTTCATGTACATCATCAGGTGACAAGGCATTCAAGAAAAACTGTGAGTCTATGAGTAATCTTAACCCTATAAGTGGCAATAGCCGATTAAATCAGCTAATTGATCAAGTAATGTCAGGGTGATTGGTGTTGGGAGGCTGCAGACGAGATCTAATTACAAAGCCGTTATAGAGATCATAGTGAGTTGTGTTCACTGCTCATCTACAGTTTACACTGTAACATGCCACGGCCCTCTAAACAACATGAATGTTGGAAGTTTTTTGGATCTTCTTAGGAGAGCGCAGTATTTTACATAGAAAGCTTTAGCTGAGCAGTGAAGACAACTCAATATTTTTCTCTATTTGCCTTTGTAATAAGTCAACGCTCCACCAACAACATCCAAAAAGTCTATCATGGGAAAGACGAAATTAAGTGCCACTAAATGTAGGGTTAATCCAGTGTGGGTTGTCATAGAATTCGTAAAAACGCGGCAGGGAAATTCGGATGCCTTTAAACAATTAGTATGAAAGAAATAAGAAAAGAAAGAGCGGAAATGGAGTAAGAAGAATGTCACAAATCCCAGACTGGGAGATGTAATAAGTTTTGACAGGACAACAATCACGAACGAACAAGTTTAACACTTAACAGAACAATCCATCAGACTCACACATTTATTAAACATAATTATACAGATAATAGCGCAATTACATACATTATATTATTGAAATTAACTGCCGTAATACGGCCTTATTCTCACACACACTCTCCCTCGGATCCACAACCCGGTAGTTACTCCTAAAGGCACTTCGGCCTCCGCCTCTCCCCTCAGGGTCTTAATAGCACATTAATAACTCACTGGCACCGCAGTCTCTCAATATCACCTTCCTATTGTCATACACCTTAGCATTCCCCTAGCACCTCAGCAGGGCAATAACACATTATCATTTCAATAGCCCCTCAACATGGCAATAGTACATTATTAGTTCACTAGCCCATCAACATGGCAATAGTACATTATTAGTTCCTAGCCCATCAACATGGCAGTAGTACATTATCACATTCACGCTCATATCTACGTCCCTGTCCGTGGCCTGACTGCCACGACTTTATGTGCCTCTACTGTCCTGCACTGATAGCCTCACTTCTGGAATATGTGTGGCCTCCGGCCCTATGCTGGCCTATCACCGTAGGCGGCGCTCTTTGGCCCGACCTCGGCACCTACAAGAATAACATTACATTGGTATAATACCATACCATTTCTATTCACTCCACCTCTCCTTACAACCCATGAAGCGTACACACATTAGTTCACCTTTCACTCACCACACATCTTACGGTAACACACCTCCATCGGAGTACACACTACTCACTCGCGCTACAAATCCATGAACTGACTTTCATCTATCGCTCATGGCGCACATTGCTATATCCAATATCAAGGACTTCCACATTCCTCACATATACTTATTTACATCATGGTAATAGACGAATATAATATAATACATCAATCATAATTATCAATCAACGTTCTACCTACCAGTCATCACTGGAAAAACTCTCTCACTGGTCTCTCGACTGCTCCCCTTATGTCCGCCCGCTGGGCTCTTACTAGCGTCCGTTCAGTAGGACCTTCTAACTTGCAGTGATAGTAATACAGCGCTTTCGCCTCATTCAGACCCCCACCACTCATAACATGCACGCTTTCCTTACTTGTCTTCGTGCGTTAATTTTACTCTCTTCCTTTCACGTCTTTCCCTACCTGTCTGCCGTGAGCCCTTCTTACTCTACACCCGCTCGGTAGCAATCCCCTTAATTGCACTCACTCCACTCGTGACAAAGAAGATAGATAGAAAACCCCACTACTAATCAGAAGTTAAATTACTTGTATGTGACTTTTGTTCTTAAACAATATCACAGAGAGAGAGAGAGAGAGAGAGAGAGAGTGAGAGAGAGAGAGAGAGAGAGAGAGAGAGAGAGAGAGAGAGAGTAGGCCTAGATCTATACTTACCGGCAGCAGGAGTCTGAAAAACAAATGATAAAAAAAAAAGATCAATATAATTCCATTTCATTTCCCCACTGAAAGTAAAGATGGCTTAATGTGACCAGTTTACTTGGCTTATGGGGCAAAACTGACAACAGCATCACAGTGACCATCCAGCCAGCAACCATATGGGAAATTTGACTTGTAGGATTGTCATCAAGTTTACTCATTGGGATGACATTGTTTCTACGTAGATTCGCTGCTGACAACACCCCGCATACGTCTGTTTGATGTAGGGAACCCGCACTTAAGGTATTCCTACCAAACCTACGGAAATCCTATACAAATCTACGTCAATTGACGTCGGCATGCTGGCTAGGTACCACTCCTGTAATCCTCTGTGAATGACACATCAGTGGACTTGCTAATTGGATAAAACTCGAGTACAAACCTACGTCATCTTCATTACAACACCTTTGACCACGGTCTTGTGGGCAGGCAACTAACTAAACAGCTTTTGTGTATAGCGTTTAACAAGGCAAACAGTTGGAAAAAAAAAAAAAAAAAGGTTACGGTATCCGTAGAGTGTAGCATTATTTAAGTGACAGTTTTTCCCATGTAACATTTGCACACAGTTTAGAGAAGACTGATGAAGGGATGTCTCCAGGTTTAATTCTTAATACCATTACATTATCAGAGAATGGTATCTTCAGCGTCACTGGTTGTGAGATTCAACAGTTTGTTCAAGGCAGAGGGCATGACGGCACAATCGTTTTAAATTCAAAGACTAAACGCACCTAAAAGCTGGCAGTGGGGCAGGGACATTTCTTTACAAGCCTAAACCTGTTGTTACAGCGAAAACCATACAATATAACGGGAACCTAAGTGTTAACAGTCTTTGAATAAATGATGGATGGTGCAACATAGCGTAACTTGTATGGCTGTCAATGTTGAGGAAGTGAACACTTAACTAGCACATTAGTTATTTCCGCTTGGCCCAGTTAAAGTTATTGATTGCACCAAAAACGATTATCACATTAAATTCAGACTAGGAAATCTGTTTTCTGTTTATGTAACTTACCTTGGACATGACGAATCTCAAGAAGGGAATGGTAATACCAGACAAAGTTGTCCGTTATGTCAGAAAGTACCGGTGAACCAGTTTCCGTCCTGAAAACTAAGATCGGGAATCCCCAAAACGAGGTTACCGAATTTCCCCACCCCCAAAGATAGGCAAGTGAATTTTTCCGAAATCACAAAAACACATTATTGCTAAATCTTTTTAACCTTAAACCAAAGAATGTAAAAGTACAATCTTTGTCGTAAACTCGTACAGAAATTCGTGTTATGTTGTCTGGCCTGTGTAAGAAAGACAAACGAGCATGGGTTATGGCACACATGTCGTTTAAACACGCGAATTGAAAACGCTCGAGTTACTCAACTGAGACTTTTGCCCCGATTTGATTACAATAACTATGCAATGCCTGTCACCAGCTTTTGTTGTCTCCATAAATATTACGACACGTATCAGGCAGCCCACAAACTTTTTGACTTCACCAAACCTGCTGCCTGGTTTGTCTGTATTTTGCCGTATCTTGTTTGTGGTTTAAAAGCGAACAAAATGTGAATCAAGTAGTGTGTGGAACATGTATGGGATACTGATCCTGTCATAAATAACGGCTTTAGTGACCACTAGGAACAGGGGGAAAAAATGTGCACAAAGATTCCCATCGCATTCCCAGCTGCCCTACTCATGTGTATGGACCTCTGGTGTATGGAAACACGCAAACACACATTTTGGTTGTGAGATTCGACATGTTGAAAATTGGCTAAAGATGTCATAGACACTACGTCTGCTTGCAGGCTTTCATACCACATGCTATAGAGATAGTGGTGATCTATGTTATCCCTAGTTTGATACCTAAGTGAAGTAAATGATCCTGACCTATGCCAATGCGGTACCTGCTGTCATTTTTTTAGGAGAGTTTCGTGTTTATAAAGATGTTTTAGCAAGTCAGTGGTGCCCCACAGGTAGTTTGTTGGTAAAATGTGTATCACCTCTACTGGAAATGGTATGGGACAAAAATTCTTTTTTATTTATTTTTGTTCTCAGTTTTTCATACTGAATATTGATCAAATAGTGATGTATTTCATTTTGGTATCTGGAAGAATGAGCTTGGTGTCAGATCAGTGTCGGGGGTGGCAGGTTATTCCTATCCGAGATTATCGCATGTTGCATACATGTACATCTATTTAGATAGACACTCCAGGGTTGGGCATGTGGCAAAGTTCAGATGTGCTCATGCATTCAAATAATTCCAAATCAGCTCTAACGCGTTTTAGGGTGAATTTATTTATTCAAACATGTTTATTACTGACGCAACACCAGCCGGGGAAGACCGGTACGTTGGCGGACACAACTTCAGGTTTTGTTTTGTAGAAATTCCAAAGCTCAGAAAACCAACTTTTTTGTCAGAAGTGATGATACTGTGATCACTAAAGGCCAGGGGTGGCCAAACTTGCTTAATGTAAGAGCCACAAACAATCAACTTCAGATGTTCAAGAGCCACAAGATAATGAACAAAATTTATATGCACGTTTTTATTGTTGCTACATACATATTTTGTTACAAAAATTTCATATAAATATGAAGAAATACTTGTATGCAACAATATTTACTTATGTATGCAGTTTTTTAAAATGTGCACTTGGATTAGTTTCAGCAATCATATAGTACACACATATATATATACCAAATGTTTCAAAATCTTATCTGATGATTGTTTGAACTATATATGTACATGGACTACAGTACGAGAACATCTAAGAAAAACGTGCGGATGTCATATAAACAAGTTAATATGACAAGATCAGAAATTTAAATATCCTTTATGCCTGGGTTCGTAGAGGGAGCTAAGCCACTTGACCCAGTGATAAAAATAATGACATAACAAAGCTGGCTTCAGTCGTTGTATCGACTTCCTTACTGAACATTTTCAGCAGGGTCTCCTGGCTAATTAATGATGATTTTAACACACTTAATCTGTTTTCCTTAATTCTGATCTAGGTGGATAATCATATGAAACTATTTTTTTGGTGCTTATTGCACAGTGGCGCTTCAAATTACTGGCTATGTAATGAATGACTGACAAGTGGCAGATAAAATGCAAAGGTTTACCGTACCCCCTTTAACGGGGAATACAGAATCTTCCTCCCATTCGATCTTAAAATTTCTGTTTTCATCTTCCTATTTTCGTTTCTTGCAATTTCATGACGCCATCTTCCTCCAAAAGTGTTCATAGACGCTTGTAGGTTAAACTTGTATCCGAAGTGTACCAACTAGGTCTGCACAGTTCAGTGTCTTGTGCGTACATGACGTCAGTGAGGTAACACTTGATGACCTGATATTTCTTTAAAAATCCCTCTGCCTCCCCTCAACATTAAAGAACAATGCCTCACTCAAATCTAGCATTAAAAAATTAGGATTCAAGTTCTTAAATATTTTTACTACTCATGAACATTAAGCCTACCGTACGTTTGGAACCAGCGGGGTCTCAATCCATACCCAGTAAATAATTCAAAAGCTTCACATTTTTGCTCATATTATTATATCTTTGGTATTAACTGTGATGAAAAAACATTACTTCCACGAGCCACACATTGATGGTCAAAGAGCCACATGTTTGGTCACCCCTGTCTAGGCCAAGTTCGATCATACCAAGCACAGGCATGGTTTAGTGAGACAAGTTTTAAGTAAGGAGACAAACATAACAATAAATCATAAAGTATGCATATGGAATCTATTCACAACGCAGCTCGGGTGTGGTCAACCAAGATTACTTTATTGTCAGTAGCATGTTGGACATGAAGAATTTTCTTGATGTACAAACTGAGCATGTTAATTGTCATTGTGATAACTGATTGAGTCAACAAGTGCTGCTATTTCATATAAAATATTAGAAAAAGTTTGTTCTTTTTCTGTGTGTATGTGTGTGTGTGTGTGTTTATGCATTCATTCATAAGACTTGCAGTATCAAACATAAGTTTCAGGACAAATCTTAGACGTTTGACATTTCAAATGTTCAATGTGTTTTTTAACACTAAAATATGGTATAAGGAAGATGGCGTCATGAAAAAAACACTAAAATATGGGATAAGGAATTGCTAATATCTACTTATGTTTCTAACACAAAAAAAAAAGATGTAATATAATATAAACATAAAACCAAATATAAATTGGGACCCCCGGAGTAAAAAGAAAACAACAACAAAACACAAATTCTAAAAGAATGAAATTAAGTAAATATTTCAAACCCAGAGCAATACCTAATCACCGGTGTCAAGACATCAATAAAGCTGTATGATATAGACCAGGGATCAGAAAAAAGCCGTCAACGACGTACAAGAAATATCTGAAATACTTTTGTTCATTTTGCAGTTGATTTTTTAATCCGCGGCAGATTCATTTTTCAGCTTCTGGGCCATTGACTTAATATATTATATAAATTATGATGAATATTTTGTAACATATTTTGCAGCGATAACTGAAAGAAAATGGGTTCTGTGCTCTGCAGGTAGAAAAACAAATGCACAGTTTTTTGTTTATGTTTTTGGTTTGAGTCTGTAAACTGTCTTAAAAACATCTTTCCAGTGTCATATATTTTGCGCTATCGCCATGCCATTGCTCGCACATAAAAATTTACATTGATGTGGATACGAGGGTCTGACAAGAAATTAGAATGGGCTGGGAAATAATGGTATATGTGAAGTAAAAAGACAGAGCGAGACATAAAATCTAAAATTAATGAATTTTTTTTCAATGAAAAACTATTAATTCTGTGCCTCGAAATTGACTGCTATCATCAAAATGACATTTTGGTCTCTCCTGATTTCAAAATGCCAACAACAACAACAAAAAATCATATATATATGTTAGACAATCACGTGATCGCTTTCCATGTCCCCCCCCCCCCCCCCACTCCCCACTTGTTGCAGTCCACAGGTCTTACTGAATTTGACGCCCTTGAGTCAAAAGCACTCATGGAAATTTGAATTTTAAAAAAGCAATACATTAATTTGTCATACAGCAAAGAAAAGGGAGTTTATATTCGTCGGTATTTTCATGAACAGTTTGCTGCAACCATTTTTGTTTAAAGACCAAGCAAATTAGGATTGTCAGGGCTACGCTCTGTATGCCTGAATATGTATTTAAACTTGGCCAGGAACAAACAAGTTAAAAGGCAAGCTGCATGTAATCAGCCTGTTGCACGTCTTTGATGTAATCGTACATCTGGACATTATGCTTCATGGTTATAGTAGCCCCACTCGGCTTCACAGCTGTGAAAGTGACTTGCTGTGTTGGCACCTGATTTAGCCCGAAGCTATCCAGCAGCAGCCTCACAGTCTGAAATTTTGGAGAAAAGAAAACAAATCAGTAAAGGACAACAAAGGAAAATAATGTCAGTGCCAAAAATACAACTGAAAATGAGAAAGGAATAGCACGGAGCTCGGCCATTTCAAACACGACTTTGAATTAATCAGTTATGTCCACTCGGTGATCCCACAAATCGTCACAAGTTCAAAAATAATTTCCATGTTTGCCATTGCTGTTCTGTTTTGTTGTTGTTGTTTGTTTGTTTTTCTTCCTGCTGATGCTCGGGAATTTGAAGACATGATCCGAGGTATTATGAAGGATTATTTACAGTGTCAGTTTCTGACCAAGCTTTCCACCTTGGAGAGAGTGCTTGTCTTAACTAATGAAGTCTGTACCTTTTATCCTACTGTAAGTCTGTGCAGATTTGTTAAATACAAACAAACTGTAGAACTCCATAATATGCATGTGCTCTTCAGCAAAAGGAAACACAAAAGTATGTGGGCATATAAAAATGTCCAGTGAGATATCAGCCAAGGAGTATGTCTAGACAGTCCTTTCGGAAAGTCAACAATTCAAAATGTGAAAATAATTAATCATTTTTTCTGGAAAGTAAAATGACCTGTGCTCGTTACACTTTGATTGTTAGTCGTGCATGGTTTTCTGTGTAGGAACAAAAAGAATCCCTTGGAAACGTAGGTTTATACTTACATGTTCGACCTGATAAGGTTCTCCCTCCTGGGTGGAGAAGTAAATGGGCTTGTCTACAGAGATGCCATCAGGCAATGTTACTCGTCTCAGAATTCTCTCAATTTCAGATTCTAGAAAATAGAACAGAAACCCAGGATTTCAGGCATACGAACAGATAGTAGGATTTTCAAGAAAAACATTTTGCCTGTGTGAAATTTTAATTTAGTGTGTTATCATAGAATTCGTGAAAACCACAATGAGAACTTCGGCTGCCTTGAAAAAAAAAAAAAAAAGGTATCAAATGGACAGAGAACAGCGCAGGTAGCATTATCAAAGCATTAGTCAGAGGTTAAGATATGTGAATAGGACTTTTGTTCTTAAAACAATGTGATAGTGAGAGTAGGCCTACACTTACCTGAAGCTTGCATCTGAAAAATAAGAGAGAAAAAGATCTATAATTTCATTTCTCCACTGAAAACACAAAGATCCCTTAATGTGATCAGTTTAACTGGCTTACAGGACAAACCTGACAGCAATGACCATTATTTGTCTCATCAGTTGTCAATGGTCATTATGGCTAATTTGGGTAATAAAACTTGGAAAGTCGACTTCTGACTTCTTTGTGCACTACAAATTTTAACCACGGCCTGATGGGCGGACAACTAACTAAACGCCTTGAGAAGACAATGTGAAGGAATGGCAAAAGAATTACGAAGTTTTTAAGGCTGAGGGGGTGAAGGGTTCATCACTCATTTATGGGGCGTAGTTTTAAATAGATGACAATTTTTCTCATGTCAAATTCGTGAGCTATTTAGGGAGGTTTCATACTAAGCCTGGAACGTCACAGTCAGCTGCTTGTAGACAAGAGGTGCACACCATAATTTCCAATTTTTTTCTTTTTGTTAGTAAATCGGGAAAGACCCTATCATATAGACCTACTAAGCCCTGTCAGACACAGTCAGCTTCTACCACTGTTTCTTGGGTGCACATTTTGCTGGCAGCAACTGGCTGTGCCGTTCCAGGCTCACTACGCTAGCCCCCTTACAGAAGATTTAGGCAGCGCTGCGTTCAGTCTTACCAGTACATCCTACTCTAAGGTTCCAAATAAACGAGGGGGGGACGCTTATTAATTTTCGGATTTTGTGCGCACCCCGACGTTTCTTATTCCGCACCCCGACGTTTCTTATTCCGCACCCCCCGTTTATTTTTTTCAGGATTGTCATGACCAACGGTTTTACTAGACTAGATCTATCTAGTAAGAGACTGGTCGTGACCAAAAAAAAAAAAAAAGGAAGACAAAATTGTCCTTAAAATGTAGCAAGCCCGATTAATACACACACGATTCACTGACAGTCTCCTGCCTGAAAATCGGGTCAGGTCTCTAGGTCATGTGACGTCATGATAGATCTATAGATCCGGTCCTCTGGTTGGCTGGCGAGTCCATTGCGTGTTTTCCCCTCTTTGCGGTTCGCCCGCGCTTCGAGCGGGGTCTTTCATCTCTCTCTCTCTCTCTCTCTCTCTCTCTTTCTGACGGAAGTGGCTTCGCGGGCAAGCAGGGTGGGGAGGATGAAGGGGTCTGACACGAGTGGCTTCGCGCTACAGCTCTACAAGCAAGCTTAGTTTCAGTTTCGTTTGCACTGCGATCTAGACCTAGAATCAAGATCTATTAGCGGATTGAGAAAATGGCGAGCATGAGTTCTCAGTAATTGGATCCGGGGTCAATGTGCCCCCCCCTTTTATTCCACCCCCCCCCGTTTATTTATTTTGAGCCTCTTGTCCACCCCCCCCCGTTTATTTATTTTGAGCCTCTTGTCCAGCCCCCCCCCGTTTATTTATTTTGAGCCTCTTGTCCACCCCCCCCCCGTTTATTTATTTTGAGCCTCTTGTCCACCCCCCCCCCCGTTTATTTATTTTGAGCCTCTTGTCCACCCCCCCCCCGTTTATTTATTTTGAGCCTCTTGTCCACCCCCCCCCCGTTTATTTATTTTGAGCCTCTTGTCCACCCCCCCCCCGTTTATTTATTTTGAGCCTCTTGTCCACCCCCCCCCCGTTTATTTATTTTGAGCCTCTTGTCCACTCCCCCCCCCCGTTTATTTATTTTGAGCCTCTTGTCCACCCCCCCCCCCGTTTATTTATTTTGAGCCTCTTGTCCACCCCCCCCCGTTTATTTATTTTGAGCCTCTTGTCCACCCCCCCCCCCCGTTTATTTATTTTGAGCCTCTTGTCCACCCCCCCCCCCCGTTTATTTATTTTGAGCCTCTTGTCCACCCCCCCCCCCCCCCGTTTATTTATTTTGAGCCTCTTGTCCACCCCCCCCCCCGTTTATTTATTTTGAGCCTCTTGTCCACCCCCCCTATTATTCCGCCCCCCCCCTCTTTTATTTGGAACCTTAGAGTAATGCCACTCAGCCGAGAATGGTTTCTCTGACCTCAAATTTTCCAAGATTGTGAGCTTGTTTGAGTTTGAGTTGGGGTTTAACGGCACGTCGGCACGATAACGGTCACTTCGCGCCTCTCAGCGTTTTTTCGTTCTCTCTCTTTGGACTAGCTTTCAGCCCTTAGATTCATATTATACAGGTAAGATCAGAAAGAAGTGAAGTTAAAGATCTAACAGGAAAAAGCCCCGTGCTGAAATGTATGTCTGTGAATTTTGTACATAATTATGATAAAAGTCTATTATGGACGTACAAACTCGCGAGTTCTTAACGCGAGACTGAACTCAACCCCTTACTTATTCATAGCATTGAAAAGAAGGCAATGTCAAATTTTTAAGGAAAAACAAAAGAATGCAATAATTTTAAGTTATCCTCACGAACCAGTAGAACGCAACATCAAATTTATGACAACTTTTCCCATGTAATTACTTTATTATGCATTTATTGGGGAACCCCCGTGAAAAAGCCTATTTGCGCCGAGCTCTGTGTCTCGGATCTGGGCTTGTCTACGCACCTACTACGCGAAAAAGTGGCAAAGCTCTGAGTGCTGCTGCTGCGCGGCCATTACAACACACTAACAACACAAAAACACTTACTACGACCTACTTGTGCGACATAGGCCACTGCATAGGCCTTATACTCTCGGGGAATCTAATCGTGAAAACAAGTCGTTAAACAGCCTATGCGTACTTAGCTTGTACAGGAGGCTACAACGATGAGTCAGACTAAACGTAGGAATAATTTATTGATACTTCCCTCTAGCCCACTCAAAGCACTCGATCCCCCCCCCCCCCCCCAAAACTACTATATTTAATTTGTGACAAGAAAGCCTATTGTCTATTTCTGCAACTTACCTTGTTAGTGAAGTATCTCAAGGAGAGTGAAACACTTAAAACAGGTGTCTGGCGTAATAAATAAACAAGCAGAGTTCCTTCGACGAACCAACTTAAAATGGCTGTCAGTCCAGCTTTTCTAAGAAAGGGAATTTCCCGTATAATTTGTCTCTAAAGAAAGCGTAGTCAACTTCCCGAAATTATATAATATCAGAGCATTATTGCCAAAAATACTAGCGGCAAACTCTAGCGAGACCTGCGTATTGTCTGTTTGATGCATTTCAATAATTTTATAAAATGTATAAGAAAGGCAAAGGTGTGAGACAAAAGTACAGTTTACTAGCTATTATTTCCAGTTGGGTTTAGAGTTTGGGTTTAACCTCGCGTCGGCACGATACCGGCCACTTTGTGCCTTTCACGGTGTTTTCGTTCTCTCTCTGTCTCTGGGCTGGCTGTCAGCTCTCAGATGCCTATAGGCAAGATCAGATGAAGTTAAAGATCTAATGGGAAAAGGCCCATATTAATACCGACCGGTTGGTCTGCCCATGTACAGGTGAGACACAAAGACCCACTTCAATATGACTTGTAATTGTAGTGACTCAAGCTGAATCAGGGGCGTAATCAGGCGTATTTTCTTTTTGTTAGACCGGTACTCAATGAGCATCTTTTCGGTTGTTGTTTTTGTTTTTTTGTTTTTTGCAGAGAAACTCTGAAATTTGCTGGAATTTTCTGGTTCTCAAATGTCTGAGACATGAGCAAATACTTGTTGTACGGTACCACTGTTCCATCACACACATTTTCCCCCTTTCACTCCTGACGTCAAACAAAGATACCAGAAGCGATAAGATGAGACACTCCTTTCTTCGCACCTCTAAACAAAAAAAAAAAGTAGTGCACTGATCGGGGGCGGGGCCCATTGCTCATTACATGAAAAAAATGCTTGATAATTATAATGGTGAATTAATGATGCGGATTTCTTACAGTGCTACTGCCACCACAAAAAAACAACTACAAAAAAAAAAAAGCCGGCTTTCTCACAGCGACTAAAGTTATAATTACAAAATAAGTGACGTCATTCAAGGCCTACAGCGAGAGCTGAACAGTGCCCCCCCCCCCCATATAAAACACATAAAATACAAAAAGCCCCCTCCCCCAAAGTTTTTCTGCATTGTCATGGTTTGATGTAGATACTGCATTCTTTGACACAAACCTCTAGCCCGCGGGCCGGATGCCGTCAAAAGATAGCATTAGCACACAGAGGTACCGTAGCACAACATCTACATGAACAGCAACGACAACGACGAGTTTACAGGTATTTTCTTTCCTTTTTTTTCAGTCTTAGGGTGTATTTGTGTGTCTGTCAGTCTGGTTGTGTCATGATGAGGTGGCAAAAAGGGGGAGGAGGGTGTAAACGAGAATAGAACCATAAAAAAGTTATCATCCAGACTAGATTTTTTTTAACCTACAATAATCAAATTTTGCATGCAGGGTTGAAACGCCGTGGAGAGTGCAACGAAGTCTGGATTAAAAAAAAAAAATTGGTTTTGTTTTTCGGTGTTTTGCTTGTTTTTTTTTTCAGTTTGCTTTGTGTCGCTGTCTGCCCTCCTGTGATCTCTTTTTTCTTTTTTTTTTTCGTGAGCACATGACCCCTGGCGTGGACAGTTCGTGCCGGTTGATTTAAACTACTCGACATGTTCGCAGCTAAAATAAGAATACAGGAATACCCTGGTGCTTGCAGAACTTACAGAATTACAGTGTTTCAGTGTCACTCAGACAAATAAGCTTAAACAGTCAGACAGCTAAGCAGATTTATAGACATGCGCCAGACATCAAAGACAACAGGAAAACAGACATCAGCCGGCAGTGAGGTTTTATTAATATTAGTCACTGAGAACGAAAACGCGAGTATCTGTTGTACCACTAGACAAATCATCCCCTTAGAATGACAAAGTTCTATCTCCACCTTTTGGCTGAACTGAGTTACACACTACACACTACTTCTACAGGCTTTCTCTATTGTTTGTCAAAGTATCAAGAAGATTCGGTGTGCAGTTTGTAAGTACAGTACAACTAAAAAAAAAATTTTTTTTAAATCTTTGCTCTAAAACCTTTGATCACGTGAAACTTCAATCCTCGATTTCTCAAAAATTGATTGGAGAGAGCCAAAGATCTTAAAATAGTATTAACCGTTAATACTATTTTAAGATCTTTGGAGAGAGCTAGAACCGTGTCATTCCAGGAGGACGAAATATTCTCATTTGATGATTGAAATGATGAATGAATGTAATAATGACTTTCAAATTCTCTTTTCCACTGATAAAACGTTTTGCTACTTCTTAATTAAAAAAAAAAAATCATTTGCCAGGATTGTGGAAAAAAGTTATCTATAGACCTGTACATTTTCGACCCGAATAGAATGCTTCTGTGTGTGTGTACACCCGCGCGTGCGTGCTTGGGTGCGTGAGTGCGCTCGTAAAGCTTTGCCTCTAGCGCGTACTGTCTTTTCCCATTCCACAGCAACGCTAAACAAGAAATCAAGTGCAAGATCACTTATCAAGAACTCAAATCCAAGAGAACACAAAACAAAAACATCAAATCCAAGAACACAAAACAAAAACATCAAGTCCAAGAATACAAAACAAAAACATCAAATCCAAGAACACAAAACAAAAACATCAAGTCCAAGGAACACAAAACAAAAACATCAAGTCTAAGAACACAAAACAAAAACATCAAGTCCAAGGAACACAAAACAAAAACATCAAGTCCAAGGAACACAAAACAAAAACATCAAGTCCAAGGAACACAAAACAAAAACATCAAGTCCAAGGAACACAAAACAAAAACATCAAGTCCAAGGAACACAAAACAAAAACATCAAGTCCAAGGAACACAAAACAAAAACATCAAGTCCAAGGAACACAAAACAAAAACATCAAGTCCAAGGAACACAAAACAAAAACATCAAGTCAAAGAACACAAAACAAAAACATCAAGTCCAAGAACACAAAACAAGAACACCAAGTCAAAGAACACAAAAACAAAAACACCAAGAACACAAAAACAAAAACATTAAGTCTAAGAACAGCAAGCAATAACTCAAGTCCAAGACTTGTGCTCAAGATTTATATTGGTCATTTTATTTCTGATCTCCTTGTCCAGTGGGGGGTAGAGACAGATTGTAATCTCTTCACCACACCCACCACATCTGCTGAGATAAACTTCAATGAAGGTAAACAAAAAAAAAAAGATGAAAGAAATACTAAAAACAACAAAGTCAACTGTCACAGCATGTACTTAACGAGCTAGATGAATCAGTAAACATCCTGGTCTAACACTGACAGAGACAGGTAGGGCAAGGCCAGTTGTGTCAAATATCACAAGTAATCTATGTATAATAATATTAATATGAATTATAAACTCGCTGCTGGTGGTTTTGATCAAGGCAACGGCGTAGCTAGACTCCAGTAGCACTCAGTGGGGGGAGCAATGTAAGTTTTGGTGCCCCCACCCTGATGACTTTAACTTGATCTTCTTTGCAGTAGTACCAACAACAACAAAAAAAAACAATTAAGTTTGCCCCCCCCCCCCCAATTTGCGTCCGGAGGCTACCATCTCCCTCTCCCCACCACCGCCTCCCTGTCCCACATCCACCATTTGCTACGCCACTACTTTGACGATAAGATTTTAAAGGCGTTAAACAGCCAGTGTCATGAACGGATTTAAACATGTATGCCAAACTTTCAGATTTAGCCAACTTGATCAGGAGTTCATATCTTACAACTTGACAAGATGTTGACGAAAAAAAACAAAAATCCTAACGCAAGACCAACAAATTGCAGCCTGACCTGGATCAGAACCTGTCAGTCCATCAACTGTACATGTAGTTGTTATCGACGTCACAGCCAGCCAGGATATCCAGGGAAGTAAATTTGATACTGATCGGAGTTAGTTTTACATCAAGTGATTGATTTTGCTGATTGACAGATTGCTGGACCGACAGGAGCTGAGAGAGGTCAGGGAGGAGTGGTCATTCAAGGGTTTGTCCTTCCATCCGATGTCCTGCAACCAACTATTGCTGAAATACATGTGTTTTTTTTTTTTAAAGTATATACCGCCTTATAACGGGAGGGGGGGGGGTCATATCTGAGACCTTCGATAGAATTCAAAGTAAGAGTGAGCCGTAATAGGTGTATGACTGCATTAGTACTATTTTTTTTTCTCTCATTTAGATGCATTTTTGTCCTTACCAGCAATTAAGAAACGGGAAGATCCACAAACGAAAGCTAAAAGAACGGCGTGCTTCAAGCGAGCCGCTGACTACCCACACCTCTGCTTATCCAAATCTTCTTCTATAACGCGCAAAGCTGATTTCAAATGGTCAAGTTTAAATGCACAGAAAAAAAAAATTTATCATGGCCAGTTGTTCACAGATTACAAAATGGGGAAAAAACATTTAAAAAACAAAACCATTGAGCTCTATGTTACTTGTCATGACTGAAGCATTGGCCACTCGATACTTGAGGACAAAATGCTCATGGCTACGTATTCATGCATGTACTGAAATAGTCTCCACCAAACTAGTCCAGTGTGCAAATAAATCAAAAGAGTATTATGAATTATGTTGGTAATCTATCTCACATAGGCCCTGCTGTTATTTTTCATTAAAGTTTAATGTAGCGGTTCTCAACTTAGATGACAGGTCTCACAAGACACAACATTACAACTATACAACTCACACATCATAACTATACAGAGGTTAAGGAGAGTAAAGCACCCATGGGTTTGTTTCATTTGGCGTCACCAGAACTTGTGCTCTTACGAAAGTTTGAATTTCATTTTGTCTATCCTAGGAAGTTCCACTGTTTTCCTCTCCTAACAGGTTCAGTTCTTCTTTTTGGATTAGAACCAATTTTTGCAATTTCGCATGGTCCGCTACCGCCCACAGGTATCGGGATTGCCGTTCGAAGCACTGATGGTTAATATCACAGATCTGAGTGATGTAAGTGAAACAAGCCGTTCGAGTGAGGGTAAGAATAATCTGAACAAACTGCTAGCCTCAAACTCGGGGTGAAAGACATCTAATGCCTTCTTAACTGTATTGACTGTTGCACTCTTGGTGAGATCGTAAACGCGCATGTTCAAAAAATAATTCATATCTCATTACTCGTAAAAGGACGGGAAAATATCAAACATGTCATACAAAGCCCTAACTGTGAAGATCGGTTGAATGAGACTGAGTTTTAAAGTACCATAGGTCAGATCTGTAATGGCAACAGTGCCCTGCGCTTTACAGTTTGTTAACGGAGTGCAAAAATATGAACAACTCATGTCTCGTATACAAGTGAAGGCGCAGCCACTGAAATGGCGCCTGCATGTTCATGGAAGTTTCTGGCAAACTGCAGCAGTAAAACATTTTAAATGTGAACACAATGAAAAGGTCCCTGACGTCATGTACTGTAGATCTGTGGTGAGCTGAAGCTGTAAAAACTAAAATATACTTAAATTTGATCACCACGAAAATGTCACTGAGCATAATTATGAGCATCCTCTCTCTCGTCATTACAAGTTGTATATGTGTTGTAAATTCTCCCACATGTCACTATATAGCGTATACATTTGTAATGTCTCTTCCTTGATGAATAAATAAAACAACGGCATCATAAAAAATGATGATAAAAACATGCATTGCTGTGGTTTCGTCACTGACAAGGAAATGATTATAACTTTTACCCCAAACTGTAAGTTGGTCCTGTAAACATAAAATATAGGTCCAGGGCTGATACAGAAATACAGTGCAGAAGTTTCCCGGTAATAGGTTAATGTTGAAATAAATTATGTCCATTACACGGAGCTAATATGCAGCGGTGGTCACAAACAAACCTAACAAGTGGAATTGCAATTAAGAATCAGTTGTTGTTGTTTTTTTTTTACATTTCTACAAACCTAACATTGTACAATGACACTGTGTATGGTTTTCATGCACAAACCTAACATTGTACAATGACACTGTGTATGGTTTTCATGCACAAACCTAACATTGTACAATGACACTGTATATGGTTTTCATGCACAAACCTAATAATATTGTACAATGACACTGTGTATGGTTTTCATGCACAAACCTAACATTGTACAATGACACTGTATATGGTTTTCATGCACAAGTATAATGACACTGTGTATGGTTTTCATGCACAAACCTAACATTGTACAATGACACTGTATATGGTTTTCATGCACAAGTATAATGACACTGTGTATGGTTTTCACCCGCAAACCTAACATTAGTGACATTTATTTATATTTTGTACTTGTATACTTCTTTAATCCCGTTTTGGAAAGTTGCCTTAGAGTCACTGCAGCCCAGTTACAGCTGGTGCATACACGTCGTCGTCGCCACAGTGCAGTGCCGACCGGCGTTTTTTTTTTTTGGTGGGGGGGGGGGGGTAGGGATAAATTTTATTTAATTTTGCGCACTGGCCTGTTCGGCCTACTCTTCTTGATTTCCAACTATCAAGGTATCTTTAAAGTGCGCAACGTGCACACCGGCCCTACGACTTTTTCGACCTTATCCGAGAAGTCTAGGTGCTCGGTCCTACGTACCATAGGATTAAGGACAGGAAAATATTACCAAAATCCCAACATGCCTGCACCGACCGGGATTCGAACCCGGTATCTTCGGCATGAGAGGCGAGCACCTTGTCTCTAGATCACTGTACATGTATTCCCTGTATGCCCAGTATAGAGATGCACCCAACTTGGGGTTTTTACATAAAAAACCTAACAATGATATAGAGATATTTTGCATTTTCGCACAAAAAACCTGACATTGTAGAAAGTAACAGCTAATAATTCTCACATACATGTAATAGCAAGCCTATGCCCTGCCTGTTCTGTCTTCATCACTGAAGTATACAATTATGATGCCAATCATGTCAATAATAACACAGATAAATAACAATTTTAAGCAAATTCTCAGAACGAGGCAATGGCCAATAACAAAGAACACATTTGGAGAAAAGTACAAAACTCCCGCTATATATGTATAATCTTAATAAATAAAACTGTCATTGCCGCAGGACGACTGAGAAGAGATCCAACACCTCACACATTTGAAGACCTTTGCGATGATTCTCACACCTCCAATGGTCCAAGAGTACCCTTGTAGCTTGAGCCTTGACATTTTTTATACACAAAGTACAAATTTGATGTTTTTGGTCAAGGGATTTCTTAAACAATAGGTCAAACCATGAAAATATCTCCTTTTTCTCCCCCATCGTCTCTTCCTCGCTGACCAGAGATGTGGTCTTAGATCCAACCGGCTCTATCAAATTCGACACCATCAAATTAACAAAAAAACAACAGAGGGAGTCACCAAGCAGGGTTTCAACTAAAGATCTGAATATGCCACCAGAGAGCCGAAACCGACACTTTGAGAGCTGGTGTGTCAACCCACTGCACTCTATGACGGTGACGTCAAGAACACACGGGTGGGGGTGGGGAGATTTTCATGGTTTCCCTGCCAATCTGTTCCTCGTTCCACCCGCCACCGTCACACTACACTAAAGTATAAAGGATTCCCTGTCTCAGACTTGTCCACCCTCAGACCCCCCACCCATGTTTCATGTACCCGTGACAGAGACGGGACAAACTTTAGCAAGAATAGCGAGATAGTACTCGCCATGCCACAGATTATGCATAAATGGTGAGTTAAAAATCCATCTGCAACATTTCGGCGCGCATAATCACAATCATATCACATGTACAATTCAAATTTGAGTTTAACAACAAAATGCAAAAGCTAAAACTTTTTCTTTCACATTTCAAACCGAGATGTGTGAATGCAGACTTTAGTTTTATCATATTATTTTACAAAATTTGATTCGCACCAAAACTGGCAAAAGTCTGTGGTCATTTTAGTGGCTGCCTGGGTGAGGGTTTCCTGGTGGACAAGTTACTTGCTGACGTGGTGCAGGGAAGGCGATGGGAGGGGGAGGGGTGGGTGGGATGGTGTGAAGGGGGGCGGGATGGGGTGGGGGTGATATGCTCAAACAGAACACTGCACTGGACCTGACAGCTGATCAAATCACTGAGAGGTTATTGGAGAGACAGAAAGAAAAAAACAAAACAAACACGAACTGCCTGTGTTATTAATTGCGTTATCTGTAGCAGTGTGAGTAGGATGGACAATGGTCAGTTCAGACTATAGAATGGTCAATATAAAGCATGAATTTTTATGTCTGCGGAAAATAGAAAGAAAACCTCACAAAGAAAAACCAAACGCCCCTATTTATGTCTAAGCTAAGAGAGAGAGAAAGAACAGAAATCCCTTTTTCATGACTGGAAGAGAGAGAGAGAAGATTATAATAAGATCAGAGACCACCGTCTTCTGTTCTGTCAAATGTCACCCAATCAGATCATGTATATTATGTTACCTTCAAATATTACCTATCACTCTATCGGCCTGCGGGAATGTTACAAGATTCACAATTCCCGGCCTACCTGAAGGTAGAATCTGTACTAAATAAATGCAATCATGTATATATATATATATATATATATGCTTTTGATACCCATTATTCAGCCTAAGGGACTATAATTACATACAGTGCTCGGCAAAAAATCATAATTAATTACTACCGGACCCAAGAGTCTAGTCTGGATGGTTACTATATAGACCACTCTACTAACTGGCCACTTTTTCAACACAGAGACGGCTTTTTGAATGAGGAGATTGGCCTATTTTTCGATGTGTTTCTGATACTTTTTAGTGACAGACAGATCTAAAGACTCAACAAAAAAGGATTTTTTGGCGATCTATTGACAGACTTACAAAGAATGATCAGATTGGGCTACCAGGCTTCTCACCTCCCACATGTGCAGTCAGATCTCGAATATGACGACACAGAACTGGGGTCTCTCTTCACCAACAGTTCTCTGCTCATTGGCAATTGAATGACTGATGCTGTTCCTCATACAAAATTATGCTCTCTGATAGCACAATTCTGGCTATACATTGTACATTCAGTAACTGCAACTGACGCTGCTAGTGTCAGAGAAGACTTGCCAAGCTACGAGTTTTCGTTGTCACGTCTGAAAGTTTGACCAGGTGGCATGCCGGGAGTGTTTTCTGAAATGTGCCACAGCTGAAACACGTGACAGTATGGCAAAATTGTGACACTGTGAAAGCATATTATTTAGTGTGACACAATGACAGAAAACGTGACAAGAAAAGAACTAGAAGGAAGCGGGTTCTGCATCCTTCAAATTTCGCAGTTTAAAATGTAAGGTCATTTCATGCCTTTCCAGATAATTGGTCGGTACTCGATGAGAAGAAACATGACATGAGGACCAGATCTGAGGAGAATATTCATGTTTTTCGAGTTATTTATCTGTCTGATTATAAGTCGCCCGACATCGTTTCACTGACTGACAATGGCGAACGGACTACCAGAGGGTGACACAAACACGACAGTAGAATTAGTGCCACGTGTTTTGTCACAAGATAGAAGAATCAGCACAACTTTGTACAATTGTGGGCAAAAGGGAAAGCAACAACGTGTGAGTCATTCTCAATAGGTGGGCCTAGCTGTAGTGCTTCTTTCTGTTCAAATTTAACTCTGACAAATGGCAAAAACAAGGAAATTGTACGAAACCAAGTTTGCAGGACTGAGAAATGACCAATTGTATTTCAGGCCAACCTCTGAAACAAAATGTATGCCCGTTCACATTTCAGTTCATTCTACTTCCGTCTATTCTCTCAATGTCACCAATGATCAATACTGCGCGGGGTGTCTTCCCTGGTTCGATCTGTCGGGTCACCACCCACATAATGACAACTTTCCATCCTTTCCTGCCTCAGGTAACAGGGTCGTCACGCATTTTTGTCTGAGAATTCTCATGATTAAGACTGATACGCTAAAAGTTAGGCACCGGTACACTAAAACTAAGATAACTTTCTATTCCTGGTCCCCAATCCTTCCGTCACAGGAAATCAAGCTAAAATTTAGCCACACATTTCAGCACAGAATTTTCACAGACGTTAACTTTCATTCTCTTTGTGATTTGTGCATGTAGATTCGAGTTTGTTATTCAGTTCAACTTTGCACTTTATGAAGTCCATTGTTTTATTTAAAGTGACATAAACTTATCTTGGTTTCCAATTGCCTGTTCACCTGCCATTTCGTGCAATAACTGAAAGGGGGATCTCAAATGTGGATTTGCAGATCTGCAGCTGTGATTTTTATGTCCATGTGCAATGACCAATTTCAATACAATTTGTCTGAATAATTTATTAAGTCACCCTAGATAAATGACATTTTCGGACTATATATAATTATTACAACACACTATTCTCGTTTACTCACAGGGTAACAAGGAAAAATTGTAATCTTTTGTCCCCATCATTGTCAAAGTAACTGAATTTTCAGTGGATGATTTGTAAGACATTCAGTATTTCTGCGCCCTGCATGAGTCACGGGCATGGCTGTAACGCAAGTCTTGTTATACATATAATACACATGCAGTGCTCATTATCTTTCGCTTAAGCTGGTTTGTTTTTCATTCTTCCAAGGTGAAAAAAATTCTGATTTCTTCTTCACCTTACATGCAGCTTTGTTGTGATTGCTAAGGTCCTCGACTTTTTGCATGGGCGAGGATTTCACCCATTCAGGTCATAACGTCAAGGGCTGATCTGTTTTCTTCATTTCGGTTCCAATTACCAATAACCAAACAATGTGTCACTGTGTCGTTTGTTTAACTTGAACTGAACTCCTAAAACGTGTAGAACTTATTTAGTTCTGTAAAATTTAGGTCTGTGGTCCCTTAGACCAAATTTAATCATCCCCCAAACAAAAAGGTTATAAAAATTGAAGAACGGGCCCTTTTCTCGATGTTCAGTCTCCATTCAGCAACAAAACAGAAGACATTCAAGAATAGAGCCGTTTTAGACTCACCATTCCACAGAAACTGACAAACTGGTAGGCTACTAATAACGCCTCCGGGATGCCAAGTGCCAGCGTTTACAGATTTCAGTAAGACAGTAAGGCAATGAAGCAGCTGAGAAAAATAAAATTATCAGGCAGCCATACAGTTTCTGCCGCATAGCCCAATGACATAGATACTGTCTTCGTGTTTGAGAACTCAAATGTAGGTCTTATATGTGCGTGTTTTTGTTTGTTGCTAATCCCTGTTCTTGGTCAGGTTGGGTTGGAATAAGAAATGGAAAAGAGTTTCACTGTGTGAAAGAAAAACAGCAAATGACCAATTATCCAAACCATTAGAACTGGTTCTATTTACAAAGGATTACTGAAGTTTTGAGTTTTGTGTGTCGATCATACACTGGTGCTATTGTTTGACTAGTACTAGGGATTGAAGTACAGGTATTGAATGAATCCCTCTGGTACCCATGACCACTGGAGAACTGAGACATTTGTAATGTACCTTTAAGTTGAGGTTTTACAGCATATCAGTTGGCTATTATTTCTGGCGGGATTCAGTCACCAAAAATAGAAGTAGGTGCTTTACAATGGGATTCTAATGGCCAAGTCACTTTGAGTTCCACTGCCAACTCCAGAACTAAAGTCTTCAAGTGTCATTTATACAAGCAGAATAGCCCAGTCATCCACTCGGGCTTACAAAAATAATGGTTTCCCCAGCATCTTGATTCATGTCGTTTTGTGCACTGTGACAATTTAATGCTGCAGTGCAATTGTGTTGCCTAACTGCCGAAAGATGCGGCCACTGAGCTATGCACAGATCCAGTGGAAAATCAGATTCTTAAAAGGTTGTGAAATTGCGAACTCCAGACTCACAATATTTCGTTTTCTGTCTAATTTTCAGAACAATTTCCCCACAAAGTTGCCACACAAAATCTAGCTTATTCATTACTTTTTGTCTCTGAAAATTTCATGCTGTACCTTTTTGGGCGTTTTTTAAAAAGTGAGATAAAGCCTTCAAGTTAGTTACAATGGTAGTAGATAATACTCATACAATGCAGCCTGATGATGTGAAATAAACAGTTTTATTGCTACAAAGCTAGAGACATGATGATTGGGTTATCATGACCAAACAGAACAGAGGACAACAGCAATACAAGAAGTAGCAAGTTCTGGTTATATAATCATGTTGTGTATAACTTCAAAGTCTAAATTCTCTATAACTTTAACAACCTGAGCAACATCCGACCACCTCTTGTCAATCTGTTCAAGTCTGGTTAGTACAATATCACTGTTTTTGTTATACACAACAATACATGTTCTATCTGAAGCCTGGTATCTGCAATTGTCCAGAATTTGAAATGATATCTTGACAGTTTTGTCAAATCTTAAATAATTAACATTTTAATTTCTATTTAAAAATAAATATAAACTTTTCAAGCAGAGTGGACATTTTCCCGATGCAACTACAAGTGTCCTGAAATCATGTAGCTTGTCATTATTTGCTTGGGTTTTCATGCTGTTTTATGATCAATGTGTCAGGGCTTGTGGTCACAGATTAGGGTGAGCACAGGCACTGTCTCGTGGCCGTTCTACCCCAGCACAGGAGATGGAGAAGGGGGATCTCAAACACTCGATGTCATCATATAAATGTAGTTGTTATCTTTCACACTGTAGTACATATATGGTATTTCAAATTTTACATTAACATTATGACCTCCTAGCTGAATGAAAAGATTTTATCACAATCAAAGCTTTAGTGACCCTGTAGAATTTATCCCTGGATATCCACTGGCAAAATGTTGGAGAAATCCCCTCCCAATTTCTACCTCTGCTGAATCAAGCATTCACATCCATCTCCCTGTCCAACGGACTTGTTGGCGATGTTTATTCCTAATAACTAGGATGTCTTAATTCAGACTTGACCACCTTTCTGTATTTTTCCACCTACGTACATTCTTTGGAAAAGCTACATGTAACAAATATCACAGTAAATTTACTTTTCAAAAAATTCTATTTTCCTGCATTCAATATAATCCAAACAAAGGAACTTTGAAAGATCATCACACTCTGCTTGAATTAAGTTGTTCTGGTGATGTATGTATGTATGAATTCTGTTTCATGTTTGGGACATAAGGCAGTTTTTTGTTTCAGTTTTCCTTTGCTTTACCACTGGTACTGTATGCACATACATTTTCAAAGCTATGAAAAGCTCAGGCTTGCAGAAACAAATATCCTAAGCTCATGGCATCTCCTATCCACTTTGTAAACCAAACAATGTTTACCACATTGTGGTGCAGGAGAACCATAAACTACTTTTAGCCTTGCACCCGTATTGTCAGAACTGTCCAAAATTCCTGTAGTCACTAAGCATGTCTGTCAGTCAGTCAAAACCATCACCCTAAGAAATGAAAAACTGCTACAGTAAATATGTACGAAGTAAAAGAAAATAAATGATATGAAAATGTATGCACAAGCTGAGTAAGTCCAACACAATTACCTTTTCCAAAGCTTAATGAAACCAGCAAAAAACAAAAAGAAAAGGGCGTATGTTGTAAAACCCTCCAATTGAAACAAACAACAAAGAAATGTTGCAATAAACCACCAGAGAATGAAATATGATTATTTCATTTCTTTTGTGATTTATTTTAACATTTCTATATTGTTTGTAGCCTGGAGCTTCACAATGTACGACCTTTCTTGAGGGGGGGAGGCATTTTGACTTTGTTCCAAGCACTGCAGCGACTCCCTACAGATTTTCTAAAAATATTTTGTCATTTTCACAACTTGATATCGTACTGTTTTTAGTGACTGTTTTAGAATGTCTCTGTTTTCAGAATAATGATGACTGATGGTAGCCAACTTTGCATCTACAGAAAATAATAAGTGGTTCAACCATGCTGAAAGCCCAATTTTTGTTTAGCTCTTGAACTATTCCACTGTGATATTACATGAATTATGACCATCAAATTTCATTGTGTAATGTTGAACACAAGTAAATATATGCAAACAAAGACAAGTGTTGCTAATCCAGTGGTGTATTCAAACAAATGAGAGTCTGGATCACTCAAGCTTGTGGACACCATTTCCATCAAACGTCCAGTTCCCAGGCACTGATGCACTGCTGAACAACCTAGCTAAACCTCATGTGGATTACACCATAAGCAAAACAAATGCCAAAGTCGTTAACTGTCCCTGCAGAAGAATCTGTTAATACTGACATCTTGATTCCATTTATTACTTTTGTTCTGGTCAGTAGTCGCTACATCAATTCCTTTGGGCCTTTTTTTTTTTTTTTTACATTAATCCTATTTGCATTATCTGACTGAAAATACCCTTCACCCATTCCTTCTTACTGGTCATTGTTATAAGTTTGATTTGCCTGTGGTCAGATGTTAGAACAAGTATGAGTTTCCAATGTCAAAAGCTGATTGACCTGAACAAAATCAGGCCTTTCAGTGACCTTTCAGTAAAAAGGAGACAATCCTGAAGGAAACCACCTGTACGTGTAACATAACATTTGTTACATAACACAGCTGCAGTGAATCAGATCAACATACTTTCGTTTCAGGCCAAGAAAAATTAGGAAATGCCAAAAATCAGCAAACTTACATCCTGGACAAATGGGTCTTCTCTTTAACTCATTTCTCCCCAAGTAAATTTGGCCAAATTGCTCCAGCTGGCCCAAGTAAATTTTGCAGTTTTCATGCTTTTATTGGGTGCGTTTGAAAAAAAATTCATTACTCTTATTTTTTAATATTTTTGAAGTCTATTTGGTGGAAGTGTTTATAAATGAATGCTTTATGATATTCTGTGGTTGTTTTTATTATTGTATGGGTATAAAGTATTAATTTGTAAATTAGAATTGTAAAAAAAAATTTTTTTTTTCAAAAACCGCAACAAAAACGTGGATTCCCCGTTTGCGGTACAGCTTGGCACAAAAGGCGAAAACGGGGATTCCCCGTTCGCGGGGAGAAATGAGTTAAGCCTTGTTGCAAACCAAACAAACCCTCCCCCCCTCTCAGTTTTTCTGTGGTTTTATAATATTACTGTTCCCCAGCATCAGTCTTAAGTCAACATTACAGTTTTGTTCCACTTTTTGTGTCATCCCAAATTCACTGGACACTATTTCAGCTCCTTTCTGAGCTTCTTGATTCCTACAATGTCTATGCTCACTGATCAAATAGAAATACTTTGATGAAGTCTGTGTATCCAGCTGATTGCCAGGGTGTTCAACAGTGCAAAGTGCCAACCAAAAGTTCCAAGCCCTGCAGTGTGCAAGACAGAGATGTCACCATTATCAAGGTCCATACATTCAGTTATGATTGTGTTTGTCTTCCAGAAGGTCTCTGCTCAGTTCAGAAAAGTTTGACCAATGCTCTTTAGTAAATTTTTACATTATATAAATTTGTTACTAAGTATTTAAACAATGTATAAATGGGAGTTTACTTTCATGATGATAAAGGTATGCTTCCCTCCAGTACTCTTACTTTATATTGTCTTGTTTAAATTCTTTCTTCAATTTTGAATTCATCATCAAAAGTTTGTCAGCTGTGAATGATATCAAGGAATACCAAAGACTAGTCATGTTCAATGTCATGATATTTGACAATGCTGAAACCGTATTAGTTAGCTGTGACTACATACCTTTGACATTTGATCAGACTGTTTACTGTGATGACTCCAATCCTGCTAAATATGTTTACTTTCATGTCCAAATGCTACCCTTTGGTATCATATTCCTTGTTATGTGCCTAAACTTTGAACTGTCACAAGAAGAACATAACCCTTCCACTTCGACAGTCATCGTAAATTTCAACCTTATCAATCCCAGCGTTTACTGTAATCTCTTGACCAACTATTCTGAACTCAGCGCAAGATTTTCCAGCATTTCAAACATAAAACACAATCACAACATTCAGAGTTAGGAAAGAAAAAAGATGGATCAGAATTTATGGGACCAAAACAACAAAAAATGTTGAAACAATGAAGAGAGACTTTTGATCAATGTCAGAAATAAATAAAATAATTTACAATTTTTTCTTGAGGTAATATATCACTTTTCTGTCTGACATATCAAAGTCAATTTTGTTTGTTTTTTTTCTGAATGAAATGATGTAAACATCACAGAAGATACTATAATCAGATCTGAATTTTGGTATGGGTCGGGGGGGATGTGGGGAGGAGGGGGAGGGCAAGGAACAGAGAGAGTGTTTGTCATGGCTCAAGCTAGGGCGGCCTGGAGGGAGGTGTAGGTGCAGTTGCTGCGCTGACAGATGGGCTCATTCTTGAACATGCGTTGGATGGAGAGTTCCTTGTGACATGCTTCACAAGTATTGGGACACACTTGACCGTACATAGGCAGGCCGGAATCCTGAAACACAGACATAAAATAGTACAAGTCAGCTTCTTGTGTCCCTGCTTGAAAATACACCACTGGACATACATGTAACAACACATAAACTGAACCAGCAACATCCAGCAGTGTGTTGTATTTCAACCTTCTTTTTTCACTCAAGATTTTTTTTCTCTTGATATTTATTGGGTTTTCCTTGATTATAATCTGTGATCACAGAAAAGCCAGATCCAGAAACACTGCACTGACACAACTCAAAATTTGCTGCATTATAGATCATCATAATAAAAAAACTCGCCCGATTTTTAACAAGACCTACTGGCACTCATACAGCTCGAACTAGCCTCAAATTTTACAGGTACCTCCCTTTGGCCTGTAGAAGGTTCTTTTTCAGATTTAGAGACTTGAAACGGTGGGGAAATATTTTTTTCAAATTTGCTTTGTGTCGCTAATATTGTCCCCAGATCATTTCTTTTCCATGACCATATGATGTTATCACTGCCTGCGAAGTGATCACTATTAAAACACACTGCCCTGTGTGCAGATTATTGCTATTTCATGAATACTGACGGGGTAAGTAGGACATTCATGCGCAAAGGGAGTGTAGTAAGACATATCTAAAAACAAACAAACAAACAAACAACAACAGAAGGAACAGGCAAGGTGAAGCAGATCAATTAAAATCACCCAAAACTGAAACTAATGAACAGATTTATCCCAGGCAGGGCCGGGGGACCTTGGCGCATGGCTAGTACTGAAAAGGAAAGAAAATCCTACAAAAAAGTTTTACAGTAACAAGGCCTTGTCTGTTCACCTTCCAGGGGGCCTATGATTCCATATTAATTATTTGAGACCTGTGACTTGGTGCCCAAGAGAATGAGCCAGGATGTCAAACCAGCTGGTACTCACTTTCCATAGCTTGGTCAGGTTCTCCACAAATTCATCCATCATCTCCTTGGTATGATGAGGGGTTGGAGCACATCGCAAACGTTCCGTTCCCCTGGCCACAGTTGGGTAGTTGATGGATTGAACGTACACCCCGTATTTGGTGATGAGGTCATCTGACAACTTAGTGCAAATCTCAGCATCCCCAACCTGCAACATGTGGAAAAGTTTACTTGCCTATGATGCTTGATCTTTATCACATACTTGCATATTCAGTTACGCTAAAAAATTACAAAGTTTATTTACATTTATTTTTTGTTTGTTTTAGTAAAACAAAGTTAGATTAATTACATAACATTCATAGCTCTAATGAAATAGTTAAACAGTTCATGCAAACTGGAAACATCGAGGCTTTGTCATTTACATTCAACATTCTAATGCCTGCACACGCGTTCAAAAAGGAGGGGGAAGTTGAGGCCAAGTGTATGAAAAGTATTCAAAGGGAATAGTGGTGGGTAGCCCAATGTGTGTGATAAATAGCCAAAAATAGTGCAGATACTTCATAGATTGCCCCCTAATCTGTAAATATGACAGTGAATGGGTGACCTACTGTGTTAACCAAGATAGAGAATGATATAGTACCCTTTGATATCAGTGGTAGTTTGATGGTGATATGGGTGTATATATTGCATTAGGTGAATCATTTATCCATTTCATGATGCATAACAGAGAACAGGTGATCTATTGTGTTTACCAAGATAGGGATGATGTGGCTAGGACTGTGGACAGCTGGTAGACCATTGGACACCAACTTCTCTCGTAGATACTTCACATTCCATTGCTGCCGGGCCCTCAGTTCTCTGCCTTCGTCACTTGACAACACCTGCAACAATCGGACAACATCAAAACATCAACCGTCTATCACAACTAGGTCATGCTGTTGATGAATAAGTTTTGCTCAGCCCTGACCTGAATGTTTCACTCTCTGACGGTTTCACTTTTGCCAAGATATTTCCTTTCTAACACAAGAATGTAATTTTATATTCAAACATTTCTTTTCATTGTGCCCAAAGACAGCATGGGTTATATTATAAATGATATACTGAAGTGATAAAAGGGGGTGGGGAGGTGTTTGCCAACAGTGTACCATACACTGTCAATGGTTTCATGGAACATTTCGTCACAAGGTGCTTCTTAAGTTGTTCACGATTCAACTGTCTACAGGTGACATGAGATGTATCAGATATACAACTATTGTAGCCAAATTTTTTTTTTGAAGATATAAACAATATATAATGAGATGTCCTTGCTAGCCAGATAAAATAAGACTGTAATTCTGCTGGTTAATTGGCAGATGAGAATTAAATAAATGTGATGCCCCCATTAACGCTTTTGCTGCCATGTCCAAATGCCCTTCCATCTTTCAGAGTACTGTAGAATACTAGATTATCGGGTAGAAAGACAGCAAGAGGTAGTAAAATTAGGAGTGCAAAACATGCTGGAACGATGTCAATATATCAGCCTCACGGTGGTTTTAGCATGAAATGGTAGGGCTGATGTATTGTCCATGCAACAGTCTTCTGATGGCAGCGAGAGGGTTAATTAATTTTGCACAAGTCAATCTGTCTAGCCACTCTGCTTGTATGTTCTCATGTGATAGTTCATGGATAAAGTAATGTCCACCCCAAATTTACCTTGATTGATGCCATGCAACCACTCAGAACCGTCGGAGGCAGAGAAGTGGTGAATATAAATCCAGATCCAAAGCTGCGGATGGTGTCCACTAGCTTAGCTGAGCCTACAATGTAACCACCCATGTTGCCGAACGCTTTGCCTGGTGACAGAAAAGAAAAACAACAAATTAAGTTGGGATTACCAGGGGCTCAGATTTAATTGCTATTTGTTCAATATCCATCATGCTGTGCATGACTCGATGGCACGTTAGGCAGAACTGGATTAATATTTCTAAAGCAGAACATTTGATGATATAATGTGCTTCAGCTCTGTGCAGACAAAGACACAGGTCTGCTGTGTCACAACAACTTTTTCTTTATGCCTTATCGCCTGGCATTTTCCAAACTGTTGTATGTGCATTTTTCCCTTTTTCCAGAAAATGAGGATTGAAAGTAGGTCAGCAAAAAGGCAAAGTTTTTAACTGAAATAATGACGCTTATACATAAAAAAAATTAGGAGTGAGAGAACCACTTTCATGTCAAAATCTCAGAATCGGCAAAATGTCGCATACAACAATATGGCAAATACCCCTCAATATTTTGACTGTGTGAGAACAAGGTCAGAGGTCAGCTGGTTACCTAGAGTGCCAGAAATAATGTCCATCTTGTCCAGACAGTTGTCCTGCTCCCCAACACCGGCACCATGGTCCCCATACAGGCCTACGGCATGAACCTCATCCACAAAGGTCAATGCTCCATACTTGTGGGCCACGTCACACATCTCCACAGTGGGACAGATGGAACCTGGGAACACACAGACAATACCATGAGCATTTCTGAAGATCTCAAGTTTGTGGAGAATATTATCATGGATTCCTTGTGCTTTTCTAATTGGTAAACTTTCCAGCAAAGTAAAATTGCACTAAGAGTTGCAGTGCTTGGACAGCAAAACTTCATGAGCAACTGATTCATTTGTATGGACACGAGGAATTGTTGGTTTTATCACTCATAATCATTCCCTATTCTTAGTGTTTCCATACTGAGAGTTGCGGGAAATACACTACATATACTGAAAATTAGGGGCAATACAGTATGTATACTGAGAGCTGGGGCCAATACAGTTTATATACTGTGAGTCGGTGGCAATACAATGCTAGGAAGTAGGGGTTATACTGTTCAACATGTATCAATGTTGTCTCAAAAGTGTTCTGTGCAGCACATGATATCTTGGCTTATGATCTATCAGAAAATTGCCTCAAAACAAGTCTGACTTGCTTGCAACAACAAATATATCTCACCATCCATGGAGTGCACAGTCTCAAAGGCGACAACTTTGGGTACATTTGGATCCACTTTCTGTAGCATTTCCTCCAGGTGTTCAGGGTCATTGTGACGGAACACATGTTTCTGAGCCATGCTGGTTCGGATCCCTTGAATCATTGAGGCGTGGTTGCCAGCATCAGAGAAGAAGTGCATACCTGAGGTTTGTAAAAAAACAGTATGTAAACAGAGTTCATTCAGTACAAGACATGAAGAAATAAAAATAAAATTTATTCTGCTTCATTTCACTCTTTCACTGTACATCGAGTACCCACAGAAGATGCACTAAACAACCCTTGAATATGCAGCAAATACAATTTTTTTTCTTCGCATTCTGAGAATTGAAATGGAATATGATTGATCCTTCTGATGCACAGCCATATTGAAAGCTCTTGAGTAGATTTCCCAATGACATATCATACATATGATGTAAATTCATTAACAGAATTCAGCGATTTTTTTTTTAAAGTGGTGAAAACGGTGTGTAAAGGGGGCAAAGGAAGGATTGTCAGCTTGCTTAGGGAATGAGTTAAAGCAGCTGAAATTTCAAACAGCAGCCAAAAAACTGGTGGTAAAGACAAAATAATTTTTTTTACAATATAGTTCAGTTTTTAGCAAAGGAATCTGATCTTAGCAAAGAACCCAACTTTGCACACAGCTGTTGTTGAAATTTGCCAAGAAAAAACAGAACCAGTTGTATGTGACGTCATACTGCAATCTCACAGAATTTTCTTTGGTTTTTTTAAAGTATTTATACACAAAATTATTGTTGGTCTACCATAATACAGGCCTGTCAAGGAAAGTTTATTGTATCATATGGTATCACAATGTGAATGAAGAAATTAGGGGAATGAAAGTTTTGACACAATTAACCCTTTCACTGTCCAGTTTGGAAAATATTCAGGCCAAGCTCATCTGCTGGACAAATGGTACCCCATAGACTCTTAATGTTTTATGCAACAATAGATGCCGTAAGTTTTGAAGGGTCTTCTTGTGAAATTTCTTGACAATACTTACACAAATAAGCAAGTTATTGATGAGTTACTGGTACCAGTCACAAAAATGCTCTATTTGCTCTTCTGTACGACACACACAACTGGAATCAACTGGTTTTTTGCTTCTCCTGAGAAGTGGTGATTGTCACGAGTGGAGTGAGTGCAATTAAGGGGATTGCCACAGAGCGGGTGTAGAGTAAGAAGGACTCACAGTAGACAGCAAGTTAAGCGTGCTGTTGTGAGTAGTGGGGGGGGGTCTGAATGAGGCGAAAGCGCTGTATAACTATCACTGCAAGTTAGAAGGTCCTAGGGAGCGGATCTGTGAATAAAAGCCCATCGGGCGGACATAAAGGGAAGCAGTCGAGAAGACTAGTGAGAGTCTTTCCAGTTATGACTGGTGTCGGGGACGGGCCGCCGAGCCACCTCGATGAGCACAGGGGATAGGCCAGCATAGGGCCGGAGGCCCCACATAGGCCAGAAGTGAGGCTGTCAGTGCAGGACAGTAGAGGCACATAAAGTCGTGGCAGTCAGGCCACGGACAGGGACGTAGATATGAGAGTGAATGAGATACTATATTGTTGCCATGTTGATAGGCTAGTGAACTGATACTATATTGTTGCCATGTTGATAGGCTAGTGAACTGATACTATGTTGTTGCCATGTTGATGGCTATGGAAATAATAATGTGTTATTGCCCTGCTGAGGTGCTAGGGGAGTGCTAAGGTGTATGATAATAGGGAGAGGCTGAGGCCGAAGTGCCTTTAGGAGTAACTACCGGATTGTGGATCCGAGGGAGCGTGTGTGTGAGAATAAGGCCGTGGTACGGCAGTCATTTCAATAATATAATGTATGTAATTGCGCTATTATATGTATAATTATGTTTAATAAATGTGTGAGTCTGATGGGCTGTTTTGTTAAGTGTTAAACTTGTTTGTTCGTGATTGTCGTCCTGTCATAAACTATTACATCTCCCAGTCTGGGATTTGTGACACTGGGGGCTCGTCCGTTGTGACACTGGGGGCTCGTCCGTTGTGACACTGGGGGCTCGTCGAGTTGTTTTTCTGTTGTGCTACGAATTCGTGCTGTTGTCTTTGTTCGTGGGATGAATGGAAATTTCATGATGATATGATTTAGGTATGTTTATGAATAATAATATGTATTGATGCATGTATTGCTATGAATAGGTATTAATGTGTATTTAAAATTTCTGCAGAGAGTGTGTGTGCCAGCCTGTAGAGGTCAAGCAGCCAGAGCTCCGAGAAAACGGGAGAAATTTAGATCAAGGGTGAAAGTTAAGTGAAATTCTGAAATTTTGTACCCTGGATTGAGGGCTGTCTTTTCTTCTGTCTTTTTCCGCTGTTTTTCTGTTTTTGTCGTAATTGATTGTACGGGCGGTGGCGCGGGTTTGCTGTGTTGAACTTAGTTTATCCTTTTAAAAAGGTGTGGTAAACTTTGGAACTTCGTTCATCACAGTGAACAGTTCTGTAGGGACCTGTAATATTGTTTAGTTGTAGCGTCGATATCTTCTCTGTTCCGCAGGAAGACGTATTCTCTTGTCCCTGTTTCTACCTATCTATAGATACGTTCTTTTTTTTCAGACTCTGTTCTTGTTCGTACCTTGTTGTGTAATCGGCGTAGTAGGTTGCATTTTTTTTTTCCATTATAGTTTTTTTTTGTAGAAGCTTTGTCCTAGTCTGGTTCGTTGTCCTTGACGTACTTGTGGTCCTTCTACTGTATTTCTTCATTCTTGTCGTTTCTATTTTCTTTTATAATTAATAGTGCATGCATTTTGTAGATATAGAATTAGTTTTGCTGTAAAGGTAAATTTCTGAATTGTATTCTGAATTGGGTATTGTTATATCTGGTGTGATCTCAGGTCTCTGGTCGTGTCGTTAGTATCATACCGACAGGTTAGCCGTTTTTTAAATACATACCATAACCATAAATCTGTGAAATGGCGGAACTCCAACAACTAATGAAGTTGGGTAAGGAACTTGGCCTGGAGGGAGAGGAGCTACGCGGCTGGATTAAAGAACAGCAGGCGGATTTGCGCGATGAGCGTGCTAAGGATAGAGAGCGAGAAAAAGAGGCTCAAGAGCGACAGAGAGAAGAGGAAAGAGAGGCTAAGGCTCAGCAACAGGAAAGGGAGTTTAAGCAACAGGAGAGAGAGGCTAAGGATAAGGAGCAGGAAAGAGAGTTTAAGTTAAAGGAGTTAGAAGCTCAGCGACAGGAGAGACAGGATAGGGAGCAGGAAAAGGAGATAAGGTTAAAGGAGATAGAGGCGCAAGTAAAGATCGCCGAGTTGGAAATCAAAAAGAATGCGCCAACAGAAACAGTTGAGCGGCAGGTACACAATAAAGGTGGCGTTAGGATTAAGCTCCCTACGTTCGAGGACCGGAAGGACGACATAGACGCCTTCCTTTACAGGTTCGAACTGAACGCACAATTGCAATGGGGGGAAAATAAGGAATTATGGGCCACGTACCTGGCATCGCTATTGCAGGGGCGAGCGTTAACCTACTTTAAAGAGCTACAGCGCGAAGACGTGCAAGATTACGACAAGCTGAAGGCTTTGCTGCTTCGCCGATTTGCGCGTACCGAGGAATACTTCCGGGAGCAGTTTAGGCGAGCACGTGCAGATACCAGGGAGGACTTTGCTGCCTTCGTCGCGAGACTGACGGAGTATTTCGCGAACTGGGTAGACTTGGCGCATGTGGGCACGGATTTTGCTAAACTGAAAGACTTAATGATCCGTGACCAGCTGTACGCGTCGTGCCACAAAGATCTGGTGGCTTTCCTGAAAGAGAACGAACCCGCGACGGTGCAGGAGGCGTCTAAGTTGGCGGAAGCATACCGGACGGCACATCCGTCCAAACCAGTCGCCAGGGCGTACGTCCAAGATGCTGGGTACGTCGCCGTTGTCGAGGGGTCGCCGGCAGGACTTAGGGACAGGTCGCGTCAGCGTGGTGCCTATAGCGGGCAAGCCCAGGGGCAGCGTAGGGGCTATCACCAATCACCGGCATATGGATCCGGTAAGTTTGACCGAGCAGGAGGGCTAGGTCGCGGTAATGGCCGGGGGCGATTTGTGACCTTTGCCGATGACCGACGGCATAGGGACTCTAGTTCCGGTCGCGATGGGTCACGGGGACCCAGGCCTAGTGCAGCACAGGGAGCGGAGTGTTGGACTTGCGGACGCGTGGGTCACTTTTCACGCGAGTGTAGGGCCGCGAAGTGTTGGAACTGCGGAAGAGCAGATCACATCAGCGTGAACTGCCCTGCAGGTAGGATAGCGGCGAACGTGGACAGTAGCTCCAGTCCATGTTCCCCAAATAAATTTCATCATGCGGCTGCGTGTGTTACATCGGACAACGGAGGCGGACAGTATTCTAAGTGTCCCAGTTGTGAGAAGTTATTATCTTCCGGTGTTTTACCTTGTGGGAGAAAGATCCCCGTTATAAATTCATGTCATACAGGAGGTGGTCTTAGGGTTTATCCGGGGTTTGTTGGGGACGAACCGGTCTCGGTTTTACGAGATACAGGATCTACCGTTGTGGGAGTGCATAGAGACTGCATTCGGGATTCACAGCTTACAGGTGAGACTGTCCCGTGCATCCAATTTTCGGGGGCCATTGAGAAATTACCCATGGCAAAAATAATGATAGATACACCTTTCCTTAGCGGGGAAGTCGAAGCAGTCGTTGGTTGTTTTCCAGGCGCCCAGCTCATCATTGGGAATGTATCACGGGTCGTTTCCCCTTCAGATGAGAACGTGCAAGCATGGTCGCAATCAAAAGGTATTGACTTTTGCGCCGCGGTCGAAACACGCCGACGGGTAGCCGATAAAGATAAGATTAGACCTTTGGCTACGCCAGCGGTCAACCTAGATATCACGCCAGAGCGCTTGGCGAAATTACAAAGGGAGGACCCATCATTAAACCCATGTTTTGGGGAAGCGCGAACCGAGAAAACGAGGAGATATAAGAACGGGTCGTCCTCCTTTATTGTTCAGGCGGGCATTCTATTCCGTAAGTATGTAACGGTGTCCTCCATTTTAAAGCAGGTCGTTGTGCCAGCGTTGCTGATCGCAACAGTATTGCATTTGGCACATGATGTCCCATTAGCGGGTCATATGGGGATAGCTAGAACCAAAGAAAGGGTTCTTAAAAATTTTTACTGGCCATCGATCCACAGAGATGTGCAGGTCTATTGTAAGACGTGCAGTGCGTGCCAAAAGACGACGCATAAGGGTCGTACACCCCAGGCTCCTCTTCAGAAGATCCCCACGGTCTCGGAACCGTTTAAAAAGGTCTCGATAGACCTTGTTGGCCCCATTCACCCAGCGACCGATAGGGGGAATCGATTTTTCTTAACGGTCATATGTAATGCTACGAGATGGCCAGAGGCGGTTCCTCTGCGGACCATAACGTCTGAGGCAGTCGCGGAAGCGTTGTTTGCAATTTTCGCTAGGGTAGGAATACCAGAGCAAATTCTGTCTGATAGGGGCGCGCAATTTACGTCCGAGATGATGAAGGAATTGTTCCGCTTATTCAGCATACAACCCATCACTACCACCCCTTATCATCCGCAGGCTAATGGCATGTGCGAGAGATTGAACTCGACGTTAAAGTCGATGCTGCGTAAGGTAGCTGCTGATCGCCCTAAAGATTGGGATAGATATATCCCTGCAGTGTTATTCGCGTACAGAGAGGTACGGCAGGAGTCAACGGGATTCTCGCCGTTCGAAATGATGTACGGTCGTAGTCCTAGGGGCCCAACTGATGTTCTTCGGGACATGATGACGTCGCCATCATCGGGAGACGATGAGCAGATTTCGGTGTTTCAGTACCTTGTTGATTTAAGAGAAAGACTATCTTCAGCGCGCACTATAGCAGAAGAAGCTTCGGGTATCGCTTCGAAAAGAGCAAAAGACTATAAAGATAGAGGTTCCAAACTGAGAATTTTTAAGCCAGGAGACAAGGTTCTGTTGTTGTTACCTACGGACCATAATAAGTTATTGATGACATGGAAAGGCCCTTATGTTATTGAGCGAGTTGTTTCAAAGGTAGATTACGCTATCCACATTGATGGAACGAGTAAGGTTTTCCATGTTAATATGCTACAGAGATTTTATGAGAGACCACAGTATCTGTGTGCACAGACAAGACCAGAGGAGACTGTCTTCTCTACTGCTTGTACGGGGGTCGTAGACCAGTTGGACTGTGACGTAAGCGACACCGAGGCGCAGGAAGAGTTACAAATTCAATTGCCGGAGTTAACTCCGACACAAGGTTACAGGGACGTTAACATTAACCCTGACCTTGCCAGTTCAAGGAGTAGGGAACTTGAGACCCTGTTAGCGTCATTTCCGGATGTTGTTACGGATTTGCCGGGTCGCACTACGGTGATCCAGCACCAAATAAAGTTGACTTCGGATAAGCCGGTATTTCTTAGACCTTATCCGCTGCCGTTTTCTTCGAGAGATAGAGTTGTAAAGGAAGTTGAGTCAATGTTGAAGTTAGATGTGATAGAACCATCAACATCGCCGTATTCATCACCCATCGTCCTCGTGAAAAAACTTGATGGATCGGTGCGGTTCTGTATTGATTTTCGAAGACTGAACACTATTACGGTAGGCGATAGGGAGCCTATCCCGTTTCAGGAGGAATTAATAGCTTCATTGGCCGGGTCCACGTGGTTTTCCAAGATAGATTTGACGAAAGGGTATTGGGAAATCCCGCTTACTGAGGAGTCTAAACAATACACGGCGTTCCAAACGCCCATTGGATTATTCCAATTTAAGGTCATGCCATTTGGGTTGGTAAACGCGCCAGCGACGTTTGCACGATTAATGAGATTAGTGTTGAAGGACATACCTAATGTCGTGTCATTCTTTGATGATATAGCATGCCATACGTCGACATGGTCTGAGCATATTCAGACACTAACAGTAATTTTTCAACGATTACGTCATTTTGGGTTAACTGCTAAACCCGCAAAGATGGATTTGGCATGTCCAGAGATAATATTCTTAGGACATATTGTGGGTAGAGGTGTTCAGAGACCTGAAGTAACAAAAATTGACAAGTTAGTAGGGTTGCAAATCCCAAAAACAAAGAAACAAGTCAGAAGCTTAGTGGGAATTTTAAATTATTACAGAAAGTTCATTCCAAATTTTTCCTCCTTGTCATCTTCTCTTACTGACCTTACTAAGAAGGGACAACCCGATAAGGTCCAGTGGACGTCTGAATGTCAGACAGCATTTGATAATTTGGTGACAGCATTATCATCGTCACCCATTCTGATATTACCCGATTTTCGATCTAATTTTATCCTCAGAACGGATGCGTCGGACTCTGGTGTCGGCGCTTGTCTTCTACAGGAGAAGAACGAATGTCTCCATCCTGTATGTTATGTCAGTAGGAAGTTATTGCAGAGAGAAAGAAAGTATTCTGTGATAGAGCGTGAGTGTCTTGCCATTGTCTGGTCCGTCCAGAAACTGGGACGTTATCTCATGGGACGAGAATTTTGTATCCAGACAGACCACAAGCCACTGACATTTTTGTCGAAGAATCGTTCGTCCAGCCCACGCTTGTCTAGATGGGCATTGGCTTTGCAGCCGTACACCTTCGTTATTCAACCAATTCCAGGAACCAGCAATCATATCGCCGACTACCTTAGTCGAGCCTAGGGCAAGAGTTCAGCAGCTTATACATCGGAGGACAGGAACATTGACAGGATCTGTGTGAATAAGTCGACTTTAAAATATTGACATTATAAATATGATATGAAGAATGGTTGATAGGTTGAATGGTTTTTGATTCTGTATTAAGTATTGTGGTTAGTTAGCTATTCATGATGTGACACATATATGCATATTGCAGGCCATATTGATCCCCATGTTTTCCCCTGATTTCGGTATTTTATATACTAGGGGAACTGCTAGGTCAGTTTTTTTAGTGTAGGTATTGCTCACGCTCACTCGTTGACAGTCATCTTGATGCGATTTGAAATTAATTGCATTAATTTTTTTGGGGTGGGGGATGATGTCACGAGTGGAGTGAGTGCAATTAAGGGGATTGCCACAGAGCGGGTGTAGAGTAAGAAGGACTCACAGTAGACAGGAAGTTAAGCGTGCTGTTGTGAGTAGTGGGGGGGGGGGGTCTGAATGAGGCGAAAGCGCTGTATAACTATCACTGCAAGTTAGAAGGTCCTAGGGAGCGGATCTGTGAATAAAAGCCCATCGGGCGGACATAAAGGGAAGCAGTCGAGAAGACTAGTGAGAGTCTTTCCAGTTATGACTGGTGTCGGGGACGGGCCGCCGAGCCACCTCGATGAGCACAGGGGATAGGCCAGCATAGGGCCGGAGGCCCCACATAGGCCAGAAGTGAGGCTGTCAGTGCAGGACAGTAGAGGCACATAAAGTCGTGGCAGTCAGGCCACGGACAGGGACGTAGATATGAGAGTGAATGAGATACTATATTGTTGCCATGTTGATAGGCTAGTGAACTGATACTATATTGTTGCCATGTTGATAGGCTAGTGAACTGATACTATGTTGTTGCCATGTTGATGGCTATGGAAATAATAATGTGTTATTGCCCTGCTGAGGTGCTAGGGGAGTGCTAAGGTGTATGATAATAGGGAGAGGCTGAGGCCGAAGTGCCTTTAGGAGTAACTACCGGATTGTGGATCCGAGGGAGCGTGTGTGTGAGAATAAGGCCGTGGTACGGCAGTCATTTCAATAATATAATGTATGTAATTGCGCTATTATATGTATAATTATGTTTAATAAATGTGTGAGTCTGATGGGCTGTTTTGTTAAGTGTTAAACTTGTTTGTTCGTGATTGTCGTCCTGTCATAAACTATTACATCTCCCAGTCTGGGATTTGTGACAGTGATTTTGACATACAACAGTTTTCCTGATTAGACATGACATGATGTTATTTCCTATGGCAGTGAAAAGGTTGACACAAAAAGCCCCACAAACATAAATGACACAAAATATACAGACACATCAGTTGATGAATTCAGATCTACAAACCTGGGAGTTGTTTGCCCAGAGTGAACAGTGTGGTGTCATTGGCCACGTAACAGGAAGTGAAGACCAGGCCAGCCTCTTTCTGGTGCAGCTTTGCCAGTTCCTTCTCCAGTCGCTCGTGCAGAGGGGAGTTGCCAGAAATGTTACGGGTGCCGCCAGATCCTGCTCCATGTTTGAGCAGAGCCGCACTGTAGACAGAGTGTCAAACACAACATATGAACTGAGCTGACAACTACAGTGACCCACTACAACAAGACTGACCTGTTATGCGCTTAAAAAAACATACACAGAATATGTTAGTGGCTATCTTTGGCAAATCCGCCTCTCATATGATCAACTTGTTTGAACCTTATTCCCACCATGACCAACTTACACAACCTTGAGCATAGCCATCTCTATATCTTGTCCATCAAACAAACTTTTAAATTTCTCATCATTTTTGTCTCTGTACTTTCCTCTATCTCCTCCTTATCACTTTCTCCCATCCTCAAGTTCCCAACTTACCTGACTGCCTCCTTCACTTTTGGGTGCCAGCTCATGCCCAGGTAGTCATTACTGCACCAGACAGTGATGTCTTTCTGCTCCCCAGTGCTGTGCTCATAGGCATGGGGGAAAGATGAAGCATCTCGCATCACCTTCTTGAACACACGGTAAGTATGCTCCTCCTTCTTCTTCTGTAGCTGCTTGGAAAAGAAATCCTCGTAGTTGAAGAACTTGGATGGTGCAGATTCTGAAGAAGAAAACGCAACCAATGACTACAGACTGGTTTGCTGGAAAAATTTACATTCAATACAATCTGAAACATTGGATAAATGTCCCCTTTCTTACCTATCCCTCATGTAGACCACAACCTCAGCAAATACAAGGTTCATCTGTCCCATTTCTTCTCATGACAAACGGCATCAAAACATCTACAGCTACATCTCGCAGTTCTACATGCTTGACTTACTTACATACAGTCAAACCCTTCTCAATGATGACTAAATGTGTCTGGAGTACCACCATAAGTTGACGTGTTAAGCTGATTTTATTTACCACTTTCTACAAACATAGACAAAATATCTGATAATGACCAGATTTTACAATGAACATCAAACTGCCAGATGTTAACTACTTCATAATGCCGTGAATGTATGCCATGCCATAAATCCTAAAATCACTAGTAAGTGTGCTGCTGAGGTACTATACACAGTATGTCCTACTAAACCCATCATAGCCTGTAAGTTCATGCACTATGAAAACGAGTAAAGCAACCAATGAATTACGGCAGCCCTATCTGACTGACTGATCAAATACAGTTGTTATATTTGACCCACTGACCAGCAACATGGTGGATGTACAGATTATCTGAATGATGAAAAGACCAACAAATGGACTACAAAACTAACTTGACCAGTGCCTTTGTACAACACAGTGACTTACCTTGTTTTTCTTGAGCTTCTTGTGGTTTCAGGTCCAGCAGCTGCTGGTGATTGATGGTGTCTTCCTGCACTGCAGAGCTGGCCTCCGTCACAGTCACGTCGGTCAGAAATGGACATTTGCTGACATCCGAAGAGGTCACCTTAGGGCTGGGGGCAGTGGCTGGAAATTTGGGAGTTAGGAGTGGAGGTAAAGAACAACAAATATTATTGCCATTTTATATAAAAGTTCAATGTGACTGGACAGAGAAGCAATGTGAGTGACTATTGGCAGTTATAGGGGTAGTGTTAGACTGTACAGGTGGAAATTGTGAGTAGCAATGTGCAGAACTGTCTGTCAAAAAAAAAAAAAAAAGGGACACACAGAGATAGTCCAGTCAGCCAGTAAGAAAGCGATACACTGAGATGGTCAAACTCAGCATTTGGTGGTGAAAGAAAACAAAGAATCAGATGGTGAAAAAGAAATACAGAGAATGCAAGGAGAAGTAACAGACAGACACACAGAGATTCACAAATGACATGCACAATGACACACATGACAGAGAAATACACAATATGGGGACTGTGTTATAAAAGCTGTTAATTTACAGAAGAAAACAGAAAGATGGAGAAGGTGGGTGGACAGTGAAGAAATAAAGGAATGAGGAAAACATATGTTGGCTGAAGAGAAGGCAGGAAAATAAAACAAAGATAGAAAAGTAGATAGAGGACATGGAGAGGGGCAGGATTGGCATCAGAGTTTCCTCTGTGGAATGCAAGAGAGAATTGGGGGGGGGGAGGAGGAGGAGAGAGAGAGAGAGAGAAGGTGGGGGGGGGGGGGTTCCAGAATGTGCCAATGGAACAATAAGAACACAAAACTTTGAATGAGCAAAGAGAGAAGAGCAAGATGTATGTTAACTCACCATTCTCCCCACTGATGGTACTCTGAAGGCGAGTGCCTTGCATCATGACCGGACATCTCTCCACATAGTTGAGAAACAAGGGAGCAAACTGCCGGATGTTGGACATGGAGAACTTGTTGAGGAATGGACAAGCCCTGGAAGTCATCGTGTCGGTCTTACTAGGTCCAGCACCTGCAAGTCACACAAACAGATGGTTTTGATAATAATGACTGGAAAAAACTATGACATTGAGCTCAACTTTTGAGGACACTCTGATGAAGATGGTTTAGTCATTGCTCTGTCTTAACCTAACCTTTCAGGCATCTGATCAAACAGCCTTTTTTGGGCTAGGAAGAACAAAATGAATAAAAACAGAGGAAAGCCAGAACAATATGGAAGAACATGTAGAAAGAGAAGTAGGAGAGGAAGAAGAAGAGGAAGTGGAACCTGGCAGAAGGAGGGCAAGAAATGAATAAAAACAGAGGAAAGCCAGAACAATATGGAAGAACATGTAGAAAGAGAAGTAGGAGAGGAAGAAGAAGAGGAAGTGGAACCTGGCAGAAGGAGGGCAAGAAATGAATAAAAACAGAAAAAAACTAGCAAGAACAAGAAAAGTGAGGTGTAAATACCAAGAGCAGCGAACCTCCCCCACACCCCCCCCCCCCACACCCCACACCCCCCCCCCCCCCCATACAAAGATCTACAATCGGTTTAGCCATTGTGAAGGGTCACAGAAGAGGACGGCCAGCCACGAATGCCAAATTTTACTCTGCACGTATCAAAATCTCACAGAAATCAATTCCCTTTCCAGGTGGTAAATTAATGTATTGATGCAATCTTCCCTTTACGCCCAAGTGTACCAGCTGACTGGTTGGACCTCAATGAGACTCAATGTCGTGACGCCACCACCCAAGATCAAAATCCGATGGCACAAGCCTCGGCGAGATGAATAAAGATTTTGAACAATAGAAGATGGTCTTTAATATTTCACAGAAGTACATCATTAAAATGACGACTTCCCTTGCAACAATTACACTACGAACATTTTCCTTCCCCACCATTTACTACTACTCCACATTTCGTCGCTGCAGGATTCTAAACGGCTAACTCGGTTTTTGTAAATTTTACAGGAGAGTGGAGAAAGTGAAAAGCAAAGCTATTATACACAGTTTGGAGCTGGGAATTGGTACTGATACTAAAAATGTTTCCGATTACATATCCAGAGCTTATTTTATTTATAGGATGTGTCATGTGATGTCACTCTTAATTCCGGAAAAAAAACCAGCACACTGCATTTTCAGAGTTAGCCGTTTAGAATCCTGCAGCGACGATTTGCAACTTTTACTAATACAATCACAAGAAGTACTACAATCACAACCGCAACGACACATCTGCTTCAGTCCCTACATGCCATGAACAAATTTTTGAAGGAAAATAAAACAACATTTAATCTGTTCTAAGCCAACAGCATGAGGCTGAGGTCCCCAAGAAACCAAAGGAACTATCAACATATCGCGTTTCTCTAAATCACCACAATCACACTACTCACCTCTACCACTACTACTACTAAGTCGACGGCAACCATTGCTAATACAATATCGTTAACATTTTCCTGCCACTGGGAAAACAAATCTGTTCCCGAAAACTCAATTGATTCTAATTTTGTGACTTCATCTTGCCACACCAGCAAGTTTATTCACGACTGACAGACCCGAACATTTTCACATCTGTCTAACAAGTTTTCTATTTGATGTTTACATACACAAACAAATCCTGGCCATTTCAAACATTCCCGATTAATATTGTACGTTTCACTGGGCACCGTTATTACCCAAACTGCCTGACTGCTCAATTTCCAACCAATGTCCCCTCTATCCAGTAGGCGTGAACAGCTCATTGTTCTTTGATTCACAGGAAAGTAAAATGTATATTACTCGTACCGTATACAGTGTTTATGAAGCACTTCAAATTTCTTTATTTGGAACACTTTCAGTTATCAGTATACTAGTTTTAGTTATTATGCCATTGCTTTATAACTTAGCCTTCATCTGACCATTTTCAAGTTTGAAGCGTTTCCCAAAAACATTGAAACTTTTTGACCAAGGGAATCTACCGGGTAGGTCAGGGCACTCATGAAATGTTGCCACGTTGCTGCACACCATTCCCGACTACTGGATTACAGATAAAACCCTTTATTTACCATAACTGAAAAAAGGCATATTGGAAGGTTGCCACAGAATTTAAGTCATGTGCACTGTACTTGAGGCAACCACAGTCAAGAAAAGCTGAAGCAAAGGCATGACCAATAATCAGTAACACTTTGGAAGAAACAAGCAGAAGCAAAATTCAAGAATCAAGACTAGAGAGTCAACAAGAGCCAACGCTGAGGCCCTCTGGGACACGCTGGTCTAGAAGCAAGGTGCTCCCCTCTCATGCCGCAGGTACCAGGTTCGATTCCCGGCCGGTGCAGGCAGTGTTGGAATTTTTTTGGAGGGAGTGGGATTCCCGTCTCTGACCGCCATGGTGGGTAGGATCGAGCACCTAGTCTTCTCAGATAAGGGCATACAAACTCGGAGGGCCCGTGTGCACGTTAAGGATACCTTGCGATTGAAAATCGAGAAGAGCAAGCCGAAAAAGGCCGCTGCCCGGGCAAAATTTTCAAAAACGAATCCCTGGCACAGAAACACACAGGAACAAGGAACAAGAAAAATAAAAACAAGAAAAGTGAGAATTGTAAATGCCAATAGCAGCGAAAGTTCCTAAAGTCAAGAGCTAAAACACACAGGCTGAGGCCCCCGAGATACAAACATCTCTACAACCACAAAATAACAAAGGTGTGCGGTACCAATGTCCTAGAGAGGCAGCACCACCTGGTGGTCAACAATGCACAGGTGTGAACAGGATCTAGATTAGATAGATATTTCCAATAACTCAAAGTAACCTGGTGTCCTTCATCGCGAACATCACGTGACCACAGCCATCCAACAACTGGTCGCTCGTACGTCAGTCAGGCAAGGGGCAGTTTGACCGCACACAGTGCTTTATATAGGCCTACACCCCGGCAAACCTTTGACATACACGCCCGTTCTCTCTCACACACGCACCCGCACACGCAAGTTCACATCTTCAACAGCGCCCCCAACCCATTCTTTAATATCCACATACTCCCAACCTCCCCCCCCCCCCTTTCCCCGACCCAATTTCTTCAACCCCCAGTGGCAACACAGATGATACAAATGTTCAAAGGAATTCTGTTCTAACAAGGAAAATAATGGGGAAAAAAAAAAAGAGAAGCTGTTGGATGTGGGCGGGGCTGGGTTGACCTTACAGAAGAATAATAGCTCTACTTGTCAGTTTGAGACAATGGGAAATACACGTCAGTGCAAGCCAGAGGTGGAGAAGGTAGGGAGGGGAGGGAGCTAGGGGCTGGAGGTCACGGCATAGGGTCACTGATCAGAAACTGATCTGTCAAATTTAGAGTTGCTGATTTGTTTCTTTGTCAGCAGATTTAAGGTTTTTCACCTGTAGCAGGTCAGGGTTGCAGGCGACTTGACAACCGGAAGGACAAAAAAGGTCGACATACCACCCCCCCCCCCCCCCAAACCCTCTGACACCAGCAAAATAGCATGTCAGTTCTGATAACTTCAGATTTTGCTAAACCTGGGAGATGGATTGTGGTGACAGCCAGGTGGAGGGCCAGAGGGAGAAAGAGAGAGGGGAGGGGGGGGGCCTGAGAAGAACAGGAAGTGAGGAGATCGACTTTGAAAGTTTTCCAGCACGTCAGTTCAATAACCCACACATTGCGCCCAGCCTTAAGATTTATACCAGCAATGTCCAGTTGTCAAATAAATAATAATAATACACAGCATTTATATAGCGTTTTATTCCGTTAACCACCAGGGTCTAACTAGGCGCTTTACAACATTTATATCATGTAATCACACACACAATACACAGGCATACTCAGGATAAAAACAAAAAATGGACATTCAGAGTGTAAAAAGATGACTCTTCAACTGATGTTTAAGTCTTCAAATTTTCAGCCTCTCTCAAAGACTGAGGCAGAGAATTCCAAATCTGAGGCCTTTGAAATGAAAAAAGATTTTTCACTCAGGTCTTAAGAGACATCTTAGGATTTTTTAAACTTTATAGTGTCTGCAGATAATCTAAGATGCCGTGATGGTACACACAGGGAGTCAGTGAGAAATCTGAACGTGTATGCTTCACAATGACGCTCCAGTTATTGAAATGACTGTTATGGTTAGATATACCGTCTAAAAAGAGAGAAAATCAAAAAATGTATATTTATTATATTATTTTATACGCGTTAAATTATACTTTCATCAGTTCAATTATATACAGCTACAACAGGAAGATAAACGAGGAAAATAGTAGTTTATATCAGCATGTTCTTTTTAATTCCATTTTTTTTTCTTGCTTTAACAATGACCACATTGCGGCGGGTACAGAGGGAATGGGAGGGAGGGGGGAGGGTCAGGAGAAGGGCGCGGGGGACAGTCCCATCATTATACCTGCAGGCAAAACGCATGGAGTACGTACGCACAAGTAACAACAGCCATCTCGATAATTTGATTCTGTGTCATTCTTAGTGTTACGATGTTGCTATCCTAAATGTTACGAATTTGGGGGGGAATCCGTCTACTTAAGGTTTCGACTGCATTTAAATCGAGAGGTATCTAAACTTTCGTACCATGCCACACACTAAGAACAAT